>CM032232.1:145800000-146255000 GCA_019009955.1 Riptortus pedestris | reverse complement strand
TATAACAGCTGTTTGCATAGGCTTCTTATTGCGGGAGGAATAGAGAACTAATAGTGAAATGAGACCACTTATTTTTCATTACAATCCGAGGGAAATCTGCTTAGTTTACGCAGAACTTGCCTGGCGGACTTTTTTAAAGGCCCTCAGTGTAGCCATCCTGAAATATAGAACTGAAGCATGTATCGTGATGTCATAAGCGTAATTGTAATGAAAATGCGTATGTAAGATGAAAGTATAGAAATTATGAAAATGTCGATACTTATTCTGATTAAACCCCCTTAGTTTTTCCTTTACAATGGCATGTGGTTATGCTGGGGGCTTCAATTTAAGGGGAATGTGTTGATCTTTCGAATGGTAAACTCAGATCTTCCATATTGAAATCATTTCTGGAGTTATAGTTCATTTATTAAAAACTATTTTTTTAAACTAATTTTCAATCATTCCCTCCATCCAGCTTATTGCTCAGATAAAAAAAGAGAAAGTAAATAAATAAACATGAACATCAATAAACTAGAACACTAACAATAATTGCAAAAAAAGATTTTCATCAAAAAATAAATATCAAAACATCTCAACAACAGTAACAAGAAAACAAATTAAACAATAACTTTAGGGGAAAAGATTAGATCTAAGATAAAAAAAAAGCACAAATGTGTAATTGAATATGAAACGAAAAAGTAGGAACCAAAAAGTATAAATGAACAACAAATAGAAAATATTAAGTCAATAAATAAGACCTTAAATGTATAAATAGTTGATTAATCAAACAAAAGTAAGGAATAAATTTTATAAAAAAGTAAAGATCAATAAAAATACTTTGTGCATACTGATTAAAGTAAAGAATTACTCAAGAATTCAATTTAAAAGCGTTAAAATATATTTTAAAAAATATATAAAAAAACGAGGATTTCGTTAGTAAAAAGGATATAAAATGTAGCACAGAAGTGGATATAAAAAAGCAAATAAAATACTATATTTTTGAGTTGAAGAGTCTTAAGATGTTGATGTATTGTGTGGTCTTAATTACGTTGAAGTATTAAAATTATTGCTCCAATTTGAAAAATCAAAACACTATAATATCTCCAAAAAAAAAGGAAAAAAAAGAAACGGGAGAATCGGACTATATCATGTATGACATTTTTTTTGTTGGGTTTTAAGGCGAAATAATTAATTTCCATAAAATTAAATAATTTACTTAGACAACTGCTATATCACTGGAAATATTGCATTCGTTTCCAATATTTGTATACGTATGGCATTCCATTAATATGTGGTAGATAGTTAAATTTGTGTTATACTTCCTACACATCGAGGGCTGACCTTTTGTCATAAGATAACTTTGTGTAAATCTTATGTGGCATATTCGGAGTCTTCCTAGTACGACTTCATCTCTTCTGTTGTCTCTTTTCGAATATTTCCATGACCGGATGGAGGTTTTAGTATTTTTTATTTTATTTTTCTGGGTTTGGTTCCACATTTTTTGCCAGTTTTTCATCTGCAGATGTAATTGTTGTTGGGGTGATGGAGTCGAGTTGGTGGGCTTCTCTGGCTGCTAAATCTGCTTTTTATTTCCATCTATTCCTTCGTATATGCCAAGAAAGACGGGCATTGCTTCATCAAGCGTAGTAATTTCTTCATCAATAAGCAATGTTGTTTGAAGAACAGTATCCTCCAGACGAGTTGTAAGGCCATCAAAGGAGTAACACGATCCGACACCTCCTCTTCTTGATCATAAACTCCTTCGACTAACATCTGCTCTACTTAAATATTCCCAGCTGTTCAGTTCATCATATGATTTTATAAATACTCCAACGCCTCCAGGCTCTTGGACTGGAAATCACGGTGGTTACTGCCTCAACCAGTTAAATAACAGCTGACCAAACGATGTACATTGTTAATGCTGCAAGGTGTGTGCTTTTGGTTCCTTAGTTCCTTCTCCACAGTATGTAACGATTCTCTGTCCATTTTCTGGTTCGTTTATACCTACTGTAAGTTTTTTGGAGTGATGACTTGGTACTGTTCAACAAATAGACAAGCAACGTCGCATTAACAAAGTGGAACTTCTCAAAACAGGTACTAGAATAAAATTGATTCCCTCCCATGTGCAAACTAAGATACTGATGTGGTACTTTTGGCTAGATTTTCGAAAAACTTCTACCAATGTCCAACGATCCCATGCAAGAGGTGACGACAATGCGTCCGTATATATATATATATATAAAATGACCTAAATGCTAGGCCTTGCAGCTGCAACTATTGTGTACTATCGGATCTTTTCATATTACTATTCCAAATCCATAAAATGTTTGATTTTCTAGAACTCCTTCTCGTATGCACAAGGAACTTACCTTCAAATATGTTTACGATGAAGTCGTTGTTCCTTATGATACTCACAAGAAGTTTTACTCTCCTTTTTTCTGTGACCATGACAAGACTTTTGCTCTCACTTACCCCATATAGAACTTCCACTTTGGATTTTTTAGCAGATTTCCCTTAAGGGAAATCAGCTATTGAGGTCGTACTCATGTCGCGAGTTTCGACAAATTTCTTCAAATGTCCATCGATCCTACCCAGGAGATGACGAAAATGAGGTCCGTTCAAAATTATATATATATATATATATATATATATATATATATATATATATATATATGTAATGAGGATTTCTGTGAGAGGGAGGTGATGATAGTCCTATTTCTCTTAAATCCATATATTTTACAAATAGATTAAAAAGTAGTTAACACAAAAAAATATAAACACCATAAAAACTAAATAAACGGGAATGGGACTGGCTATCAGATAAATGGGTATGACAAAGGTCTCTCACCTAGGATTATCCATGGCCAATACATGCTGAGGGTCTGCTCTGCTACAGCACTGACACGCACACCCAGTCCCTGCCTGCAGGACACTGTCCCCCCGGCCTCACCTCTTGCACCGGTCAGCAGAAAACCCCTCTCTAGCTCCAGCCAGCCCCACCCAAGTAAACTCATATTAAATAATTAATATCTTACACAATTACCTGCCTTATACAAATACATGATTAATAACTATTAACTAAACACACTACCCTTTACAATTAAACTAAACACACTACCCTTTACAATACCCCCCTCACTGAAAAAGTGTCGCTTCACTCCTGAACGGCACTTTAGAACAACACTATTCGAGGGTCCCGGTACTATGAGTCCAAATTCTCCACCGGCCCCTTAGGGTCTTCACCTCTACGTGCCACAAACGCTTCCTCCAAAGCGCACCCCGTCTTCGGTCTCCTCAGCCATACTCCGCCGCATCTTGGCCATCCAATAACCGCCACGAAGGCGTGGGGGGGGGGGGGTGGTGGGGGGGGGGGGGGGGGGCGGGGGGGGTTGTGGGGGGGTGGTGTGGGGGGGGCGGGGGGGGGGGTTGGTGGGGGGGTGTGGGGGGTGGGGGGGGGGGGGGGGTGGGGGGGGGGGGGGGGGGGTGGGGGTGGGGGGTGGGGGGGTGGGGGGGTGGGTGGGAGGTTGGGTGGGGGGGGGGGGGGTGGGGGGGTGGTGGGGTGCGGGGGGGGTGGGGGTTGGCGCGCGGGGGGGGGGGGGGGGGGGGGGGGTGGTGGGCGGTGGGGGTGTGGGGGGGGGGGGGTGGGGGGGGGGGGGGGTGGGGGGTGGGGGGGGTGGGGGGGGGGGGGGGTGGGGGGGGGGGGGGGTGGGGCGGGGGGGGGGTGGGGGGGGGGGGGGGTGGGGGGGGGGGGGGGTGGGGGGGGGGGGGGGTGGGGGGGGGGGGGGGTGGGGGGGGGGGGGGGTGGGGGGGGGGGGGGGTGGGGGGGGGGGGGGGTGGGGGGGGGGGGGGGTGGGGGGATTATGACTAAATTGCCTGAAGGGCCACGGTGAACAATAATATCTGGAAATTCAGCTGCATTTTTTTGAATAGCCGATGATGAGTGAGCTTGATGTTCATTTATTCTTAGTCTCCTGGATATAATGTTATTGAAAATGAGGTACCTCATGTTTTGCCGCTCCCGCTGTCATCTCCTCCTGCCACACCCAGCTACTTTGTGGCTTTTCTACTCCATGTCGAGTATTATAAATGTCGTAAAGAAAATGCTGTATTCTGGCCTTATGCTCGTGTCGCCATTTTTCTTCCAGACTATCACGTGGCCAAGGAGGTAGTCAGCGAGGCACGGGTTGCTAGGTAACGGCGTGGACGGCCAGCTGGGCAAGAACTGTGACGTCATTTTTTCTTTAGCATAAGTGCCGTAAACAAACCGCCCACCTAAATTTGTGTGACAAATTTAACGCTTGGTTTCTTGAAGATCTTGAATGTCTTGTGCTTAACTATGAATATGAACATGTACAATGAAAAAAAGAAGGGCAAAATAAAAGTATAATAATGTGGAATAATCCAGATATCCATCTAGGAAACACACAAAGAGAAATACAAAATAAAGAGAAAAAAAACTAATACCTTTTATAATTCACATATAAACTAAAATTAATAACTTATATTACTTAATCTATAATTAATGTATCTGTCCTGTTTGGTGTCGTGTTTGTCACGGGTTTCTGGTCAGGTTCAGGTAAAAACAAAGGAGCCAGAGAACAAACTGAGCGCACAAAGGTTTTACCCGACGGAGTCTGGACAGTGACTACTCGGACAATACCATCTTTACCAGGGTGAACTTGCTTAATTCTCGCAACTGGCCATTGTCCGGGGAGGTCTCTCTTCTCCAACAAAATGACCAACTCGCCAAGGTTCAAGCTTGGGACCTTTCTGGTCCATTTTCGTCTCTGCTGCAAGCTGTGGAGATATTGCGTGCGCCATCTGTTCCACACATGGATGATTTGTTCCTTGAGAGTTTTCCAGCGAGACGTGTTACTCTTCAGAGTCGGGTTCGCAGTAGACTCAGGGATTTGGGATAAGGATGAGCCGATGAGGAAGTGCCCTGGAGTCAGGTAATTGTAGTCATCGGCATCTTCCGTGAGTGCATACATGGGGCGTGAATTGAGAAGTCCTTCAATTTTGGTGAGTGCAGTTGAAAGCTCTTCAAAGGTATAGGGATGCTTTCCAATGCTTTGCACTAGAAGGTTCTTCACAGATTTCACCCCTGCTTCCCACAATCCACCAAAGTGGGGGGTTCCGGGTGGAATAAATGACCATTCTATATTTCTTGGTGCCAGATACTCGACGAATGTTGGTTCGTTCTTGGCAATGAACTTATACACTTCCTTAAGGAAGCGGGATGCACCAATGAAGTTGGAGCCATGGTCAGAGTGAAGTTTCTGCGGGAGACCCCTTCTGGCTACAAATCTATCTAATGCCGACAAAAATGCTGGGGTTGACAATGACGAGACTGCCTCTAAGTGAACTGCCTTGCTTGCCATGCAGACAAAAATACATAGATATGCCTTGCCAAGAGCCGCATTTCGGCGCGTAGATTCCTTTATCAAGAAGGGCCCTGCATAATCTAATCCAGTTTGCAGAAAGGCTCTAAACTGAGAAAAACGTTCTGGAGGAAGTGATGCCATAAGTGGCTGAACAGGTTTGCATCGCACCATACGACATGGGACGCAACGTAGAATTCTCCCTCTAATGAATTTCAAAGCTCCGGGGATCCAGTACTCTTGGCGTAACAGAGAAAGTACAAGCGTTGGCCCCGCGTGAAAATGTCTTCGGTGTATGTCATCCACAATTAGTTGTGCAAAATGACAAGATCGTGGAATAAGTATCGGATGTCGGCAGCACGGTTCGAGTGGGGCGTTATTCAACCTGCCGCCCACCCTGACAAGCCCATGCTCGTCAACGAACGGATGGAGCTGATCATAAGGTTTCGGAACGGAAGTATTTCCGAACAGCGCTCTCGGAAGGTGCAATCTTTGCTCCAATTGAATGCATCTAAACTTAGCATTTTTAAATTCGTCAGCTGTGATGGGGCCTCCTGGATTTGGCTTCGTCCGTTTAACCAGGCGCAGCATACGAGCAACGGTCCTGATTAGAGTTCTATACGAAGAGAATCTTTCCATCCATTTGTCTTCAAAAGTCTGTTCAAGCTTCGCTTGATTAACATTTAAAGCCATCATGCAGTCTGTTGCCACCTCCTTAATGGCTATGTCTGGAGGCCATTCTCTGCAAGGAAGGGACAGCCAGGAGGGTCCATTCCACCACATGTCCGCTCCACAGAGATTACTTGGGGTACAACCGCGTGAGCTGATATCAGCCGGGTTGTCTTCTGATCGGACATGATGCCAGTCGGAAATAGACGTGACACTCAAAATCTGAGAAACGCGGTTGGCCTCAAAGACCTTAAGTGCATATGTGGGCTTGCGCAGCCAAGCCAAAACCACAGTTGAGTCAGTGAAGCATATGGGTGGATGGTCAAACGGCGATGACAAGCTCAGGGATGTTAGCAATTTTGTTAGTAACAAGGCACCACACAGCTCTAAACGAGCTATAGATACAAATTTTAAAGGTGACACCTTTGTTTTCGCTTTCATGAGCGTGACTCGTGCGCTACCGTCGGGATATTCTGCGCGATTGTAGATTGCGGCTGCATACCCTTTATCAGATGCATCACAAAATCCCACAATTCTACATACAGCATTGTGGCTTCCAAAGTAGCGAGGAATTTTAATACTAGAAAGTAAATGCCACTCCGATATCAATGCCTTCCAATCATTGATAATGTCTTCCGGAAGTGTTTCATCCCAGTCGACGCGGCTTTTCCATACGGACTGAAGAAGAACTTTGGCCTGGAAGGTAATAGGCGCAAGCAAGCCAAGAGGGTCGAAGATCCGCGCTACAGCCGATAATATGATCCGTTTTGTGACGTGAGTTGATGGAGGACGGTGTACTGAATATGTGAATACATCCTCACTGGGAATCCATATGAGTCCTAGGATTTTTTGATGGCCTGTGTCTTGATCGGTAATTTGCAAATGAACAGCTTCCTTTGATGTTTCTGGAAGTACTTCCTTGATGGTTGATGCCCACTTGCTCAGCTCGAAGCCACCTTTAGCAAATAGCTCAATGAGTTGTCGCTTAAGCTCAAGGACTTCTTCTAGCGTGTTACCTCCACTTACAAAATCATCTACATACATTGATGAACACACTCGACCAGCGGCGAGAGGATAATGTGCTCCTTCATCGGCCACTAACTGTTTGATTACTCTCATTGCCAGAAACGCGCTTGGTCGAACTCCGTACGTCACGGTGTTAAGCTCGTATTCATGGAGAGCATCAGTTCGGTGTATTCTCCAGAATATGTGCTGCAAATGGCGATCATCGGGATGCACCAGAATTTGCCGATACATTTTTACAATGTCCGTGCATAAAGGTATGGCATAAGACCTGAAATTGATTAATATATTTGATATGTCTAATTGTAATTTTGGACCCGGTAAGAGAGTGTCATTCAGACTTTCTGGTCCACAGGAAGCGTCAAAAACAACTCTAAGTTTCGCTCCTTCCGCGCTATACTGCCAAACTCCATGGTGAGGAATAATGTACGACGATGTTGTGGAGGCAGGTGACATATGGCCCAGTTCCTCATACTCCTGCATGAATTCTTTGTATTTAGTGGACAGTACAACATTCTTCTCCATTTTACGTTCTAAATTTGAAAATCGATTGGCAGCCAGGTCCCGATTGGGCTGCAACTGAGAGGAGTTTGGCTTTATAGGCAACCTCACCATGTAGCGCCCATCTGCATCGCGGGAGTGCGTTTGAAGAAAATGGTCCTCACAGTAACTGTCATCAGGATCCCTTTGATTAACTGGAGTAGGCTCCTCCATCTCCCAGAATGCTCTGAGCCTGCTTGATATTTCTTCGCAGGATTCGTTGAAAAGCGAAGTAGTAGTGGGCTGAGCAGTAGTACCCTCTGTCGTTCCTATAACCACTAATCCGAATACTGTTGGAAGGAAGAATAGGTCATCAACTCCCACTCGCCTCGGGGCTCCGTTCACTACGAGCGGGTATATGTCCATACCTAATAACAAATCTATTGGACCTGGAGCATAACAGGAGTGGTCGGCCAAATCAGCCCTATTGAGCTCGTGGATTGCGGTGTCGTTAATGGTTGCAGATGGTAATGAATGTGATATTTTACTGACTATAACTGCTTCAATATTGAATTTTGAGTTACTGTTGTAGGGCTTAACGCAGCAACTGATTAATCCTAAGGGTTGGGACACTGACGTTCCTCCCAGGCCTGTAACATGCGCTTTAAATTGATAGATTGGACTTCCTATCTTGTCAGCAAGGGCCTTCGTGATGAAAGTGTGCTGACTTCCTGAATCCAACAATGCCCTGACTGGAATTGCGTGTTTAGATCCCTGGATTGAAGCCTGTAGAGTACCTAAAAGCACTACTGATGTTTTAGGACTATTTGGAGTGGATCCAAACCCAATAAAACTTTCCTGTGGCCTGGAGCAATGCCTATTATTGTCATGATTGGTAATTGGCTCATTGAAGGTACTAGGCTGATCCTGGTGAATGAGGCTGTGATGCCTCAGCTTGCAATATCGACAAGCCCAGTTGGACTTGCATTGAGAAAGAGTGTGATCAACCTTCAGGCAGTTAGGACACCCTTTCCAGCCATGAACAAACCCAATACGATCCTGAAGGGACATCGCATGGAACTTGCTACAATAAGGAAGTGCATGCATTCCACTACAAAAGGGGCATAGTTTCGCGGGCTTCTTGGAATTCTCTTCAGCAGTATTTGAGGGTGGAGTTTTACCTCTTCCGTGGGATGTCCTTGCTCTGTTTTTGTTATAAGTAGTGGATTGAAAGTGAGATCTTCCAGTCGAATGGACACTAGTATCAGGGACAGTACTGTGAAGTGCAATGGAGCTGTGCCGGACATAGCGCTTAAATTTTCCCTGAGGCATTGAGGAATTTAATCGAAGCTTTGGTTTCAAGGCAAGGTTGTTCCCGCAAGACGTGGGTTCTTTAGCGAGTTTTAAGGCGGTCATCCTTTTTGTTATGAAGTCAATAACTTCCTTGGTTGTGGGAAATTCTTCTATTGAAGATCTCGTAAGCTCAAACAGCCGCCTGGTGTCCTCATCAAGTGCACGCAATGCTAAGAGGGATAAAATGAATTCTTCGGGCCTATCGAGGTTTAATCTATGAAAGTTTTCAACGCTTTCAGCCACCGTTGCTAGGAATTCTTCATAGCGCTTTTCTTCGTCCTTTATTCCTTTCACCGACGAATCAAGTATCCTCTGAATATAAAGCTTAGCTAACACTCGAGGATTATCATAGGTATTGAGCAATTTCTGCCATGCTAGAAGATATGATTCCTTTTCAACAGGGAACCTCGAAATCATGGAGGCTGCTTCTCCTGTAACAGCACCTAGCAAGTAATGCAACCTTTCAATATCACTTAAACTGGGTTCATTGTGGACAATAGATTGAAATGTGTCTTTGAAATGTCTCCATGCTAACAAGTCCCCAGAAAATTTCGGAATGGAGATTTTAGGAAGGCTGGTCCTTCCCGATATAGTTGTGTTCAAGGCCTGTTGCAGACCAGTACCTTCTACAGGAAGCATTGATGGTTGATGGCGACGATTGATGGTTGCTAATGAAATTTTTGCCCGCCGAATTTCATTACGAACTTCATCATAAATATTCATCCACTCGTCTGAGGGGAATGTATCGTCTTTAATGGTACTCTGTAAGTTGGATCGTTCATCCCAAACATCTAGAAACTCTTTCAGGTAACCATCAGCTTCCTCTATTGCGGACTCCAGCGTAATCACTAGGTCTTCTGAAGCTAGAGCTGATTTTCCAAGACCTATGAGCTCCAAACGAGAAATGTCCCTTTTAATAAGGCGCAGCTTCCTTTCTAGGTTGGCAGCTGACCTCACGTTTTCCATATTAATATAATTCGATTCAATTATAAACATCAGCAGCTGAGAGCGGCGGAGGAGAACAAGTGCGAAGCGACAGGAAACGGAGATACACGAAATGACATGGAAACAACGTGAATGAATTATTAGAAATGGAGAATTTGTCACCAAGGGTGGACAATAACAATTAGGGAAAATCACATTAAAATGAGTGACGAAAAGCAGAATAAATATTCTAATTGAGTGAACTAAAGATAACTGACCCAAGGGGGCAGATACCGAGACGCAGTACAAGGTACGTGACGTCAATAACAATTAGGGAAAATCACATCAAAAATGAGTGACGAAAAGCAGAATAAATATTCTAATTAAGTGAACTAAAGATAACTGACCCAAGGGGGCAGATACCGAGACGCAGTACAAGGTACGTGACGTCAGAGCGCTGCTAAATGACAATAAGTCAGATTGGAATTAGAAGCCAATCTCTATGGATTAAAGAGCAATCGAATGTTTATAACCTTACTTCGATGGTAAACAAGCGCTACACTCAGAATGTAAAATTGTTCTGCTAATCTGAAAAAATGTGTTAATAAATGTTTAAATTGGTCAATGAACTTTTGTGATTTATTGTTGTGAGATTAAAAATGTGATTTGTTATAGTGAATAAATACATTGCGTTGGGAAGTATTTGCATCTTAATTCATCACTGACTTAAATGTTGTCTGTATGTTTAAAAAACAAATGAGTATGTTATAGTAAGTCATACAGTGAACAAGTTACCATCTATAAAACAAATTATAAATATTAATAAATGAAAAGCTATGGCTCAATGATACAGCACTGATAATAAATTAAGTTAACAGTTAAGCTAAAAGTTGACACTGAAAATAACCTGACTCAATATAAATAAATAATTCATAATTTCTAATTTGCTATAAAATTGATAGCATAAATGATTATTTGAAAATTAAGCTTAATAAAATGAGCACAAGTGAAATGAATTTTCAATTAAATTTTGACAAATAAAGAAATAAAGTAGTACTTTTTTCAAATCCTAACAAAGAAATGAACAACATAGAGTTTTCAATTGTTGAGAACTTACTGAAGCTATTGAAATGTTTTCAATATTTACAGATAGGTTATAACAATGAATTTTACAAGAATGTATGAATGGTGAAAACATTGTCTGGCTAAGATTTAAACAAATGTATAGATTAATTATTAAATTATAAATGGAATTATGCATTAATAATACATGAATGTTCTAGCTACTTATGGAGTACAGTATTGATTTCCATATTTATCCAAAACTAATAATAATGAATAATTATAATTTTCAGCAATGAATTTAATGATAATGACGGATTGAATATAAAATACAATCCGGTCCGGTCGGACCATGAACAAAGTAAATTCGAGGCTTCTCTTTATGGGAGATATGCCAACGAATTAATAACTGTGGACTGTATAAAGAAAAGACTGATGGTAATCAAAGTATAACATAATGTATTTATATTTACACCTGAAAATGCCTGAAGGGCCATTGTGACTAATCTAAAAACTGATTATAAAGAGTACATTTTTGGATTATGACTAAATTGCCTGAAGAGCCACGGTGAACAATAATATCTGGAAATTCAGCTGCATTTCTTGAATAGCCGATGATGAGTGAGCTTGATGTTCATTTATTCTTTGTCTCCTGGATATAATGTTATTAAAAATGAGGTACCTCATGTTTTGCCGCTCCCGCTGTCATCTCCTCCTGCCACACCCAGCTACTTTGTGGCTTTTCTACTCCATGTCGAGTATTATAAATGTCGTAAAGAAAATGCTGTATTCTGGCCTTATGCTCGTGTCGCCATTTTTTCTTCCAGACTATCACGTGGCCAAAGAGATAGTCAGCGAGGCACGGGTTGCTAGGTAACGGCGTGGACGGCCAGCTGGGCAAGAACTGTGACGTCATTTTTTCTTTAGCATAAGTGCCGTAAACAACGTCCGTCTAAGAAGGAGTGTATGATGTTATAGAGTTGTTCTGGGCATCTGTTTGTTCTGAGTTTAATGAGCAGTGTTTTATGTGAGACAGAGTCGAAAGCTTTAGTGCAGTCGATGGAGATGAGTGCTGTGGTACGGTTTCTGTTCATGTTGTTAGTGATGTGTGATTGGAGCCTTACTAACTGGTGTTCGGAGCTGTGTCGTGCGCGGAAACCAAACTGTTCGGCAGGGATTAAATTCTCCTCTGCACAGTACTCTTTGAGATAGGTGAGGATTATCTTCTCATATATCTTAGAGAGGTGACACACAAGGTTGATGGGCCTATAGTGTTCTGCCGCGCTTCCCGGTTTTGAGTATTGGTGCGATTGTGGAGTGTTTCCATTAGCCCGGGAAGTGTCTGAGTCTCAGGCATGAGTTGTATATGTGTACTAGATAGTGTAGTGTTTTCCTGGGCAGTTGTTTGAGTAGTATAGTCTGTACTCGGTCTTGTCCTGGAGATTTGTTACCGTGTGTACGTCTGAGTATTGCTGTCAGTGTCTTAGGCGATACGTACATGTAATTGTCTCGTGCGGTCAGTCTGCATTCGGGTGATCTGTCCCTTGTCCGCGACTTTGCGTCTTGTCTGTAGTAAGTAGCGAGTTCGTTAGCCTGTTCTCGGTCATCCCTGTGGATTTTAACCCTGCTGGTCTTTTTAACCCGACTGCGTAGGAGTTTCCAGAAAAGCCGAAAATCTCCGTGTGTCTTGTGTAATTGCTCATGCCAGAGTGATGTTTTCCATTGTGTCATGAGTGTGCGTATTTGTGTAGTGAGAGCGTTAAGTGTTGTTTTATATGCTTTGTCTCGGGTACGGTGCCATATGTTTTGTATGTTGTGTCTCTGTTTGATGAGTGACATGATGTGTTCTGGGGGGCGTCGGAGACCGGGCGGTTGTGGCGCGAATTTAGGGATGCACGTGTCTGCTGCGATTTTTATGAGTTTGGAGTCTGTATCCAGTAGTGGAGTAATGGGTGGCGTTTGTTTGTGTAATAGGTCTTTGTACTGTTTCCAGTCGGCCTTACTGTATATGTAGTTTGTCGGTTCGGGTTTTGGTATGTGTCCATGTATTTCGTACAGTACCGGTATATGGTCTGATGTCAAGGTGTCGTGTTTTGTGCATGAGGTGATTATGTGTGGCTGTCTCGTCAAGAGTAAGTCTATGGTCGATTGGTAGTCGTGGTTACCCGCTTGCCTGAAGGTGTGACTGCCTGGGTGTATGACTGTGAGTGGGTATTTGGCTACTAAATTCCCGGCCTTATTCTAATTTATGTCCTTAGAATTTAAGTATGTCATCTATACAATGATGTTTTCAGCTGCGAGAGGTTTTTACTTTCAGACATTATTATTTATAATTTATGTTAATTATTATTATTATTATGTTAATTATTATTATAATTATTTATAAGTTATGTAATAAGTTATTTATTTTCCAAATTTATTTTAATTTGATTTGAATGTTACAATTATTTTCTTATGTTTATTTATATTTATGTATTTGCGATATTATTGTTGAGGGTTTTTATTTATTTCAGTTATTGGTCTACAACTGTTTGTTTTTAAGAACCTGTAGTGCGCATTCTACCAGATAATCTCAGAACTAAAACGTCTTCTTTTCCTTCTCTCATTTTTCCTTTACTTTTTGCGTAACAAGTTTTTGCGATATTTTATTTACTATTTGTTTTTAGGCAAACGTGCATATAACAAATGTTGTTTTTTGCGTTATTAAAAGTAGATTTTTTTTAAACATAATATTATTAAATTTAATATCCTAATCGCTTGATATATAATGCAGGACAACGTCTGCCGGGTCCGCTAGTATATATATATATATATATATATATATATATGTACATATATATTTTTCTGTTACCGATTTAGTGGTTTATGTGGATATGTTTATTTGGTCTATACCAAACTTAGTATTTAATCTTTTTATGTAAAAAGAAAGATCAAGTTCTTTAATGGTTGAAATAGGACAAGAGGGAGGGGGTGGGTTTAGAGGTTTTTTTTTTTGAAAAATGGAAATATCCACACACAATCGAAATTTTATAGAACCAATGTTATAGCAAATTGAACGATCTGTAAAGGCTGTTGTTTGATGAATATTAACCGAGATATTTGGATTTTATATTTTTTCGGTTTCAGTAAATCCCCACTCCTACTCGTGTCTTATTAATAGTTAGCTGTTATATCATGAACCACTTCATTGCAAGGTTAAATACCAAATGTTGTTTTCAACGAACCTTCATTATCTGGAATACACGTAACTGCGTTCTGTTTACCCCCCTCCCACCCTTCTTTGTTCTGGGATTACTAAAATCTGAGTTATTGACATAAAAATTGTTCTAATTCATTACGAATTACTGCACTAGGTGTAGTAAGTAGTTTTCATTAAAATTAATATGCTATATTCAGATATATTACATTAATTGATTTTATTACCGGTCTGTTTTATCTATTCACAAACAGAAAATAGATGGAGATAATCAATGAAGTTTACGAACTCCCTGAGTTACCGGCTTTTTTAGCAGATTTCCCTTAAAGCGTATTTATTCAAATACGTTCTATTGATCTCCCCTCCCCCATCATTAGAGACTGAATATTAGCAGATTTGCCTTAAGTGAAATCAGCTATTGAGATCGTACTCATGACGCGATTTTCGAAAAATTTCTTCAAATGTCCATCGATCCTACCCAGGAGATGACGAAAATGAGGTCCGTTCAAAACTATATATATATATCTATATATATATAAAATTGTAACCTCTGTCTGTACATTGATTTTTTTCGCGAAATTTCACGATAACTTTTCGTTTCACATGTCATAGACACCAAAACTGCATTTTGTTTCTTTGGTGTCTGTTTGTTTGTTTGTTTGTTTGTTTGTTTGTTTATTTGTTTGTTTGTTTGTTACCTTTTCACGCATAAACGGCTGAACCGAATTTTATGAAACTTGGTATATATATTACTACTAGCCCAACTTAGACTTTAGGCTATATTAATATCCTCTGAGACGAACAGGAGTGGGGGTTATAAGGGAGGCCTGAAATTAAAAATAGCGATATTTCGTTTCCTATTGCTTTCTCAGCAAATATGCACATAACAAAAGTTGTTTATTTTGTAATTTAGAGTAAATTTTGTTATATGCACTTTTGCCGTATACGGAAGTATAAATGAGTTATACGCTAAAAACTATAGCGGAAGCCCACAATTTTATTTGGCACTAAAGACTCAACCGAATTAAACCAAACTCGGTATATGAATTAGTACTAACGCCTTCATTGTAATAAGCCGTACCAACATTTCTAGGGACGGGCAGGAGTGGGGGTTATAAGGGAGGCCTGAAATTAAAAATAGTGATATTTCGTTTCCTATTGGTTTTTCCGCAAATATAAACATAACAAAAGTTGTTTATTTTGTTATTTGGAGTAACTTTTGTTATTACACTTTTGTCGTATACCTAAGTATAAATGAGTTATACGTTAAAACTTTAGCGGGATCCAACAATTTTATTGGGCACTAACGAACTTAACAAAGCTCGGTATGTCAATTAGCATTAATTCTTCCATGATTATAAGTTATATTAAAATTTTTAGGTTCGAACGGGAGAGGGTTAAAGGAAGGCCTGAAATAAAAATTCACCGTTTTTACATGTATAAGAGACGGGAAATATAAAAATATCGAAGACAGTGAAGCCTTATCGAACAAATATTCTATTATTAGCAAATCCATGGCAACGACGGGTATCAATCCTAAACACTGGGACGGGTAAATGTCAAAATATTGTGCAATGTAAAGCCTGCTATAAAATACCATCACCATTCAGCCTCAAATGAATTCCCGGGCGAAGCCGGGTATCTGAGCTAGTATATATATATATATATATATATATATATATATATATATATATATATATATATATATATATATATATATTTGTCTATTAACACTCTAGCGGTCGCAATTTTTGTTTAATCGGCACCAAACTCGGTATTTAACCGTTTTATGTAAAAAGGAAGATCAAGTTCGTTAACGGCTGAAATCTGATCAGTGGGAGGGGAGGTTTAGAGGGGGGATTTTCGAAAATTCGAAATATCTCCGTTACTATACGTCAGATCGAAAAATTGCATAGAATCAATCTTATTGCAAATTAAATGTACTATAAATATTGTCTTATACATTTATTCTCTATGTTGAATATTAACCGAGATATTGGGATTTTTATTAAGTGTAATGGGCGAGCTATGGTTTCCGCCGAAAGCTAGGTCGGCCGTTTCCATAAATAATCGGCACTCGTATGGAGATTTCTTTATTGTATAACTTTACGTGGGAAATCTGCTTAGTTTACGCAGCCCCTGCGTGACGGACTTTTGAGGGTATTTTTATAGCAAGGCTTTAATATGTACAATTATACTTGCCGTCTGGGCGTATTATTTTTCCATAACGGCCAGGTAACTGTAGGGGACTATTAGAATAGAAATTTTAGTTAAAAAGAGTAAGTGAGTTCCCAATCAATCCCTCTCTACTGTTTGACACACCGTGAATAGTTCAAATCATGGATAGCATTTTTTATAATTAAATAGTATCTACTATTAATAGAGTATCTATTTATCTACTAGAAATTCCAATAATAGCAACATTTAACAGAAAATAAGTTAACACCATTAATTCTGTTAGCCTCATGCGACTTCCCTTTTCGTTTGAAGGTTATCAACATTGCTTTACTTAAATTAATTATTCAAAACATTAGAGAATTGGAATTTTCTAATAATTAATTTACCTTGTGGAAATAAATAAGAGTGGTAACCTAAAAATAATAGAATTTATATTCAAAATGGGAGGTGAGGGGGAAGGATCGTGCCCTCCATGCAACTTAAATAATACTTTTACAATCAAATAAGAGTTTAATCGCATATTGTATTTTGTCATAATGAGATTATCAAGTAACGTTTAATAGTTAGTACATAGTCGTTTCAATAACGTAAACGTACCGGAGAAAATAAGCTACTATGTTCCAGAATTAAAGAGTTTGATTCCCCACAACTCCCGCTATCACTCCTTATGAAACACTCAGCGTGGATAATAATAAAAATTGAATAATGAACATGCTCTTATAGGTTACATTTCTATTGGAAATAAATAACGCTATTTCCTAGTGAAAGTAAATATAAAAGGAGGTGGTGTGGGGTGCCGAGATTTATAACCTCACCAAACCCAATTATACATACAACTACCATATAAGTCTAAATCAATATAACTGTAATGCCTTTATCAAATAAACATTAATTAGTACTGATAGAGTTAATTACTTTCGCTGAAGTTTTAGCGTATATCTCGTGTATACAAAAAGGAAATAAAATATCGCTATTTTTAATTTTAGGCCTCCCTTATAATCCCTACTCCTCTTTGTCTCAGAGAATATTAATATAGCCTTAAGTCTAAGTTGGGTTAGTAGTAATATACATACCAAGTTTCATAAAATTCGGTTCAGCCATTTATGTGTGAAAAGGTAACAAACAAATAAAAAAAGTCCGTCACGAAGGGGCTGCGTAAACTAAGCAAATTTCCCACGTGAAGTTTTACAATAGAGAAATCTGCCTAATAACAACTGTAGTAGTAATAAACCTCTAAACCTAAAACATTATTTAGGGCGTAATAACCCAGAAGTTTCTAGCCCCAAAAAACAGTTAACCTAACCTCTAACCCTATTCAGGAGGGACGAATAGTTATGGAAATGGCCACCAGAGCTCTCGGCGGAAAGTCCGAACATAGCCTACTGGTGATCTCACGCAGATTACAAATGCAAATATCTCGGTTAATATTCAAGATAGAGAATAAATGCATATAACAATATTTATAGTAATTTGCAATAAGATTGGTTCTATACAATTTTTCGATCCGATGCATAATAACGGAGATATATCGAATTGTTGAAAATCCCCCCCTCTAACCCCCCCCCTCCCACTGGGTCGATTTCAGCCGTTAACGAACTTGATCTTTCTTTTTACATAAAACGATTAAATACCGAGTTTGGTGACGATTTAACAAAAATTGCGACCGCTAGAGTGTTAACAGACAAATATATATATATATATATATATATATATATATAGTTTTGAACGGACCTCATTTTTGTCATCTCCTGGGTAGGATCGATGGACATTTGAAGAAATTTTTCGAAAATCGTGTCATGAGTACGACCTCAATAGCTGATTTCCCTTAAGGGAAATCTGCTAAAATAAACAAACAAACAAACATACACAAAAATCAATGTACAGACAGAGGTTACAATTTTATATATATAGACAAATATATATTTTTCTGTTACCGCTTTAGCCGCAATCCATCGCTTGGGAAATATACTTAGTTTACGCAAGTCTTGCGTGATAGAAAATACTAACCAATTTAAATGGTCCGTCACGCAGGGGCTGCGTAAACTAAGCAGATTACCAAGCGAAAGTTTACAATAGATATCTGAAACTAATGGTATGGAAATGTAAAATTATTTTGGTTAAAGTCACAATCCTGTCTCCTTCATTTTATGAATAACTCTCAACGAAAATTCGCTAAAATCACACACCAAATGTACTAGACGAAATGATAAAACTGCATTCAATCCAATATCCCTACTAATAAATAAAATATCTCACATGGTAAATACCTGATAATGGTCTCCAGCTGAGATATGCTCTTGCTCTGAGCAAATGCTGTCTCTAATAATGTATAAGTGTAAGACGTCCAGAATGTTATCAGGAGAAGATAACCCGCCAAACATGCAACACTTTTATCAAAAGGTTCATGTGAAAAGGTACGAAAATAAGTCAAAGGCTGCCCTTGTGCAGTTTGATAACATTGTTTTTATTGCCAAGCATTATCACTAGTTGTCTGATATGAAGAAACTGATTCCTTGTCTAGAATTATTGGTATCTTCTATTATCAACATTTCTTTTTAATGAGTAATATGATTTCCAATAATAAACTGTTCGTTAATTAATTTAATCATTCGTCTTAATAATGTTTACATAATAACATGAATTTATTCGATCTTGGAAAAAACTTTGTAACGCAGAAGGCTACGTAAACTAAGCAGATTTCGTACGCGTTGGAATGACAGACTAATGATTTTATCTCACCATATATTCTCTACTTGCTCTCTCTCTCTCCACCACGGAGGGCAGCGTAAACTAAGCAGATTTCGTACGTTTGCCAGATATTCATAATTATCTCAAAAAGTAAAAGTTCTAGGAGAATAATATTTATTATTTATGCTTCAAATAGTGAGCTTTATAATATGCAGATATATTACAATAATTGTTTTTGCTTGAGATCAAAGTTTTGCAAACCTGTTGTTTACAATTCAGACACTTTCCGAGGTTATTGAAATTGGTTGAAAGATTTCTCATTACCGTTGGTATTTATTCACTTGGTATAGATGGTGGTGTTAAGTGTTACCAGTATGAAGATTTATCTATTTTAAAACTTCACGAGGGAAATTTGTTTAGTTTACGCAGCTCCTGCCTTTTTTTTCTAAGCATCTTCGTTGAGTGCAATAACCATTTAGAGCGTAATGCTGAGTGACTCATGTTACAGGATTAAAAAAGTCCGCCACGCAAGGACTGCGTAAAGTAATCAGATTTCCGTTTTTATGTATAACAATTGATAAATCTACATACTGGTAAGACTACCGCGAATATTAAGTGAATAAATAGAAACGTTAATGAGAAACCTCCGGACGGGAAGCACCTGAAACCTAAACAAACAGGTGTGCCTTCCCACAGGAAAGAAAAACAATTACTGAAATATATTAGAATATAACATATGAATTTTATTGAAAATTATTTACTTTGGGGCTCAGGTTAGCCATGCGAGTTAAAGCGTTGACCTTTATCTCACATGGTAAACCTAGAGTGGCGAGTTCGATTCTTGTCTGGGCAAAGGAAATTATTTAGTGACGAAATTCATTAAATAACGTCCTAAAATCCCACCCTGGCTAGAAAAGGGCGGTAACCTGTAGATAACCCGTCCCGATTAGCCTAAGCTGAAGGGTGAAAACTGAAAAATGCAAATATCTCGGTTAATATTCAAGATAGAGACTAAATGTGAACAACAATATTTATAGTAAATTTACTTTTCAATACGATTGGTTCTATACAATTATTTGATCCAACGTATAGTAACGGAGTTATTTTAGCAGATTTCCCCTTAGGGAAATCAGCTATTGAGGTCGTACTCATGACGCGATTTTCGAAAACTTTCTTCAAATGTCCATCGATCCTACCCAGGAGATGACGAAAATGAGGTCCGTTCAAAATTATATATATATATATATATATATATATATATATATATATATATATATATATATATATATATATATCTATATATATATTTGTCTGTTAACGCTCTAGCGGTCGCAATTTTTGTTTGATCGCTACCAAACTTCATATTTAACCCCCTCCCACTAGTCCGATTTCAGCCATTAACGAATTTGATCTGTCTTTTTGCATAAAACCTTTAAATATCGAGTTTGGTATCGTTCAAACTAAAATTACGACCGCTATAGCGTTAACATCAAATATATATATATATATATATATATATATATATATATATATATTTAATTTTGAACGGTCCTCATTTTCGTCATCTCCTGAGTAGGATCGATGGACGCTTGAAATTTTTTTTCGAAAATCGCTTCATGAGTACGACATCAATACCTGAATTGCCCTGCTAAAACCCTTTAAAAATGCTTCGAGCCTGTCTTACTTGTCCTTCTCACTTTGAAAGATGTCCGCCAAAGATCCAGATGGGCATGTATAATTGTCAATCTTGTCCTCCACTTCATATCTAAGTCTGGCCAAAAAGATCGAACATGGGTTGCGAAAATGGTCTCGTACAAGGAACTTCCGGCATTACGAAGCCCGACTTTAAACAACTAACCTCTTCATTATAGCGGCAGTTCCGAAGTCTCTTGATAGCACATAAGAAACCGTTTCCAATGTTCCAAAGCCAGATCGGCACATGGCTGTCCAAATCCACTGGCTTACCACGAGAAGTCTAAACCCTGGAAAGTATAATCCTTCCTACAATCTTTGAAAAGACCACAAAATGCTTTCCTGTCAAATCCTCTGCTCATGAACGTGTTGATGCTGTAGAAGCTGGAACCTTGCCACATTCACTCACATCCTTGCAGTCTATAAACGCCATATAATTCATTCATGAAAAGCACACGCACTCTTACAAGATTTCCTGGAGGCACAAACCCCCACCCAAACCACGGCTCATCTTATTCGACTCCCCTCTGCTATCGAAATTCCAAATTTCTCTAACCTATTTGCTCTTCTATCAGGAATGGTGCGACAGCACTTTATTGTTAATATGACATGATTGGGAGTGAGGGTATACTACAGGCTGAATACTATGATATACACAAACTTACTCTTGTGTTGGTTACTTACTTACTTTAAAGTTGAATGCAAAAAATCTGTCTTTAAATAAAAAAAACTCACAGGAAAATACAATTTTATTTTAAATAAAAAGAAAATACAATGGATGATAATGGTGTCTCATAGCTCGTGTAAGTGTAAAGCATTGTTTATTCATTAAAATTGATGAGTGTTTAAGAGGCTCCATGTTGTTTCAGATAGCTTTGAACTTGGGCGAATCCCTTTTCAGTGGCGTATGAGAGGGCAGTTTTCCCTATGCTGTCCTTGATGTTTACATGGGGTTTGTGGTTTTCTATTAGATGTTTAACAATTTTAAGTGATTGTTCATCGGTTGTTGGGCTTGTAACAGCCAGATTTAAAGGAGTCTCTTTGTTGTTATTCTGAGTATTTATGTCGGCCCCAGCCTGAAGGATAGCATGAATCAGTTGTTCGTTTTCCTTGAGAATAGCTGCGTGCAGTGGTGTGTATCCGGTGTAGTCCTTGTCGTTGACATCAGCTCCCCTAGTGATCAACAATTTTACAACATCGGGATAGACTTTCTTAATGGCGAAATGGAGGGGACTTACGTTCCAAAGTGAGGTTCTGTTTTTGATGTCGGCGCCATTGCGCTCAAGATCTGCGCACACTTTGCTCGGTCATTGTTAGCAGCGACGTGGATAGGAGTTAGCCCTCCGAGCTCGGTATGACGGTTGATCGGTGCCCCGTGCTTGATGAGATACTCCAGGAGTCCTTCCTTTCCCGTGGCGGCAACGCAAAACAGAGGAGTGCAGCATTGACGTCAGCACCTTTATCAACCAAATCCTTTCTTATTT
This sequence comes from Riptortus pedestris, assembly GCA_019009955.1. Lineage (NCBI taxonomy): Eukaryota > Metazoa > Arthropoda > Insecta > Hemiptera > Alydidae > Riptortus > Riptortus pedestris. The sequence continues at coordinate 146,232,891 of CM032232.1, read as the reverse complement.
CCTCTTCGCCGAGTATCGCTGCCCACAGAAGCAGGGTCATATTGTAGCCATCTCTATGGTTCACATCCAACCCAGGTTCTATTGACAACTTCACCCGGTCAGGTGAGCGCATTTAACATCAGTCTTTTTGAGCCCTCGGTTAGATCCTTTGATGACCTTGTGGAATACTGCAGCGTTAGACTTGTCGACCAGTTTTACCTCTAGACCATTATCTAACGACTCTTTAACAATATAATAGCTAGAGCTGTTTCCGTGAAGTTAGTGACATGGTTCTGGATTGAATATGAGCGATAGTCTAACGAATTAACCATCAAAATCTTCCATATCTGCGTTACTATTATCAAGAGTGAAGAGTGTGTTTCCATTGTGAGTAATATTTTCATGAGAGTAGTATTTCTTGTTGGCTCGACAACGATCTTACTTTCTTCGCAATCGATCTCAAGCATTCTCCTGTTCCATTTCTGAAAATGTTTATTATTTTTGCTTAGATATCATAAAACTCAAAAGTAATTACTACTAAATTTTTTTGCAATTTCTCGAGACAATTATTTATTATTTTACGTGATTTACTCTCTGGAAAGAATACACCTGTATCAGATCATATCTGCCAGATTTCCTCGCAACCTAGGTCTGTATTCCACCATCTTAATTCTGGACCTCCTTTTAATAAAGGCCTAATTTTAACCTTTTAGACAAGTGATATAGTTACACTTGGTACATTCTGACCCAGAGGACAATAAATTCGAAACACACACTTTTTGTGCTTGAACGACTGAGAGATGTGATCAACATCTCAGCCTGCATTGATCTCGGGATAGGTTGCCTTGGCTGGGGAGCCTATGGTTGGTACAGTGGTGGGGTCCCTCGCTCCGACAGTTCTTCAGATTCATCGATTAATTCTGCTTCCAGCTCTCAAAGGAGTAACATCTCAGGTTTCCTGATTCTGCTGGTAAGTTGATCTCACCCTGTCAGCCAAGGTAGGGGGTGACAGTTTCTACTTACCTGAGCGCTCCTCCCCTTCTATCCCCCTGTCTCATGTTTTCGAACGGCCCTTCACAGGACCGTCCACAATCCACAAACAGTCCTACTACAGACTCTGCCCCTTCAAGCATGGGTCTACATTCTAAATCAAAGTTTAATTCCCGACCCACTCACATTACATCCAATAGACCCACAATAGATACTTTAACGAGTCACCCAAGTGCCCAGCGACATTAAGAAACTTTTACATGGCCATACAACTGTTAACAATCCGATGCCTCCTCCACCTGAATCATACCCCCTTCCCCACCAAGACTGTATAATCGCCCCCTCCCCAACGTCGCCCACTCCTTCCACTTCCACCTCCACTGCTCATTACGACACGTTAATGGAAGTAGAGCGGCATTAGCCACTCAAAAGAAAGCCGGTCGATTACGACGGCTTCACTCGAGTGCTTTCAAAGAAGGGCACACATCTTCCTCCCGTCAAGACTATACCCCACCACCCCCACCTCTAACCCGTTCAGTCCCCTCACCACCATTCCCACCAACCCTTACTAATCCTTACCCACCAACACCGACCAATCCTAAACTCCCTAGGAACCCACTCCCCCACCAATAGTAATGTCAAGGGATTTACCCTATACAGCCGATGTGGTCTGTCATATAAACAAAAACAACATCCACAAATTCCGGGTAAAGGCCAATTGGAGGGAAATTAGGATACTTCCCGAGAGACATTACTACCCACAATAACAAAGTCTCCCTATACAAAAAACCCGAAGAAAATTTTCCCTACCTTTCAAACACCCCCAGGGGCGACAATGGAACCAGATGTACCTCATTCTAAGCCTTGACCGCACTCAACCCCATGACTCCATATGCGACGCGGCCTAACACCCCGACCTTATTAACGTCATACGGATGCGACGCACGCACGCAGATGACTCCAAAGAAGACATTGAGCCCATATTGGCCACTTTTAACCCCAATTATGTACCCTCAGTAGATGACAATATAGGTCATCGCCGAGCCATCGATCACATTTTGGTTCGGGTCAAGCACAGCCCTGACCAAACTATACCACAATGCCATCGCAGTCACCAGTACGGTCATACTAATTCCTAATGCCATCTCAAACTAAGATGAGTTCCGTGTTCCGGAGTGCACTTCGTACAAGACTGCGAGAGGGATAAAAATTCGATCCTGTGTGCAAATTGTAACGGCCCTCACCCTACTTCCTTCAAACAGTGTCCACACAGGATGCGAATTTTAGAATCCATCGAGGCCAGAAAGAGGTACCCTGTGCCGCCTACCTACATCCCTGCTCCTCCCCCATACACAACGCATGAACTGCTCACCAAGTACCTCCCACATACCCGCCTCCCCCATACCCAGCCCCGTTCTTCCTATGCTTCACCCCCCCCCCCTCCCTCCTGATCATTCCCAACACTAACACCACCAGCGATATCAGGATTACTACACACCACCATGGGTCAATGATCTTAATGACATTTCTCGGCAATATCAACGTCTTCGTTCTGGCTTTCAAAATCCTCCATGGACAAATAATGGTCCGGCCCAACTCTCTGTTGAATTTTAATGTTAATTCTGCCACCAAAATTCGACCCCACTGTGGTGGTGTAAAGCGATACCCACCTAAAACCCACCGAATATTACTGGGTGACTGGCTACACGTCATCCACAACGACAACACGAATAAAGGCGACAAAGTAGGGGGGGGGTAGCTATATTAATCAGATATTGCATACCATACAAAGTGATTGACCCGATCACCCCCCCCCCCCTACCTGTGCCCGGAAAGTACCGTATCTTAAACGTGAAGATACTGATAGCCAGTCGTACCTATACAATCACCGGTCTCTACAGACGACCTAAGGCCGAACCAGAATTGTTCTATGTCCTTAACCTGGCCCAGAGCGACAGGAATCATATCATTGTTAATGATTTGAACGCCAGACACCCCTCCTGGAATAACGCTTCAGCCAACTAACCCGCACGGCCATAAGGAAGTCAAACTTCACCGTCGAGCACCCTAATTCTCATACTTTCAGACGCGGCGACAGTTTGTCTACTATAGACGTCCTATTCACCCACACCCCACACATAGTGACAAGGTGTCTTGAGTTGAACTTTGTTACGAGCGACCACCGTCCAGTACTTTCTGCACTGTACGGTCGCCCTCCGAAACCCACAATTACCTCCTACTCGTTCCACAAAGCGGACTGGAAATGTTACAAGTCCCTTATGTGCGACACTAGCCAGGCATTAACCACTATCGGTGGTGTACATACCCTTGAAGAGCGAATCGAGGAGTTCAATAGATACCCCGATTCCTATGTTCCTCATGATGCCTCCCAGCCTAAAGTAACCGCCTCCTCATATCCTTGAGCTGATCAAGCAGAGGAACATCATCAAAAATAACTGGTATCGCACCAGAAACCCCTCCCTCCGCCCTGCCCTATACTTCCTTACAAACCAAATCCGTTCACTAATGAGACAATGGAAGACGGCGCAAGAAGATTGGTTCTATAACATTTTTTGATACGACTCATAATAACGGAGATATTTTTAATTCCTTCTTCATCTAAACCCCCACAATTTTTTTTCTTGGCCTATTTCAGCCTTAGACGAATATGATGTTTAGTGTAGATGAAACAAACATTTGCGAAACAGAAACGTAAAATCTTAATTCATTCTTTCGGTAGCTTCTCTTTACATATTTAGCCATTAACACTCTTCTCTTTAATATATACTCATCAAAATCTATATGATGTTAGAAGTCTTCAAAATAAGGATTTTTTTAGGCTTCCCCTATGCCCAAAAACCTTACCTTCAAATATATTTGTGATGAAGTCGTTGTGCCTTATGATATGCCCAAGAAGTTTCACTCTCCTTTTCTCCATGGTCTTGATAAGGTTCTTGCTCCCACTTACCTCGTTTAGAACTTCGAAGTTTGTTTTACTTTGGACCCAACTTCTTTTAGTGATTCCGACACAAAATAACATTTCTATTCCTTCCAATCTATTATATTCCCTTTAGTGAAGAGTCCAACTTACGCTCTCTTCAAGCAATACACACCATCCAAAAGACTTGGCAAACCTTTTTTTTGTAATTCCTACTTATTAATCAAAATACAACTATTGCTTTAAAATTATTTTTTCAGTTCTACTACCATTTTCTTAAGTGATGATGCTTCCTAGGTACCAAAACTCCTTCACGTTTTCAAGTATAAGATTAATATTAGAAATTAAATATCATTTTCTTTATTTGAAAAGATATTTACTCTTTTAAGATAATTTTTCTATTTAATGATAATGATTGATGATAAGTGTTGCTGTAAGAAACTTGTTCAAATTGTCATTCTTTTAAAATTATTGTTACGGACTAAAGGATTAGATTCATAACCGTAAAAATTGTAGTTTAATTTAAATCATTAAAATGAGATTTTAAATTTACCTTGTTGTTTATTATTAGAGGTATTATATATATAATTATTTGACTATTTGATATTTTTTTTTTATTATAACTTAGAATAAGATTAAAAACAAACAAATCTGGAGCCTTTAAATTTAGTAGATCTGAGAAGTAAAATTCACGTTGATAACGGCTGATATAAAGGCCATATGAGGAAAATATATACAAAAGGAATTATTGTTATGCACAAAAAAGGCAGATTTATTTTGTCGTTTACATATGTTAAACTCTTCACTGATTTAAATTTAAAAAAGTACAAGACATGAATTAAGAATTGTGAACATTGATTAGTAAGTTATTTGTCTCATTGAAATATTATTTTATCACTGAGCTCCATGAGATTTGAGCAAGTCTTGAACTTTGGTGAATCCGAGTTCAGTTGCAATCGCCAGAGCAGTTTTCCCGTCTTTAGTCTTGATGTTCAGATCGGGTTTGTGATGTTCCAACAGATGTTTCACCATTGCGGATGCAAAATCTTCGTGCGAGCTCAAAGCGATAATTAGTGGAGTAGCGTTGTCATTATCCTTGCTGTCTATATCGGCTCCCTTCTGGATTAGCAAGTCGATGAGGTCTTCTTCGGCGACCCTCACGGCTGTGTGCAATGGTGTCATGCCTTTTTTGGTCTTTGCATTGATATTTGCACCCCTTGCAATCAGTTCCTTGGCGAGCTCTACCTGACTCCGTGAAACAGCAGTATGCAGAGGTGTTTCACCATCACTGTCGGTGATTGAAATTTCAGCGCCGTTATCCAGCAAGACCTTGGCGCATTCCAGCCGACCGTAAAATGCAGCTAGATGAAGAGGAGTTGGCCCCTTATTGCCGAAATGCTCGTTGACTTTAGCACCGTGCTTGATGAGTGTTGCAACCAAGTTGTGTTTGCCAGCTGATATTGCGTGCAGCAATGGTGGGATCCCATGTGGGCAAGTAGAACTGACGTCAGCTCCCTTCTCGACTAGCTTCTTGCTAAGTTCTTCATCGCCGAACAATGATGCCCAGAGAAGTGACGTCATATTGTAGCCATCTCTGTGGTTCACATCTAAGCCTGCTTCTACAATTACTTTGTAACTTGTCAAGAGAACGCACTTGACAGTTGTATCTTTCAGTCCTTCACTAGAGCCCTTTATGACTTTCTGAAATATTGTTACATTGTTCGATGCAAGCACTTTTAAATTCAGTCCGTCTTCAACAGGTTCTTTGACGATGTAAACTTTAGCTGTGTTTTCCCCGCGATCATTGCTTGGAATCGGGAAGAACCTATTAAAAGTATGAAACACCATTCGATTTATATCAGATAGTTCTGAGTTTGTATTATCAATGCTGAAGAGCGTGTGTCCACTGTCTGTAATTATCTTGACGTAAGTAGCTTTTTTTGTTGGGTTTGCTACCAATTTACCCTCTTCGCACTCTATGTCACGTTTCTTCAAATGATGTTTCAAGTGTTCTTTCTGAAATATTGATTTTCATAATTATTAACAGTTTTTTAAAATGATAAAATAATAGGTTCATTGGTTGAACATACCAACATACAGTTCCCCAATTCTTTTAATAAATTAGGAATATTCACTGAGCTAATAACTCCATTAGAAAACTGAGTGAAACCCCCCCCCCCCCCAAAAAAAAAAAAAAAAACCAAGAAAACCGAGTGTAAAATGCCAACTAGAAAACTAAGTGTAAGAACCTCTTTGTATACTGGCCAAGAATATCCAATTCCAGAAATCCAGCTTGTTCTATGAATGTATAATCCTCTAGGAACCGTGTAGTATTAATTTTATAAATTGAGGAGGTCGTAACCTTTTGAAGGCCAGGGTATATATAATAAAGAAAACTTTTAAAATATTTGCATAGTATGTCTAGGTAGTCTTGTTATAGGCTGAAATAAAGGCACGTCGAGGAAAATAAATATTAAAGGAATTATTGTATAGCACAAAAAAAGGCAGATTTATTTTGTAATATACAGATGCTAATCATGTCCACTTCACTGATTTAAATTTTAAAAATTCTGTACATTGGTTACAAGCTGTTTATCTAATTAAAATACAATCTTTGCTCATTCAGCTCCATGTGTTTTCAGCAATTCTTGGACTCTACTGTATCCCTGTTGAGTGGCAATTGCAAGAGCAGATTTCCCATCTTTAGTCTTGATGTTCACATCTGGTTTGTGATGTTCTAACAGATGTTTAACAATCACAAAAGCATAATCTTCGTGCAATCTCAACGCAAAGATCAATGGCGTAGCATTCTCATATTCCTTGCTGTTTATATCGGCTCCCGCTTTGATGAGGTAATCTAGGAAGTCTTCTTCTCCGAGTTTGATGGCCGCGTGCAACGGGGTAGTGCCTTGTTTAGTCTTTGCGTTGATATTTGCACCTTTCTCAATCAGCCCTTTGGCAAAGTCAATCTGACCCCTTGCAATAGCCAAATGCAGTGGAGTCGACCCTTCAACAGAGTCTGTGCTTGCAATATCGGCGCTGTTCTCCAGCAACACCTTGGCGCATTCCAGTCGTCCGTTGTATGCAGCTACGTGCAGCGGGGTGACGCCTCTATCACCTATCGCCTCATTGACTTTAGCACCGTGCTTGATAAGGGCTGCAACCAAGCTGTGTTTCCCAGCTGATATTGCTAGGACCAACGGGTTGGCTCTGTGTGGCCCAGGAGAACACGCATCAGCTCCCTTCTCAAGTAGTTCCTTGCCGGCATCTTCATCGCCGAACAACGATGCCCAGAGAAGTGACGTCATATTGTAGCCATCTCTGTGATTGACATCTAAGCCTGCTTCTACATCTACTTTGTAACCCGTCAAGCGAGCACACTTGACACTTGTTTCTTTCAGTCCTTCATTTGATCCCTTTATTTTTCTCTCTAATATTGTTACATTGTTCGATGCGAGCACTTTTAAGTTCAATCCGTCTTCAACAGGTTCTTTGACGATGTAAACTTTAGATGCGTTCCTCTCACGAGCAAGCCCTGGAAGGGGGTAGATCCTATATGACGTATGGAAGAACAACCCTTCGATATCCGACAGTTCTGAGTTTGTATTATCAATGCTGAAGAGCGTGTGTCCACTGTCTGTAATTATCTTGACGTAAGTAGCTTTTTTTGTTGGGTTTCCTACCAATTTACCCTCTTCGCACTCAATGTCACGTTTCTTCAAATTATGTTTCAAGTGCCCTTTCTGAAATATTGAATTATATAATTATTAATAATTTGATGAAACAGTATTGGTGGTAATGAGCATTCACAACATCATTTAACATACAGAATAGATGAATGAACAATATGGAGAAGGGTTTTTACTGTCGAGCAAGCAGATTTTGTAAATATTAATCCCAGGATTGCCATATTTACACTCTTGATAGGCCGGAAATGGTACATTAACATGTTACAGTCTAATCTCAAAATGTTTTAGCATCACAGGAGGTAATGGGCAATTTATATTTATAATTGGAAGAAATATTTTGGAAGATTAAACGAAAAGAGACATACAAGATCGAATAGAGATATTCTTAACTTCATTAAAATATATTTAAGCAATAGACATTTCAGAGTCAGGATTGGAACAACTCTTTCTAATAGGTTCCTACAGGATAACGGAGTACCTCAAGGGGGTGTACTAAGTACTACACTCTTTAACATTACCATGAACACAATTCATGAATACATTCCACCAACTGTAAAATACTGCCTGTATGCTGACGATTTGTTTATTTACTATTGTTCTTATTCCTATGAACAAACATATCCTTTTAATAGGTGACTTTAATGGTAGAGTAAGTGAGAAGCTCTATGTTGAAGAAAATATCAAGAGAACATTAAACCCAAATTACAGGATGACCAAGATCCTGAACAATGTTGAGATCGCTCCTACTGATATTAATGGCAAGGAAATTGAGAGTGTGCGGAATTTGTATACTTGGGACAAATAATAAATAAAGTATTCGAGGGATGGAAGAAGTTCTGGGGTTTGAGGGTTATCATGAAAGCAAACTTTAGAATGGAAGAAAGTTTTTGAATGCTGTGTTTTGCCAGTGGTGACCTATGGAACCCAGACATTGTCCATGACTAAGGCAAAGGAGAGTTAACTCTCAGTTTGGCAGGAAGGATGTCATCGAACGGAACATTGTGGATACAAGGAGGAACAAGCGGGTGAGGTGTTCAGTATTGAGGAATAGGACTGGCCAGACAGGTGTAGAGATGCATTGCAAGATATTGGAAATGAGCTGCCGAATTGACACCATATGGGAGGATGAGGAAGGGGAGAAGGCAAAGGAGAAGGAAGGACATTTTTCAAGATAACTAACTGTAAACGCCGAATGGGAGGATGAGGAAGGGGAGCAGGCAAAGGAGAAGGAAGGACATTTTTCAAGATAACTAACTGTAAACGCCGAATGGGAGGATGAGGAAGGGGAGCAGGCAAAGGAGAAGGAAGGACATTTTTCAAGATAACTAACTGTAAACGCCGAATGGGAGGATGAGGAAGGGGAGCAGGCAAAGGAGAAGGAAGGACATTTTTCAAGATAACTAACTGTAAAACGCCGAATGGGAGGATGAGGAAGGGGACGGCAAAGGAGAAGGAAGGACATTTTTCAAGATAACTAACTGTAAACGCCGAATGGGAGGAGAGGAAGGGAGCAGGCAAAGGAGAAGGAAGGACATTTTTCAAGATAAACTAACTGTAAACGCGCCAGGAAGGAGAAGGAAGGCCATTTTTCAAGATAACTAACTGTAAACGCCGAATGGGAGGATGAGGAAGGGGAGCAGGCAAAGGAGAAGGAAGGACATTTTTCAAGATAACTAACTGTAAACGCCGAATGGGAGGATGAGGAAGGGGAGCAGGCAAAGGAGAAGGAAGGCCATTTTTCAAGATAACTAACTGTAAACGCCGAATGGGAGGATGAGGAAGGGGAGCAGGCAAAGGAGAAGGAAGGACATTTTTCAAGATAACTAACTGTAAACGCCGAATGGGAGGATGAGGAAGGGGAGAAGGCAAAGGAGAAGGAAGGACATTTTTCAAGATAACTAACTGTAAACGCCGAATGGGAGGATGAGGAAGGGGAGCAGGCAAAGGAGAAGGAAGGACATTTTTCAAGATAACTAACTGTAAACGCCGAATGGGAGGATGAGGAAGGGGAGAAGGCAAAGGAGAAGGAAGGACATTTTTCAAGATAACTAACTGTAAACGCCGAATGGGAGGACGAGGAAGGGGAGAAGGCAAAGGAGAAGGAAGGCCATTTTTCAAGATAACTAACTGTAAACGCCGAATGGTGGATATTGGCAGGAGACTGGAGAGAAATGGTTGGAATCCAGATGCTGCCAGTAGGTTCCCTCGACAAGGAAAGCAAAAACCATTTCTTAAAAGGATTTGTTTCAAAAAAATATTGTTAAAACAATTTTTAGCAGATTTCCCCTTTAGGGAAATCTGCTATTGAGGTCGTACTCATGACGCGATTTTCGAAAAATGTCTTCAAATGTCCATCGATCCTACCCAGGACATGACGAAAATGAGGTCCGTTCAAAATTATATATATATATATATATATATATATATATATATATATATATATATATATATATATATATATATATGTCTGTTAACGCTCTAGCGGTCGCAATTTTTGTTTGATCGTTACGAAACTGGATATTTAACCGTTTTATGTAAAAAGGCAGATCAAGTTCGTTAATGGCTGAAATCGGACGAGAGGGATGGGTGGCTTAGAGGAGGAGATTTTCGAAAATTCGAAATATCTCCGTTATTATGCATCAGATCGAAAAATTGTATAGAACCAATCTTATTGCAAATTAAATTTCCTATACACATTTCTGTCTCATTTATTCTCTATCTTGAATATTAACGGAGATATTTGCATTTTTATGAAGTCTGTGAGACATGTGGTCGGGTATAGTTCGGATTACGTCGGCCATTTTCGTAACTTCTCGGGTCAGGTGGAAGCTTTATCTAACCTTACCTGTCGTTTCTAACCTAACCTTACCTTACCTTTGTTACTTTGTGACATTTATGCAAATACGTTCTGTTCATTCCCCCCCCCCTTCTTTAGTTCTTGGAAAACTAAAATTTGAGTGATTAAAATATAAATTATTCCTACAATTCAGAAGCCTTTTCAGTTGGGAATTTATTTTAATTAACTAAAAGATTTCTCATTACTGTTTGTATTTAATCACGGTGGTGTTGTGTTACCAGTATGCAAATTTCTCTATTGTAAAAATTCACATGGGAAATCTGCTTAGTTTACGCAGCCCCTGCGTGACGGACTTTTGTATATTAGACAAATCATGTTTAAAAAATAGCTGATTTCCCTTAAGGGAAATCTGCTAAAAATGAATGTCATAAAAAATAGTGAAATGTTTACACGTTTAAAAGATAAACATACAAGTTTAAATTGTTAAAAGAATATTATTTTATTTTAATATTATTTTGTATTGGAAAAATATTATTATTAGATTTATTATCTATGCAGATTAAAGGCTTACTCTATTGTGGTATATATATCTTTGTGGATATCCGAAGCCCGGAAATGTGCTTTATTTGCATCTCGTTCTTATAAGAGTGTATTTTGTGGCCACAGAGGGTGCTATGTGTACCTTATTGATATAAAAGTTATTTTGTCACTACTACAAGTCTTTTGTGTATTTTGAGACCAATAAGAGTGCGTTGTGAATATCATTAATATAAATATATCTTGTGACCACAACAAGTCTTTTGTGTATTTTGAGACCAATGAGGGTGATTTGTGTATCTCATTAATATAATTATATCTTGTGACCACAACAAGTCTTTTGTGTATTTTGAAACCACTGGGGGTGCTTTGTGTATCTCATTAATATAATTATATCTTGTGACCACAACAAGTCTTTTGTGTATTTTGAGACCACTGGGGGTGCTTTGTGTATCTCATTAATATAATTATATCTTGTGACCACAACAAGTCTTTTGTGTATTTTGAGACCACTGGGGGTGCTTTGTGTATCTCATTAATATAATTGTAATGGGGATTTCTGTGAGAGGGAGGTGATGATAGTCCTATTTCTCTTAAATACATATATTTTACAAATAGATTAAAAAGTAGTTAACACCAAAAAAATATAAACACCATAAAACCAAATAAACGGGAATGGGACTGGCTATCAGATAAATGGGTATGACAAAGGTCTCTCACCTAGGATTATCCATGGCCAATACATGCTGAGGGTCTGCTCTGCTACAGCACTGACACGCACACCCAGTCCCTGCCTGCTGGACACTGTCCCCCGGCCCCACATCTAGCACCGGTCAGCAGAAAACCCCTCTCTAGCACCAGCCAGCCCCACCCAAGTAAACTCATATTAAATAATTAATATCTTACACAATTACCTGCGTTATACAAATACATGAGTAATTACATGATTAATAACTATTAACTAAACACACTACCCTTTACAATTAAACTAAACACACTACCCTTTACAATACCCCCCTCACTGAAAAAGTGTCGCTTCACTCCTGAACGGCACTTTAGAACAACACTATTCGAGGGTCCCGGTACTATGAGTCCAAATTCTCCACCGGCCCCTTAGGGGTCTCCACCTCTACGTGCCGCAACGCTTCCTCCAAAGCGCACCCCGTCTTCGGTCTCCTCAGCCATACTCCGCCGCATCTCGGCCATCCAATAACCGCCACTAAGGCGACGCCTCCCACAAGAAGGGTAGTCCCTAATACGATGAACATCCATAGGAAAGATGTCCATACTCCTCCTCCAGCGCAGTTCCGCAGTTCCTAGACGTGATCTCCGCCAACGTCATCCAAGCTGGAACTGCCCTCCGATGTCAAAAGTGAAGAAACAGCTGTTCACACTTCTGCTTCTGCCAGCGCCTGCAGGAACACACCTGTCGAGTTGTGCCGTTGGGACCTTGCACGCAATCTCACCCTTATTCAACGTTAATTCGGTGGAGGTTTCATTTAGTACCTTCAGCCACAAAACGCTCGAGCTTCCGTCTACCACCACCCGCGCTATCCTCAGACCGCTAGCTGCCACAAGTTCAGGTTCGACCAGCACCGGTCCGTCCGGCTTACGACCTCTCATCTTCCCAGGCACCAAGGCTTCACAGTAAGGGGGGATTACTTCCGCCCTCTGTACCTTCACGAAACGATTCGCCTCATCGTAGCCCAAAGAGATTCCTTTCAAGTCTCCCTTCTTCGGTCTACCCTTAGAGATTGGCGCCTCAGGGGATTTAGATAATACACGACTGCCGACGGCGGGCGTTTCACCTCCCCTCTTTTTGTCCCACTTAGAAACCAGCTCAGCGGTCCGGCGCTTAACCTCCCTTATCCACTGTCTGTCCTTCTCTAACCTGTCCTCATTGACTCTCATCAATTTATTTAATCGCGAAGGGGAACGGGTAGCCTTAATTGACCCAGAGGAAATATCAACCACCGCACCAAATCTCCTAAGCAAATCCATGCCCAGGAGCCCATCGCAGTCAATATCTACTTCTGCTATCACCACAGGGTGGATAAGGTCGGTCTGGTCCAGTCGCACTCTCACCGATTGCTCTCCACGAACCTCCAACGCCTCCCCGGACACGCCCTTTAATTTACTACTCGGAGGGAGTAGTTCCTTTCCTCTGATAGGCTTCTTGAGGAGTGTGACATCAGCCCCCGTATCTAATAGCATTAGGTGTGGGAGGCCGTCTATGCTCACTTGGACTGTAAACCTAGGCTTTTCCCCTCCTCCAATCCCGTGGAGCCTAACGTCTCTGTCCCCGCCTTTTCGTAGTTTTCGACCTGGTTCGCGGGGCTCGACCAGGTCTTGGCCTTTTGGGTTTTTTTCTAATAGTGCGCTCTGATTTAACCCTCTGGCGGCATTCCTTAGCGACGTGCCCTGGAGTTCGGCATCTATAGCACACGAGCGTCAGGGCCCCCTTTTTGTTACTTATCAGTGCCCCTCGATCGCCTGGAGTGACTGGCGTTGCACATTTACTTGAAAAGTGACCGCTACCTCCACAGCGATAACAAATCACTTCCAACTGAGACCGGGACTTCCCTCGGTCTTGGTGTACCCTACTGACCACCGGCCCTTCTCCCCCGGTCTCATCAATTTCAAAACACCTGCCGACTACCATCCTCCTCCAGCTCAATGGTGCACGCCCTTTCTACTGCTTCTTCCAAGGAAGACGGAGGGAACATCCGTACAAACCGGCCTACATCGCCCCTAAGGCCACTCAGGTACGCCGTTAATACCACGCGATCGATCTGCTCTCTCGCGACCATTTGCTCTATGGGAGACCCCTTTTCCTTCAGAGCTTTTTCACCTATGGCTCTACAGCGGTCCGCGAAAGCCCTGGAGTCTTCGCCCTTTTCCTGACGAACGCTACTAAGTTTCATCAAGTACTGTTCCGGTTTCCAGGTATCTTTAAACCTAGCCTCTAACGCGTTTCTAATCGCTCCGTAGGTCGACTGAGGGCTCGTCAGGTCACGACGACTGGCTAAAAACGACGCGGCTGGACTCTTCAACTTCATCCTCACAACCAGGATTTTATCTAAGTCTCCCCAGTTACCGCATTGGGCTACAAGTTCCACCCCTTCAAAAAAATCAGTCACTGAGATTGACCCTGGTTCACCGGACCACGGTAATACCATAGTCTGGAGGCTCATGTCCTTTCTTACTTGAGCCCGGGGACCGCCCAACATAGTCTCGTTATCAGATTCGGTCACTTTGACTTCTTTACCCGTTAGCGTACTTAGCTGTGTGGACATGCGTTCAAGCTCCCTTTTCAATGATGCTTCCCTCTCCTCGAAAGCCCGATTAGCCTCGACGAGCTGCTCCAACTTTTGTCGAAGTTCCCCTTCCATGCTTACAAAAGGTGAGAATATACGCAATAAGGGAAAAGATTATTTATTCACTACCTCGGGCTTGACGCCCGCGAACCTAAGGCTCTATCAACTGTAGGGTATGAGTAACTGATAAGGCCTCGGAATGAGGTCCGCGAATTTAAAGCTCTCATCAACTATCCTTATCGCCTCCTGTGTCGCTATAGCTAGCCACGCCCTATCTCCCTCTCACTCTTTCTCTATTCTATTCACGCGTAGTTCTTTAAGTAGTTTAGCCCCAAATCGCGTAAACTACCCCACACCTGACACCATTTGTAATGGGGATTTCTGTGAGAGGGAGGTGATGATAGTCCTATTTCTCTTAAATACATGTATTTTACAAATAGATAAAAAAGTAGTTAACACCAAAAAAATATAAACACCATAAAACTAAATAAACGGGAATGGGACTGGCTATCAGATAAATGGGTATGACAAAGGTCTCTCACCTAGGATTATCCATGGCCAATACATGCTGAGGGTCTGCTCTGCTACAGCACTGACACGCACACCCAGTCCCTGCCTGCTGGACACTGTCCCCCGGCCCCACATCTAGCACCGGTCAGCAGAAAACCCCTCTCTAGCACCAGCCAGCCCCACCCAAGTAAACTCATATTAAATAATTAATATCTTACACAATTACCTGCGTTATACAAATACATGAGTAATTACATGATTAATAACTATTAACTAAACACACTACCCTTTACAATTAAACTAAACACACTACCCTTTACATAATTATATCTTGTGACCACAACAAGTCTTTTGTGTATTTTGAGACCACTGGGAGCGCTTTGTGTATCTCATTAATATAAATATATCTTGTGACCATGACAAGTCTTTGGTTTATCTTGAGACAACTGGGGGTGCTTTGTGTATCTTATTATTATAAAAGTCAGTCACGCAGAGGCTGCGTTAACTACACACATTTCCCAGGTGCGTCACTTTTTTGCATTTATCTCAACAATTAAATGTTCATTGGTAACAATATTTGGTATGTATGCTTCAAATAAAGTTCTTCATAATATAACAGCTTATTTTTAAAATTACATGAGTGGGGGTGGGGGTTTTACGGATAGCCGAAGAACAAAAAATGCGAATATGTCCATCAATGTTCAACATAATGAAAAAACGAAAATAAAATTTATAGAATATTATATTTTCAATAAGAATTGTTCCATACAATATTTCGATGTGAAGCTTAATAAAGACGATATTAAGATTTTTCGAAATCCCCCTC
This sequence comes from Riptortus pedestris, assembly GCA_019009955.1. Classification (NCBI taxonomy): domain Eukaryota; kingdom Metazoa; phylum Arthropoda; class Insecta; order Hemiptera; family Alydidae; genus Riptortus; species Riptortus pedestris. The sequence goes on along the minus strand of CM032232.1, from coordinate 146,217,308 downwards.
CCCTCTTAACCCCTTCCCCCACTATTAGGATTTCAGCCGTTACCGAACTTGAACTTTAGTTTTAAGTTAAACTGTTCGCATTTATAAGTACTGGAAAACGCACAAATCTCTCCTCATCTTCCACATTTGGAGTAAGTAGTGTAATATTTTTGTTTAATTGGATTCTTCAAAAATGCTCGAGGGTCGGAGGGGGGGAAGAGAGAGAGAGAGAGAGAGAGAGAGAGAGAGAGAGAGAGAGAGAGAGAGAGAGAGAGAGAGAGAGAGAGAGAGAGAGAGAGAGAGAGAGAGAGAGAGAGAGAGAGAGAGAGAGAGAGAGAGAGAGAGAGAGAGAGAGAGAGATAGAGAGAGAGAGAGAGAGAGAGAGAGAGAGAGATAGAGAGAGGAGAGAGAGAGAGAGAGAGAGAGAGAGAGAGAGAGAGAGAGAGAGAGAGAGAGAGAGAGAGAGAGAGAGAGAGAGAGAGAGAGAGAGAGAGAGATTCCTAGGATAAACAATTACATTTTTTTTTTGAGGTGGGAAAAATTATTACACAAATGTTGTTAATAAAGAAACGAAGACAATACTATGAACAGATAAGACTAATCTAATTTAATTTCTGATTTTATATTTACGGCAACTTTTACTGGGAACACGTAATCTTTCATAGATAGATATGAATGTCACCAGATGAAAAGTCAAGGCTTTTCGATTTCCGTCAATTCTAGAAATAATTGAGTAAGATCTTTATTTACTATTTCTTTTTTATATTTTTCAGAATTATTTTTTTTTATAATTATGGAATATAAACAGATCCCCGGTTAATGAAAAAGTCCGTCATGCAGGGGCTGTGTAAACTAAGCAGATTTCCCATGTAAAGTTTTACAATAGAGAAATCTGCATACTGGTAACACAATACCACCGTGATTAAATACAAACGGTAATGAGAAATCTTTCAGTTAATTAAAATAAATTCCTGACTGAAACGGCTTCTGAATTTTAAGAATAATTTATATTTTAATAACTCAAATTTTAGTAGTCCAAGAACTAAAGAAGGGGGGGGGCGGATGAACAGAACGTATTTGCATAAATCTGACAAAGTAACGAAGGTAAAGTAAGGTTAGAAACGACAGGTAAGGTTAGAAGAAGCTTCCACCTGAGCCGAGTAATGACGGAAATGGACGAACTAATCCGAACTATACCCGACCACAGACTTTGTAAAAATGCTAATATTAAAGATAGGGAATAAATCTATAGGACAATATTTATAGTAAATTTAATTTACAATAAGATTGGTTTGATACAATTTTTTGATCCGACGCATGGTAACGGAGATATTTCGAATTTTCGAAAATCCTCCTCTAAACCCCCCCTCCCACTGGTTCTATTTCAGCCATTAACGAACTTGATTTGTCTTTTTGATTAAATATCGAGTTTGGTAACGATCAAATAATAATTGCGACGAAATGAGATCGACGAAATACTTCGGCCGATTCCAGAACTGTTCGGCTCGCCTGAATTTTCTCAATTGGAAAACATCACATATGAAATCTGCTTAGTTTCCGCAGCCCCCGCGTGACGTTTTTTTGATACTATGGCTATTTTGAAAAGGTTATCAAGGATTTTATATGTATAATGAGTTCATCACTAAATAAAGTTGTACTGCTCAGGCGGGAATCGAACTCGCCACCCTAGGCTCACCATGTGATATTAAGACCACCTTAACTCACTCAGCCCCAAGAACGTTAAATATGAATTGACGACGTCACACTACAAGGTATTTGCGTGTATCTCATCTGGGAAAGGTATTCGAGGGAAAACTTTTGGTATTTATGCTTCGGAAAAGATTATTGTTAATACGGCATGAGTAGGAGGGAGGATTTAATGAAAACTAAAACAATTCCAAAATATCTCACTTAATATTCACGAAAGAAAAAAAAGTTTAGGGATTCCGTTAACTAAGCGGATTTCCCACGGGGGTCACGTATTAGCATTTATCTCAAAACGGAAAAGTTCAACGAGAACAATATTTGGTATGTAAGATTCAAATACAGTGCTTCATAACTTAACAGCTTATCGTTAATATTACTTCAGTAGGAGTGGGGGTTTACTGAGGGCCCGAAACAGAAAAATTCGAATATCTCCGTTAATAGTAAATATAGTGAAAAACCAAACATAACAACGTTTATAGAACATTATATTTGCAATATGATTGGTCTTACACAAATTTGATCCGACGCACAATAATGGAGATAATAAGAATTTTCGAATTTCTCTCTCTAAACTCCCCATTCCACTGTTCGGATTTCAGCCGTTAACAATCATAAGTTTTACGTTTAAACTTTTAAATTTCGATTTTGGTAACGCTCAAACAATATATATATATATATATATATAATTGTCATATCTGTCGGTGAAAACCGTCGTTACTGGCTAATGATAGAGTACGTCTGGCAAGCACTTTCGATGCAAAGGCACCATCTTCATGCCATGTAAAGTACAACTCTAGATGTTTTGTAGATGGTGCCATCGCATCTACAGCACAATGCCAGCTGTACTCGACCATCACCCAGTGATGACGGTATGCACCGACAGGTATGACAACAGTATCATTTATATTGGCGGTTCTAATCCTTTATTTGATTTACATATATATACAGTTTTGAGGGGGCTCAGGTTGGCCGTGTGGGTTAGGGCGTTGGTCTTGATCTTATATGGTATACCTATAGAGTGGCGGGTTCGATTCCCGCCCTGTGCAGTAGAAATTTATTTGGTGACGGACTAATTAAATAGATTCCTTAGTCCCACCGTGGATAGAAAAGGGTGGTTCCCTGTTGATAACCCGTCCCAATTAGCCAAAGTAGCATAAAAAGGACGTAAATATGCACGGACCTCATCATTGTCATCTCCTTGGTAGGACCGATAGACATTCGAGGAAATTTTGAAAATCGTGTCATGAGTACGACCTCAACATCAGATTTGCCTTCAGAGAAATCTGCTAAATATGTACATAAAAATATTTATAGTAAACTGAACGTTTAATAAGATCGATTCTATATAATGTTCCGGTATAACGTAGAATACACGGGAAATATGCTAAAATATATAAATATACACTTTGACATCAACAGCTGTGCTATGAAACGTAAAAGAATAAATTGAAGACTTACATGTGGCAGAGCATGTGAAGCGGCAGTCATAGCTGCAATGAACGCAAATAATAACAGACAACCACCTGGAAATTAAAGGTTAAAAAAGTTAGTCAAAAAGTAAAATTCGTAAAGTTTTTCATAAATTAGGAAATCTACAATTCATCAATTATACCACCTACATTGCCAGTAAATACTGACCTTTATCCTCATAAACTAAGAAATATATGATTCATTAATTATTGTATCTATAAGCAAATACTGACCTGTTATCCTCATAAACTAGGAAATCTACAATTCATCAATATAGCATCTACATTGCCAGTAAATACTGACCTGTCATCCTCATAAACTAGGAAATCTACAATTCATCAATATAGCATCTACATTGCCAGTAAATACTGACCTGTCATCCTCTTAAACTAGGAAATCTACAATTCATCAATATAGCATCTACATTGCCAGTAAATACTGACCTGTCATCCTCTTAAACTAGGAAATCTACAATTCATCAATATAGCATCTACATTGCCAGTAAATACTGACCTGTCATCCTCTTAAACTAGGAAATCTACAATTCATCAATATAGCATCTACATTGCCAGTAAATACTGACCTGTCATCCTCATAAACTAGGAAATCTACAATTCATCAATTATAGCATCTACATTGCCAGTAAATACTGACCTGTCATCCTCATAAACTAGGAAATCTACAATTCATCAATATAGTATCTACATCGACAGTAAATACTGACCTGTCATCCTCATAAACTAGGAAATCTACAATTCATCAATTATAGCATCTACATTGCCAGTAAATACTGACCTGTCATCCTCATAAACTAGGAAATCTACAATTCATCAATTGTAGCATCTACATTGCCAGTAAATACTAACCTGTTTTCCTCATAAACTATTACTAGGTTGTTACAAAAGTCCTTGTTCACAAAATTTTTCATTTCTGTCAAATTGCAGTTCACAAACTCCCTTTTCTCGGCTAATCCTCGAGTTGTGACATGTGGATTTCGACCAACAGACTCAAGTAGCACTGGATCATCGACGACTGAAGGACGACCTGAAACTATGGTTCATCTTCAACGCTTGTATTCCCAGAATTAAACCGCCTGAACCAAAATGCGGCCGTGTTTCGTTGCACCACACTTTCCCCTTCCACTGCACAAATTTCCTCGGCTGAGGCCTTTGCACTAAAACCTTTTTTCCAATAATGCCTAAGAAGGCCGCGGATGACAAATTATTCTTCCGAAATTTCTAGTGAAATTTAATAAACTGAATGAAAGGCAGGGACAGTTAGCGTAGATAAATAATTAGAGGATTAGTTAATGTAAACATTGACATAAGAATTGTATTCGTCAGAGATGAAATAAGGATTAAATTAGAGACCTCAATGTAAACAACTTGATATGCACAAGGACTTTTTAACAACCTAGTAAATCTACAATTCATTAATTATTGTATCTACAAGCAAATACTGATCTGTTATCCTCATAAACTAGGAAATATATGATTCATTAATTATTGTATCTACAAGCAAATACTGATCTGTTATCCTCATAAACTAGGAAATATATGATTCATTAATTATTGTATCTACAAGCAAATACTGATCTGTTATCCTCATAAACTAGGAAATATATGATTCATTAATTATTGTATCTACAAGCAAATACTGATCTGTTATCCTCATAAACTAGGAAATATATGATTCATTAATTATTGTATCTACAAGCAAATACTGATCTGTTATCCTCATAAACTAGGAAATATATGATTCATTAATTATTGTATCTACAAGCAAATACTGATCTGTTATCCTCATAAACTAGGAAATCTATAATTCATTAATTATTGTATCTACTAGCAAATACTGATCTGTTATCCTCATAAAATAGGAAATCTATGATTCATTAATTATTGTATCTACAAGCAAATACTGATCTGTTATCCTCATAAACTAGGAAATCTATGATTCATTAATTATTATATCTTCAAGCAAATACTGATCTGTTATCCTCAAATACTGACCTGTCATCCTCATAAACTAGGAAATCAATGATTCATTAATTATTGTATCTACAAGCAAATACTGATCTGTTATCCTCAAAAACTAGGAAATCTATGATTCATTAATTATTACATCTGCAAGCAAATACTGATCTGTTATCCTCATAAACTAGGAAATCTATGATTCATTAATTATTGTATCTACAAGCAAATACTGATCTGTTATCCTCATAAACTAGGAAATCTATAATTCATTAATTATTGTATCTACTAGCAAATACTGATCTGTTATCCTCATAAACTAGGAAATCTATGATTCATTAATTATTGTATCTACAAGCAAATACTGATCTGTTATCCTCATAAACTAGGAAATATATGATTCATTAATTATTGTATCTTCAAGCAAATACTGATCTGTTATCCTCATAAACTAGGAAATCTATAATTCATTAATTATTGTATCTACAAGCAAATACTGATCTGTTATCAACATAAACTAGAAAATCAAAAATTCATTAATTATTGTAATTACAATACAAGCAAATACTGATCTGTTATCCTCATAAACTAGGAAATCTATGATTCATTAATTATTGTATCTACAAGCAAATACTGGCCTCTTATCAACGTAAACTAGAAAATCAAAAATTCATTAATTATTGTAATTACAATACAAACAAATTCTGACCTGTTATCCTCATAAACTAGGATATCTGCAATTCATCAATTATACCATCTACATTGGCAGTAAATTCTGATCTGTTATCCTCATAAACTAGGAAATCTATGGTTCATTAATTATTACAACTGCAAGCAAATACTGACCGTCCATCGTCATAAACTAGGATATCTACAATTCATTAATTATTACAACTGCTAGGAAATACTGACCTGTTATCCTCATAAACTAGGAAATCTATGGTTCTTTAATTATTACAACTGCAAGCAAATACTGACCGTTCATCCTCATAAACTAGGATATCTACAATTCATTAATTATTACAACTGCTAGCAAATACTGATCTGTTATCCTCAAAAACTAGGAAATCTATGGTTCATTAATTATTACAACTGCAAGCAAATACTGACCGTATCTACAACTGCAAATACTGACCTGTTATCCTCATAAACTAGGAAATCTATGGTTCTTTAATTATTACAACTGCAAGCAAATACTGACCGTTCATCCTCATAAACTAGGATATCTACAATTCATTAATTATTACAACTGCTAGCAAATACTGATCTGTTATCCTCAAAAACTAGGAAATCTATGATTCATTAATTATTACATCTGCAAGCAAATACTGATCTGTTATCCTCATAAACTAGGAAATCTACAATTCATCAATTATACCATCTACATTGCCAGTAAATACTGACCTGTCATCCTCATAAACTAGGAAATCTACAATTCATCAATTATAGCATCTTCATTGCCAGTAAATACTGACCTGTTATCCTCATAAACTAGGAAATCTACAATTCATCAATTATACCATCTACATTGCCAGTAAATACTGACCTGTCATCCTCATAAACTAGGAAATCAATGATTCATTAATTATTGTATCTACAAGCAAATACTGATCTGTTATCCTCAAAAACTAGAAATTTTCCGATTCATTAATTATTGTATATACAAAAAAAAAATACTGACCTGTTAACCTCATTGTGCACTAATGTTTGCCTTCTAGTTAGTTCCAACGTGTTTCTTTAAATCTGGAAAGAAGAAAACAATTGTGGAAGATTATTTTTCACCTAGTATACATAACAAATGTTTTGGTAGTAACGAAGTAACTAAGCCAAGGATATATTAGTGTTGGGAACAATACACTTGAAAAAGTTTAGGAGTTTTGTTAGCTAGGGCGCATCATCAACGCAGCCCCTGCATGTCGGACGTTTTTGTAACTAGAATGTTAAGAAAGTTATTTGTATTTCAGCAGACTTCCATTAAGATTTATATATTTATATATATATATATTTATATATATATATATATATATATATATATATATATATATCTGTTAGCGCTCTAGCGGTCGCACGTTTTGTTTGATCTTTACTAAACTGGATATGTAGACGTTTCCTGAAAAACTAAAAATTATGTTCGTTATCGGCATGAGTTGTTAGCCATTCATAAGAGTGTTGGCTTATACACAGGCGCTTATACCCAGAGTTTTACAATTACTCTACAGAGGGTGGAATCACTTTGGTTTTTAGTCAAACGAACGAAGAAGTCCGTCACATAAGGGCTGCGTAAACTAAGATATTTCCCACGCGAAGGTTTACAATAGATAAATCTACATACTGGTAAGACCACCGTGAATATTAAGTGACTAAATACAAACGGTAATGAGAAATCTTTCAATTTACAAGATGATCTCTACAACGGAAAGCGTATGAATTGAACAAACAGAATATCCAACCTCTCTGAATAGATATATAAAAATATTCTATACCGGGAAGAAAAAACAATTAATGAAATATATCTGAATATACCATTTTAATGTTATTGAAAACTATTTAGTATAGGCAAGGGCTGTAAATTATAATGACTCAGAATAATGTTTATCTCAATCACTCAAATTTTAGTAATCCAAGGACCAAAGGACGGGGATCAACAGAGCGTATTTGTATATGCCTCACAATGAGGTATCTCATTCAATTTAGAAGGGAAATCTGCTAAACGAATGTGGAACGATGTCAGAATCATATGTAAGTGAATCTATTTGGATCTGTTTGAAAGAATGTTTATTTTATAAGATGTTAGAAAACATAGCTGATTTTCGTCAGCTATCCGCTCATATTATTCTACTGTATGTTTTAAAGCTAACCCTGTTTTACCTATGATATTAGATATTTTGTTTTAGAATAAGGTGGCTTTACCAATTATTTTACATTAAAAAAAAATCCGTCACGCAGGGGCTGCGTAAACTAAGCAGATTTCCCTCGTGATGTTTAACAATAGATAAATATAACACAATAGCACCGTCAACATCAAGTAATTAAATACAAACGATAATGAGAAACCTCCAGGCTGGAAGTACCTGAAATGTAAACAAACAGATGTGCCAACTTCTCACAGGAAAGAAAAACAATTACGGAAATATATCAGAGTATAACATATTGAATTTATTGAAAACTATTTACTATATTTAGTACTGTAATTTATAATGGATCAGAATAATTTTTGATTTCAATCAAATCAAATTTTAGTAGTCCGAGAACTTAAGGGGCCTCGATAACATATTTGCATTTATCTCGTATAATAAAGGTCTCTTGAAAACAATATTTGGTATTTATGGTTTGAATAACGTGGTTTATTACATAACAGAGTATTGTTTATGTAACACGAGTAGAAGTGGGGGTTTGCTGAAGGCTGAAAACTGAAAAATGCCATATCACGGTTAATATTCAAGATAGAGAATAGATGTACAGATTAATATTTATAGTAAATTTAATTTCCAATAAGAATTGTTTACAGTTGTTTGATCTGACGTATGGTAACGGAGATATTTCGAATCTTCGAAAATACCCTAACTAAACCCCTCCTCCCACTCGTCCGATTTCAGCCATTAATAAACTTGATGTTTCTTTTTGCATAAAACGTTTAAATATCGAGTTTGGTAATGATCAAACAAAAATTGATACCACTATAGCGTTAACAGACATATATATTTATATATAATTTTGAACGGACCTCATTTTCGGCATCTCCTGGGTAGGATCGTAGGACATTTGAAGGCATTTTTCGAAAATCACGTCATGAGCAGGGGAAAGTGGGGTAAAACCGGGTAGCTAAGGTTTGAATGCTTCCAGAAACTACAATTTGTATCACAAATAAGAAAAGTTTTTTTTTTTAAATAATGTCTACTTATCTGTTAACGTAACTACAGTTTCAAAAACAAAATCGAAATTTTTAAAGAAGTTTTACCCTACTTTTTTTTGTAAAAAGTCGTCGGGTACATATGTTTTTCTTATGGGAAAATAAAAATGTAAAGATTTTTAATCAAATTAATATTTTTTTTAATAAAAAATGTTCTTTGATGCATTAAGACAAACCCCCCTTTTGGGAACAATACAAAAAATAAAGTAAAAATATAAACAAATAACAACATTAATCTTTTTAGTTATTTCAAAACAATTATATATTTCAAAAAGTAAATTCATAGCTGCAAGATTTATCATATTCTTATTGTTAAACAAAATTGGGTAAAATTATACTTTTCATGTTTCGAGAATCGTGGCATAGCTGCTACTCAATTTTACCCCGCGCGTAAAGTTTAAATAAAACATTCCATCATTCGGGTATACCAAAGGCTAAAGAGAATTACTTAGTACTAAAATAAAGGTAATTAAAACTTTTACTAAAGGAACTACATGCCTGTATTCTAATTGGAATAGGAGCGCAGTACAATCAAAAGTCCGTCACGCAGGGGCTGCGTAAACTAAGCAGATTTCCCACATGAAGTTTTACAATAGAGAAATTTCACGAGAGCCGAACAGTTAAGAAAACGGCCGACCTTGCTTTTGGCGGGAAACTCACTCTCATCCGTTATCCGCCCCGATTTCATAAAAATGCAAATATCTCGGCTAATATTCAAGATAGAGAATAAATGTATACAACAATATTTATAGTAAATTTAATTTTAAATACGATTGATTCTATACAATTTTTCGATCCGACGTATAGTAACGGAAATATTTCGAACTTTAGAAAATCCTCCCCTCAAAACCACCTCTCCCACTGGTCCGATTTTAGCCATTAACGAACTTGATCTTTCTTTTTTCATGAAACGAATAAATATCGAGTTTGGCAACGATCAAACAAAAATTGCGACCGCTAGAGCGGTAACAGACATATATATACAGTTTTGAACGGACCTCATTTCCGTCATCTACTAGGTAGGATCGATGGACATTTGAAGAAAAATTTCGAAAATTCCATCATGAGTACAACCTCAATAGCTTATTTCCCTTAAGGGAAATCTGCTAAAAACCTTTCCCACCAATATCATAAGCTGATTCCACGAAAATTGAATTACTGTCACTGGCACAAAACAAGCACGACCAAGGATTTGACGTAAAGACAGCTGCTTCTTCTTCAAAGGTGGATCGTAGTTCCACCGTTATCCCCACGACTGGAGTGTGGAGGTTTGATCCCGACTACCCGCTTTACCCTGCTCTCCCCTACGACCTCAATAGCTAACTTTCCTTAAGGGAAATCTGCTAAAATTAAAAAACAAGAAAGTTACAATCTCAAAATTCATAAATGTGAAACACGAATTAGGACCAAAGTACACAAGGTATTTTACACACAATTTGTTCTTTATTTTTTTTCGATAAAACCAATACTAACGAAGATATCAATGAATGTGTGTTTTCACGTCTAAGTAAAGCCCCCCCCCCTCCTAGTTGAAAATTGGGATTCTCATATACACTATGGTGTACCTTGGGATAATGGATTTACAAATATAAAATTTCGTAAAAATCCTCTTATCCGTTTTTGAGTGATTGAATGACAAACGGGTAAAACGACAGATAGACAGACATGCATTCCAATTTCGATGACAATGTTCTGAAACCGAAAAAATATTTATTCCGGCCGAATTTGAATAGAAAATTAGACAAACCTTAGACTTTTTTTTATATAGGTAACGCAAAAATCAATTCCATTATCACATATCTCTACGAGAACTCAAACTATTTCAAAATAAATATAACACATGGTAAATACCTGATAATGGTCTCCAGCCGAGATATGCTCTTGCTCTGAGCAAATGCTGTCTCTAATAATGTATAAGTGTAAGACATCCAGAATTTTATCAGGAGAAGATAACCCGCCAAACATGCAACTGATAACACTTTTATCAAAAGGTTCATGTGAAAAGGTACGAAAATAAGTCAAAGGCTGCCCTTGTGCAGTTTGATAACATTGTTTTTATTGCCAAGCATTATCACTAGTTGTCTGATATGAAGAAACTGGATTCCTTGTCTAGAATTATTGGTATCTTCTATTATCAACATTTCTCTTTAATGAGCATCTAGTGATTATAACTGCTTTAAAGGGAATATATTTAATTAATTAATTCTGTTTATGTTTACATAATACATTGATATCATTTAAATTTACACGAAAAATATTAATAGGAAATAACTGGTACTGGATTTTGCTCTGATAGTGAGGGTGCAATATGCAGGCACCGATTTGCCTCTCTAGAGTTGTTTATTTATTTTTTTTAAGAAAAAGTTGTTTTTGGGTTGTCAAATAACGGAAATACTATATATCCCGTAACAACAGACGGGAGTCAGATTGACTCCGCATTGTTAGATACTCATTAGTTTCACATTTTTGTACTTCCGTTAACCGCACCATGCTTTCAGTACCTTCAAACTAGTCTTTCCTCAGTCTGCACTGTCGAGACTACACTTCCGTTTATTTGTCACTTATTTGTTTCTGAATTCAGTGATGCGCATTACGGTGTCAGCTTGACTCTACATCTGCACGTGATAATCCACAGCAAACGAGGCTTAATTTCATGAAAAATCTTGCAAAACAACTAGTTACCGATGCACTAGAAAGAAGATTAGATAATCCTCGACTTCGCCACGAAGTGAGAACATCAATCAGGAAGGTTCTTGGTAAAGAAGTGGAGCAAACAGTATCCAATAGAGACAAGCTGGCAACTTGAAAATTTGCTGTATATGCCCTAAAAAAACTGAAAAGAAAACCCAGCACATTATGCAGACGTTGTAATCGTCAAGTATGTGCTCAGTACTCATTAGTTGTGTGCAACAATTGTGTTTAAGGTAGGGCAGTTTTATTTTGTAAGAGAGTCATATTTTACATTATCTGTATCTGAAATTATATTGAAAAACATTGTTAATTACTTTTAAGAAATAAATAAGTCAATAATTTAAGTAAATCTTTGAGAACAGTTTAATTTGATAACTCAATGAGCAGGTATTATGTTTTATGAATTCTTTAGTCTTAAATAAAATTATGATTTACTAAATGTGGTAATTTCCACCCCTAATTGTTCATATCCCTTAATTATACATAAAATAAATAAAGAAAGAAAGAAAATTTGCGATAGAAAGGTGTAAATGACGAAGGAAATATATGGAGTCAGTTTGACTCCATGTCTGTGGTTATGTAACACAAATTCACGTCTGTGGTTACGGGATATATATATATATATATATATATATATATATATATATATATATATATATTTATTTATATATATATATATATATATATATATATATTTATTTATATATATATATATATATATATATATATATATATATATATATAATCAGTATAAATGAAACTCTAATTTTTGACTGATTCGGTGGGGATAATTTTTTTTTTTCACGTTTCACAATATTCTAAGAACAATTGCATCGGAATTGGAAATATTGTCTGTCTGTCTGCCCGTTTTTCATTCGACCAATCAACACTGAAAAACGGCTAGGAGGGAGTAAATTATTTTACCTTAAAAAAAGTTACAATCTCAAAATTCATAAATGTAAAAAACGAATCAGGACCAAAGTCGGTAATTACACTATTCGTTCTTTCCATTTTTTCGATAAAACCAATGTAAAGCCTCCTTATTCTAAAACAAAATATCTACAATCATACGTAAAAGACTATTAGCTTTACTGCATTAGAAAAATATGAACAGACAGCTGACGGAAATAAGCTGTTTTCTAACATCTTACGAAATAAACATTCTCTCACGTAAATTTTACTCCAAATAGATTCCCATAAATATGAATCTAACATAATTCCACTCGTTCCACATTCTTCTATCAGATTTCCCTTCTAAAATGAATTTCTTTTTTTCTTGGATTATTAAAATTTGAGTCATTAAGATACAAATTATTCTGATTCAATATAAATTTCAGCTCTTGCTATAGTAAATAGTTTTCAATAAAATTAAAATGGAATATTCGGATATAATTCGTTAATAGTTTTTTCTTTCCGGTATGGAATATTTCTATCTATTCAGCTCTGAGCGGTTGGCAGACCTGTTTGTTTACAATTCAGACGCTTATATATATATATATATATATATATATATATATATATATATATATATGTATAATTCTACTGTACGTGTATATGTCCCTGAACTCCTTCTAAACGGCTGGACAGATTTGAATGAATTTTTTTGAATGCGCTTGGGTGACGCCCTCGATGGTTTAGATTCACAAATCAGCCCGGCAGGTGAGCCGAGCAGTTACGAAAACGGCCGACCTAATCCGAACTATACCCGACCACAGACTTCATAAAAATGCAAATATCTCGGTTAATATTCAAGATAGAGAATAAATGTATATAACAATATTTATAGTAAATGTAATTTGAAATAAGATTGGTTCTATACACTTTTTCGATCCGATGCATAATAACGGAGATATTTTGAATTTTCGAAAAACCCACCCTTAAACCCCCCCCCCCCTCCCTCTAGTCTGATTTCAGCCATTAACGAACTTGATCTGTCTTTTTACATAAAACAATTAAATATCGAGTTTGGTAACGATCAAACAAAAATTGCAACCGCTAGAGCGTTGCAGACAGACAAATATATATATATACTAGCTCAGATACCCGGCTTCGCCCGGGAATTCATTTGAGGCTGAATGGTGATGGTATTTTTTAGCAGGCTTTACATTGCACAATATTTTGACATTTACTCGTCCCAGTGTTTAGGATTGATACCCATCTTTGCTGTGGATTTGCTAATAATAGAATTATTTGTTCGATAAGGCTTCACAGTCTTCGATATTTTTATATTTCCCGTCTCTTATACTTATAATCATGGAAGAATTAATGCTAATTGACATACCGAGTTTTGTTAAGTTCGGTTCAGCCGTTAGTGCCCGTTAAAGTTTTAACGTATAACCCATTTATACTTAGGTATACGACAAAAGTCTATATAACAAAAGTTACTCCAAATAAAAAAGTAAACAACTTTTGTTATGTTTATATTTGCGGAAAAACCAATAGGAAACGAAATATCGCTATTTTTAATTTCAGGCTTCCCTTATAACCCCCACTCCTGCCCTTCCATAGAAATGTTGGTATGGATTATTATAATGAAGGCCTCACTGCTAATACACATAACGAGTTTTATTTAGTTCAGTTGAGTCTTTTTTGGCAAATAATATTGTTGACTCCCGCTATAATTTTTATCGTATAACGCATTTAAACTTCGGTATACGACAAAAGTGTATATGACAAAAGTTACTCTAAATAACAAAATAAACCACTTTTGCTATGTGCATATTTACCGAAAAACCAATAGAAAACGAAATATCGCTATTTTTAATTTCAGGCTTCCCTTATAACCCCCACTCCTGTTCGTCTCAGAGAAAATTAATATAGCCTAAAGTCTAAGTTGGGTTAGTAGTAATATACATACCAAGTTTCATAAAATTCGGTTCAGCCGTTTATGCGCGAAAATGTAACAAACATACACGAAAGAAACAAATGCAGTTATGGTGCCTATGACATGTGAAACGAAAAGTTATCGTGAAATTTCGCGAAAAAAATCAATGTACAGACAGAGGTTACAATTATATATATATATATATATATATATATATATATATATATAATATATATATTTCCGAAGTTTCCGTAACTATTCGTCCCTCGTTAATAGGTTTAGAGGTTTCTTACTACTACAGTGGTTATTAGGCAGATTTCGCTACTGTAAAATTTCACGTGGGAAATCTGCTTAGTTTACGCATATTGTGCAAAGTAAAGCCTTGCCAAAAAAATACCGTTATCAGTCAGCCTCAATTGAATTCTCTCTCCCTCAATGAAGGTAATGTAACTAGTGTGTGTGTGTGTGTGTGTGTGTGTGTGTGTGTGTGTGTGTGTGTGTGTATATATATATATATATATATATATATATATATATATATATATTCATACACATATAAAATTGTAACCTTTGTGTGTACATTGATTTTTTTCTCGAAATTACACGATACTTTTTCGTTTCACATGTCATAGGCACCATAACTGCATTTGTTTCTTTCGTGTATGTTTGTTACATTTTCGCGCATAAACGGCTGAACCGAATTTTATCAAACTTGGTATGTAGATTACCACTAACCTAACTTAGACTTTAGACTATGTTTATTTTCTCTGAGACGAACAGGAGTTTACTTCGTTATTTAGAGTAACTTTTCATATATTCACTTTTGTCGTATAACAAAGTATAAACGAGATATACACTAAAAACTAAAGCGGGACTCAACAATTTTAATGGGCATAAAAGACTTAACTGAACTCAGCGAAACTCCGTATTTTATTTAGTATTAAAACCTCCCTGATTATAAGCTATATTAAAATTTCTAGGTACGAACATGATTGGGGGTTATAAGGGTAGCCAAAAATGAAAAATTGTGATTTTTTGTTTCCTATTAGTTTCTTGGCAAAGATGTACATAACAAAAGTTGTTTATTTTTTTGTTTTATTTTATTTTACGTCCACTTTATGCAACTAGGCTAATCGGGACGGGTTATCTACAGGTGCGGAAGTTGACGGGAGGCTAAAACAGTTAATTGAGTTTACTCATTTCCTGTGAAATGCTGGCATTCCTGGAAGTATTTCCACTAAGATCTACTGTTACGAATATAATCTTATCTAAAAACGAGAAGAAGTATGTATGCTCGGAGTGGGTTTGACAAAAAATGTGTGCATTATAGATATTATTTAATTATAATAAATGCTATCCATGATTGTGATTTGAATTATTCAGAGTGTATCAAACAGTAGAGAGGAATTGATTGAGAACTCATTTTCATTTACTCTTTAAAACTAAAATTTCTATTGTACAAGTCCCTTCCGGTTACCTAAACCTTATGGAAAAATTAATACGCCCAGACGGGAAGCATAATTGTACACATTGAAGCCTTGCTATGAAAGTTACCACAATATTCAGCCTCTAAAGATTTCCCGAGCGAAGCCACCCTGCATATATATATATATATATATATATATATATATATATATATATATATATAAAATTGTGAAGGGGCCTCATTTACATCAACTTCGAGGTAGGTTCATGGTCACTGAAGAAATATTTCGAAACTACATCTGGTGTACAACCTCAATAAATTAAATTTCCTGAATTGACCCAGCTTAACACTCTACTAGTCGCACGTCATCTGAGAGATGACTTGGACAGACTTTTTGAACTGCTGAGTAGAGGATAGAACCTGGGTGCCCCCACCCTAGCTACCTTCCCCTCATGTCTAGAGACTTCCACCAGTACTGTTTCAACTCTTTTCTGATTCTCCAGTAGTGCGCATGACCTTGAGGCATCTGTGAGATCCCACGCGACTACTTAAGTAGTGCAGTGGCAGATTTACAGGGAGCTTAAAAGAGTAAAAAATAGGGAAATAAATTCAAGGATCTTTCCTTATAGGAAGGAGGGCACCCTGGTTTCTTATGTCCCAAAAAATAAGTCCAAAATTAGAAATGTATTGGCTATATCAAGTATGCATTTTGATGGAGAAATAAATGGGAGAACATGAGAGAAGAAAAAGCCTTCCATTATAACACATTATAATCAAACCAAAGTAGGTGTGGACACGTTGAATAAAATGTGTTCACTTTATAATGTATTGAGAAATACCGGAAGATGGACTATGGTAGTATTTTTTTCTCTTCTTAATATTGTGGGGATCAACTCCCAAGTAATGTATTTAGGAAATGGCCATATTTCATTTTATAAACCTATCTAACTATTTTATTTTATAAACCTGACTGTATAATGTGTATGTATAACATATGTGTCAATTTTATATGGTGTAAGCCAAGATAATGTGTGAAATTTTTTTTTTCATATTATATAATTATAAATAATGTATATTCTTCAGATAATGTATCAAGAATAACTTTTATACAAATATTAGTACAGGCTTAATTAAAACTAACCTTCTTACTTTAATACTTAAGGACAGATGGTAAGTCATCTACTCGAGTGTTAAAAGTAGGGGTAAAAAAAAAAAAAAAAAAAAAAAAAGTGAAGGGAGAAATAAAAATAAACTACAATTATGAATACAAAATTTATTTATAATATACAATATATTCTTATGAAAACTGCCTAAGGTCAATAATTAGGCCAAATTCCAACAAATAAATGACTAGCCTCTTTTTCATTAAAACAAAACAAACAAAAAAAACTATCCTAGATGTTTGTTAGTTTTTGTTTTTAAATATGATATATGAATTTATAATTAAATGTACATTTTATAGCTAAGTACAAAAGTAAAACAGTATACTTATTTCTTGAATTATTTACACAAATTGGAAGAACTCACACATATTTATATATTACATTAAATAAATTGTAGGGAGCCCACATTTTATCGATTATTAGAATATATTTGTATTGAACTATAAAATAAATGTTCATAATTATTTAAAAAGGAGCATCAATAAATTAATTATAGTTCAATGAATAATTGTGAAATGTTGATACCTGATTTTTTTGTTTATTCTTTTGCAATATTTTAAGTCTTTCTGTTTGATAATTCAGACCAGACAAATAATTCGAAAACAGAAAAAGCATGAATCACAAGCTGAGAAATTGTGTAATTTTGAGAATTCCTAGCACTTCCTGGACAGTGCCAAAATAGCCTTGCATCTGAGGCAATCTAAAAAATTGATAAATTGACACACTTTCTATTTATTGTTTCAAATATGAACTTATTCCTCCAGTTCAAAAATTAAATACTCCCACCAGAAATAAACGATATCCTGCTATGTTTAGATAATGTTGGACTTTGATGGTATGAATATTAAATATCTCAAGCTGGGAAAATTAGAATATGATGAATACAAAACATATATGCGACTGTAAACTTAGTATAGTACCCCCATTATTTTAGAATTTTCTCAAATTTAAACAAAAATCCTTAAAATTGAACAACTTAAATTGACCTAAGTAGGTGTTTCTGAACTTTTTCCAGACCATTGGTCACACTAAAATCTGAAATTACAGGCCCATTACACACCTAATGTTAAAACTAATTAAAAATAATCTTTATCAATATATTTTAATGCGAACACTTAGCGCTATTTTGGACACACATTTTCATTGGATAATAAAAATTAATGCATCAATAAGCTTATGAAAAGTACAGATTTAAATTCAGATAATTATGATATTAAATACTTTTAAGAAAATCAATAAGTTCAAGGAGGTTTAATATGCATTGAAGACATGTTGACCAATGTTAATTTCAGCTCTAATTATCATATATTATATTCTGTTGAATAGTTATTCTTATCACTCTTTAAAATTGTATTATTTTGTATATTAAAAAAAACAAAACAAAAATTGAATGTTTTAAAACATATTAAGACTATGTCCCTTAACAGTAATAATGGGAAATTTAAAATTACATTACATAATTTAAAAAAAGAAAGGATGTCTCAAAAATCCGAACCACATATAAATTATTTAAAAACTACTTGTTCAAAAATAAAATATTGGTAATTGACAAGGATAATCTCATAAAAGACTAAAGTCAGAAAAGTAATACAAAACCACAATGGACATTGTAGCTGAATTAAAACTTTTAAGGTTTGTATAATTCCTACAGCGCTTCATCATTTAATAGTTTTTTTAAATGAACTTCATGGTAAACAGAAAATGTTTTGCAACCGAATAAATGTTGAAGGAACTCCGATTAAAATTTTTAATGTATTGATACAACTAAGTCCAAGTAATGTTTGAATAATGTTATTCAAAATATGTTACATCATAGTGATTTTGTTTAAAGAAAATTATTCAAAGTATGTGATATTCTATTGACTTTGTTTATATAACATTATTCAAAATTAATCACATCCTAGTATTCCATTTTGATAAATATTATATAAACAAATAATGCTATTTGTACAAAGTATTATGTATTCAGTAATTTTTTTTTTACATCAGAAAATATAAACATTTGTTTTCCTTCCTTTTATGAAGACTAGGAAGTATTATAATCTTGAAAATATTCAACTTTCAGATTTCAAGCAAATTATCCTTTTGGACACTCCCTGGACCAAGTTGTCTAGTTTTGGCATCATGTCTGTACTATCCCTATGTAGAATCTTGCATAACTCAAAATTAGAATTTTCAAATTTCATATTTGTTATAATGTGTAGTTATATATTATATATAAGTGCTTTTGATTGAAATCAATTAACAAAGAGGGAGGGGGTTTAGAGAAGGATGAGAATAAAAAAAAAAATCAAATTTCTCAGTAGTTATTCCAGATTCAACAAATTTGTGAAGAACCTTTTTTGTTTATCATGAAATCATCTATAAATCGTTCTATAACCTTTTTCAATCTGATTCATTGGAATTGTGATAATGTATAACACTTTAAAATGAAATCATTTTAATTTATATGAAACGAAACATTTTGTTTATTTCATTTAATAGGAGTAAAAGGAAGTTGTGCGGTGCCCACATTAGAATTTTGACTACAATTTAGTGGTGCCCACATTATATTTTTTTATTGGCTCCAATTTAGACTATAGAAAGTATTAGTATTTCACTGATATGTTCATTTCTGAGATTTTTATTTAGTCAACCAAGCTTGACAATAAACAAAATTTGTCAGCTCAAAAAATACAGCATGAGTCGTTTAGGAAACATAATTAAAATAAACTATAAATAATCTCTTGAGTTTAGAATACAATAATTTAAATTCTTTTACCTTTTGTCACATGATTAAAAAAAAATGAGAGCTCCCTATAAATATTTAGCAGAGTACAAAAAATGTAGCTCATAAAACTGCTTCACATTATAATGGTTTATTACAACAATGTTATTATAATTATAAATTTATTACCTCACTTCATATAAACAGCTTTCAGACACTTTATACATTACAAAAAAAAAAAAAAAACCTAAGCAGATAACAATATTCATTCCATTTATCATTAGCCTTGGGTGAATATATAAAGATTTGTTTAAAAATGAATTGCTCAAACTATCTGAGATGACCTTTTCTATCACTTTATATTAAAATTAGAACGGAATCAAATCAAATTACACGTATCAAAAAAGTCTTCATTATTCCAATACTCGCTTCTTTAAGCTTTATCGGATCTACTATATGATTTGTTAAAATAATTTCAAATGCCTTTGAAATTAACTTCCAGTACAAACTAACCCACACAGTGCTGAACACTTTGAGAAAGCCCATATTAGCAGACTTCCCTTAAATCAGACTATTGAGTTTGTAAACATAAAACAATTTTCGAAAATTTCTTCAAATGTCCATCAATCCTACCTAGTAGATAAGGAAAATTAGTTAAAAGAATATGCAGTGGTTTCCCATAGCCTTCTGCACCAGACCATCCAGCAATAAAGGCATCATAAGGAAATTCCATTCACACCAGTAAAGGCATGAGTTGAGAAAATTCTATTCAAGGCCAGAGTTGTTAGAAAACCATCCCTCAGTAGCCTGCAGCCTGCATCAGCTGACTAATGATAGACTATTAGCCAGTATCAGTATGCAGGCTACAACTTTAATCTACCCTCCAGTCCTACATGTGTTACTGCTCTAACAACTCCATATACAGTTTTTCATTCAAACAAATCTTTGTTAATGTCTGAAATCGGACCAGTAGGAAGGGGGAATTTTCAAAATTCAAAATATCTCTGTTATAGTACGTCTGATCGAAAAATTGTGCAGAGCCAATCTTGTTTAACATTTCTTTGCCTATAACTTTTATCTCTACACTTTTTCTTCATCTGGAATATTAACAGATATATATCCATTTTTTTTAGTTTTTAGCCTTAATTAAACCTCTAATTCTACTCATGTGATATTTAGAATAAACTTTTTCGAATTCACTACTTTATTTGAAGCTTAAATACCAAATATTGTTTTCAACAGATATTTACTAGATGAGTTACAAACAAATACGTAATGTGACGATGTCAACAATTAAGAGTTTTATGTTCTTGGCTAAAAAAAATAAATATTTATTTTATCTATATCATACTTGATATTTAATGTTCAATTTACCACTAAAGATCGTATTAGTTAATAGCTGAAATCTTTATTGGGGGGGGGGTGTTAGAATGCGGAATAATTGAAAATTCAAAATATCATGACACTATGAGTTAGATCGATAAAGTTGATATAACCAATATTATTGGAATTATAATTTTCTACATTGTTAAATAATTTTCTAATCTGGAATGTTATGCGAGTGATATGTATTTTTATGTTTACATCCTCAATATATGCCCACTTATAATCATCTGAGTTTTACTTTAAAGACTAAATACATTCCAAATTCTGTTTACTTAGGCTTCTTTATACAAGAGTAATAGTGAATAGATGGGATGACCAGTGAGTCGAGCATTTGTGAAATCTGCTTAATTTACACATTCTCTGCGTTACACATTTTTTGTATCAGTGAATGTGTTGAAATGTAGAACATTTTTAAGCTAGTTATAAAACCTCTTAACTCCAGAGGAAAAGTACTGCATGTTATAAGATTTCATAATGATAGTGATGATATATTATTAGCATATCTGTAAGGTTTATCTCTGTTTTAATTTATTTAGAACATGTTTCAAAGTGCTCCTAAAGCAGCCTTGACCTTGCCATTAATTTCCTTGTAGAAAATATAAACAAGATATCTGGCTCACGAAAAAGTAAAATAAGAATAAATTAAACTGTATTAGTAAATAATAAACTGATGATTAATCATTTTTAGTGGATGATCATTGCTTTTGAAATACTAGTATGGGTTCATTGTGTTGCCTCATTACTTTCTTGGACGAAGTAATGTAATCATAGAAATTTTTGGTTTTCATATTTCAACAATATTATCTGTTTTTTTTTTTTGTTTCTTTTTTGTTTCCTGAATTCATTAGGAGTAGGCTAAGAATGTCATCTGTAGGATTGTACTTATCATGCATAGATCAAAAGTGATTAGCCTTAGAATTTTGAAATTAAATATTTAATACATTTAAATTAAACTTAATGGTTGCACTGTCTAGTTGTGCACCTCTTTTTCAGATGAACCAAAGGAGAGGGGGGGGGGGGCTAAAGAGGGTGAAAATAAAAACCAGTAAAATTCTTTGTAATTGCAAGAGGAACAAAAAGTTTGTATAGAACCATTTTTGCTTGCCATAAAAAGGTATATAAATTATAGAACACTTTAAAAACATTTTGTTTCTTTAATTTAATAGGAGTACAAGGAAGTCATATGGCATCCACAATAGAATTTTAATCTAAAAGACCGTGAAGCAGGGAGTCGTGAAATAAACCAAATTTCTCACTTGATGGTATGGCGCACTACTGATTTCTTCGCACCATATACTTTCTGTTCCATCTAAAACCCGGATGAGTAGAAGTGTAGGTTTAGTGAAAGCATTAAAAAATCACAAAGCATGAATAACTAGCTAAATATTTGATTTACAAGAAAATAAATACAACAACAGTTGAAGAGAATAGATTAATAAGATTGTTTCTATAACATTTTCTGACTGAACTCATAATAATGAATATATTTTGAATGTTAGAATTACATCCCCCCTCACTCCCCCCCCCTCATTGAAGAAGTAAACACTTTGGTTTAAAGAACATAAAATCTAAATTGATGATGTTGGACACAACGTATTTTCATGTATCTCATGCTGTTGATGTTCAGTTAAAACAATATTTGGTATTTAAGCCATTGAATACAGTGGTTCATGTTATAACAGCTAATTCTTAATATGACATGAGCAGGAGAGGTGATTTGCTGAAGGCTATAAATTAAAAATATCTTGGTTACTATTCAAAATAGTGAAAACATAACTAAATTTATAGGAAATGGCATTTGCATTAATATTATTTCTACATACTTCCTTGATCCAACTCATAATAACTGATGCATTTTGAATTTCCAAAATTTCCTTCACTAAACCTCCCTCCCTCACTTGACCAATTTCAGCCGTTAATTTGAATATTTAGTGACACATAAAGGACCTCATTTTCAACATCTTCCTGGGTAGGATCAATGGACATTTGAATACATTTTTCAAAAATTCGGACTTTGCTAATAAATAGGACATGCTTATCCACAAGGTTAATTGTTAAAACTTTTAATTTCACCCATTCCTATCAAGAATTTTGTTACAGACCAAGTTAAGAGTTAAGACTAGGAGTTCTGTCATACAAACACTTCTGTACCAGGCACTATTTCACATTTACGTATCTAATAAACAAAAAATATTAAACAGGTGTTCAGCATTGAATGAGAAAATTTAAAAAAATTGTCTATCCGTACTGGAAGAATCAGTTCGAAACTAAATGCATCATTTTCTACTGTTTTACGATATTAATTTTAATTTTTTTCCCCCGAATAACCCTGCATCATATTCATTGTTAAGTTAGAGGCACTTTCAGACTTTGGCGTTGCCAACTACATTATGCAAATTCTAAAACAATAGAATAAAGAAATAATAAGGTTTTTATAATTACTGTAACTTAAGTTTGAAGGAGTGCATTTTCAAATCTAAACTAAAAGTAAGGGATTTGTATTACAGACCATTTAAAGATTTCTTATCAGTAAAAATAAAAGTAAAATATACAACAGTTTCTAAAAAAATTGTAATCTTCAGTCTGAATAAGTTTTCTTTGCCATTTTTTTTAATTTGTTTAAAAGTTAATGTTATTCAAAATCTATAATAAAATAAGTTATACCAAACCAAATCACATCTCAATGAACCATCTAAACTATTCCATTAAACAAACTTTCTTTTTTTTTTTTTTTGTTTTCATTTATTGCGTAACTCTAAAAACTAACAAAAATCACACAAGCACTATCAATAAAAATACTATTAACAAAATATTTACAAAAATAAATTACAGTTTTTAGAGAGATACGCGAGAAGGTAAGCTGTGAGTCACTTCAGATAGATTGTCTTACAAAATACTCCTCAAAAATCTAAATAACTTTACAAAAAAACAGCTTCAATTCGTGTGGATCTATGTACAGGAGAGGTCGGGGAGCTCCTAGTTCCCGGGGGAACTGCTCATGTACCCGGGTGATGGTGACTCACATTTTTCTGGGACTGTTGTAATTCCCGCTACTAATCCCTTTGCCTGGAACAAAAAGTAATAGAATTTTCAATATAAAAGCATAGTAATGTATCTTGAAGGAGATTGTTAACAAACATCATCAAATCAAATCAAAAGCCTTTTATTGCTCTCTCTCTCTCTCTCTCTATATATATATATATATATATATATAAAAAAGAAAAAAAAAAAGCTAGCACGCAGAGGCTACATAAACTAAGTAGATTTCCACGTACTGGTACGACACACTACTGATCTCAACTCAATTATATATTCTCTATTTCTAATTAAAAACCTGAGTAGTAAAAGCTGGGGTACACTAAAGGCTGAAAACAAGAAAGTATGAATAACTTGTTTAATATTTAGTTACAAAAAGTTTTTAAAACAACAATTCTAGTGCATCCATAGTTTAAAAAGATTGTATGTATACAATTTTTGTATGTGATATTACTATTTTACTAATCCCCCACCCACTAACCCCCCCCCTCCTCCCTGTTCTAGGTCCATTTTCAGATATTAACGAATACGAACTTAAGTGTTGCATGAAACAGTTAAATATTTATAGATAGATATTTTTTCTATGTGTTGATTGTACTCTTGTTGGTCCATGTATATTGATTCCTTGTTGTTTTGTGTACATTGTGTTCATTCTGCTGAGTGTGGGGTTTTACTGTGTGTATATTGTGCTTTGTTGCTTTGTGAGTATTGTGATCTTTATTGTGAGTAGATTGTGATCTTTTTGCTATGCGTGGATTGTGATTTTGAAGCAATGTGTGGTTTGTGCTCTTGTTGCTATGTTAGTGGCGTGCTCTTGTTGCTCCATGTATATTGATTCCTTGTTGTTTTGTGTCCATTCTGCTGAGTGTGGGTTTTACTGTGTGTATATTGTGCTTTGTTGCTGTGTGAGTATTGTGTTCTTTATTGTGAGTGGACTGTGATCTTTTTGCTATGCGTGGATTGTAATTTTATTGCTATGAGTGGTTTGTGCTCTTGTTGCTATGTATGTGTTGTGCTCTTGTTGTTCCATGTATATTGATTCCTTGTTCATTCTGCTGAGTGTGGGTTTTACTGTGTGTATATTGTGCTTTGTTGCTGTGTGAGTATTGTGTTCTTTATTGTGAGTGGATTGTGATCTTTTTGCTATGCGTGGATTGTGATGTTGTAGCAATGTGTGGTTTGTGCTCTTGTTGCTATGTTTGTGGCGTGCTCTTGTTGCTCCATGTATATTGATTCCTTGTTGTTTTGTGTCCATTCTGCTGAGTGTGGGTTTTACTGTGTGTATATTGTGCTTTGTTGCTGTGTGAGTATTGTGTTCTTTATTGTGATCTTTTTGCTATGCGTGGATTGTGATGTTGTAGCAATGTGTGGTTTGTGCTCTTGTTGCTATGTTTGTGGCGTGCTCTTGTTGCTCCATGTATAGTGATTCCTTGTTGTTTTGTGTCCATTCTGCTGAGTGTTGGTTTTACTGTGTTTATATTGTGCTTTGTTGCTGTGTGAGTATTGTAGTCTTTATTGTGATCTTTTTGCTATGCGTGGATTGTGATGTTGTTGCTATGTGTGGTTTGTGCTCTTGTTGCTATGTTTGTGGCGTGCTCTTGTTGTTCCATGTATATTGATTCCTTGTTGTTTTGTGTCCATTCTGCTGAGTGTGGGTTTTACTGTGTGTATATTGTGCTTTGTTGCTTTGTGAGTATTGTGATCTTTATTGTGAGTAGATTGTGATCTTTTTGCTATGCGTGGATTGTAATGTTGTTGCTATGAGTGGTTTGTGCTCTTGTTGCTATGTTTTGGTTGTGCTCTTGTTGCTGTGTGTGAATTGTACTCTATAAAGATGATGTTATTTTGGCTCCATGTGGGTTGTACTCTTATTGCTGATAGTGTATTGTGCTCTATGTAAATTATCCTCTTGTTGCAGAGTATGTATTGTGCAATTGTTGCTATGTGTGGGTTGTGCTCTTGTTGCTCTGCATTGGTTGTGTTCTTGTTGTTCTGCATAGAAGTGCACTTGTTGCTATGTTTGTATTGTGCTCTTGTTGCTCTGCATGGGTTGTACTCTTGTTGATATTCGTAGGTTGTACTCTTGGAGCTGTGTGTGGGTTGTGAACTTATTGCTGTGTGTGTTTTGTGCTCTTGCTGAGTGTGTATTGTGCTCTATGTAGATTATGTTCCTTTTATTCTGTGTGGATTGTGTTCTTTCAGCTAAGTGTGGGCTTAGCTTTTGTTACTGAGTGTCTATAGTGCTCTTGTTCTTAAATATGTATTGTGGTCTTGTTGCTATGTATGGGTTGTTCTTTTTTTGACACCTGTTCAACAACTCATCAGTAACTGAATAGTTTACAATATCAATGACTACTCACAAGTAAAAATTGGAAAATGTACACATCATTATTGAGTAATATATTGTTCAATAGCACTTATTATTTTCTCTTCAATTAAATACAAATAAACCTCTGCACTAATTTCTAAAGTGCGTTATTTTAATGTTTTTTTTCTTTAATTTTTTTTTTGTGAACTTAATTTAATCAAACCCATAACATGAATGTAAACTATATAATATAAAGTGTGTGAGCTATTAATTACCTTGACATCACTCTCGAGAATATATCGATCAATTTTGTGATATTCTTTCCCACTCCTCGGCCTTAATGTAGTAACAGCAACTCTGCCGAGCCTGAAAATTTAGAATTATCAATTATAACTTGAACCTGATGATTTTCAAGTAACATTTAGGCAGCTTCAACAAGCCAAGCTGATATTACCACTAGTTTTCACAGGGGCTAATAACTTAGACCTATCTACTGATGAATATTTCTTGGAATGTTTGAGGACATAGGAGAAATAAATGCCCCTTTCTCTTGAGTTACTTCAGGAGGATATATATATCAGAGAAAGGCAAGCATTTAAAAATATTCATCCCAAATATTGAGGAATACCTCAACACCTGCACTGCCACTGACTATTACTCTTGACACAAGTACTCACAGGATACAGAACTAGTAAATCTTATTTACATAGGTTCAAAATACTAAATGACAAAAATTGCCCTTGTGATAGAACGAGTGAAGACTATACAACAGCTCATCTACACTTGCACACTGACTACACAGTTAAGAAACACGCTCCAACAAACACTTCTCAAAAACAAAGACCAGTGGCCAATTAATTTTAAAGAGTTAGTTTAAAAAATATCCATTTTCATTTAGGCATTTTTCTAAAAACTTAATAGAAACAGCATTCATTTGAAACATTTTACTTAAAGAATAATTTTTTACCTACATCAAGAATAATGCAATAGAATGAGTGGCATAACTTTATCAATGAAGTCAAATTAATATGTGATTGGGTTGTCTCTCTTTATCCGTATTATGCGTTGTAATTTTTCATCACTTTGTTGTTTGATCTTTTTTTATGTGTATTATTTGTCATTGTTTTTTTTTGTTTCCTTTTTCTTTTCTTTTTTAGTTTTTTTTTTTCAAGAACAAATTTATGAACTACATTTCTTGTATACATAATCATGTTGTATTTTGAACATACGTGTTATATAATATAGTAGTATGGTACATGTAGTAAATAAACGCCCTTTATACATGGGCAATGTGGAAAGGAAAATATGAAATTATATATATATATATATGATGTCAAATTTGGTGAATAAAGATTTATTTTATGCCAATATTTCTAGAATTTTTATTTCCTCTTCTTCAGGGTTGTAATATAAAAGCTGTAATATAATAATACAATAGTCATAATATAGAATAATCAACAAAAGATAATAAATCGTAGACATACCTAACTGATAAACAAGCACATAAAGTTGTGACCAAAAAAAAAAACAACCATCGAAGGTTACAACCAATGTTCCTAATGTAACCAGAACTGCAATACCAAATGCACCATATTCTAGTCTTGGTAAGTATAAGTAACATAAACACCACTTTGTTACACTGTAGTTAAATAACAATGTGCACTTTATGTAAAGTAGTACCTGTTTTCACCCCTAACCACCAGCAATGAAGAAGAGAAAATAAATATTCTCGAAATATTGGGATAGATTAAAACTTCTTTCACCAAAATTGACCACAAACCTCAGCAAACAATGACACCATATATAAAAATAACATGGTCAAAACATCTATACAATTTTATATATATACTTCTCATACTGGACCCAATATTATTTATATATTCTTCATATTTTATGGCAAAGGTCTCCAATAAAAACAATTTTTTCGGTGCGAACTTTATTGAAACTGCCCTACATGTTTCGTGGCTTATTTGCCAACTCTTCCAGGGCTATCCCTTTTAAAAAATGAGAAATATAAAAAATTATTAATAATATCAATTTATCACATCCCTCAAAATTCTTTTGCTAAATGTTTTTTATTGGAGACCCTTGCCAAAAAATATGAAGTATATATATATATATATATATATATATATATATATATATATATATAAATAATACCTGAGGTTATCGGGAGTGTCTGAGGAGCTGTGGGAGGAGAGTGATAATGTCTCTATGTAATCAGACATATCGGAGGTTCCACTCGATGTACTTCGGGAATCAGTATATGGCACAACAATTGCTCCATCTGTACTCGGGCTACTGTAATCTGAAACAAAAATATTTATTGAAATATTAGCTAAAGTACCTGGCTTCATTTGGATAATCATTAGCTGAATGATGATGGTATTTTTTTTGGCAAGGCTTTACTATGCACAATATTTTTATATTTCCCAGTCTCCTATTCAGGTACAAAACCTAAACACTGGTTTTGTACCTGAATAGGTAAAGCGAACTCTCTTGAACGTAGTTTTGAAAATTAAAAATGAACGAATTCCTGATTAATCTATTCAACTTAAGTTTATTAAAGCATTTGATAATATATAATAAATTGTTGTCATATCTGTCTGTTGGTGGAGACCGTCGTTACTGGTTGAGGGTCGAGTGCAGCTGGCATTGTGCTGTAGATGCAATGGCACCATCTTCAAGCCCGTAAAAAGTTTGTACAACTGTGGAGTACAACTCTTCGACGGGCTAGAAGATGGTGCCATTGCATCTATAGCACAATGCCAGCTGTACTCAACCATCAGCCAGTGGACGACGGTCTCCACCAACAAGTATGACAACAGTATTTTTTATATTGGCGGTTCTAACCCTTTATTTGAATATAATAAATTATTTATGCCAATTTTCATTTCACAATATTCTGTTTCTTTTTAACTTGTAAATATTTTCTTTTATCTTCCACTTGGTATAATCTATCTTAATGTCAATGTTCACAGTAGTCTGTTTTAACTAAGTGCATATTTCATTTAATCTTCTGTTTATCGCTTATAACTGAATTTTCAACATCATGTAATACTCTATTAAAAACTATTCAAAAGGATGCTGCATTTCAGCAGATTTCCCTTTACAAGAAAAGAGATAATTAACACCTAATTAAAAACTTAACTTAACTAAATTTTGTTGGAAATATTTAATTTCCTTTGATGACTGTTTTTTACCTTATTTCTTTTACTTTATTCATCAGAAGCGATACTTTTTTATCTCATAGTACAAAGTAAAGGAAGTGTTGTGTGTTGCCGTGGCAAGTTTCAGCTAGTTGTGATGGTGTTCACAGTAGATTTTTAAATTTAATAAGGAATTAAAGTTAAAGACCATTTCTTTTTAAATTAAAATAAAAAAAATATATTTATTTAGTTATTAGTATTTACCTTTTGGTTCCCTTTTTCCATGGCATATTGGAATTTCAGCTTCGGCAGATGAAGATTTTGCTGGAACCTGAAAAGCAAACATTTTTGATTAATAAGATTTAAATAAAAACTAATAATTACAGAAGATTTCACTTAGATTTCTTGAATTATTGAGGTTGGGCTCATGATAAGATTTCAAGGAACACAAATTTCATCAGAAATATATTTGAAGGTAGCGTCATTGGACAAAGAGGAAGAGGGAGGCTTAGAAAATCGTTTTTGAAGACATCAAACGTCTTATGGATTCCAGTGGGTATAACAATATGAAAAGAGCAACTTCTGATAGAACACAATGGTTGCAACTACAAGGCCTTGTCTTTAGATCATGACATTATGATGTTACATGTTTCATTTTTAAATGACCTTATATTTTGAGTTAAGAAAGCATAAAGCTAATTTATAATATCACTTATGAGGTAGGAGTAAAAGTTGAGTTTTACCCAGTTTAGATAAAATCCATAACAGGTATTTTGTATTATATTTCAACAATAACATATCTTAAAATCAAAACACTAAACATTTTGTGAGATGAGTTACATTAATTTAATTACATTCTATAAGAGTCATTTTGAGCATATATCGATCATCTGTTGCAAAGTCCATATGGTCTGAAGCTAAATATAGTGGATTAAGCCAACCACTACTTTTAATCAGTTGCCAATATCCCTGGAAGCATGGCCCCTGATGGCGATTCCCTAATCCTCAGCTGTCAACTAATCCACCTCCACAAGTCTGGTCCACAATAGAAAACTACCTCTTTAAACTGAAGTAAGGACCTTCATAACAAAGATTTTGTTAGATGTAAGTAGTCCTCATTTTATATTCTAAAAAGTCCGTCACGCAGGGGCTGCGTAAACTAAGCAGATTTCCCACGTGACGTTTTCCAGTTGATAAATCTGCCCAATAACACCTGTACTAGTAAGGTATCTCTAAACGTATTCAAGAGTGACGAATAGTTATGGAAACGGCGGTGCTCTGGGCGGAAATTCCTGAACATAGCCGACTCCTGCCGACGACACACAATAGAAATTCAAATATCTCGGTTAATATTTAAGATACTGAATAAATGTATAGAACAATATTTATAGTAAATTTAATTTGCAATAAGATTGATTCTATACAATTTTTCAATCCGACGCATAATAACGGAGATATTGTGAATTTTCAAAAATCCCCCCTCTAAACCCCCCCTCCCACTGGTCCGATTTCAGCCATTAACGAACTAGATCTTCCTTTTTAAATAAAACGATTAAATTACGAGTTGTTAACGATCAAACAAAAAATGCGACAGATAGAGCGTTAACAGACAAAGATATATATATATATATATATATATATATATATATATATATATATATATATATATATTCTGGACTCATATTGCTCACCTCTTGAAAAAGAAGCACCCTGATTGGGATATATTTGAAGAGGTGACTTGCAATTCCTCAGACGGCACTCCAAGAAGAGGGAATATTGCAGCCATCAAGAAAAATGAAAAAAAGGGCTTAATTCTGTATCCTACTGTCCGTTTTGAGATGAACAAAAATCAAGCTGACAGGGTGGACCAGGAGAAGAAAAGCATATATGAACCTTGTTGCCCCTATTTCATAAAGAAATACGAAATCCAAGACTGGACAGTTATGGGGCTACTGTTCGGCTCAAGAGGAGTCCTCCATCAAAAAACGGTGGAGATACTAATAGAACAAGGGCTAACAAAAGAAAATGCGAAGAACTTATCCACACTCGTTCTATAATCATCAATAAGAATCATACATCATCATTTATATAAAAAATAAAGATAAAAATAATAAGCTGTACTCCCACCTGAGATACACCCCTAATTTGTAATATTCAATTCCAACTTTTCGTATACAATTTAAACAAAATTAAAAAAAAAAAAAAAAACATTACCAGAAATTGGCAGATTAGGAGGCTGACCACACCGGTACTCTCAGAAAGAGGGCAGCTTATTTTGTTGTTGTTACAGTTATAGTTATGTAGGTTTACCTTTATTTTGTGGAATTGGAAGCTGAGCTGGCTGAGAGGGTCAGAGGATTTGCTCCTTCGAGGCAGGCTGGCGTGGAGGCAGGGGGTGTCCTGGGCCAATCTCAATCTCCTAGCACTGAGGGCTGTAGTCAGCGGCAGTTCGAACTCACCAAAGTCTTCCCTCTGCTTCAGTGATCCCGTAGATACTCCTGAATCCGCTGAACTAGAGCTATCTCTGTTACCGGGTTTGCACGGCACTGAGCAAGATCTCCTCACCTACAGTCAAATACGAAAACGATTAAAATTGTTGAATTCCAATTAAAACTTGTTGTTCAAGAAAAATATATGGCCGTTTTGATGAGTTGAGACTCTTAAAATGTGCAAAGAAGTTCTTCATGCAGGAGCTGCATGAAATAAGCAGGTTTCCCACATTCTGGTGCGGCACATTACTGACCTCATCTGACATATTCTCTTTTTCTAAATGAAACTCCAAAGAGTAGAACAGGGGGTTTACTGAAGGTTGTAATAAGAAAGTATGAATTAGTGGCTTACGTTATGAAAAAAAAAAAGGAAATACAAGAAAACTTCAGAGCATCATTAGTTTAACAAGATGGGATCTGTAGCATTGTTCGACTTCACTGTGAGGTGAGATAATCGACAAATGTTTTGGAGTAAAAAACATTCTTAATTATCTCTTTCGTGACAAAATTGTATTATATTTTATTTTAAAGATTAATTAAATTTTAGACTCTATAAATAATATATTTTGCACTGATATTTCTTAATATCAAAATTATACATTACAATAGGTTGAAAATTACGTTTGTAGTGTTTTTTACTGTTGATTTCAATAAAAGCGTAAAATTCTTGTAAATATTTTTAATCAATTATAAATGACCCATTTTAATCTATTACATGTTGCCATCTTTCAGGTAATTTTTAATTATTCCTCCCTGAACTTCAAATTTTTGCGCAATGAACTACTCTATGTGCGTTTTGCAGTTTTTGAGCAAATGAATGTTCTATAAATGCTGTTATGTACATTTTTCAACATCTTAATTATTAACTGAGATGTTTGCATTTTCTTTAGTTCTTGACCTTCAGTAAACCGTATTCGGCTCATGTCACGTTAACAATGAGCTGTTATATTATGAATCACATTATATGAAGCCTAAATACCAAAAAGTATTCTCATTGAACTTTTAGGTTTTGAGAGAACTGCAAATACAAAACGCACATGGGAAATCTGCTTAGTTAATGTGGCCCCTGCAGGATGGACTTTTGAGTCACTAATGAGTATACAAATTTCACTAACAAAGAAAACAGAACAAATATGTACCTGGACAGTTGGTTCTGGAGCTGGGGATTCTGGTTGTGGTTCTACTTCTACAGTGACTTGACTAACTGCTGATGCAACAGTCTCCTTGGAGCAGAGAGTAAGATCATCATCATCACAGCGACTGGAGTCTGCAGAGCTGGACCTCTTCCTCTGAGCGAGGGGTATAGTCCTCCTGCTGAGATAGGGCGATGAGCATGCTGACTGGGTGTGACTCAGCCCTAGCATTGCCGACCCTGGGACTCTCATCTCAGACTCCGACCTCCTGTTCCTGTCGTTGAGGGATGGTATGCTGGCCGCCCGGTCGCTGAGACCTCTGCTCAGCCGGGACTTGAGGTCGCTCTTGGCGCTCGGGTGCATCGGGAGGTAGCCGGGGAACTTGGCTCCGGGCTTGCTGTTGGACGAAGGCTCCATCATGAGGTAGTCGGAACTGTCTCCACAGGCGTGTCCGCACTTGTTGCAGATCTTGACCCCGTTCTTATCGGTCGTGAATATCGGGACGTCCTGTTTCAAACCCGCTTTCTGGAGTACGTCTCTCGCGTTTTCGTAGTACTCCAGCGACTGGGCGAAATCTAGGTTTTCGTAGTTAACACCTTCAGGCTTGGCTTCCTTCTCTACAGGATCTATATTGACATAGTTGGAGTTATTCTCACAATGAGCTCCACTGTTCCCCTCATCTACACTCTCTGCTTTGCTTTCTTTATCACCATTCTGAGCCATGTTCCTGTATTTAATTTTTTTAGACTTGTCGACAGTGGCGTAAATAGCAAGCTCTCCGCATTTGTTCATGACAGGCATCTTCCCTTCACCGCTCAGCTTCACCTATGAAACAACAAAAAGTTCTCTATTATTAAGTAATAAAAGAAAAAATTATTCACACCTACTCTACAGTTGGAATTAATATTCTTTAGTTGCTGATATTCATTTGCATTAACAATACTGGACACATTAAAAAGTGTTTAATACAACAATTAAAACAAGTAGTTAAGCAATAATTATTCTAGGTACTATGACGAAAGTTACCGGGACTCGAGAATAAATGACCTGGTATATAGATAAATATGACTATTCATACTACTACTAACAATAAGATGTTGGAATTTTACGTAAGTTCTAGATTGAAAGAAGAATGAAGGGAGAAATCTGCAATAATGGAAGAGATAAGATAGATTAAGATATGTGTTTAGATAGATATGAGTTCCTGGATATGGTGGAGTAACAGGGAATGAGAAGGCTAAGGAGGGTAAGGCGAATTATATTTTTGACTAAAAGTTGCACCAAGCAGCCAAAAGGAGACTGGTAAGTAATGTTGAATGACAATTGAACAAGAAGTAGAGAAAGGAAGTGAAGTGCAGAGAGGTTAAACTTTTCATAGATGAGGTTAGAAAAGGTTGAACTAGCTTGAGGATTCAAAAAAGGAGAGATATAAAAAAAGGAGAGCAATAATGGTATATGGTGAGAGATTCTACTTGTGTATACCAGAATAAGGTGTTAGTGTATGTGCTCTTAGGTACAATTGTTGAATATTAGAAGGATTTTTTCAAAACTACATCATGAGCGTATTACCTCAATTGCTGGTTTACCTTAAGGTAAATCTTCGAATAATTGGTAAGACTAAATATGCCAGTATATTTTTGCAAAAATTGTCTTGTAAATACAAGAGAAAAAAATGTGAAGGTACCTTATGAAGATGGACTGAAGTGTTTTCGATTCCATTTCCCCGCTTGCAGTAAGGGAGCGATATCCAGGCGGAAGGCCAGCAGAGTATCCTGCAGGGACATGCAGGCCAAGGTTCCTCCAGGACTACCCTCGTCTGGCAGGCACAGGGAGGCCGATCGTAGAGGTTTGTCTCACCTGTTGATGCTAGCTCTGCCTTCACTGATCTAGGCGTGTCGTAATACTCCTCAGCTGCCCTCTTCTCATCCTGACAACATAAAGATTCCGATGTTCATATTTAGGCCACATTTAATTCACAAAAGAGAGTCATTAAATAGAAAACAAATTATTTTTACTGTTGATTTTAGTTCAGTCTTGTGAGGATGGGTATTAGAATAGATATGACAACATGATGATAAACATGACAAGAAGGAAGTTCCTGTTGATCATTTAGTTGGAGATATGCAGGACTGAAGGAAGCTTTATAAACTAGACTAAAGTACTGGGTTGTAAAATGAGTTCGTAGCGTTTTTCAATATTTCAATTTAATCCTCTCTGTGTTTATAAAATCATGTCTACTTGGTCAATAATCTAAAATCTAAAAAAAGTTTAGTTAAGGTGCTTTTCTGCATCAGTTTCAACTGAGGTTCTTCATCTTTAAGTGGTATGCTTGCTCAAAATGGATGAGAAAAGGAAAGGCATAGGTTTCCATGACGATAACACCAGTCCTCTCATGTCTTTGCAGACCGGGCAGAAATTATTGGAGTTTAGCTGGGATGTGATCTTCCACCCACCCTATTCACAAGATCTTCCACAAACAGATTTTCATTTATTTCGGACCCTTCAAAACTTTCTAATCGTAGAACACTTTAATTCTCTTGAGGACTGCAAAATGCACATAGAGGAGTTCATTGCGAAAAATTCTAGGAATTAAAAAATTACCTAAAAGATGGCAATATGTAATAGATCAAAATTGGTCATTGATGATTGATTGAAAATATTGTTTGAAACTACGTACATGTAAAATTAAACAGAGTTAATTACATATTAAGAAGTATGGAGAAGATGAAAGGAGCCGACCGATGAAACAACCGTTGGTGTCGGAAGTGTCTAGACTAAAGTATCTAGCCCATCTTTGATGTCACCGCTCATCTATAAAAGCGGTCCCGAGAATCAGTTTGTTTTCAACTCTCTTCAGGTGATCAGCAGTGCGTTCAGTGCAGCTTCAGTGAACAGTGCTTTTAGTTGCAGTGCGGTAAAGTGATTTACGTGAAGAACTGTGTCTTATGTAAAGAACAGTATAGTGCCGTGTAAAAGTAAAGGGACAGTGCAGTACCGTTATCTTTGAGAAGATCAGTGCAGTGCCGTGTTTTTGTGAACTTCAGTGATCGTGAGTGAGTTATTGGACTGTGCAATAAGAAGAACAGTGAAGCTATCAGTGCATACTGTGAATAGAAGTTAAGAATAATAAACCAAGTGTGTAGTGCACTGTTAAATAAATTGTGCAGTGATGAAAATTCTAAAGCTTATGTGTTTAATTTTGCAATCCAAAATAACTCTAATAAACAACGTTCATATCTGATTTTGTAATAAACGTAACAATATTTACAAGAATGTAGAGTTTTTATTGAAATCATAACAAACTTATTTTACAACCTATTTCAACAACTATAAACCAATACATAATATTTGTATACAAATAATTATTCACCTGTGCAACTGGGTATATTGTTTTAGGCACATCGTAATTCCCGTAGGTCTGATTCTGTTGATTTGGTGGAGGCATGGGAGGTTTCTTCTTCAGCTCCCCTGGCTTAGGAGGCCGGCCGGGTGGCCCTTCACACTCACACGGAGAACCTACTCTCCCAGCCCTAGTCAACATATTAAGAGTAAAAAAAAATACATAAACATGCTTATTTTATTTATTTATACAGACGCACCCACAACTAGGCGGTATAGCTCAAAATTTAACAATGTAAAATAAAACAAAATTATAGAAAAATTACAAAAACTGAACCAACAAAACAAAATTGAAAAAAATAAATAAATATTAAATACAAGTGATAAACACAACAAATAAACATTAGACTAGTATTAAAGACAACAATTTAAAATGGTTTAACTAAAAAAACTATATTATTCCTATATACTAGTGCATTTATATTATTTAAAATTGCTCAAAATTATATTAAATTTCTCACTAAGTCAAAATCAAAAAAGAAAGAAGTTAAATTTTGTAAAACAAATTCAATTTTTTATGGTAATTTAGGAATTGTCGATATGTGGGCTGCTGCCTGTAAGAACTCCGTACATGTTATGTGGGGTCTCTAAGTGTTGAATGTTCCTGCAGTTAGTCAGTATGTGTTTAACCCTCCGTCGGGCGCAGCTGGTCTGAGAGGCCAGGAAAACCTACTTTTTGATACCACGCCTCATTCTGTTTCCCCTGTGAGGGGCCATTCCCAGTAATTTCCTGATTTGTGTTCATGCTTAGAATCCCCTACTTTAGTCTATTGCCATCCTTGGTCGGTGGCTTGTGAGGCCGACTGCGCCCAATTGCTCCTTAATTTCGAAGATGATTTTTTTTTTTTCAAGATATATCTATTGCAATCGTCCCTTTTAGTAAGATTAATGCTATTCTATATGGAAGTTCGTCGATATCTTGAGAAATCAGTGCTAGTCTAACTCTGGCCTCTCAGGCCGAATGCGCCTGATCAATTTTACTTGTTTTAGTATAAGCTTCATTCTATTCTAATAAAAACAATATTTTATGTTCTAAATATTATATTTGGTTTCCAAAGATCCTAGTCTAGTCTCTCCTACCAGCGTTTTAAATTAAAATTAATTAGTTGGGTAGTGGGGGTTTAAAATATGTGGGCGGCCTCTCAGGCCGGGTGCGCCCAATTTTGTTTTGTCCAGAGGTGCGCCCGACGGAGGGTTAATGATTTATGGCATGTTTTGCACAGAGGTATTTTTTTTTTCACGAGATATGAGCGCATTAAATGTGAGTGTCCTATCCTAAGTCTCTTCAGTATAACTTCATCCAGTCTATTGCGGATGCCCACTTGCTTATACAAGGCTTTATTTCTTGCAGATGATTTTCTGCTGTCCTATGTCAACATTTTTGCCATTCATTTAATGTTGTCTGTAGTATTTGTAAATTTTAGTCTGGTAGGATCAGTAAGTTAAAGTCAGAAGATTTTTTCGGTGTCGAATGTTTGGCGAGTTTGTCTAGTCATTTGTACGTCCAATGTTTTCATGTCCTGGAATCCATAATAAACACAACATTATGTGTAACAGAAGAGTGAAAAACACATTAAATTTATATTAAAAATTATAAAATATCTTTTGAGTAGTACAGAAAATTCCATAAAACATACCATGAATCATTATTTGGAGGTCTGGGAACAGAATACTCGGAGGTGCTGTCATGTGACGAAATAGACATACTGCAATTACTGTTGTGCGATGAGTTTCCACTGAAGCTCCGTCCTGTTGAGTCAAAGCAATTCATTTTAATTATAAAATTAGGTACATTTTCTCTATCAATTGTAGCATTATACATTGTTCAATTTTGGAGAAACTATAAGTAGTCAATAAATTAAAAAAAAAGCCATCAATCAGGTGTCACAAATAGGTCTTGTGGGTAAACTACAAGAAAGGTGTAAGACAAGGATGCTTGCTGTCACTTTATCTGTTCAATATGTTTATGGAAGAGGTAAAAATGAAAATGAAAATTCATCAGACTTGCAGATGTCATTGCACTGGTGGCAAAGACTGAAGTAGGGATGAATAGAATGCTGCAAGTCCTAAAGGACGCTCTAGATCAGTTTAAAATCAAGATAAATGAACACAGAACAAAAGTTTTGGATGTAGAGAAGAAAGAAAGCCAAGGGAAAATGAATATTAGAATTGGAAACATTATATTTGAAAAATTGAAGAAGTTTTGTTACTTAGGGGCATCATCAATGAACACAATGATAGTAGAGCTAAACTTGATAGAAGAATAGCACTTGCTAAACATGGCTTCCAAAGCAAAATGAGTATTTTAGCTAATAAGCATGGATGCAGAAAAATGTTTGCTAAGTCATTCAAATAGAAAGTTTTGCCTTATGGGAGCAAAAGTTGGACACTCCTCAAGAAGAACAGATTAGTAGCAATGTAAATGCAGATCTACAATTCTAATTTTGTTTCTTTTGTGTATGTTTGTATGTTTATTTGTTTGTTACCTTTTCACGCATAAACGACTGAAACAAATTTTATGAAACTTGGTACATATATTACTACTAACCCAACTTAGACTTTAGGCTATATTAATATTCTCTGAGACGAACAGGATTGGGGGTTATCAAGGAAGCCTGAAATTAAAAATAGCGATATTTCGTTTCCTATTGGTTTGTCGGCAAATATGAATATAACAAAAGTTGTTTATTTTGTTATTTAGAGTAACTTTTGTTATACACACTTTTTTTGTATACCAAATTATAAACGAGATATATGCTTAAACCTATAGCCGAAGTGAACAATTTTATTTGGCACAAAAGACTCAACCGAACTAATTAAAACTCGGTCAGAACTTGGGGGCAGAACCTATTCAAGAAGAAGAAACTATTCAAGAATTCAAAAAATGCCCATAAGCAGGCATGGAAAAACTATTTGAGTGTAAGTACCTACTCATTACTCTTTATTTGATATCATATTATCATTATCATTGCTGGAGGGTTATAAATCCCCCATCACACTGCTTTTTAAAATCTAAATTAAGTTATTTTTATGTAAAATGTTATTTCTCCTCCTAGAACTATGAATAGCTAAATCATTAGGATTGTTAAATTTTCACAATAGCAAAAAATAAGCATATCAATCTAGAATTTGCACAACATGCAGGAACAGATGTGGAGCAGAACACTCTGATATTTATTATTTTCAGTGGTTTGGTGACATTTTTGGGATGACAATGCACTTTATTTATTATTACGTATATCATGTGTGTGAGAGAGAGGAGAGACATTGAACGAACTTGTATTAAAGCAAACTATGAAGTTTTTTATTTAATATCCAAAAATTTTGCGCATAGATATCAATTTAAAAAATAAAAGTGGTGTTGTTATTAACATTTATTTACTATGGTTCTCGCAGGAATTTTTAATGAGGTCTCCCTTTTTTAGCAGATTTCCCTTAAGTAAAATCAGTTATTGAAGTTGTACTCATGAAGTGGTTTTCGAACAATTTCTTCAAACGTATATCGATTCTAGATAGGAGATGGTGAAAATGAGGGTCCTTCAAAACTCTATTTATATTTATATGTGTGTGTGTGTATGTATATATATATATATATATATATATATATATATATATATATATATATAGAGAGAGAGAGAGAGAGAGAGAGAGAGAGAGAGAGAGAGCTTACCCATATCCATGACCCAGGCAGGGCTGAACCCTGCTCCAGGTGTATTGGCAGCTGTTGATGATCTGGACAATGCTCCCAGCTTGCTGATGCAGCTCGCACACCTCCCCATCCCAGGTTCGACGCTCCATCTGCTCACATCCTACAAAACAGTCAAATAGTACAATTAATAGTCTTTAAAGAACACAATCAAAATAAATGTTATTTACTCATTTCCACTTTGTTCTATTAAAGCTAATTGGTACAAGTTACCACCCTTTTCTACACAGAGTGGGACTAAGGATTTTATTTAATGAGTGTGCCACTAAATAAATTCCTCTTGCCCAGGTGAATATCGAACTCACAACTTTAGATTTACCAAGTGAGATTAAGACCAACACCCTACCTCATGAAGCTAACCTGAGCCCTCAAAACACAAATAGAGAATATAAGGTAAATAAAATATATTCAGAATTATTTTTAGTTGCACTGGACTAATTAACTTAATTCAAAATTTAATATTAATTTAAGAAAAATATTATTAAAATTATTATTCTATGGTTGTGTGACTCTCTCCCCTGGAAATATGTTTAGCAGGGGCTATTCAGGGAGTATGTAACTGTGCTGAATTGTATAAATTGCAAAGTCTTCAGGT
This sequence comes from Riptortus pedestris, assembly GCA_019009955.1. Lineage (NCBI taxonomy): Eukaryota > Metazoa > Arthropoda > Insecta > Hemiptera > Alydidae > Riptortus > Riptortus pedestris. The sequence goes on along the minus strand of CM032232.1, from coordinate 146,176,257 downwards.
AAAATTAAATAGTCTAAAGGATTTTTTTTATACACTACATGAATATTATAAAAGAATGTTTAGTTACTAAATAAAATTATAAAATATTTGTTATAAAAATCAGTCAAATAATAATTTATAATAAGATACATTTGTCTCTTTAAGGCAGAACTCATCATTTACAAAGCTTGTCACCCTTTAATACGATCAAAACTAATATCAATGCATGTAAATAAATTAAAAATGCATGGTATATATTGTATTAAGATTGTAAGTGCAAAAAAAAAACAAACAAAATGTAATATATGTAATTATTAAATTGATTGATTTCATAGAATGTATGTTGGCTTTAATCTCACATGGTAAACCGAGAGTGGCGAGTTTAATTCCCACCTGGGCAATAGGAATTTATTTAGCGACAAACCTTAGTCCCACTCTGTCTAGAAAGTGTGGTAACCTGTAGATAACCCGTCCCAATTAGCCATAGTAGTATAAATTGGTTGTTAATAAATAATAATAATAATAATATAATGTATTCAAGAAATTTGAGGTAATTTTATTACGAATCTATTATATAGGTGAAAATGCAGAATACAAATTTGTAAAAAAATTGACCTAATATTAGTAAATGTTTTATAAAAAAAAAAAAAAAAAATGATGCATCCTATTGTTATGTCAACATTTAATAGAAAATACAATTCATTTCTATAAAGATGAAGAATAAAGTCTTGCCACAATAAAGATTTTAATTTATAGCAGAAGGCCTTCAACATATCCATTGCACTTTAAAGTGCTTAGGTATGCTTTAATAAAGATTCTTGGCGTATATTCTTGATTATTGTTTTATGATTATGTGCAAAACAAGCTCATGTTTTGTTTCACAAACAAAGCAAGTTTGATAAGATAAAGAATCTGGAGGAGTATGCAGTCAACATCCAAACAACAAGTGCGAACAGAAGGCAAGTCATTTTTATGTTCACATCATTTTTAAATAAATGGTTACTCAATACATGCCCCACTTTTTGGTGGTAAATATCAACTGTTAAACTTTTTCCAAAAACACATAACTTATTTATTATCATTAATATATGCATTATCGTTAACCCTATTGGAACAATGTTTGTAATTCATAAACTTCATACTTTATTTACCACAGTAAATATTTTCACTATTTTAATGAATATTGATATAAAAGACTTTATTATTCGCCCCATATATTTGGAAACTCCCACTTCATCCATCCAACCCCTACCATTTCATTTTATTTAAATACATTCATTTATACTTGTGATTGGTCGGCGAATTCGCCAACAGAAGCTGTATCGCCGAAGTCTACACTGTCTGTTGTCCTGGTTTCGGTGGAAGGCCAGTCATGGGAACAGCTGTGCTCCATATCTAGTCTCTGGCACAGCGAGACACTGTCACCTCCAGCACTGCTTAGTCTAGTTGAGCATTTACGTGGCGAGTCCAGCACTGAAACAATACGTTTTTATTTTATACTCGTAATTATGAATTGTTATAACAAGCAATAGAAGAGCAACAGATTTTATTGTGTTGCCTAAGGAAATAAAGTAAGTTAGGGGAGAGATATCAAGCTAAATGGACAATTTATTGATATTTCAAAGAAAAAGAAAAATGAAGAGAACATTCAAATATATATTTATTTTTTGGATGCTCCTTTCTCTAAACATTGTATAGGAAGCCAGTATAGAGAATTAATTACGTTAGAATGGAAATCACCTACTTCATGACACAAGTTTTGAAACATTTCTTCAAATGTCAATCAACATAATTTATATGATGACTAAAATGAGTTCAGCTCTACATTTTATATATATATATATATATGGGTGGGTTTAAGACTAACTCAGCTGTTTATATATATTAAAATTAGTAATGAACCTAATATTGAACCTTGGAGAACACCACGAGTAATATTTTGCCATTCTGAAATAATTTCATATTGTTTTATATCATCTATGTACTCGAGTACACAAGGCATCAGGTAGTGTGAGAGACCATTTCTTTAAGAAAATTGTTGTATGTTAATTATTAAAAAAAGTGTGTTAGGAGTGAAGAAGAAATAGCGACTTGACATACTGGACATGTTCCTGGAGGATGGTCGCCTCCTGGTTGCAGACATGCGGCCTTCAGAGGCAGCCTGGAGGGTCCTGGTGATATCATCGGCCTGGTCGGTCATCAGCACGTACAGTCCCTCACCTTTACCACACCTCGAACCACCTTCGAAGCAGAATCTGTTCTCCACCACTCCATACCTCCTAAACAACACAAAAACATTTATACACGCCATCAAACTTTTTTCCATGAAGGGTTAATCATTCCTCTCCCACACAATATCTTTTTCTACATCTTATTAACTACTCATCGCAGATAATTAATCACAAATTATTAAGTAATGAGTGCATGTTGTGGGACAAGTTCAAATGTTCTGCCTGTCTGCATTTTGTAAGTATTTGTTTAGCAGTGAGTAGAGTACTGCAGAACCCTCAAAAAGGTAGGTCCTATTCTGTCCAAAAGGAGTGTGTTTTTAAAGTACTTATGTAGTATATAAAATCATTAAGTAATAATAAACACTGTTTAGTGGGTGGGATGAACCTGGTGCTTTTATAATCAATTTTCAAAATTTGGCATCAATTTAGTGAGGTTTAATCTTAATTATTCTGAGTTAATGATGTCCAGCTTTTCTTTTTTTTTTTCTTTGTTTGTTTTGTTAGAAGATTGTCAACACACTGAAACATTTTTCAGGTAGATATGAAAATGGAAAAACTATTATAAATTCCTCACAATGTTCCATAATGAAGGATAAATAGTAGGTATATCTTCCTGAAATCAGAAGAGCTAGTATCTGTATCCAAATTGTACCCTAAGTTCTTCGTTAGAACTTATTCCGAACAGTTCCTTTTCTAATATGAAATTTGATTCTTTAACCTCACCATATGGATTGATTATATATAGAGGTATTACCATATTCAAAACTTCCTCAGGTAAAATAAAATTAATAATTATATTTATTTAATTAATTTTCTAACATGTAATTAAATATTCAAAATTAAAGTTTCCTCCTATTTTCATTCCATATACCCCTGAGTCTTTTTTTCGATTACATAGGCCCATTGTAGGTTGTTATCAACTCCTGGGGACCTCTTTGGATATCATCAATCTACAGCATCTAAACACATAAAGCTACCAGACCAATAGGTCTCTTCTTCCCCCACTCTCCTTTATTATAGTAATTTCTTAATGTTGATTTTTCTACAGCCACCTTAAAGTTCTTAACCATAATCAATATATTTTTACTTTGACATTTAAATGTCTCTGTCTCTGACTACTCCAACTTAATTATTATAGCCAAATGAAATGTTTAGATAATTAATTAAGAACAATGTACCTGAGCTGTGATATTTCCCATACTCCCACGAGCCTAGGAGGTACTCCAAGAGTGATGCAGAACCTATACTCCTGGACATGGAGTCTGGCAGGTCCTGCAGCTAGCTTTGCCTTCTGGGGCGCAGACGAGATCTGCACTAGGAACTGCTGGTCTGCAATAAATACATTAAATTAGTTCATATTTATTTTTTTATATCATAGACAAAATGTTAGAAAAGTATTGTCTTTTTAATTAATTATATGACAGTATCCGTTTGCCATATTGAGTTATTTTCTAGGAAAATCAGCTTTTAAGGTCCTTCTAACCCGATGAGGAAAATGATAGCCACAACTCTTTACAATATCTTCAAAATTATGCAATTACAAAATAATGTACACATGCATTTTTGCTGGGCAAAAGGGCATTCTGAAATTTTGGGAAACGATCTCGCTGATTTATCAGGAAAATCAGCCTGCAAAAGATACCACAATTCCAGAATGCTACAAAAAAAAATCACACTTACAACACAATTAATAAATGGCAATGGAAATGGTATACGACTATGAAAGAACAACACCTAAAATTATTTATTCCACACATTAAAGAGTATTTAGGACAAAATTAACCACAACAGACACAATTCTTAACAGGACATGGAACAATGAACTCTTCCTTCAATCGCCTTGGCCTAACAGAGGAACTAAATTGTTACTGCAACTTTACTAAATAACACACTTACAGACACTTGCCCTATGACTTTGGACTATTACCGGACTAAAGAAAATAATTTAAAACGGAAGTAAAATGTCTAAAAGACAATTATCCTGTTGAGGAATAACTTTTATTTTAGAAATACAATAAACAATTAAGAAAATATGCTGAACAAGTGAATAATTGTATAAATTATTTGAAATTCCACTACTGTTAATTAAATTACTTAATTAAAAATTTTTTTTTGTAATATTAAACAAATGTTACGTAGAAAAGGATGCATGGGGGTATATATATATTTGTCTGTTAATGCTCTAGAGATCCTAATTTTTGGGTGATCATTACCAAACTCGATATTTAAATATATTATTTAAAACTAAAGATCATGTTTGTTAAATGGCAAACCAGTAGGAGGGAGGAGGTTTAGAAAGGGGGAATATTGAAAATTTAAAATGTCATTGTTATTTTAAGTTGGATCCAAACATTGTACACAGCCAACCTCTTTGCAAATGTAATGCTATTGCTCATTTACTATAATTATCTTTATATATATAATTCTACTGTACGTGTGTATGTCACTGAACTCCTCCTAAACAGCTGGACCGATTTGAATGAATTTTTTTGTATGCACTTGGGTGACACCCTGGATGGTTTAGCGTCTCAAATCAGCCCAGCAGATGGAGGGAAGCCTAAAATTAAAAATAACTATATTTCGTTTCCTATTGGTTTTTTGGCAAATATGCACAGGATAAAAGCTGCTTATTTTGTTATTTAGAGTATCTTTTGTTATATTCACTTTTGTCGTATAACAAAGTAAAGATATACACTAAAAAATTAAAGTGGGATACAACACTTTTATTGGGTACTAACGATTGAACCGAACTTAACAAAACTCTATATGTAAACTAGCACTAAATCTTCCATGATTATAAGCTACATTAATTTTTTTAGGTTCGAATGGGAGTGGGGGTTATAAGGGAAACCTGAATAAAAAATTCGCGATATTTCATTTTCTATTTGTTTTTATACAAACTTGCACATAACAAAAGTTGTTTTTTATGTTATTAAAAGTAGCTCTTGTTTTAAACATTATATTAATAAATTTAATATCCTAATCACTTGAAATATCACGCAGGACAACGTCTGTCGGGTCCGCTAGTTGTTACATAAATTTATTCTCTATCATGAATATTAACCATGATTTTTGCTTTTTTTAATTTTTAATTTTCAGAACTCAGTAAATGCAGATTCTTACTCATTTTATATTAACAATAAGCTGATATACTATAAACCACTTTATTTCAAACTTAACTGCCAAATACAGCTTAGAACAGATCTGTACTAGAAAAGATACACGCAAATTCTGGACTTCTGTTTTCTTTCAAAATTTCATCTTCCTATTCGGTTCAACTACTTTTGAATGCATAGTTAACATTGATAGCAGACTTTTCTAAATCCACTCTTTCACCACAAAATGTTAACACAAAGTGCTATTAATTATTTTTGGACTATATGCATTAAAATAAGAAAGTGTATTTAGGATTTCCTCTTCTCATAAGAGATGTTTTTTGTACAAGTTTCTTTGTGTTGTGAACAAGTAAGTAATTGCTAGTGTTCTAATACAGAGCAAACTGTATGAAAATTGTAGCAGATAGTGGATTTGAGCAATGAATAAATGTGACTAGTGAATAGGAGAGGAAAGGGAGAGCAATAACATTATGCAAGGAGTTCCCATAAATATTCAAATATCCCTGTGTGAATAATCCACCTTCAGAATTGCGACTGCTTCTAATATTAACATAACATGTAATAATTCGTCGGCATATAATTGAAAATGGAATTTTGATTACCTTCGCCCAGATTGGATGCTATTTTGACCTGCCACTGTATGAGCCTCTCTCTCGTGTCAAATGCGAGCACCACTGTCACATCCTGGCAGAGGATCGCGATTGTGTTTGACTCCTTGTCCAAAGTAAATCCTGAAACAACAAAGAATTAATTAAGTAGTAAGTAAGATATATTTATATATAGTCCTATTATTAACCTACTTATAACAAAATATGTGTCATAAAAATCACGTAACAAATAATTTATGATCAGCAAACTTGGCTCTTTAAGGTAGAACAAGATTTTCATAATTTATAAATCTTGTCATTGTATAATAAATATGGATGCCAATAAATTAAAAAAAAGTGTTATATATTTAGAGTGATATTATGATTGTTAACAAAATAAATATATTAAATATAATTATTTAAATTGATATATTATTATTTATTAACGTCCACTTTTTGCAACTAAGGCTAATTGGGACGGGTTATCTACAGGTTACTATCCTTTTCTAGCCAGGGTGCCACACAGGATTTTATTTAAGGATTTCCATCACTAAATAATTTCCTTTGCCCAGGCGAGAATCGAACTCGCCACTCTAGGTTTGCCATGTGAGATAAAGGTCACCAGTTTAACTCACGTGGCTAACCTGAGCCCCTAATAATATTATTAACCTACTTTTAGCAAAATATTTTTCATAAAAATCACATAAAAAATAATTTATGATCTGCAACATTGTTTCTTTAAGGTGGAAAAAGTTTTTACATCATTTAAAAAGCTTGTCATTCTTTAATAAAATTAGATGTCAATAAATTAAAAAATGTGTTTTATATATTTAGAGTGGCATTAAGATTTTTAACGAAATTAACTTATTAAATTATTAATTATTTAAATTGTCAGATTATATGAGTATATATGCTATTGAATAATATGTAAAGAAATTAATCAACATAATATTAGTAATTTTTTTCATAGAGAACAAAAATAACTGATGTCTGCTGTTATGTTAACATTTATTGGAACTAAATATATGAATTATCTAATATATAAAATTTCCATGTCACAATGTTAGTTAGCGTACTCCTCCGAAACGGCTTTACCGATTTTTACCAAATTTTATATGCGTATTCAGTAGGTCTGAGAATCGGCTACTATCTATTTTTCATACCCCTAATTGATAAGGGTTGTTCACCCTTAACATTTTTTTTTTAATTTTTGGACGAAATTTTTTGTTTTTATTTTTTTATAATGTGGCATTAAAAAATACATACAACCCTAAATTTTTACTTTTTTTATCACCAACCCCTATTTTTTTTATAGCCATTTTAGTAATTTAATCATTATCATCCCGCTCGATAACTGATCAATTATAGTGTTTTTAACTGTACTTCGATTAAAATTTCAATTTGCAATGACAATCAACAAATCCCAAGGCCAAACGATGTCTATTTGTGGCTTAGATTTGAGTACACCATGTTTTTCACACGGGCAATTGTACGTAGCATGCTCTCGAGTGGGTAAACCATCCAGTTTGTTTGTGCTCGCTAAAGATGGGCTAACAAAAAATATTGTTCACGCTATAGCATTAAAAGATTGATGTTGTTTGTTAGTGTTACTGTCGTAATTAATATGTGATATGTAATTTTAAGAAATAAATTATAATAACTTAAAAATAATATTGTTTGGCGTTTGTTATTTTTATATTCCCTTATTGTTCATAGCGCTCCATGCCTATCTCATGCATATACCACATACACACTTATAATAAGTAAGTTACTTTTTGTCTACACTAGAATTTATCTAGAAACTAGAAATAATTTATATGGCAAAACAACATTTGCCGGGTTATTTAGTATTTATATATATATAGATATATATATATATATATATATATATATATATATATATATATATATATATTTTAATTCGATGGACAAAAAAGTATAATTTATATATTTTTAAAAACTGATATTAGTAATTGTAATTATTCAGTATTATTATTATTTAGTGTCCACTTTTTACTCTATAGCTAATTGGGAGGGCCATCTACATGGTACTACCCTTTTCTAGGGGGGTTGGGACTAAGGGTTTGATTTAATGAGTTAGTCACTAAATAAATTCCTATGGAACTCACCATTCTAGGTTTATGATGCGAGTTTAAGGCCAACTCTTTTACTCATATGGCTAACCAGTGATCCATTTTGGGATTATAGTTTTAATGGAGGACAAGATTAAAGAGGAAGAAGTTATTTTTTGAAATTGCCACCAGTTAATATGAAATTTTAAACCTTTATTCTTATGTGATATTAATAATGATTGGTTTGATGTATAATTATGTTTTAAATATTTTTAATTGGTAGTAGAAAGGGATTTATTCACATTTATTTTCGAGACTCATCAAGAATAGAAAGATTCTGTTTTACATCATTCTTTTATGTAAAATATGGCAAAGGTTAGCCATGTGAGTTCACAGCGGTGGTCTCTCACATGATAAATCTAGAGTGGTGAGTTCAATTCTCACTAGGGAAATAGGAATGAATTTAGTACAAACTCATTAAATAAAATCCTTAATACCTGTAGATAAACCGCCCCAATTAGCCAAAGTAGTATAAAATGGGACTTAATAAATATTTAAAAAAATGTATAAATACAACGGTGATGTATTCAGGTTACAAATGAACAAATACCTGTTTCTACTCCTAAAAAATGTTGTAGAGACAAGGATGCTTTAGTCTGACCCTGTTTGTAGCGATCCTTGCTGTCCCTGTACAACTGGAGGTGGAGGCAATCTGCAACAATTCAAAATAAATGATTAGTAAACATAACATAACATTAATAAAATAAATTATTAACTCAATAATAAGTGTGTTCATTTAATTAAATTTATAAATATTTATTAGTAATTTTATTTGTATGACAATAACTTGGATTTTTGGCCTCGATGTTGGCACCTCTAGAAAGGTGCTAGGGTATACCACCATCAGTTCTACAATCTTCATATACATATACACACACGAATATTGTATTCAGCACATCTTAACTAGTTGAGAAACATGCACATACGTTGTTTGATGATGTCTTCAATTAAGTTCTTCATAGTTTAGTGGCAAGGGTCAGATCATATTTCTTTCTCCATATACTTTATTCACGTTGCCCTGCATGTCTCGTGTCTCTTCACGGGCAATTTTAGTTGAATTCACTTAAGGTAAATCAGGCGCTCAGGTTAACCATGTGAGTTAAAGCACTGCCTTTAATCTCACATGGTAAACCTAGAGCAGCGAGTTCCATTCCCACCTGGGCAAAAGAATTTATTTAGTAACGGAATTCATTAAATAAAATCCTTAGTCCCACCCTGGCTAGAAAAGGGTGGTAACCTGTAGATAACGCGTCCCAATTAGCCTTAGTTGCAAAAAGTGAATAAATAAATCAGCTATTGAGGCTGTACTGTATTATGCGATTTTCAAAGAAATTCCCTGAAATGTCCATCTACCTAGTAGATAACGAAAATGAGGTCCGTTCAAAATTATACATATCTTTGTCTTTGTTACCGTTCCAGTTGTCGCTATTTTTGTTTAAGCATTTTTTGTAAAATGAGAGTTCAAGTTCATTAACGGCTGAAATCGAAATGGGGGGAGGGGGGGGGTTTAGAGTGGAGGGATTTCGAAAATTCGAAACATCTTTGGTATTATACTTCGGATCGAAAAATGTAATAGAAACAATCTTTTTCTACATACTTTAAATTTACTATAAATATTGTTGTATACATTTATTCTCTATCTTGAATATTAACGGAGATATTTGCATTTTTATTGTGTGCGGATAACGGGCGAGATGAGATCAGCTGATGTCGGGTTTATTCGTGAGTATCCTCTCAAAGCTAGTTCTGCCGTTTTCGTACCTGTTCGGCTCTCGTAGAGACTCGTTACTACTACTGTTACTACTATCCAGATTTCTCTATTGTAAAACTTCACGAGGGAAATCTGCTTAGTTTATGCAGTCCCTGCGTGACGGACTTTTAGCAGATTTCCTTCAAGGGAAATCAGCTATTGGGTCGTACGCATGACGCGAGTATAGAAAAATTTCCTCAAATGTCTATCGATTCTACCCAGGAGATGACAAAAATGAGGTCCGTTCAAAATTATATATATATATATATATATATATATATATATATATATATATATATATATATATATATATATATATGTCTGAACGCGCTAGATGTCGCAATTTTTGTTTGATAGTGACCAAACTCGATATTTCATCGCTTTTTTTTTTTTTTTTTTTTTTTTTTTTTTTTTTGTATTGTAAAAGAGAGATCAAATTCATTAATGGCTGAAATCGGACCAGGTGGAGGGGGTTTAGAGGGGATTATAGAAAATTCAAAATATCTCTGTTGTTATGCGTCGGATCGAAAAATTCTATAAAATCATTCTTATTTCAAATTAAATTTACTATAAATATTGTTATATACATTTATTCTCTATCTTGAATATTAACCGAGATATTTGCATTTTTGTAGTGTGTGATTGGCAGAAGTCGGTTATATTCGGGAATTTTCGCCGAAAGCTAGTTAGGCCGTTTTCGTAACTGTTCGTCCCTCGTGAAATGGTTTAGAGATTCGTTACTACTACTGTTATTAGTAAGCAGATTTCTCTATTCTAAAACTTCACGTGGGAAATCTTCTTAGTTTACGCACCCCCTGCGTGGCGGACTTTTTTTTTAATCAGATCGTTTTAGATATCGCTAAGGCATTGCATCTTTGGGCCTGAACGTACTCCTGAGAACTTCGAGATTCTAGCCGAGAGAAGGGGAGAGGTTAGGCCGACAGAGGAAGTTCTAATCCATGGCTCCTTGATGGCTAAGCCTGACGTGTTCTAATTGCCAAGGCTGGGGAAGGCTCTAACAAGGGATTTGCTACTGTCTCGGGTTCTTCTAATGGCAGAAAGGGGGAGAAATGGCGGGGATTTGTCTCTTTATTGCCAGCTGGCCTTGAAGGATAGGAGGGGATATCCCTCTCAGACGGAAGCACCAAGGAACAGAAGGATATGGCTGGATCTTGCAGGAACCACGAGAAGAGAGGACTGCAGAGATATTTGGAAAGTCAAAATGGCTTATACCATATGTGGTCAACAATCGGCACGAGAGAAATTTTGAAAAACCCAATTAAACAAAAATATTATGCTACTAATTCCAAATGAGGAGAGATTTGTGCGTTTGACAGCACATATAAATGCGAACAGTTCATTTCAATGATGAAAGTTAATAAATCAAAACATTGTACAAGGCTGACTGACGATAATTTGGAAACTTTTTTTCTTCGTTGTATCATTAATCCAAACATCGGTGGATTAGTTTCCTAAATTCAAGCTTAAGTGTCTCATTGGTTTCGGTGTTTGCTATTTCACTTCTGTTGTTTGTTATAATTAATTTCTATCTATTTTTTTTATATTTTTTAATAAACTGTATTGTAATTACATTGTCGTAAAATATCACGTCTGATATCTATCGTTACAAATTACGAACACTACTATTACATGCGGCCCGTATCCACACACTAAAGTTTGGCCCACAACATGTCAAAGGCTGCCCATATCTGGGTTATACTGACAGCCATCAATGTTGAACAGGATTAAAAGTTAAATTGACAATTCTTAGCTACCTGACTAACACCCACGATTAGAAAAGGTGCTGCATAAACTTTGCAGATTTCCCATATGCAGCGATGATGTTGTCTTTTTTCATTTTCTTCTCTGTTTGCCAAATAACGGGAACCTCATGCGAACCGAAATAGAGAAGGGAGAGAGAGAGAGAGGGGGGGAGAGAGAGAGAGGGGGAGAGAGAGAGAGGGGGAGAGAGAGAGAGAGGGGGAGAGAGAGAGAGAGAGAGAGAGAGAGAGAGAGAGAGAGAGAGAGAGAGAGAGAGAGAGAGAGAGAGAGAGAGAGAGAGAGAGAGAGAGAGAGAGAGAGAGAGAGAGAGAGGGAGAGAGAGAGAGAGAGAGAGAGAGAGAGAGAGAGAGAGAGAGAGAGAGAGAGAGAGAGAGAGAGAGAGAGAGAGAGAGAGAGAGAGAGAGAGAGAGAGAGAGAGAGAGAGAGAGAGAGAGAGAGAGAGAGAGAGAGAGAGAGAGAGAGAGAGAGAGAGAGAGAGAGAGAGAGAGAGAGAGAGAGAGAGAGAGTGAGAGAGAGAGAGAGAGAGAGAGAGAGAGAGAGAGAGAGAGAGAGAGAGAGAAGAGAGAGAGAGAGAGAGAGAGAGAGAGAGAGAGAGAGAGAGAGAGAGAGAGAGAGAGAGAGAGAGAGAGAGAGAGAGAGAGAGAGAGAGAGAGAGAGAGAGAGAGAGAGATGCTCAGGTAATGCAGACGGATAGCATATGCAGCAGCAGGAATACCTGGCCTATATGGTACAAACCTACACCCTGTATGTGTGTGAGAGAGATAGATAGATAATCAGTGTTCCGATATCGAAATGATAGTGGGTGGGAGAAATAGTTGTGGTCCTTTGACTGGTACCCTAGCTGCATAATTCATGCCTGTCCCTCCCGGATCATGGACTGCATTTCCACACAATAACTGCAGTCACGTCGGCCAGCTCACGATTAGAGGTTCGGTGACAGCTTATATAGTACTAACATTATTCAATGAGATAGAAAGTAATCCAGCAACAATTGTATGAATGTCAGCATATTTCACTATGGAATAAATATACTCAGTGTGGGACTATTGTCAAAAATTTCATCAACTGTCTGCCGTTCGTAGTTAATAAATTCTACTTAGTAGATGGAGACATAAGGCAAGCAACAAAGTGTTCATCCATTGGTCTACTTGATGGATTTTGTTGCTGCTACAATTGCAGACACATTCCTATTTGATCAGGAAGCAAAAGGAAAATGAGTGCATCCCTGGAAAGGAGGGCGTAGACGAAGCCAGGGCGGGAATCTAGAAACTTCTAGGTATCTTGGCTCATACCATTAAGCAGGCGATTTGGCGCCTCGAACCTACAAGAGTGGACGTCGGGCTAATATTAATACGACCAGCTCTCAAGGCAGTTCAGTTTTTAGTTGAGAATCGGCGATTTGGCCAGTTATTCAATTAAACGACTCGAGAGATAGCGCTGGGTTAGAAGCACCTCAAGTTAATAGTGCATATTATAATTAGCAGTGAAAAATAATTTAAAGTATATAAACAAATTTAGTGATCGTCAAATAAATTGTGTTCTGATAAAAACGTTATAGTTTCTGAACTCAAATTTACATTCAAAAGAACCCTAATAACCTAAGAGTATTATTTTTCCAATAAACGTAACAACATATATATGTGTATATATATATATATATATATATATATATATATATATATATATTTATACTAGCTCAGATACCCGGCTTCGAATGGTGATGACATTTTTTTGGCAAGGCTTTACTTTCCATGATATTTTGACAATTCCCCGTCACAGTGTTTAGGGTTTATACCCGTCGTTGCTGGGGATTTCTTAATAATAAAATTAATTTTTTATGTAAGACTTCACTGTCCTCCATATTGTCATATTTCCCGTCTCCTTTGCATTATGGGTAGATTTCAATTATTAAAGACAAAATATTAACATAGATTTGAATTAAGTTTTCCAGGTGAGATACCTGGTAGTTCATATTGGGAAAAATTGTTGAGCATATTATTGAAACGAAAAAGTATTGTGGAAATTTCGACCAAAAAATCAATTTGCAGACACAGGTAACAATTTTATATATATATATATATATATCTATATATATATATATATATATATACATATGCAATTCCAGAAAAAGTTTATTTGATCCATACTCAGTATTTAACCGTCAAAAAGTTATTGGCCAAAATCGGACTTGGAATACAGGGAGGGTGATTCGAAAATTCAAAATACGTTGTTATGATTCCGATCATAAAAGGTTATATAACCAATCTTGTTAAACTACTGATGGTCTTATACACTTTTATTTGCATATAACTTAGTAAACGAGTTATTTGTACTTTACGGTTTTCGACCATTAGCAAACCCTATCTTTTAGTGACCGGGTTTTTATTTCGAAAAAGAAATCATATGGTTTGAGGAATCTACTTAGTTTATCCAGCCCGTCGTCTTTTTTTAGCAGATTTTCCTTATGGGAAATCAGCCTTTGAGGTCGTACTCATGACGCGATTTTCGTAAAATTTCCTCAAATGTCCAACGATTCTACCCAGGAGATGTCGAAAATGAGGTCCGTTCAAATATATATATATATATATATATAATATATATATATAAATATATATATATATTTGTCTGTTAACACTTTAGCAGTCGCAAATTTTTGTTTAATCGTCACCAAACTCGGTATTTAATCGTTTTATGTAAAAAAGGAAGATCAAGTTTCGCTACGGCTGAAATCGGACCAGTGGGAGGGGGGTTTAGAGGGGTGATTTTCAAAAAATTCGAACATCTCCGTTATTATGCATCGGATCGAACAATTGTATAGAATCAATCTTATTGCAAATTAAATTTACTACAAATATTGTTATATACATTTATTCTCTATTTTGAATATTAACCGAGATGTTAAGATATTAACATCTCATCATATTAACATTAATATTAACAGAGATATTAGCCTTCATTTTTATGAAGGCTGTGGTCGGGTATAGTTCGGATTAGTTCGTCTGTTTTCGTAACTTCTCGGCTCAGGTTGGAGGCTAGGCTACTTCTACCCTTACCTGTCGTTTTCTAACCTCTTACCTCACCTTCCTTATTTTGTGTGATTTATGCAAATACGGTCTGTTCATCCACTGCCCCCCCCCTTCTTTAGTTCTTGTACTACTAAATTTTAGTTATTAAAATATAAATTATTTTTAACAATTCAGAAGCCGTTTCAGTTAGGAATTTATTAAAATTAACTGAAAGATTTCTTATTACCGTTTTGTATTTACTCATGGTGGGCTTAGTTATTACCAGTATGTAGACTTATCTATTGTAAAACTGCACCTGGGAAATCTACTTAGTTTACGCAGCCCCTGCGTGACGGACTTTTATTTTATTTATTAGCCAGGGCTGGTGGGGTGAAAAATAGAACTGGTACGGGTTTTATAACGGACAATAACAAAACTTGAATTCAATAAGATCACTATAATTTATACAAAACAAAAAAAAAATTTACAATGTCGAAGAATAAAAATGGAACAACACAAAACAATAAATGTTTGGATAGATAATAATTAACGAATTTTCACACTAACTGAAAGGTTATTATGAGGTTGCTTGCAGTGTACCAACTTTAAAATTAGAGTAATTGTTCTAGGTTAAATAGTTCCTGGCAACACTGTCACTGAGATCAGGTGGCAGCTAGTAGGGGTTAGGTAAAGAGTTGTTATAGAGCCGGCCAAGCTGTAATTAGACTTATTAAACTAAAACAAAATGTAAAAAATTAATTGGCATTTATCATTTTCCTCCTTGGCCATAATTTTTGTCATTACTATTGATGTGGAGAATGGCGGTGGAGTGTCGGGTTAGGTTTGAGAGCGGGTTAAATGGATTAGAAACCAGAATCCAGATCTAGGGGTTCGTCTTTCAGCAGATATACTTGTACAGTTTCCCTCAACCGATCGCTTTCACTCAACTACCTATAAGCCTCTTCTCTATCTGCTATAAGTCACTTGTGTGTCTGCTATAAGCCTCTTTTTCTATGCGTGCAGCAAAATAGGCTATGATACAAATGTTGGCAGTGCATATGAAACTCAACTTGACATGGGCCTAGCAATGATCTGTAAGCGAAGGTTGATTATTGGATTAGATTTATTTATTAATGGTGATTTGTCCTTTCAAAAGTCAACAATTTTACAAAATGAAATAACAAAAAATAAATTAGTGATAACAACAATTAACAATAACAAATAACATAAGTAAAATAAATTAACCTTTTACAAATTATTATTATTATTTATTAACGTCCAATTTTTGCAACTTAGGCTAATCGGGACGAGTTATCTACAGGTTACCACCCTTTTCTAGCCAGGGTGGGATTTTAGCCAGGGCGGCGCAAACTAAGCAGATTTCCCACGTGAAGTTTTACAATAGAGAAATTTCACGAGAGCCGAGCAGTTAATGAAACGGCTGAACTAGCTTTTGGCGGGAAAGTTACTTCGTCCGTTAGCCGCTCAGATTTACTAAAAATGCAAGATAGAGAATAAATGTATGTAACAATATGTATAGTAAATTTAATTTATAATAAGATTGGTTCTGTACAATTTTTCGATCCGACGTATAGTAATGGAGATATTTCGAATTTTCAAAAATCCTCCCCTCTAAACTCCCCTCCCATTTGTCCGATTTCAGCCGTTAACGAACTAGATCTTTCTTTTTACATAAAACGACTAAATATCGAGTTTGGTAACGATCAAACAAAAATTGTGACCACTAGAGTGGTAACAGACAAATATATATATATATATATATATATATATATATATATATATATATATACAGTTTTGAACGGACCTCAGTTTCGTCATCTACTAGGTAGGATCGATGGACATTTGAAGAAAAATTTCGAAAATTCCGTCATGAGTACAACCTCAATAGCTGATTTCCCTGAAGGGAAATATGATAAAAAACTGGTGACGTGCATAGTTAGCGAATGATCAATTGGAAACGAATGGCTTAAAATAGTACTTTTGCTAATGCCTTCCTTCAGGGTAACTATTATATATAGTTGAGAAAACTCCGTACTTGAAAAATTACGCCAAGTTAATCACGTATTTAAGAATAACGATGTAAATGAAAGGAACCGACGGTTCCTTATCAAAGGTAGGATGACAATGTCGCAGAACTAAGTTACGTGGTACGTCCCAGATTTCTTCTCCAGCCAAGCGTATTCGGCTAATGAGTGCTTTCTTCGTAATGAATGAATGTGAACTGGCCTCTTGAGAGCTACGACATGTTTGTAAACGACGCTGATAGATTTTCAGCCTTCAAGACATTTGCCCAAGAGGTGTTGAAAGACAAGTAAAATTGAATTTATTTGTAAATTATATGTATAGTTTTATGTGAGTTTAGGCTAGTATTTATGCTTTAGGCATGTAGGCTGGTTAGTTAGGCTCTTGCTGCCACTTCTTTGAATAGAGGCAAAGGAGTCGCAGCTGCGGGTTCCCCTAGGACTTTTCGGACTTAAACTAAATCTCCCAAATATTGCACTTTAATGCTTAGCCGTGCTCGGTGAGTTAGGCTAAGTTACCTGGCCCAATTTATGTATTCAAAATTTTATATCTCTTATTAAATGGAGACCGCTGGTATGGGGAAACCCAAAGGTACAGCGGGGGCAGAGGTGGGAAAAAAGAAAAGAAAAAAAAAAAAGGAACCGACGGATGGAAGGAACAGGACCGTTAGTGCATAAGAATCTGTCTGGGACCTAGGCTGGTCTGGGCCCATTTCTTTTGATCTCTCCACCCGTCTATAATAGCTGACCAGCTCGGCCATCGGTCAGTTTGTTCTGAGTCCTCTTCGAGTGAATAACAATGTGATCAGTGCTGTTTTAGTGACCAGTGCATTTTAGTTTCAGTGCGTGCCGTGTTTATGTTAAGAACAGTTTAGTACCGTATTCTTTGTGAAGATTAGTGCAGTGCCGTTTTTTAGTAAATTTCAGTGATCCTGAGTTATCGTGCAGTAAGAAGTGAAATTATCAGTGCATATTGTGAGTAATAGTTAAGAATAATTTACCAAGTGTCAAATAAAATTTTATTTAATTTTATTTTTGATAAAAACTCTAAAACTTGAGTGTTTAATTTTGCAACCCTAATGAACTCTAATTAACAACGTTTATTATTTTTGCAATAAAACGTAACAATATTGTTGCGAAAAACTGCGTACTTGGAAAATTACGCAAGTTAATCATGTATTTAAGAAGTACGAAGTAAATGACGGCAACCTTACTGAAGCGATTGCGCAAAAATTTACTAGACGACGCTAGTCTGGGCCCTTTTTATTTGAAACTCGCCGCTCGTCTGTAAAGCTGCCGAGATCACCTGACAGTTAGTTAGTTCTCAGTTTCCTTACTAGTGAGTAACATTGTGTTCAGTGCATCTTTAGTGAACAGTGCTTTTAGTTTCAGTAGAGTGCAGCGTTTTAGTGATAATCAGTACAGTGCCGTGTTCTATGATCTTCAGTGGTTACCGTATCGTGCGTTAATGTACTGTGGCAATAAGAAGTGAAGTTATCTATATTGTGAGTAATAGTTAAGAATAATTTACCAAGTGTGTAGCTATAAATTGTGCAGTTATAAAAACGCTAAAGTTTGTGTATTTAAGTTTGCAACCCGAAAAACCCTACTAATCTATGTGTATTATTATTTATTTTTTTTTTTTTTAAAAAACGTAATAATATATACATACACATGTGTACAAATGCACATAATACAATTAATGCATATAATCTAAAATCTTGTTGCATACCACAGACTAAATTTGTATGTTAAATTTTGTCGTATATTTGAATTTTGTGTAGGTAAGAGATTATGTTGTTGGTGTATGGGCTGCCTTCTGTCAAAAATTCTTGTACGTCTTAGGGAAAGTCCTGGTGTTGTCGTAGAATTCTGTCAGTATATAATTATTATTATGGTTGAAGCTGATGTTGAGAGATAATTAATTTGTTCAAATGCTGAGGATTGAGCGATGGAATAACTCTGAAATAATCTTGTTTATTTTGAAAGAGTCTTTTTATGATATTTTATTGTTATTTGTTTATGCCACATCTAGGAGTTTAGGCATATTCTAAGTCTAGAGAGGTTAAATACCAATTTACTGTTCATGCTTGTGTTGTCCAGTTTGTTTGCCGTAATAATTATTTGTTTTACGGTGTCTTGTAACGTCCATATTCAATCGTAATTTTTCGTACTCAAAGTACGTTAAAAGAAATTAAGGGAGCTAATAAAACGGGAAATTAAAAGAAAGGGGACCGAGACTAGCTGGAAAGGAAAACTACAGCATTATAAGTGAAAAGAAAATACAACAAAGGGGAATTGTGAAGCAGACGCTAAGTACAAAAGAAGCAGCAACCCTCGAGTCATTATGAAATCATAATTACTTGGTCATTATTAAATTATTATAGCGAACTCTGCTGTCATTTCCCCCAAAACTCCGAGACAACTCATAATGGGCATTTAGTTCTCAGATTGAAGATTAACCCATCAAGGCTCTTCAGGAGCACAAATAAAATTATTTATCCTTCTTTTTTATCCTTGTTCTCTCCCCCCAACCATCGGCTCTTGCAAGAACTTTCTGTTCATTAGGGGTAACTTTTTGGAAGTTGGGGGAGGGGATAGGAGTGGAAGCAATTTATTACAGAGTGAGACAGAGAGAGAAGGGAGTTGGAAATTTAATGTAGTCCCAGATCAAATGAATTAGAATATCATGTTTGTTTCAACTTCTCTGAATTATTAATTCCATCCCCCACCTACCAAATTGCGAAATTTAGGATAATATTCCCAGCTGTTTATCCAGGAAAGGGAGTTTTATCAAAGGCCGAGGGAATTTTATCAATAAGCTTTTAACAAACGGTTGAACTCGCCCAAAGCCGATAGATATCGTTTTAATATTTCGTTGAGAACTGTGTCGAGAGACAAGTACTATTTCAGTTTTCGTAGACTAATCGTGTAGCAAAGAACACAGACGGAACTCTACACAGATGTTTGTTTGGAAAGTGTGTTTCCATTGCTTTTGTAGATATTGGAAGGAATCTCATATCGAGTATATATTTATATTTATTAATGAAGATATTCCATATTGCAAGGAAATAACTCATGTTTGTTGAGGAAAATGTAGATCAAAATGGTAATTAAAACATAATTCTGGACAAAACTCAAACAACGGCATTTCACAAAAGGGAAGTTTGGTAAATTTATTTATACATTTTCAGAAAATTGAGATATAACTGAAGTGCTCACAGCTACTCAGTTTCAAGCAAGTCCAACCATTAAATATATAAAAGTTCGTCAGGGGCTGCGTAAACTTAGCAGATTTCCCACGGGCTGGTATCACATACTAACAATGCCATATCACCATACATTCTCTATTTCTAAATCAAAATTCGAGTAGTGGACATTTTACGCCAATATATAAAAAAAATCATATATCCAAGCTTAAATGAAGAAAATTGATTTCAATTGTCCTTCATTATGTAAGACTAGTGAATATGGCCAAGGGGTAAAAAGGGATAATTCCGTTGAAATATGAAAACCCAAATTTATGGGGATTACAATACTACCTTAATTTCGTAGAATGAAGAAAGAAAGTTCAGAACAATACTTTTGCGGGCAATAAGAATGATTGGAACATTTTTCGATCCAAATCCTGTTAACAGAAATATTTGGATTTTAGCAAATTTCCCGTGAGGGAAATCAGATATTGAAATTTTACTCATGGCGTGATTTTCGAAACATTTCGGACCGAGGGGGGTGGGTGTTTAGAAGGAGTAATTCGAAATTTTGAATTATCTCCGGATATCATAAGTCGGGTTAATAGTTTTTATACATCCAATCTTATTGAACTTTAATTACCTGTAACTGTTGTTAGCTGCATATTTCCTCTATCAAGAACATTAGCCGTGATATTTGAATTCTTTAGTTTTCGGGCCCCAGTAAACCCCTACTCCTAATCATGTCATATTAACTATAAGCTGTTATGTTACGAACCACTTTATTCTAAGGTTAAATACCAAATATTGTTTTCATTGAACTGCTACTTCGTTTAAGATTTTATGCTCTTACCTCGAAAATGTTTATTTGTTCTATACCATACTCGATGTTTAACTGATTCATTTAATAGTATAGATCTGATTAGTTAATGTCTCGGATCCGGAATAGGGGCGTTTAGAGGAGGGCTAAAAAATTCGAAATATCTCCATTAATATGAGCCCGATCGAAAAATGTTATAGGCGTCAAGATATCGAAAAATGTCTTGTCAAGATATTGATGTTCGAAAATTACTGTTCTATAAGTGTTCTCTTAACTCAATTATCAAGACACTTATTAGAACATTCTTGCTCACTAGTGTGTCATGTCAGCTTGTGGATAATTTGCTTAGTTTACTCAGCCCCTGCGTGAAGGAATATTTTATTTTCCCCTTCTAACCCCCTCCCCCCTCTCTTGGAATTTCAACCGTAACAGAATTCTGGTCTTTTATTTTACACGTATCATGGACAATGACCATTTTTAGCAGATTTCTCTAGAGGAAAATCAGCTATTGTTTCAGTATTAAAGTTTCGTTTTTATTGATCTGTCTGGAGTCGAAAATGGTACGCATGCACTTTCGAAGCAGCATTCAAAATGCAGGTGTAGCTGCATTGCTGGCATTCCGCAGGGTTAGCTCAAACAGTCTAGTGAAATAATCTCAAATATGAGGACATATTAACCTAATCACGGGGGAAGCGACCCTCGCCAATTATCGATAGCAAACCAGTGGAATGCAACCTATCGATGTGTTATTTCATCATCGATAGATTTACAGAAATGCCCCCCGACTCTTGAAATGGAGTATGTGCTATTCACGGAATTCGTAACAAGCTTATTAGCAAATTTACCGTAACTCAGGAGAGGACTGAAATGAGATTCGTTCAAAACTATATATTGTACATATATATCTCTCTATATATATAAATGAATGTTTGTATTTGGCTGAACCAAATTTTATGAAACTTGATATGTATATTACTACTAAAACAGGTTAGGTTTCTGGCTATATTAATATTCTCTGAGACGAACAGGTGTGGGAGTTATAAGGGAGGCCTGAAATTAAAAATAGCGATATTTCGTCTCCTATTGGTTTTTCGGCAAATATGCACGTAACAAAATTTGTTTATTTTGTTGTTTAGAGTAACTTTAGTAATATACTCTTTTGTCGTATACCGAAGTATAAATTAGTTATACGCTAAAAACAATAGTGGGAGTCAACAATTTTATATGGCACAAAAGACTCCGAATTAAACGAAACTCCGTATGTGATTTGGTATTAACCCCTCCCTTATTATAAGTTATATTAAAATTTCGATGTAAGAAAAGGAGTGGGAGTTGTAAGGGAGGTCTTTAATTAAAAATAGCGATATTTCGTTTCCTATTGGTTTTTTGACAATTATACACATAACAAAAGTTGTTTATTTTGTTATTTAAAGTAACTTTTGATATATGTACTTTTTCCATATAACGAAATATAAATGAGGTATACACGAAAAACTATGGAAGGGGTCAACAATGTTATGGGACTCGAAAGACTAAATCAAAATCAACGAAACTCCGTATTTTTGACAATGATAATATAATAATCTATGATTATGTTATATATAAAAAAAGATACATGCACAGGAAACGGGTAATATAAAAATATTGTGTATTTTGTAGAATTAAGCACATAACAAATACTTTTATTATTAACATATCCCCAGCACGCCGGACTCGGGTGTAAATCCTAAGCATTGAGACTGGAAAATGTAAAAATATTGTACAAAGTAAGGCCCCAATCCATCAGTCAGCATCAAATGATTACCCGGGCGAAGCCGGGTACCTTAGCTAGTATAATATAAAATTTAGAGTCCTTTGTAAATGAATATATGAAGCTAATATATAAAGTTAGATGTGTATGAAGGCCGAATTAATATAATTATCTAGCCCCAATTATTGTGTACAAGTAAAAACAGTAATAATGGAGTATGTCGGTTTATCGTAAAAGCCAATGCATTTATTAAAGACTGAAAACTAAAAAGTCCGTCACGCAGGTGCTGCGTAAACTGAACAGGCTTCCAACGTAAACGTTTACAATAGATAAATCTACATACTGGTAACACTACCGTGAATGTTAAGTGGATAAATACAAAACGGTAATGAAAAATCCTTCAGGCAACAAGTTAATAATCTCTACAACAGAAAGCGTCTGAATTTCAAACAAACTGGCTAGCCAACCTCGTAACGCTGAATAGATAGATAGACCGGAAAGAATAGCAATTCATGAAATACATCTGAATACAACATATTAATATTATTGAAAATAATTTACTAAAGTTAGTGCTGTAATTTTGGTCACCAGTACATATTTGCATCTATTTCGTGTAATAAAGGTCTCTTGAAAACAATATTTGGTAATTAAGCTTCGAATAATGTGGTTTATTATATAAAACAGTATTGCTTATGTAAGATGAGTAGAAGTGGGGGTTTGCTAAAGGCTGAAAACCGAAAAGGGCGAATATCTCGATTAATATTCAATATAGAGAGTAAATGTATATACGATTATTTACAGTACATTACATTTGCAGTAAGATTGTTTTTTTATAATTTTTCGATCCGACGTATAGTAACGGAGATATCTCGAATTTTGGTAATCCCCTCCCACTGGTCCGATTTCTGCCATTAACTAACTTGGTCTATATTTTTAGATAAAATATATATATATATATATATATATATATATATATATCTATATATATAACATTTTGAACGGACCTCTTAGTCATCTGAGCTAGGGTTGTTGGATATTTCAGGAAATATTTCTAAAATGAGTACAATCTCAATTCCAATAAAAAATCGAGCACCAAGTAAGAGGGAAGTCATTTTTTGTAACCCTGTTAGTAAGGAAAAGGGCTCTTTTTGCCAAGTTTTGTAATGAATTTTTAATAAATAAATAAATTGATTCCTTTAAAAAGCATTTTTTTATCAACAATAACACGCCCTCGAACGCTCAAATCGTTTATAACCCTAATTAAGAACTATAAAAGGCAATGAAATTTTAATTTGCTGATTCTTTTTTCCCTCATATTTTTTTTTTTTTTTTTTTTTGTTCTTGAGAAAATAGAGACAAATAAAGAAGAAATTATTCTGAAACAGAAATACTTGAGCCGGTTATAATTGCGGTCGCTGATTCATTTTCCAATATCAAGCTAAGAAGATTTTCCACAAAGAAGTGGGGGGGGGGGACTTGATTGTATTCTGCTAATTGCCGACTTTGGTCTGGAAATAATAACCACTCTTTGTTCTGTCTTGTCGACGTGAATAATGCTTTAATGAATGTCTTGCTATAATTAATTCCGGGTTCTGTTCTTTTTTGGGATAAGATGTTGTTATTATTGTTTTCTTATTTTGGCAATGGCTACTGCTATAAACTGATGTGTATACATGGCAAACCGTACATGAAGAGGCCTTCATTGTGGGCGAAACGTTAAGCACTTTTAAAGGAAATTAGCTACTGGAGTTGTTTTCAATTGCGAAAATATATATTGGTCTACTTGAGGAATTTTGTTGCTGCTAGAAAATTAGGTACATTTAATCACATATTTAAGTAATATGGAGAAAATGAAAGCAATCTTGCTTGATTGAGCCAGGGCTGGAATCTAGAACCTTCTAGGTGACCCAGCTCCGACTAATCAACGGAAGAGTTGGCGAATCTGCTAGAGCCGACGGTAGAATTAAAAGTCAGTCACGCAGTGGCTGCGTAAACTAGGTAGATTTCCCTCGTGAAGATTAATAATAGATAAATCTACATACTAGTAACACAGATCATCGCCGCGAATATTAAGTGAAAAGCGTCTGAAATGTAAAGCGTCTGAATCTGCCAACCCAACTACTCATCAGCAAGCCAAACCAATTACGGTAGGAAATTTTAAATTCATAAATATTACATATATAATAGAATTTGATTGGAAGACACATAATATCTATATCTAGTACTGTAATTATAAAGAAAAATTTTTATCTCTATCATCAAAATTTAAGTAGTCCAAAAACTTAATTTAATAAATCTGGGGGCTGGAAGAACATATTTGCATATATGTTGTATAATAAAGGTCTCTTGAAAACAATATTTGGTAATTAAGGTTTAAATAATGTGGTTTATTACTTAAACGAGTATTGTACCCGTAAGTTTAACTTGATAACATGATTAGAAGTGGGGGTTTGCTGAAAACTATAAAGTTCAATATATATATATATATATATATATATATATATATATATATATATGTGTCTGTTACCGCTTTAGCGGTCGGAATTTTTGTTTGATCGTTACCAAACTCGATATTTAGTCGTTCTATGTAAAAAAAAAGATCAAGCTCGTTAACAGCTGAAATCGGACCAGTGGGAGGGAGGAGGTCTAGAGGGGAGGATTTATGAAAATTCGAAATATCTCCGTTACTATAAGTCGGATCGATAAATTGTACTGAATCAATCTTATTGCAAATTAAATTTACTATAAACACTGTTATATACATTTATTCTCTATCTTGAATATAAACCGAGATATTTGCTTTTTTATTAAATCTGGGCGGCTAACGGACGAGAGTGACTTTCCAGCCAAAAGCTATTTCGGTCGTTTCCTTGACTGCTCGGCTCTCGTGAAATTTCTCTATTGTAAAACTTCACGTGGGAAATCTGTTTAGTTTACGCAGTCCCTACGTGACGGACTTTTATTTTAGAGTTGACTTTCCAGCATATGACTGGTTAATTTGATTTATATGGGTCTTTATTTAACCCAAAAAATCTTATGTTTAAGAAGAAGTTGTGTGTTGGACTTGGCCCTTAAGGGATTTTTATCATGTATAAAACTCGAAGACATTTTCTGAACGGAATGGTTAATAAAGCTTGTTGAAACGGTCTGAAGATATATATAAAGATGTTTGCGGGAGGGAAAGTGATATGGTGAAATTGCTCAGAAAATACATTAGAATATGGGGGAAACGGCCTAGACTTTAGGTAGTTGAGAATGGTATAGTTGATTGCCGACAGATGGCGCCGGGGGGTGAGGTTTTGGCGGGTGAAATAAAAAAGGAATAGAACGCGCGGGAAAGCGAGAGTTAGCGGCCGTGAAGGGGAAAACAACTTGCCCTGAGCGGATTTAGGGCTTTCCTCGAGAGAGGAACACACACGTACACATACACACGTGCACACACGCACATATACACACGTGCACACACGCACACACACGCACACACACACACACACACACACACACACACACTCATACACACACACGCACCATCACTAGCCCACTTCCCTGTACGCGCCTCCTCGCCCTCATTGTTTTTACTCGCCATTCTCCTCTACAGCAGAAGGCATTATTTTAGCAGATTTCTTCAAAAGGTTATACGGGCATTTGACGAGGTATTTCGTAAATCTCGATAAAAGTACAACCTCAACAGCTGAAAATTTAATGTCCAATAAATGTTGTTCTATATATATTTTTAAGAGATTTACCACAAGGAAAATCAGCTATAGAAGTCGTACTCATGGCGCGATTTTCGAAACATTTCTTCAAATGTCCATCGATCCTACCCAGGAGATGACGAAAATGGATTCCGTTGAAAATTATTATTATTATATATATGTCTGTTAGCGTTCTGGCGGTCGAAATTTTTGTTTGATCGTTACCAAAAGATGCTGGGTGAAATCGGACTAGTAAGAAGGGGGTTTAGAGGGGGGTATATTTGAAAAATCGAAATATCTCTATACTATATGTCGGATCGAAAACGTTTATAACAGCAATCTTATTTCAAATTAAACTTACTATACATATTGTGTATATATATATTTATTCTCTATCTTGATTATTAACCGAGATATTTGCTTTAATAGTTTTCAGCCCTGTTAGTTTACATTTCAGACGCTTCCCGTCGGGAGGTTCTTATTATGGTTTTTATTTAGTTTATAAAATTCCACAGGAGGCTATCCAATCATCCTAATCCAGAAGTCCTAGCCCTTTCCAGTACCACTCATCCTTATTTCCCTTCACGGCGCCTCAAGAGACAATGGCCCAGAGATCTCCTATAGCAGTGTAAAGTGCAGTGATAGCAGTGGCTATTTCCTTATCAAGTGCCATTCCTCCTTACTTGCCATTCCGCTGTTGACTTCCTTGCCACGCAGGGAGGTGCTGCTCCTCTCATTCTGGTGAAGTGGTGTGGCTACTGTCAAGAGTGATGGAGGAACTATTGTATTGTACATATCGCACATTACCAAATGCATTTAAATGCAGGCTGTAATATTCTCAATAAAATAAAATCTAATCTTAAAAAAAAAAAAAGTTACTTAATATTCGCGGTGCGGTTGTGTTACCAGTATGTAGATTTATGTATTGTTAAGCATCATGAGGGAATTTCGCTTAGTTTACGCAGACCCTGCGTGGCTGACTTTTGTATAATGTGTATTAACTGAGATACTTGGAATTTTTAGTTTTCGGCTTTCCGCAGACCCCCTCTCCTACTCATGCCATATAAATAATAAACTTTTATATCATGAATCATTTCATTGGATGCTTAATTACGAAGTCTTGTTATCATAAGACTTTTACTGTGGGAGGCATATGCAAAAATGTTGTATTTTGACGTCATACTTTATATTTAACCGTTTCATTCAGTACTCAAAACCATATCCGTTTATGGCTAAAATAGGATAGAGTAAGGTTATAATATTATTATAATAGAGAGGTTTCGAAGGGGCCTAAGGAATTCGGAATATCTCACTTATTATGAGACGGATCGCAAAAGTGTCATAGGACCAATCTTGTTGAACTGTTGCTGCTGTAGAATTGTTGTTTTATAGATTTTCTTACTATTATTATTTTTAACGAGTACTTTCTCGTTTTCGGAATTCTGTAAAACCTTCTATCTACATATCGGAGTTTTACTTAAGAATGGAGAATAAATAGTGGTTACTAGATGACCAGTGGGAAATCTGCTTAGTAGAAGCAGGCCCTGCGTGCAGGGTTTTCCCCTCAACTCATAGATTGATTTTCAATAGATACATAACTGTTGGAACTAAAACATGTACCCCTTTGCACTTAAAAGTAACTTACCCCTTAGAAGTAAATATGCCGATTTTTCTAGTTGGTCCTTGGGCATCAGTTCTAAATACTTTGACCAGGTAGGTCGATCTTGTTCTTCATGACTATCTTCATGAAGTCTGAGCTCCGATTCGGGTAAAAAGGATCTCTAGCTTAAATATGAGGTACTGTTTTAAACTAAGTATTTCGTGAGTAAGTAACGAAGAACTGAAGGCGAGTTATGAAGGTCTTATGATGTCACATGTGTGTCGTTCCAATGTTGAACCTGCACTCCGCCGACGACTTAAGTCTTCGTATGTGTATTAAAGATGTATGTTAAAGAACATTGCGCAGTTCTCGAGGAATCTCTCAAGAGGAGTTACTAGCTACGGTTCTAGTTGGACGGTTGAACTAGAATTCTGCGATCCCTTGGAGACCTGCATGAGGGAGACTGCAAGGGAGTGAGTATACAAAGAAAATATTTACTGCAGGAGAGGAAAAAACATGAGATGGTGTAGAGGTGTTTGTGTTTGTTATGTGACCACGGGGGGCGCTAGGGGTACAAGATGTCGCCCCTGAAGTACTCACCCCCTAACATTACTGTAACAACCCCTCCATGTCATAACAGCAAATGTCAAGGTATGCCAGAAGAAAAACGTGCGAACATTCCACATATGGAGGTGATTTAGAAACAATTCTTCAAACGTCCATCGGTCCAGCCAAGCTGGTAAAAGTGAAGCCTGTTGAAGGCTAATATATATATATATATATATATATATATATATATATATATATATATATATATATATATATATATAAAAACTAATGTACCCGGCTACGCACGGGAAATCATTTGGGGCAGAATGATGATGGTATTGCTTTTTGGCAAGGCTTCAATGTTAACAACTAAACTTCTCGTCTGGTATATATTGTTCTCCCGTAAGGGGCAGGTCGGGTACTTATATAATAGAGAACAGAGAGAATATAACAAACGTTACACTAAATAACAAAATGAACACCTTCTGATATGTGCATGTTTGCAGAAAAACTAGTAGGAAACGAAGTACAACAATCTTTCATAAAAAGCCTCCCTTACAGCCCCCATTCCTGCTCGTTCCAAGAAATTTTGATATAGATTATAATCATGAAAGAGTTAATGAAAAATGACATACCGAGTTTTCTTTAGTCCGGTTTAGTCATTAGTGTTCAATAAAATTGTTGACTCCCGCTATAGTGTTTTGTGTATATGATTTCGTTTATACTTTTTTATTCGACAAAAGTAAATATAGCAAAACTTACTCTAAATAACAAAATAAACAACTTTCACCATGTGCACATTTGCCGTAAAGTCAATAGGAAACGAAATATCGCTATTTTCAATTTCAGGCCTCCCATATAACCCCCACTTCTGTTCGTCTGAGAGAATGTGAGTATATAGCCTATAGTTTAAGTTGGGTTAATACTAATATACGTGCCGAGTTTCATAAATCGCTTCAACCGTTAATGGGTGAGAAGGTAATAAACCTTCAGACACCGAACCCGCAAATTGTAGGTTGATATCGTATCTATAGCATGTGAAAGGAAAAGTATCGTTAAATTCATAAAAATAATCAATACGCAGACAGAGGATACAATTATATATATATATATATATATATATATATATATATATATATATATATATTTGGTTGTGTCAGTCCGTACATGTCCCATATAAACGGGAAGTGGTGGGGCCTAGGAAAGGGCTTTCTTTACATTATGCTACTAAAGCTAATAGGGACGGATTATCAACAGGTTCCCACTCTCTTCTAGCCGGGGAAATACTCAGGATTTTATTTAATGATTTTGTGACTAAATAAATTCCAATAGCCCACATGGGAACGAACACAAGCAAATCGCGGTTTATAACAACGTATAACAATTTCAAGTTTAGCATCTAAGTTCTAGAAGATTTGGAGGGAATTTAACAACAGTATTACTGAAAATCAAGGAAGATCTTTCGCGGTGAACAACTTTGCAGACTGTGGTTAGAGTGGCATTTGAGGTGGAGGTCACTTACACCCTCTGTAACATCTTGGAATCAGTTTGCCTGTTAACTAGTTGAATGCATTAAATAGTTCTTTTCCTTAGTGATGAACTAAGATAAAGACTAACGTATTTTGTGACTTTAAATAAGAACATATATGCCTAGCTTTCATTCTTTTTAGCGGGTTTCTTTTACAAAAAGGAGTTGCTGTTGTTGGACTCAATCCTTGAACTAGCGAAATGCCATATAAATATAATGGGTTGTATACCTGTAACATATTGTTTAATCAATTATAATTTCAATATTGTTTTTATTTATTATATATAATATAATAATAATAAATAGACTGCAATAATATCCACTGGAGAAAAAATAAATTACCGTATTTTTACCTACCTCTGTAGATTTTTTAACCTTTTTTATTGGTTTTTATAAGGTGGCTTTACCTTTACTATTTTAGAATCATAACAAGAAAATGTGTGAATCGCTTAAATTGCGACACACCTAAATAAACTTAATAAATAAATAAATTACTTATTTAATTTAAGAAACTATTAATGAAATTTCATTTAAAATATTCCTTATTTATTTTAGCAATTTTTTTTGGGTGTTTTTATTAGTTCATAAATTGGTTTTATTTGTTTTCTTTTAAAAAAGGTTATTTATTTATTTCCAAATGAGCTTAATATGCATTTTTTAATCATTTTTATGGTACTGTAGTACACTATTGGAATATATTTCTACGTTCCTTTCAACGTAATTACTTGACTAATCTGGCTATACTTAACTTTCTATGTGTTGTATTGACTAGAGAGTAGTCCTTAGATAGCCATGTTGTATTTCACATTAATTAAAAAATTAAATAAATTATAGAGAACCGCTATATTCGCAGCTCCTGGAAGACAGAAATTTTGTGTGTATTCAGTTATCCGGCCCAGAGGACAAATTCATGTTCTTGTAACTTATATACTTATTCAGATGAAATTAAGGAATTATCTAAGCACGAGAATGTAAAACAATGTTGTCATTTGTTAACGTCCGCTTTGTTCTACTAAGGCTAATTGGGACGGGTTATCTACAGGTTGCAACCACTTTTCTAGCTAGGATAGGATTAAGGTCCCTATTACATGAATTCGTCACTGAATGAATTCCTATTGCTAAGATGGGAATGCCCATTACATACATGATCTGCCTAACAATTTGGTATGTGGCAAATCGAAGTCGGTAGCGAGGGTAGGTTTTTATGGTTGATATATACGTTATGTTAATAAAACGTACTGTGCACGGTCCGTTTGAAGAAAGGACCGCATGAAATAAAACAGCGCACATTCTAAACTGCGGATAGAGACCTCCATTCCCACCCGTTTCCTCCAACATCTTATCCCCACCGGGGGAAGGGGGGGGTTGTTGCTCCATTTTCCTAGTAAGATGCCACATCTCTCCCCACTTGCCTCTTTATTTATTTGTTTAAAGAAATACACTATCTGTAGGGGAATCTCTTCGGAAAGGAAGAGCGTAGATAAAAGTGTGAATGAGGCCATGTGTTGAGGGGGGAGGAGGAAGAAAAATGTAGGTTATAAGAATGAAGGAGGAAGGTGCTGTCAGCCATTAGGATACATCAATCTGCTTGCTATCCTCTCTTATACTCCTCTCTCTCTCTCTCTCTCTCTCTCTCTCTCTCTCTCTCTCTCTCTCTCTCTCTCTCTCTCTCTCTCTCTCTCTCTCTCTCTCTCTCTCTCTCTCTCTCTCACACTCTCTCACTCTCTCTCTCTCTCTCTCTCTCTCTCTCTCTCTCTCTCACTCTCTCCCTCCCTCTTTCTCCCTCTCTCCCTCTCTCTCTCTCTCTCTCTCTCACTCTCTCTCTCTCTCTCTCTCTCTCTCTCTCTCTCTCTCTCTCTCTCTCTCTCTCTCTCTCTCTCTCTCTCTCTCTCTCTCTCCCCTTATCACTCTCTCTCTCTCTCTCTCTCTCTCTCTCTCTCTCTCTCTCTCTCTCTCTCTCTCTCTCTCTCTCTCTCTCTCTCTCTCTCTCTCTCTCTCTCTCTCTCTCATCTCCTCTCTCATCTCCTCTCTCTCTCTCTCTCTCTCTCTCTCTCTCTCTCTCTCCTCTCTCCTTTCTCTCGCTCTCCCTCTCCCTCTCTCTCTCTCTCTCTCCCTCTCTCACTCCCCCTCTCTCCCCCTCACTCTCTCTCTCTCTCTCTCTCGCTCTCTCTCCTCTCTCTCCTCTCTCTCTCTCTCTCTCCTCCCTCCTCTCTCTCTCTTCTCTCTCTCTCTCCTCTCTATCTCTCTCTCTCTCTCTCTCTCTCTCTCTCTCCCCCCCCCCTCTCTCTCTCCCCCCCTCTCTCTCTCCCCCCCCTCTCTCTCTCTCCTCCTCTCTCCTCTCTCTCTCTCTCTCTCTCCTCTCTCCCTCTCATCCCTCTCTCTCATACACTTTCTCCCCCTCTCACCCCTCTCTCTCACTCTTCTCCCTCTCCCCTTTTCTATTTTTTCTAACATGATATTAAAATAGCTTCTGAATCGCTTCACTATGTTGAGTTGTTCCGCGTGCGCGACAACACAACGGCTAAATAAAAGTTAATGTAATCCAATGTAGATCCAACATTCCGAGGACAGAGGCTAGTGAAATTATGTCTTATTACAGCCTCAAAATGGACCATTCTAGGACGTTTAAGCAATTTTTATCATCTCTTTATATAATTAGCTGTCCAGTGGACGAAAATGGCCAATTTCTTAGTTTCTAAATACCAAAGTCATATAAAAACTGATCAATTTGCCCAATGTATCTCCACTGTGTGATGTCTAGGAAAGATATATGAATCTCATGAAAGTTCTCCAAAGCACTGAAGGTACCAATGAACTCAGTTATGGATTATGGCCCATAGACGGCTTGTGGGAATCTATCTGTCAAACTGTGGCTCAGAGGAGAACTCGAACTTTTCGGAATTCATTGGACCCCGGCCGAAGTATGATTCATGGCGAATTCAGGGCAAGAAGGAAGAGAAAGAAGTCCCTCTGTGTATTGTTATAATAAAGGGACCTGAGGGGGGAGAGGGGCGGAATCCCTGAAATGTTTGCCGAGAGACGTGAGCCCCATTCCCGCCAGTTTGATTCGATTATTGCAGGGAGGCGGGTCACCCTTTCCCGCGGGAACATCCAACTCACGGACCTTCCACTAGTCCAACTCTCATCGCCGGGACACACTTCGTCCTGGGACATCTCTCCAACAAGTCTTAACGACCTAGATATCTACACCGAATATCTGATCAGGAATAAGGGCGGAAAATAAAAAGGGAGGTTTTTCAAAGGTGCTCCTCAACGCAATAAAAACTCTTTGAGTTCCCATAGATGACGGATCGTGGTGAAGTCATCCTGAATATCTTCTGCATAACTCCCACCGACTATTCACAAAAATAATTAGAAAGAAAAATTAAACCAGCTGACAAGAACATCAGGACTATTATTAAGTATATCATTAGTAAACATTAATGATGAAGCTTAGTGATCGTCCAACATAATATGTGCTAAAAATGAGAATGTTGGCCGGACGCAAGGGGTGCGTGAAATAAGCAGATTTTCCGTGTCCTGTTCACTCTACTGATATCTTACCATCTGTCTCACACAACTTTACTGCAATACAACAAGTTCTAAACAGCATTTTGCGTATAAGTCATAATGAAATAACGCTTTTGTATTTAATGCAAGGTACTGACAGACCAATATGTAAACAGTGCTACGTACGTAGGTAATCCAAACACCAACACGATACTACAACTTTAACACCCAACAAATAAATATCCAAAAATTTAATTTCAAAGAAATATGACCCTAAGCCGGAAAAATGAAATAAATCCTCTTCTGTAACTCTTCTTGTCTGATGTAAACAATACGTCGCATTTACGCTTCGATTAAGACGGTTCATGATATATTTGTATTTGCTATTGTGAAACGAACTGATGAATGAAATGTGCGTGCAACAATAAGATTGTGTTTTTCCATCCGACTCATAGTTGGGGAGATTTATCTTTAGTTTTGTATGAAGCGCTTAAATGTCGAGTTTGGCAACAATCAAATTATGACAGAAGCGAAATAGATACTAGACTTGATGGGACTTTCCTACTTCAAGATGATAATTTGAATCTCTTTAATTTATGGACGTATTACGATCGATACTTTCCGGATCCGTGACTGGTGTTCAAATGGTTGATTTTAGACGCCTCCAAGCAAGACTCAAGAGAATCGTGATCAGATTTTTTACGTAATGACTGATAAAAACCACGTACAACCCCCGTTATCCAAGGAGGACCTGGAATGAGTTGTATCCAATAGACTGACGGCTCTATCCCATTGTAGTCGAAGGGGATAATCATGCATGTGGACGTTATCTGAGAGAGTTCTAGTAGTCACCCCTAGAGGCTGTCAGAAGTACGTACTTGTTAAACTCCCGAATATCTGCAAGCGCTGCGACTGTAGCGCTCTGGTAGTGAACTCCTGAACTCGTGTTCTCCTTGGCCGGGATCCAACCTGCACCTAGTTGAGTAATCGACTAAATATCCTGGTTAGACTGAGTCGATCATCCTGCGTTGAGAAAGCGTTGTCTCTCAAATGATATATAATTAAAAACTAATATGTTTGTTTATAATAGGTTGGTATTCGTAGAAAGATTTTAATAATTGCGCCAAGAGTCCATCTCTAATATCCGATTTCCTTTTCGGATAAAAGGAGTCTCCAAGGGGAAAGGTTGGAATCCGAAGGGCCTGACCCTTGTCGTTAAACAACCATTCGGAGTCTGAAACTTTGCGTTGATGGACGTTTTTTAATAACCGCTCCGAACGGCCGGGGCTATAAATCCGCCCTAAAATCAATTAGACCTACGTCGAAGGGGAATTAAGCTCTGCGCGCCTGCGGGTCTCGAACACCGAACGCTCAGCAACTGTCGTAAAACGCCGCTCCTCTGTAAATAGACAGTAAAGCCCTGGGAGGTTATCATCTTGAGATATAACCTTTGTCTTGGGGGGCACTTTACGGCTTCACTAAGAGCTTTTTACTCGGGGTCGTGTTTTGAAAGGCTACGTCATCCCACACACATCGCCCCGTTTGCCTCTGCTTTATTATCAGTTTTTGTGTATGTCTGTCTGTATGTCAGCATGTGTTCTTTAATAACTGCCTTTTATTGGACCATTATGGTCGGCATATTATTTTCTTACTATTATCTTGTCATAAGCCTTCTCCTTGAATGACATAAAAACTCATTCTATTAATTTTTTTTTATTTTTTATCCTAAGGGTTAATTTCTTTCTGTGATTCCGATACTGAAATTACTTGAACGAACACTAATGCGATGACAAGATTAATCACCGCTAAGGTTTTGGATAATAAGTAAGGCCCTTTGTTCAAAATGATGTGTTTTTAGCAGATTTCTTTAAGTTTCAAGGACCAGTTTGGGGGGGGGGAGTTAAAGCGGGAATTCCGAAAATTTGAAATATCTCCATTCCTGTAGGTCGGATTGAAAAATTGTACATAAACAAACTTATTGCAAATTGCCCTATAAATGTTATATATACATAACATTTCCAACATGAATAATAAAAGAGATATTTGGATTTTTAAGTTTTCTTCCTTCAGTAAGCCTCCACTCCTACTCATACCGTATCAAAAATAAACAGTTATACCATGAACCACTTCATCAAAGCTTATATACCAAATATTGTTTACAAGAGGCCTTTATTAATTCGCTAATTCGTTGTGTAATGACATCACCAACTAATATTAGCAGATTTCCCTTAGGAGAAATCAGCTATTGAGGTCGTACTCATGACGCGATATTCGAAATTTTTCTTCAAATGTCCATCGATCCTACCTAGGAGATGACAAAAAATGAGGTTTGTTCAAAACTGTATGTATATATTTGTCTGTTACCGCTCTAACGGTCGCAATTATTTTTTAATCGTTACCAAACTCGATATTTAGTCGTTTTATGTAAAAAGAAAGATCAAGATTGTTAACGGATGAAATCCGACAAGGGGGAGGGGAGGTTTAGAACTGAGGATTTTTGAAAGTTCGAAATATCTCCGTTACTACACGTCGGGTCGAAACATTGTATAGAACTAATCTTATTGCAAATTAAATGTACTATAATTATTGTTATATGCATTTATTCTCATCTTGAGTATTAACCGAGATATTTGCATTTTCCAGTTTTCAGCCTTCAGC
The DNA here is from genome assembly GCA_019009955.1 of Riptortus pedestris. Taxonomy (NCBI): domain Eukaryota; kingdom Metazoa; phylum Arthropoda; class Insecta; order Hemiptera; family Alydidae; genus Riptortus; species Riptortus pedestris. The sequence goes on along the minus strand of CM032232.1, from coordinate 146,140,332 downwards.
AAACCCCCACTTCTACTCATGTTACATGAACAATACTCTATTATACAATAAACCACATTATTCGAAGCTTAAATACTAAATATGTTATTCAAGAGACCTTTATTATACGAGATACATGCAATTATGTCCTGGTGTGCCCCCCCCCCTCGTCTTAAGGTCTTGGATTACTAATTAAATATGATTGATTGAGAACAATTATTCTGACTCATTATTAATTACAGTACTAGATATAGTAAATAGTTCTCAATAAAATCAATATGTTACATTCTGATATATTTCAGTAATTTGTTTTCTTTCCGGTGTGAGGCTGGCCGATCTGTTTGTTTTCATTTCATTTCCTGTCGGCAGCTTATTGGTATTGACTGAACCATTTCTTAGTTCCGTTTGTATTTATTCACTTAATATTAACGGTTGTGTTGTGTTAGGAGTATGTAGATTTATCCATTACTAAATTTCACGAGGGAAATCTGCTTAGTTTACGCAGCCCCTGCGTGACGGACTTTTTTATGTATTAACTCAAAATATTTTATTAGACCTATACCATACTTAATATATAACCTTTTCTGTCAACACCAAAGATTATGTTCGCGAGTGGTTATAATTGGACCTGCATTAGTGGCGGTTTAAAGGGGGGGGGATGCGAAAATTCAAAATTCAAAATTCGTTATTGTGAGTTGGATCGTAAACCATTATAGAACCAATCTTTTTAAAATATTGTCGCTCTGCAATTTTTGTATGATGCATTTTTCTGTAACTCAAATACTAAACGAGTTATTCATACTACCATGTTTTCAGCCCACAGTATCCCCCCTCTCAAGCCCCAACCTACTCATCTGTTAGTTACATATAAATAGAGAATATGTAGTGAAATAAGATCACAAGTGTGTTATACTAACAGGTGGGAAATGTGTGAGTGACGAACTTTTTATCTTATAAGTTAAGTTCTATGACATTTTTTAAAGCAATGCAATGGAACCGAGGTAACGTAAATTGATTTTAATAGAGATAATTGGAAATGAAGTGCAGCGAAATGTTTTGTTTATTTCATTAAATGGGAGGATAAAGAAGTCATTTGGTATCGACATCAGGTTTTTCCCCTAAAAATTACTATTTATTTGTCTCAGAGGCCAGGTGGGCTAAGGCGTCAGTAAGGTCTCAACTGGTAAACATAAAGTCGTTGTTTGGTTTCTTAAAACGGTTTTAATATTGAAGGCATTAAATAATTGGCAAGCAAGGAAAGAAGGATAAATACTTTTAGTACAAGTTTCGAATGTGTGAGATTGTGAGTTAAGAAATTAGCGGACAACATCTGCTCCAAGTTGGTTGAGTTTTAGTTGGTGTAGCTGGGCTGTTGATAGGCGCAGGTGAGTGGGCTGTAGTCTCCAAGGATCCCTTTAATTTAGTTACCTAACAAGCCGCTAGAGCTCGCTCCCCTACTCTTACTCATCTCTATTTCTTATACTTCTATGGAATTGCGATGTAAGAATGAACCTCTAAGCATAAAGACAAGCTTAATTCTCTGTTGCCTGTCAGATACATTTTTTAGAAGATTTCCCTCAAGGGAAATCAACTATTGAGGTCGTACTCATGACGCGATTTTCCAAAATTTTCTTCAAATGCCCATCGATCCTAGCCAGGAGATGACGAAAATGAGGGCCGTTCAAAATTATATATATATATATATATATATATATATATATATATATATCTATATATATATATATATATATATATATATATATATATATATATTTGTCTGTTAACGCTCTAGCGGTCGCAATTTTTGTTTTATCGTTACGAAACTCGATATTTAACCGTTTTATGTAAAAAGACAGATCAAGTTCGTTAATGGCTGAAATCGGACCAGAGGGAGGGGGGGTTTAGAGGGGGGGATTTTCGAAAATTCAAAATATCTCCGTTATTATGCATCGGATCGAAAAATTGTATAGAATCAATCTTATTGCAAATTAAATTTACTATAAATATTGTTATATACATTTATTCTCTATCTTTAATATTAACCGAGATATTTGCATTTTTATGAAGTCTGTGGTGGGGTATAGTTCGGATTATGTCGGCCATCTTCGTCATTTCTCGGCTCAGGCGGAGCTTCTTCTAACCTGGCGTTTTTAACCTTACCTTACCTTCCTTACTTTGTGAGATTTATGCAAATACGTTTTGTTCATCCGCCACCCCCCCCCTTCTTTAGTTCTTGGACTACTGAAATTTGAGTTATTAAAATATAAATTATTCTTACAATTCAGAAGCCGTTTCAGTTGGGTATTTATTTTAATTAACTGAAAGATTTCTCTATATCTAATCACGGTGGTATTGTGTTATTGTGTGTATGCAGATTTCTCTATTGTAAAACTTCACAGGGGAAATCTGCTTAGTTTACGCAGCCCTGCGTGACGGACTTTATTCCTTACTGAATGGTATACAAAATATATAAGTCTTTCACGAAGGAGCTGCATAATTTCTTCTTCTTGGGTTTTCATGAGTGGTTAGAATTAAGGGAGAATGTTTAGTTTCATTTCATATTCTATAAAATGCTAGCAAATATACGCCCTCATGCGGAAATAAAACATCTCCGTGCAGAGAACTAGCAGAAAGTTTAATAAAAGTACATTACAGTGTAAAGCGAAGAAAGTCCTGTTCTCTAGATAGACGGAAGTTTCGATATATTTCTTCATAGGTCCATCGATCCTACCTAGGAAATGACGAAAATGAGGTCCGTGCAAAACTGTATATATATATATATATATATATATATATATATATATATATATATATATATATAATATATATATCAATCTATCTATATATTTGTCTGTTACCGCTCTAGTGGTCGCAATTTTGGTTTAATCATTACCAAACTCCATATTTACTTATTTTTTGTAAAACGAAAGTTCAAGTTCGGTAACGTCTAAAATCGGACCAGTGGGAGAGGGGGGGTTAGAGAGGGGAGTTTTGAAAATTCGAAATATCTCTGTTACTATAAGTCGGATCGAAAAATTGTATACCAATCTTATTGGAAATTAAATGCGCTATAAATGATGTTATATACATTTATTCTCTATCTTGAATGTTAACCGAGATATTTGCATTTTTCAGCTTTCTGCCTTCAGTAAACCCCACTTCTACTCATGTTACATAAACAATGCTCTGTTATATAATAAAAGATATTAATTGAAGCCTAAATACAAAATATTGTTTTCATTGAACTTTTACTTTGTGAGATATATGCAAATACGTTCTGTTGAGCCCCCCTTCTTTTGTTTTTGGATTACTACAATTAGAGTGATTGAGATAAAACTGATTCTGATTCATTACAAATTACACCACTAGCTTTAGTAAATTGTTTTCAATAAAATTAATATGTTATATTCAGATATATTTAATTAATTGTTTGTCTTTCCTGTCTATCTATGCAGCTCTACGTGGTTGGCTTCCTGTTTGTTTACAATCCAGCCTTGTATTGTACATTTACTGAGCGTTCACGGTTGTGTTACCTGTATATTTATCTATTGTAAAATTTTGCATGGGAAATCTTATAGTTTACGCAGCCCCTGCGTGACGGGCTTTTTTTAACTGTGGACTCTACTCCCAGTGTAACTAAACCATGATGATACACAAGTTACTGTGAAATTTTGTAAAAGTTTGAAGTGTTGGAGGTCACTGTTGAACGCTGAAACTATGTATGGGTAGTAAACAAATTGCTAGACCATCAGAAATTTATATATTCTTACATAATTCGTCGTTACAACACAGTTATAAAACCTGAATGTCCATACGCCAGCGAGACCCTTTACCTTAATTACAAATGTGACCTCGGTAACATAAAGAAAGCTGAAAGGAAAACCATCAGAAAAATCATCTGTTCAAAACTATCAGAGGACGGTGCTAGACAACTTTCACAGACAGTTACTGAAAAGTATACCGTCATCGAGACACACTTCCATAACTGAAATTCTTTGGAGACATAATGAAACTGGACGCCACCGGAAAAACCTAGAGCACAGCCTCAAACATGTATGGACCAAGCAAGTCAAAATTGACCTAGAGAAAGCCAAAAAAGAAATAACAGACACCAAAGACCGTAAAAAATATAGACGAAAACAACTGGAAATTTAGAACTGAGATGAAACCCCCAACAACAGGCAAACCAATAGAAGAAAGAGAGTCCAACATAGTGAAAGAATGAGGAAGTATTGCAAAAATAAAAAAAGAACAACAAAAACTTATAAAATGGTTCTAAGGATCCTTAATGATTCAATAAATAATGAATATATATGTCACCTGACACCATGTTTGATATTATCTAGCCATCTCTACCTGTACTTACCTCTCCACCACCAAGTACATTATTAAGTACAACTGTACAGCTAATTTACCTTAAAATATGTCACCTGACACCATGGTTGATATTATCTAGCCATCTCTACCTTTACTTACCTCTCCACCACCAAGTACATTATTAAGTACAACTGTACAGCTGATTTACCTTAAAATATGTCACCTGACACCATGGTTGATATTATCTAGCCATCTCTACCTTTACTTACCTCTCCACCACCAAGTACATTATTAAGTACAACTGTACAGCTGATTTACCTTAAAATATGTCACCTGACACCATAGTTGATATTATCTAGCCATCTCTACCTTTACTTACCTCTCCACCACCAAGTACATTATTAAGTACAACTGTACAGCTGATTTACCTTAAAATATGTCACCTGACACCATGGTTGATATTATCTAGCAATCTCTACCTTTGCTTACCTCTCCACCACCAAGTACATTATTAAGTACAACTGTACAGCCGATTTACCTTAAAATATGTCACCTGACACCATGGTTGATATTATCTAGCCATCTCTACCTTTACTTACCTCTCCACCACCAAGTACATTATTAAGTACAACTGTACAGCTGATTTACCTTAAAATATGTCACCTGACACCATGGTTGATATTATCTAGCCATCTCTACCTTTACTTACCTCTCCACCACCAAGTACATTATTAAGTACAACTGTACAGCTGATTTACCTTAAAATATGTCACCTGACACCATGGTTGATATTATCTAGCCATCTCTACCTTTACTTACCTCTCCACCACCAAGTACATTATTAAGTACAACTGTACAGCTGATTTACCTTAAAATATGTCACCTGACACCATGGTTGATATTATCTAGCCATCTCTACCTTTACTTACCTCTCCACCACCAAGTACATTATTAAGTACAACTGTACAGCTGATTTACCTTAAAATATGTCACCTGACACCATGGTTGATATTATCTAGCCATCTCTACCTTTACTTACCTCTCCACCACCAAGTACATTATTAAGTACAACTGTACAGCTGATTTACCTTAAAATATGTCACCTGACACCATGGTTGATATTATCTAGCCATCTCTACCTTTACTTACCTCTCCACCACCAAGTACATTATTAAGTACAACTGTACAGCTGATTTACCTTAAAATATGTCACCTGACACCATGGTTGATATTATCTAGCCATCTCTACCTTTACTTACCTCTCCACCACCAAGTACATTATTAAGTACAACTGTACAGCTGATTTACCTTAAAATATGTCACCTGACACCATGGTTGATATTATCTAGCCATCTCTACCTTTACTTACCTCTCCACCACCAAGTACATTATTAAGTACAACTGTACAGCTGATTTACCTTAAAATATGTCACCTGACACCATGGTTGATATTATCTAGCCATCTCTACCTTTACTTACCTCTCCACCACCAAGTACATTATTAAGTACAACTGTACAGCTGATTTACCTTAAAATATGTCACCTGACACCATGGTTGATATTATCTAGCAATCTCTACCTTTGCTTACCTCTCCACCACCAAGTACATTATTAATTACAACTGTACAGCCGATTTACCTTAAAATATGTCACCTGACACCATGGTTGATATTATCTAGCCATCTCTACCTTTACTTACCTCTCCACCACCAAGTACATTATTAAGTACAACTGTACAGCTGATTTACCTTAAAATATGTCACCTGACACCATGGTTGATATTATCTAGCCATCTCTACCTTTACTTACCTCTCCACCACCAAGTACATTATTAAGTACAACTGTACAGCTGATTTACCTTAAAATATGTCACCTGACACCATGTTTGATATTATCTAGCCATCTCTACCTGTACTTACCTCTCCACCACCAAGTACATTATTAAGTACAACTGTACAGCTAATTTACCTTAAAATATGTCACCTGACACCATGGTTGATATTATCTAGCAATCTCTACCTTTGCTTACCTCTCCACCACCAAGTACATTATTAAGTACAACTGTACAGCCGATTTACCTTAAAATATGTCACCTGACACCATGGTTGATATTATCTAGCAATCTCTACCTTTGCTTACCTCTCCACCACCAAGTACATTATTAAGTACAACTGTACAGCTGATTTACCTTAAAATATGTCACCTGACACCATGGTTCATATTATCTAGCTTTACTTACCTCTCCCCCACCAAGTACATTATTAAGTACAACTGTACAGTTGATTTACCTTAAAATATGTCATTTTACTTACTTAACCCCAAATGAATAGCTTTTGTGAACAGTTCTACAAACTATTCACTGAACTTGAATAATTAAGGCCCACTAATCACAGTTGGCCCAGATTGTGGAATAAAGAGGGACGGGGGGGGGGCTTTGTGCTTGACGAATCCCCAACTTGGGCCCTAAAGCTGGTCAAGTCCCTCAACTTGCCTCAAATGAGAAAATGATAGCAGTCATCTGCGCCAAGAGATATAACCAACCTTATCACGTTTTTATGAGGTCGATAGGGGCTTGGGTTAGCCGTGTAAGTTAAGGCGTTGCTGTTAATCTCACATGGTAAACCTGAGTTCGATTCCCGCCTGGGCAATAGTAATTTATTTGGCATCGAACTCATTAAATAGCATCCTTAGTCCCGCGTAAACTAGAAAAAGACGCAAACCTGTAGGTAACCCTCCCGTATTAGCCAAACTGTTTAGAGCCCTTAATGTTCTTGGTTACCCCACCGTAGCCAGTAGCATGCATACTGACCTGTATTAGCCAGAATGAGTAAACATACTCTAACATGAGCCTACCTCCAATCACATGACTCATTCAGTATGTTGTTTCTATCATGTCCGTTCCCGTGTTCCATTCCGAAGAAGAGAGATCTTCGGAGAAGAGATGTGTGTGAGTTTTCCATTTATGTTATTATCGTTTAGGTTAATTTTGTTCTTAATTATTAACCATTCCCTGAGCAAATCTCCAAATATAAAAAATAAATATTTTTCATGATCCTTAACCTTCCGTCACACACGTTGCGTACGTCTTTTACTTTTTCGGGAAAACAAATTGTAGAAGAGATGTGCTACCTTAGGTTTTTCTAGGAAGGAACACTCATTCTTCTGCTCACCTGTTTAGTATTTTTTCCCCTCTGTTTCATGTTAGTTCTTTTCAAAAGTTGCTGAACCTTGTCGAAGTGCTTGCAGCGAGTAGTCTTGTTACACTTTTGAGGATCGGCAACATTAAAAATGTGAGTATTTAAATTTTTATTTATTTTTTAGTAATAAAATACAATTGAGTTATATGTCAGATCATTATTTTTTCTGATAATTATTATTTCGAAGGCCCCCAACTTATGAAAACTGAGGATATTCCTAGGGTTCTGCAGGAATTGTCTCGTAAAGAGAAGAAGAATTCTCAAATGGCTACAGCTGGTAGTGAACTTTTGGACATTTCTTTGGAAATAGATGAAAGTGGCCATGCTAGTGCTTTCAGAAATTTCGGGTGCCACAACGTAAGAATAAAGCTGTGATTCCAAAAGTGTTTTTGCCAAGAATACACAAAAAGCCTCGTCATCATAGTCCCTCATAGTTTGGTTTCCAGAAAGACATTGGTACAATAGTTGCCTTTTCTGAAACGAAGAATAAGGGCGAAATTTTGGTTTCTACGATGCATGATGATAACACAGTAGATCCTGACTCCAACAAACCGAACACGATTTTACAATATAATTGCACCAAATGAGGAGTCAACCCGGTAGACACAATGTGCGCTGTGTTTAGTACCTACTCGGGTCACAAGAAGATGGCCAATGGTTATTTTTTACTATTTTCGAAATTTAGCAGCAATCATTACACAAATGGCACTATATTCCTCAGCATAGCCAACGGGAGCACTCAATCGTAGACGTATCTTCTTGAAATTCCTAGTTCAAGACTTTATGAAAGCGCACTTTCAATCAATAAGTCAGATTGTTGAAAGACACTGGGGTACATCAAAACAGTCCGTCACGCAGGGGCTGCGTAAACTAAGCAGATTTCCCAAGTGAAGTTTTACAATAAAGAAAATTCACGAGAGTCGAGCAGTTAAGGAAACGGTCGAACTAGATTTTGGCGGGAGTCGTTAGCCGTCCAGATTTCATAAAAAGTCCGTCACGCAGGGGCAGCGTAAACTAAGCAGATTTCCCACCTGAAGGTTTAGAATAGATACATACAGGTAACACTACGTGAATGCTCAGTAAATGTACAATACAAGGCTGAATTGTAAACAAACAGGCAAGCCAACCTCGTAGTGCTGCATAGATAGACCGGAAAGACAAACAATTAATGGAATATATTTGAATATATCATATTAATTTTATTGAAAACAATTTACTATAGCTAGTGGTGTAATTTGTAATGAATCAGAATCAGTTTTATCTCAATCACTCAAATTTTAGTAATCCAAAAAAAAAAAGAAGGGGGATCAACAGAACGTATTTGAATATATCTCACAAAGTAAAAGTTCAATGAAAACAATATTTGGTATTTAGGCTTCAATTAATATCTTTTATTATATAACAGAGAATTATTTATGTAACACAAGTAGAAGTGGGGGTTTACTGAAGGCTGAAAACTGAAAAATGTAAATATCTCGGTTAATATTCAAGATAGAGAATAAATGTATATAACATTATTTATAGTGTATTTAATTTCCAATAAGATTGACTCTATACACTTTTTCGATCCGACTTATAGTAACGGAGATATTTCGATTTTTCAAAATTCTCCCCCTCTAAACCCCCCTCCCGCTTGTCCGATTTCAGCCGTTAACGAACTTAATCTTTCTTTTTACATATAATTAAATATCGAGGTCTGTAACGATTACACCAAAATTGCGACCACTAGAGCTCTAACAGACTAATATATATATATATATATATATATATATATATATATATATATATATATATATATATACTCGAACGGACCTCATCTTCGTCATCTACTAGGTAGGATCGATGGACATTTGAAGAAAAATTTCGAAAATTCCGTCATGAGTACAACCTCAATAGCTGATTTCCCTTATGGGAAATCTGCTAAAAAGGTGCCCAGGACGTTGCACAAAAACAACTAAGAGGCGCATGTTCTGTATGTCACTACTAAAAAAAAATCAAATACAACTAAATTTTTTGCTTTATTCAAAATATTTATCAGTAATAAGCATTCGCGTGTAGTTTGTGAAAATTGCTCACTTGAACTAGGAGGTTTTTCTTGGTAATTACACGTGTATATATCAAAATATGTTTACAGTGTATACACTTACAAACATTATCATGAAATAATAAAATGTATTATAAATATAATTAACTTTATGTTATATAAAAAGTTATTGAACTTCCTTAGAAATTCAATAACTTATATTAACTAATAGGGAATAATAGATATTTTACTTTTCTAATATGGAAAAAACTACGACCCCGGTCAACAGACGGGTAGCGAGTAGTCAAGTTATAAACGTTGGTGCCATTGTCGGATGGTTAATCACGTATTCTATATCAATCGTATTTCTGTATCAATGCAGGAGTGGAGAATATTTTATGAAGTCAATGCTTTATTGTTTGTCTAGTTTGGTTTTCCTCGCACGAACCTTGTTTTACCATTTCGGTGTTATCTACAAAACAACCAGCTGTTATTGTTGTTGATTTATGTCGGGACAGGTGTTAACATCCCAGACGGCATGTGCCCCGCTTTTCTAGGACAATAACAATATCAATGAGGGAGAGGGTGCGCCTCACCCAGAGGGGAGCAGAGAATTTCACGCGCCATTGCACAAAACAAACATAGATTAGAAACGGTATTGAGTTTTTTTATTTTATTCCAAAGCCCTCGGCAAGTTCAGCCCCGCCCCACATTTTTTTTTTTTTAATTCTGTCTATCAGGCGAATCAATCTAAAACCGAGAGGGGCTTTGATACGCTTTAAATCGGTTTTGGGCGGGAACGGGAGCACTTGGCGGGCGCGGGAAGGTGACGTCAGCAGGGGTGGGTGCAGCTGATCCCAGGGTCAGTGTGCCATTGTCGCAGGAGGATTACGGCCTTGAGGCAGGTCTGTGCTGACTCACCCTCCTTCCGCCTGAGATTAACTAATAACATCCTCATACAAACTGTACATTAAAGGCCTTAGCATCATATTGGTTCACACTGCACTGCCCTTATACTACAAACGACCATCACGCAGGGGATGCGTAAACTAAGCAGTTTTCGACATGTGAAATTTTACAATAAATAAATCTACATACTGGTAACACTTAAACTGAAACACCAACGTGAATATGAAGTGAATAAATACAAACGATAATCAGAAATATTTTAGCCAATTTGCATTTTAATAACCTCTAAGACAACGTGCCTGAATTGTAAACAAACAGGTCAGCTAACCTCTCAGAGCTGACTACATAGATAGAAATATTATTAATTGGGGTAGGGCGTCAACAGAACGTATTTGCGTGTATCTCGTACAATAAAGGTCTCTTGAAAACAGTATTTGGTATTTAAGCTTCAAATAATGTGGTTTATTATATATGCAGAATGTTGTTTATGTGACGTGACCAAGAGTGGGGGTTATGCAGGCTGCTGAAAACTAAAACATGCAAATTTCTCAGTTAATATCCAAGGTAGAGAATAAATGTATGTAACAATAATTATAGTACATTTAATGTCCAATAAGATTGGTTTGTGAACAATTTTTCAATCCGACGTATAATAACGAGAAATTTTGAGTTCTCGAAATTCCCCATGTTCTGTCATTAACAAACATGACCTTTAGTTTTACACGAAACTCGAGTTTGGTAACAATCAAATAAAAATACGGCAACACAAGTGCATAACTATATATATATATATATATATATATATATATAAATAACTTTCAACGAATATAATTTTCGTCATCTTTTAGGTAGGATAGATGGACATTTGGAAAAATGTTTGAAAATTGCGTCATGAGTACAACCTCAATAGTAAATTTCTATTATGGGAAATCTGCTAATATCTCACAATTGTTATAAGATCAGCAACTGAGAAAAATCCTATACGAGACTCCAACGCTGCGCTGAAATACGATTTCATCATTTAAAAATGCTAATTGGAAATAAGAAAAACTTCGTACCACCCCTGCTACTGAGGTGATTCAAATGTCTCTACGTAGGTTTTGATAATTAACAAAACAATTAATTTGTAAACCACGACTTATTATATGCGTCTGACTTTGCTACGAGTCTATTCGATATATTACTCACTGATACACAATAATGTGGGTAAGATACATAAATATCACCAAGGAAAATCAATGAAACTATGTATAGTGGGCTGGAAGTACCATAATATTACCATCACACTGAAAATGGTGATATTAAAACTTATTTTGGGATGAAGCCTTGTTAACACATCATAGTGTTTATCACATTGTGCTGGAAATTCTCGTTACCAATGAAGAAAATAAATCAGCTGATCTTAGTCACATGTTGATCGTCTTTGATTCAAAGCATGTCTACATACAGAATCGTTAACATAAACATTCTTCGTCCACAATATTGAAAAATATATTATTTAAACTACGATTTTTAAATATTACTTTTTGTCTAGTTGTAATTAAATAAATGTTTTCCGTTATTTTTCTTTTTGTTGCGTTACTTTCTTCGTCAATTAAATTTGTGAAAGCTAAATCTGTGTCACTGCATATGAGTTAGATCTGTGAAAGGGATTGTATTTTCTTCATTGTCTCTGCTCTCACAAAAGTATTCTATTCTCTTTAGAATTTGTTCCGAATCCCCAATAAAAGATTTATTACAAATTTCGCAACTGATTTCAAAGATATTTTATTACGTATATTCTCTGTCTGTAGCGTTACTAAACCTATTATGAACTGCTATTCATAGTCCATGAGATTTTTCCTATTCTTTTGCAAATTTCCCCCTTTTTTTTATTGAGGTTGTACTCATGACGCAATGAGGTCCGTTCAAAATTGTATATATATGTATATATTTATATAATATATATGAGGCGATCAGAATAATAGTGGCCTAACCCCAAAAAGTAAGATTTGTGTAAAACCAAGTTGGTCACTATATATTTTTCAGAGACCGCCAAAACTGTTAGTTAAAAAACAAACTGCTGCTGCTATCTAGTGAAAAAATTAGAATGTGGCTTAGGCAACTAATACTTCATAGAACACATTATTCAGCAACAGATGCTATGGTAAGTCAAAATAAGCAAAATTTGAGGGTCAGCGCCTCATATGTGTGTGTGTGTGTGTGTGTGTGTGTGTGTGTGTGTGTGTGTGTGTGTGTGTGTGTTAACACTCTAGCATTCGTAATTTTCGTCTGATTGTCGCCAAACTTAATATTGAAATGTTTAATATTAAATGGCTGATATCGGACGAGTTACCGGGGGGGGGGGGGGTTAACAGTTTGACTGCCCACAAAAATAAGTGAATTTGGTTGGAAGCCCATTACATTTTTCATGTTATTTCACTTGAAATATGCATAAATATTTAAAAAAAAAAACAATGATATTTGTTGCAAATCTAATGTGGGGGTTAAAAAAGGGAGGAAATAAAAATTACTCCTTTGGGCGTGACGGGCACCTAGGAAGGAATTTCCATCTTAGGTACCCATCATGCCCGAGAGCGTTAGCAAAATTTGAAATTTGGCGCGACGCCCGTGCGATAGGCAGATGCGAGTTACATTAATTCGTGGAAGGCGGTATGAACCGTTCCCGCCCTTTGGCGTGACGGCATCCCCTCTTCGCCGCGCTTCACGCCCCGAGGCGGAATGGGCAGGCAAACTGTTAAAGGGGATTTTAAAAATGCGAAATCCCTCCGTTATTATACGTTGGATCAAAAGATATAGAACCTTTCTTATTGTAAATTCGAATATCATTAAATGGTGTTATATACATTCATTTTTCTCTGTATCATAAATATTAACCGAGCTATTGGCATTTTTTAGTTTTCAGGCTTCAGTAACCCCCCAATCCAACTAATATCATATTAACAATAAGCTGTTATACCGTGTCACACTTTATTCGAACTTTCAATATTTCAAATATTGTATTCATTAAACATTTACTTTGTGAGACACATGAAAATTCCTAGCGAGATGACGTTATGAATTAAGAATATCCTAATTAAGCAATTTCAAATTTATCTTTATATTAATAGGCTCAAAAAATTGTACAGAACCAATCTTGTTAAACTATTGATGAACTAGAATTGTTGCTCCAACATTTGGTCATAACTCTTATATTAAGAGAGTTAATAGTATTTTCTAGTTTTAAGTCTTCAGTGGGTTAGTAGTATGTCATACCACACAGCCCCTGAGTGGGACTTTTTTGCTTATTGTGGATTTTATTACAAAGGGCAAATCGTAACTGTCTTTCGTGTTTATTTATTGAGGGTTGCAGTTTTGCGACATTACCGTTACGGATTTTACGATGTTGCAACATGTTAATGACGAACAGCTGTGATTATCCGATTGCCTTGGCTGTTATTGATATAGCGTTCACGGTTATTGGTACTTGGCGTACAAACTGATTAGTTTAACTTAAACATTCATGGACTAATTAATTACAAGTTAGCCGCAGCACATTCAGACGTTTATGAGGCGAGCAATAAACAATAAAGGTACAAACAGGACTTAGGAGCCCATTAAGCGGCGATATACACAACCTCGTTCCCGGACCCAAAATGGAGTTACGATTTACAGAGGTTCCGCCGTCCATAAATTCAGAAAATGCCCCGTTCCAGGCTTAAGGTGATATAGTGTTATAATATTCGCTCGCCAATATAACAAACGGTTTTAGGCCTAAATCCCAACATAACCAATCCCCGTGGATTTATTGATAAAAACATATCAATATAGGGCCGACTCTAATACCTTGCAAATGAAAAATGGCCAGGTGTGGTGGGCTTTCACGCTGGAGATAGATTGAAGTAATTCGCTTTCCAGGATTTTCGCCCTGCCCATCTTGATAAAAAATAAACTATTTTCAGAAACGGTTTATATTTTGGTCAAAAATAATACCTTCAGGATTTTGTTGTTATTTGTTTTTCTACATTATGAAACTACGGGCTGATAGGGAAGGGTTGTCTGCAGATTACCACCCTTTTCTAGCCAGGGTGCGAATATAGATTTGATTTAATGAGTTCTTCATGTAATAAATTCCTATTGTCAAGGCGAGAATCGAACTCATACTATAGGTTTGCAATATTCTGTAATATCAACTGAGATTAAGATCTTAACTGGCATGGTAACCTGAAGTTATCCGAAAACGAGAAGTAAAACTATATAGTTATTTATTAACGTCCATTGTGTTCTACTGAGGTTAATTGGGACTGGTTATCAACAGGTTATCGCTCTTTTCTAGCTAGAGTGAGACTGGATGTTTTATATAATTAGTTTGTCACTAAATAAATTCCTATTGCCCAGCTGGGAATCCAACCTAAGGCCCTAGGTTAACTAAGTTCAATAAGGCCAACACCTTAGCTCATATGGCATAATTAAATTTCTGCAACATGAAAATTGCGTTAAATATGTATCCAGGATTTTGATAAAATACTGCAAAACATATGTAAAATCATTCTGATATTTTAGAAACTTGTGTTGTTATGAGTCAGAGCGTTGGTCTTAATCTAACTTTGGTAAACCTAGAGCTGTGAGTTCCATTCCCATCTGGTAACTCATTTATTCACAAACTCATTTAATAAAATCCTTAGTCCCACCCTGGCTAGAAAAGGGTGGTAACCTGTAGATAACCCGTCACGATTTGCCATAGTAGCAAAAAGTGGACGATAATAAATAACAACAATAATTGTGTTATTGTTTTATTGCTAAGCTATAGTTAGAACTTGTTAACAATATTATATTGTTTTTGTCTACAATGGAAAATATTTTGTACAATAATTTATATAATGTCTCTACTGGATAAAACATGAATATTCCAAGTATTTTGCTGCTACATATATAATCAGAGGTATTCTTATTGACTTAACGAAATGCTCAATCAAATAATATAATATCAGCCAAGGTTTAGTCAAATGATATTACCATATAGGTATATGTTATTATACCATATGCTTTAAGTGTCTAACAAGTTTCCACGCTTAAATAAGCAAACCCATTAATTAAGTGCTCGTGCGTTAACCAAGTGAGCCAATATATCAAGAACCATCTAATTCCATGCTTGAATACCAAATATTGTTTTAACGGACCATAATTATGTGAAATACAAAAAAATTCGTTCGTGTGAAGGCAACATCAATTTGATTTTAAGTAATGTATCTTTCATCTATACCATACTCGTAATGTAAGCATGTTATTCAATACTAAAAATGGCATCAGATAGTAATGGGACCCGGAATATGGGGGGAGGTTTGAAAATTCAAAATAAATAAAACATGAATAATACAATAACTGTAGGGCATTAATTGGTTAAAAAAGCTGATTATATAACATGTTTTGGCCTGAATCACAATAACTGAAATGTTTTGAATTGTTTAATTATTGATTCCCTCCACACTTCCAATTTCTTCCATAAACAAAAGCTGTTAAAACGACTGTTCTTAGAAAGTTGCAAAAAAAATCTTCTGACCACCTACTGAGGGGTTTGTCCTATTTATTTACTTCCGTCGTCCAATAAACCAGAAGACAACCAAAAGTTGACAACACTAAATATCTAAATGTTAATGTTAACATAATGAACGAACAGATGTCACGCGGGACAACTAGTCAATATGGGTTCAGCGAGGGTAAAAGGGGATAATTCCTATGAAACCTAAAACCGAAATTTTTCACGATTGCAATAACTCCTATAGAATTAATTAACAATTTTTTGGTCAAAGAAAACAGATAATATAAAATATTAAATGTCTTGTAACCGATACAACTTACGTTTGGGCTATACGATAGCTCCTTGTCATAAGTAGCCGGAAGCCAACCCAAACATTATGGCAGATACTTTATTATTAATCTTCCTGAAAGCTTTGAGGAAAAACCATGACATTAAACAGAAGAATTCCTAGGATGTTGTGAGGAAATATAAGTTTGTTTTCGGAGAAAACTTAATTACCCCCGAGAAAATCGTTGAAATTACCTTTCATAATAATTAGATATTATTCTTATCTTGAGTTTAAAAGGTCAGATACTTCGAGATATCGCTAAATACATGTTACACCGACTTTTATTAACTCCTTGTTAAGATAACATTCACGAAAGCTTAAAACATTCAAGACAGGTACAGATTTATAGCAGAAATAAATCAAGGGAATTTATGAACTATTAATAGATTTGTTTAGTTGTATATTCAGTCACAGAATGTTAAAAAAAAAGTTTCAGCAACATTCTTGATTAGTCTCTTATTAAAATTCTGAAAGACTTTTTGGTGGGATATATGAATTATATTTATAGATTTTTCAAAATACAAAATCCGTCACGCAAGGGCTGCGTAAACTAAGCAGATTTCCTAAGTGCTTGTATGACACTAATGATCTCCTCTCACCGTATATTCTCTATTTCTATTTAAAAAACACCGACGAGTGGAAGGGGGGGGGGAGCGAAGGCTGAAAACCAGAAACTACTAATAACTCGCTTAATATTTGAATATCGAAAAAATGCATAGAACAACAATTGTAGAACGTCAATAGTATAACAAGATTGATTCTATAACATTTTCATGTCCTACTCATAATAACAGATATATTTTGAATTTTCGAATCCTCCTCCCCTCTAACGCCCCACTATTCAAGGTGCGAGTCGAGCCAATAACAAGTAGGATCTTTAGTGTGGGTTAGAATTGGTTAAATATCGGTTATGGGTAAAATAAACTACACATTTTTCAGTAAAGGACGAAAAATATTAATTGATGACGTCATCACGCTTTTGTATGTATCTCATATAAGAATATTCAATGAAAACCATATTCTGTATTTCACCTAGGAATGAAGTGGTTCATGATATAACAGCTTATTGATAACATGACATGGGAAGGAGTGGGGGTTTACTGAAAACCGAAAATTATAAAATCCAAATATCTTGGTTAATATTCATGATAACGAAAATATCTATAGAATAACATTCATTTAGAATTAAATTAGAAATAAGATCGGTCATATAGAATTTTTCGATCCAACCTATAATAACTCAACATTTTAAATTTTCGAAATCCCCCCCTCTAAACTAGCTCTGGTTCGATTTAAGCCATTAACGAACTAGACATTTATTTTTACATAAAACGTTTAAGTATGGAGTTTGGTATATATATAATTTTTAATGTATCTCATTTTCGTGAACTCCTGGGTAGGATCGATGGACATTTGAGGAAATGTTTTGAATACTGCATCATAAATACAACCTCAATAGCTGATGAAAGTGTTTACTATGTTCTAAATGCGTCCAACTAACCAATTGTGTGCTCATGTGGAAGAAGTAATAAGCCGCTACGGAATGTGGCGAATTGTGAATGGCTGACTCAGAGGATGAATGAATGAATAACGCCAAGGACGGCTGTCTGATTCCAATCAGCCCTCACTAATGGCTCGGCTCGATTGTTGCAATAGAATCGATATAGGCGATAATGAACGATTGGCGAGCGATAATGGGAACAGCAGCCGCCAGAAGATCGTTATTACTCCGCTAATGAGAGGGTTGCCTGATGGATCTGTCAGGGGATACGCGGCGGGGAGGATACGGAGGGTCTATGGTGCAGTTATCTGCATAAGCATATGCTGCTCCATGGCTGATGGATATGGGAAAAGATACGTAGCCGGGAGAAGGTCAATCTATGGCACACTTTTAAAGAACAGTATATGTTCTTCAACTGATGGAGATATCTTTCACGAGATAGGCAGCGGGCAGGATACGGGTCTATAATGCAGTTTTCTCCAGAAGCATATGCTCCATGACTGATGGATCTGGAAAAAGATACGTAGCTAGGAGATGGTCATTCTATGTCACAGTTTTAAAGGACAGCATATGTCCTTTTACTGATGGACTTTTCTGTCAAGACATGGGAACTGGAGAGGATGCTAGTCTATGATGCAGTTTTCCCAGAAGAATATTCTCCATGGCTGATGGATCTGGAAAAAGGTACGTAGCTGGGAGAAGGTCATTTGATGACACAGTTTTAAAGTACAGCATATGTTCCTTTACTGATGAACCTATCTGCCAGGAGATATGCAGCAGGGAGGATACGGGTCTATAATGCAGTTTTCTCCAGAAGCATATGCTGCTCTATGGCAGATGTGTCTGGAAAAAGATACATCACTGGAAGAAGGTCATTCTATGCACCAGTCATCACCAGCAGCATACCCACTAAACTGATTAGCTTATCTGTCAGGAGATACGTAGCTGGGTGAAGATCATTCAATGACACAGTTTTCAACAACATCATATTTTCCAGGATGATGAATCAGTCAGGAGATACACAGCTAGCAGGATACGGTCCTATGATGCAATTTTCTCCAGAAGCATATGCTCTATGGCTGATGGACATGGAAAAAGATAAGTAGCTTGGAGAAGATTATTCCATGGTACAATTTTCTATAACAGCATATTTCAGAACTGACGAATGAGTCTGGAGATACTCAGCGGGAAGGATACAGTCTTATGATGCAGTTTTCTCCAGAAGCATATGCTCCACGACCGATGGATCTGGAAAAAGGTACGTAGCACGGAGAAGATCATTTCATGATACAATATTCAACAAACAGCATGTTTTTCAGGACTGATGAATCAGTAGGAGAAACGCAGCAGGTAGAATACATGCCTATGATTCATTTTACTAGAGGCGTATTTGATAATTCCTGATGGATCTGGAAACTTATTAGTAGCAGGGAGAAGATTTTCCAGGACTGATAAATCAGTCTGGAGATTGACAGCGGGAAGGATACAGTCCTATGATGCAGTTTTCTCCAGAAGCATATGCTTCACTGCTCAATGATCTGGAGAAAGATAAATAGCTGGGAGAATGCCATTTTATGACACAGTTTACAACATCAGCATATGTTCCTTAACTGATGAACCTATCTGTCAGGAGATACACAGCATGTGGGTACAGTTTATGAACATTTTACTCGACACGCATTTTGTATAGCAGATGGATCTGTCAAAAAAAATGTAGCTGGCAGAATACCTATGGTACAGTTTACAAAAGCAGCATATGTTCCACGTCTGCTGTTTCCATCACGAGATTCAGGAGGTGCAGTTATATGATGCGTTTCTTGCTAACTAAAGTTTACCAAGTGTCATCTCTATTTTCACGTCCGCGGTTCCCATCTCTTCGCTGATGGACACATGTATCATTCCAATTACCGAAGCTCCTGCTGCATGTTAAATACACAACAATAATAGGAACATAAACTGCGAGAATATCCACAAATACAATGGAGGATTGTTGGACTTAAATAGGCATTCCCGAGCAGAATTAATTCCCAGAAGCAAATCTTCATGACAGGCTTTAATCAGAATGTCTAAATGATTTACGAGGTTTTAGGTTGGGATGAGAGTCAAGATGTCTTAGCTTTATTGGGTTTGGGTAGCGCAGCGAGTTAATTTCATTCCTAGATCTCTGCAACTGGGTCAGGACCGCCAATGATAGCCGCTCTACCTCCTAGGATTCAACTCCTTAATCCTAGCTTTATTATACCCCATTACTCGAGCATAATCCTAGAATAACTAGTTAAGTCGGATGACGTTTTATTAGTGGGGATTAATTGGGAATACAAACTCCGCGAGCAGGTCTCCATTTGTGTTTTTGCGGCTTCACACAAAATAGTAATGCCACCATTACTGAACTCAAAGGATGAGCGGATTACACTCCCTTAAATTAATACAATTTATTATTTTTACATATGTCCCTCAAGAAACATTATCTATTTAGATTTTATTAATGCCGCGAGTTGAAAAACTTCAAATGCTCATCACTCCTACTTAGAAGATAAAGACGGAGGTCCGTTCAAAATTATATATATTTTTGAAAATACAGCCATATTGGGCAAATGAATAAACATTCCTTTAGAGCTGCGATTCCCAAAGTCTTTGATATCAACCCTCTGAAATCGGTTTCCCAGGGATCGCCCCAGTGGTAAAAAGTAAGTCAAATGAACGCCTCCAGATTTGCACCGATAAAGAAGGTAGATAAAGATAAATGGGTTAATAAAAGCTACTGATAAAGAGACTGTCTCCACAGATAAATGTAACTAAGTCCTAGCCGGGTCACACGCCAACTTCCCATTATACTTCTCGGGTTGAAAATGATAGCCACCATTTATTATTTCTAAGATAAAAATAGCTTAATTATTCTATCTGTTGAAGTTTAAAAATATCTCCAAGATGCACAACTTAGATGTATTCTTAAGCAGGTTAATGCCTACCACATAGCAAATTCAAAAAGTTCGTCAAGCAGATTTCCCATGTTCTTGAATAGCATAGTTGTGGCCTCATTTCACAACTTATTCTGAATTTCTACGTAAAAACCGATGAGGGTTATTGAGTGCTAAAAACAAAAAGGAAGTACAAATAACTTCATTAGAATTTGAGTTTAAAAAAAAAATATATAGAATTACAATTGCAGACCATCAATACTTTTACAAAATAGGTTCTATAACATTTTCCGATCCAACGCATAATAATGAAGATATTTTGAATTTTCGAATCCCCCGATCTAAACCCCCACTATTCAATTTAAAATTTCAACCAATAAAAAAATATGATCTTCAGTATAGACAGAAAAGTTTAAATATCGAGTATGGTGCAGATCAAATAAACATTTTTGATTTAGACTTGATATTTATTTTTATATAAATTGCTTAAATATCCAGATTGGCAACCATAAAAATAAACTTCCGACCGTAAGAGCGTTAAAAGACAAATACACAAACATATATATATATATAAATTTCAATTGAGCCTTATTTTCGTCATCTCCAAGGTAAGATCTATTGGAAATTTGGCGAAAGTTTTCAAAATTCCCGTCATGAGTACAATCTCAATAGCTGATTTCCATTAAGGGAAATCTGCTAAAATGGGCCAGAGAGGGTCAGAACGAATAATTTCGTAGATATCTGGAATCCAAAAATATTTCGCGATTATAAAAGTCCGTCACGTAGAGGACGATTTAACTAGTAGAAGCAGATTACCCGGGTGCGTATATTTTGTATTTAGGCTTCAAATAAAATGATTCATAGTATAACTGCTTATTGTTTATATGACATGAGTAGGAGTGGGGGTTTACTGAAGGCCGAAAACTAAAAAAATGCAAATACCTCCGTTAATAATCATGATAGTGAAAAAACGTATTTAGCAACATTTATAGAACAATTCATTTTCAGTTAGATTGGTCCTTTACAAGTTTTCGATCCATTGCTGAATATCGGAGATATTAAGATTTTTGAAGTTCTCACATCTAAACCCTCCGCCCCACTGGTCGGAATTCAGTTTATAACGAACTTCATCTTTAGTTTTACACACTCCGTTTATATATCGCAAACAAAAATTGCGACCCCTTAAGCGTTTACAGGCAAATATATAAGCGCTTTAGAACGTACCCCGTTTTCTTCATCTCCCGTGTAGGATCGATGTCTCAATAGCTGATTTCCCTTAAGGGACTTCCTTTGGCTCGTACGGGTATTATCCAACTGTATGGACTCAACTATTGTACTGGACATTCCTCGCCTTGCATTGTGCGGGCAAGGGACAGATACTGGCCGTCGGACAGGAAACCCTGGATCAGTATTGACAAACAGAGCAGGGACTTGGGGCTGGTGTTGTTGCATGAGCTATTGTACAGCAGAGAGGAACATATGGGATCTGGAGAGAGCTGCAACAGCTGTTGGTCTGGTGTTTGTATAGCTCTCAGACTGCATGTCGCCTAGTCTCTGCGTCCATTGTGCCAAAGACTTGAGACAGCTATTTACTTCCCATTAATAACACCTTCGTTAAACCCCCATCAGACAAGTCTACTTCCTGGTGGCTGGCCCACGATTAGCAAACACCTCAATAATTCAAACCCTGGCTCGTGCTATCGAGTGCTAAATACACACAAACTCTTTCTAGTACCAATCTTTCTTTTGATTAGCTATTCGATCCTCGTGAAGATATCGATTTTTATACCCTCATCTACAACTTGGCAGAGTCTACTCTTCTCACTTTTAGCAATTGGTCGAACAGTTACTAGAAAAGACCGACACGCAGGGTCATTGTAAAGTAAGCTAAAACCACCCTTCGTTTGACAGTCCCGGACTATAAACGTAAACAACCCAATACGGGGAACAGACGAATAAAACCTACTGACTAACGACAACTAACTCCGTACAACTTTCGACAGACAATGAAGATGGCGCCATCGCATCGAAAGCGCTGGACAGTTTTGCTCGTTGATTAGCCAGTGACAACGACAACTGTCTACTAATAATTTTTTAGTTGGATGAAGTAGCTCGATCCTCGTGAAGATATCGGTTTTTATACCGTCACCTACTACCTCTTGGCAGAGTCTAATCTTCTTACTGTTAGCAATAGGTCGAACAGTTACTAGAAAAGCCCGACACGCAATGACAGGGTCATCGTAAACTAAGCGGATTTCCCACGTCCTCGTAAGACATGCTAGAAATGTCATCTAATTACATATTCTCTATTCATATGTAAAAGAACGATAAGTAGGAGAGGTGGGTGGGGGTTGGGCAGGGGTTAAAACTGAAAAAAAGAAAGTACGAGTAACTAACGTAATTCTTTCATTACGAACAAATGCATTGAACAACAATTATAGAAGATAAATAGTTGTAGAACACAGTAGCCTGTTCTATAACATTTTACGATTCAACTCATAATAACGAAAAAAGTTTGAATTTTCCATTTCCTAAAATTGCCAAAACATTTTCTTCTAATTTTTTATATTAATTGATATATTTGCATTTCAGCCATTTCCAGGGAAATCAGCTGTTGAGATCTTATTCAAGGCGCGATTTTCGAAAAATATCATAAAAAGATTATACATCACATATGTGATAGTTTTATGCAAAATGGAGGATCAATTTTGTCCATGGCAGAAATCACACCAGTGGGTAGGGGTGGTTCAGAAGGGAGGAATTTCAAAAATTTGAATTACTAATAGACATTTAAAAGTTGCCCATACCCAATTTCATTACAAATCTTAAAAAAATGTTGTTATATACATATTTTATCTGTGATGAATATAAACCGCTATATTCGGATTTTGTTTTAGTTTTTATCCTTAGGTAAATTCCCACTCCTACTCGCTTCGTATTAACAATAAACTGTTATATCATTGAGCACACTATTCTCAGGTTAAATGCTAAATATGGTTTTTAAGAGACCTTTATTATGTGAGTTGTTATTATTATTTACATCCACTTTTTGCTACTAAGCTAATCGGGAGGGGTTATCTACAGGTTACCATCCTTTTCTAGCCAGGGTGGGACTTAGGATTTTATTTAATGAATTCCGTCACTAAATAAATTCCCTTGCCCAGGCGGGAATCGAATTCGCCACTATAGGATTACCATGTGAGATTAAAGGCAACGCTTTAACTCGCATGGCTAACCTAAGCCCCAATTATTATTTATTGATACAATTGTTAATGTATATAGTGTTAACATATAAATAGCCGAGCCATGAGGAGGGGAGTCCATATTGTAGGTGTATTTCAAGCTTAAACTGACTGGTTTAAGTCCACTTGGCTGGACTTAGAAGGACTTAAGTGTTCTAATGGTCTCAAACAGTGAGCTGAGCCGTTGTGTCAACGCAACAATGCCTTTAATGCTATTCACTCAGCGATAACTTAAGACTGAAAGACTCTCGGATTCCGGGATATATTTGGATAGGATAACGCGGTACTAGACTACAAATAGATAAATACTAGAGAGCATCTTGATATACAAACAACGGATATAAAAGTCCGTCACGCAGGGGCTGCGTAAACTAAGCAGATTTCCCTCGCGGTTTTCAATCGATAAATATACATACAGGTAACACAACCGTCAATTCTCAGTAAATGTACAAGAAACGGCTGAATTGTAAACCAACAGGCAAGCCAACCTCGTAGCGCTGCATAGATAGACAGGAAAGACAAATAATTAATGGAATATATCTGAATATAACATATTAATTTTATTGAAAACAATTTACTAAAGCTAGTGCTGTAATTTGTAATGAATCAGAATCAATTTAGCTCACTCACTCAAATAGAACGTATTTGCATATATCACACAAAGTAAAAGTAGTAATAGATAAATCTACATACTGGTAACATAAAACCACCGTGAATAAATACAAACGGAAATAAGAAATGTTTCATCCAATTTCAATAAACTGCCGACAGGAAGCGTTAGGTTAGAAATGTAAACAAACGGGTCTGCCCGCCTCACACCGGAAAGAAAAACAATTACTGAAATATATCAGAATATAACATATTAATTTTATTGAGAACTATTTACTATATCTAGTACTGCAATTAATAATGAGTCAGAATAATTGTTATCTCAATCAATTAAATTTTAGTAGTCCAAAACCTTAAGACGGGGGGGGTCACCAGGACATATTTGCATGTATCTCGTATAATAAAGGTCTCTTAAATACAATTTTTGGTATTTAAACTTCAAATAATGTTTTTTATTATGTAGCAGAGTATTGTTTGTGTAACATGAGTAGAAGTGGCGGTTTGCTGATGGCTGAAAACTGAAAAATTCAAATATCTCGGTTAATATTCAAGATAGTGAATAAATGTATATAACAATATTTATAGTACATTTAATTTTCAATAAGATTGGTTCTATACAATTTTTCGATCTGACCTATGGTAACGGAGATATTTCGAATTTTCGAAAATCCTCCCCTCCCCTGGCTCGATTTCAGCCATTACCGAACTTGATCTTTCTTTTTACATAAAACGACTAAATATCGAGTTTGGTGACGATTAAACAATAATTGCGACCGCTAGAGCTGTAACAGACAAATATATATATATATATATATATATATATATATATATATATATTCAGTTTTGAACGGACCTCATTTTCGTCATCTCCTGGGATCGATGGACATTTGAAGAAAACTTTCGAAAATCGCGTCATGAGTACAACCTCAATAGATGATTTACCTTAAGGGAAATCTGCTAAAACGGTGACATTATTAACCAACAGCTCAACGCTAGTACAAACACGATATTGAAACCTTAACTAATTAAACAGAATATCAAACGAAAGAGACCAACAGATAAACCGACGTCGAACGTAGATTCAGATTCTAATTAAATTATGTAATATTAGCTTCGCTTAAACCTATATAATTGTGTAAACACTATAACATTGAATGAAACCTTTACTCACACACAAGCAACAATGCCAGACCAGAACTCTAATAACATACAACTAAAGATAACAATCTAATATGGATAACTGGCAACGATCTACTACACAACAACAATTTACCTGGACACAAGCTAAAACTATCACTCGTTTGACAGTCCAGAACTATAAACGTAAAAACCCAATACGGGGAACAGACGCGTAAAACCTACCGACTAACGGGCAACTAACTTTGTACAACTTTTGACAGACAATGAAGATGGCGCCATCGCATCGAAAGCGCTGGACAGTTTTACACGATGATTAGCCAGTGACAACGAAAAAGGTTTTCACCAATAGTTATGACAACAGTCTACCAATAAGTTATTATTTGGATGGAGTAGCTCATAATAAAAAAAATCATTTTAACAGAATTACCTCGAGGGAAATCAGCTACTGAGGTAGTACTCATGGCGCAATTTTTGCAAAATGTCTGCAATTGTCCATCCCTCCTATCCAGGTGATGACAAAAAATACGTCAAGCATGAACTGACTGAAATACTCCCCCTATACCTCCCCCCTACCTAATTTCCGAATTTCGCCGTTAACAAGCATGATCTTTAATTTTACATAAAACGTTTAAATGTTGAGTTTGGTAACGGAAACGATGACCTCACACCTGAGTGGACCTACGATGACATATATACAGGCGTAATCGAATACGTCACGAGATAAACAAACTTCTCTAAAAGGATGATAAAAAGTCCGCCACTCAGGGGCTGCGTAAACTATGCAGATTTCCCACGTGAAGTTATACAATAGAGAAATATACATACTGGTAACACAATACCGCCGTGATTAATTACAAACGGAAATGAGAAATCTTTCAGTTAATTGAAATAAATTCCCAACTGAAACGGCTTCTGAATTGTAAGAATAATTTATATTTTAACAACTCAAATTTTAGTAGTCCAAGAACTAAAGAAGGACTCCCTTAAGGGAAATCTGCCAAAATTAATAGCTGACTTAAGGACTTCATAAATGGAGGAAATTTCAAGACATTACCAGTGTAACTATGGACTGACAATTACGTTGGTGGTATCGCAACGAAAACACAAAGTGTACTCGAACATGAGCCAGTAATGATGTATCAAGCGACAGCTGTGACAATTTAATACTGCTTAGTTTACGCAGCCATTGATTGCGGGCGTTTACTTTTTTGAAAATTCGGGAAAAAGCATGATTGATAAAGAGATTTACATACTAAAAAAAATATTTAGGAAAATTAGGAATGCACTCTCTAACGGGGATATTTTCGGGAAATGTATTTAATATTTGTTGTCTCTCGGCCAATTGATTGACGCTCTCTCTCTCTGTCACTCACTCTCTTTCTCTCTCTCTCTCACTCACTCACTCTCTCTCTCGCCCCATATCTCTGTCTCTTCTACAAACACATTTATCCGACATTCAATCCGGGCGGATTTAATATTGAATCGATTCCCTTTGAGCGAATTAGTCCCAATGTATCCGGTTATTCAGACAGGACAGCCGTCGCGTTATCCTGGCCAGAGATGACGAATCTTCAAAGGTGTTGCTCAAGTTGTGTATGTGTGTTTCAAGGGGAGAGGCAGAGGAGACACAGCCGAATACTCCTTGGGAGGAGATAAAGCACGGACAATCTAAACCTACATATAAAGCGGCACAACAAAGGGGAGTTCGCCCCCCCCCCTTCCACTCTCATTAATACTAATGAGGAGGGGGGGAGGAGGAAGTTCGAATCTCTTTTTAAACTGTATACATTTTACATTTCCTCAAATTATTTTGACCCTCTCCTGAATAAAATTTAAATTGTTTATACTCACACTTAAGTAATCATTATGTAATGAATGATTTAATTATTCTGCTCGTTTAGTTTAAGGAATTTAATTAGTTCGATCGGTGGTTTTGAACCCGCGTAAACGTTGAATAAATAAAAATTGCGTGCAAATGAAAACAGGTCAGAAGACAAATATACTCACCTGAGCGAATATACCTACTTGAATATTTCGAAAAAAAGTTCTCAAATAAAAGTGAAGTATGCACTTCAGAATTTATGCAAATTTGAACGTTTTGGAGGAGTTATAAAAATATGGTATTTTTAGTTTTGACAACTATAACGTAATTATTTTATATAATTACAGGGGGGCTCAGGTAAGCCATGTGAGTTAAATCGTAGACCTTAATCTCACATGGTATACCTAGAGTGGCGAGTTTGACTCCCACCTGGGCAAATAGGAATTAATTCTGTGATGGAATTCATTAAATAAAATCCTTAATACCATCCTGGCTAGAAAAGGGTGGTAACCCTTAGATAACCCGTCCTAGCTACCCTTAGTTGCAAAAAGTGGACACAAATAAATAATTTAAATTAAAAATGAAAACTTAAAATGATTATTCAAATCGTTTTTATATGTCAACTAGTTTCGCGTCCATATCACGGAAAAATTCTACTACAAAAATTAGCTAAACTAAAGGACATCTTTCTCTATGACCTTTCACTAGCTGTTCCAGTCGGAGAATGGCTTACAAAGTATCTTAGATCAAGTCAGCTGATTTATATCGATGGACGAAATACAAATATATCGATTATCCTTAATACAGTGTAGACTAAATCATAAATGAGAAATTTATAATTGATAACTTTAACATGTCTAATAAATTATTATTATTTTTAATGTCCACTTTTTGCAACTGAGGCTAATTGGTGTGGTTATCTACAGATTGCCACCCTTTTCTAAGCAGGGTGGGACTAAGGATTTCATTTAAGGAGTTTGTCACTAAATAAATTCCTATTGCCCAGGCGAGAATCGATCTCGCCAATCTAGCTTACCATGTGAGATTAAGGCCAATGCCTTAACACCTACGGCTAACCTGAGCCCCCTAATAGTAAAAGTAAAGTATGGTTACCAGTGGGTAGTAAGTAATAGGAGCAGAAAGCCAGATATTTAAATCTACCGTTGGGTATTTTAGTGTGAAGTTAAGTTTGGTTGAAAATATGTCTCACTTGGAGATGTTTCATGATTGTCGTGTAGTAGTTCTGAAAGGTTGGTTTGGTATGTTATTGTCAGTTATTAGTCTGCAGTCTGTAAGTAAGTATTTGATAGTTAATTGTGTATTGCACAGTGTACATAAAAGTGGTTCAGTCCTAGTCATGAGGTTACCGTGTGTGAATGGCCATGTCTGAAACGAGCAAGAACATCCACTTATTCTCTCCTAGTGTTCTGATTGTTGCGAATGGATACTTGAGGACATTTTTGAATAACGTGTTTCACCTGAACAGCTGATTTCCTTCGCGAGAATCAGACCACTTCCGGCACCAGCACCGGAAGTCATTTCCTAACTACTCCTTGGTTTTCCTGCAGCTTTCACATGAATGCCGTGAACGCGGGTCGTTAAGCCGAGACGAGAGGAACAAGGGAAACTCTCCAAATACAACTTTTAATGACGACTGGAAGGCATTAACAGGAGCACGGATGTTAGAAATGTACGTTTGGAGAGTGAGTGAGTCAGAGGGGGGGGGAATCTGAACTCCCCGCGAATGGATTTACCTCCAGAGTGGAGTTTACGCGGAGTTGCTGGAAAACTCCACATCCCTTGGAGCAACTTCACCGCCCACAATGGAGATCTGCTCTGTCTCTTATCAAACTTCTCGCTGTTTCAACTCGAACCCCGAAACCTGGCGACAATAGTCGTTAGTTTAATCTAATCAACGCCGAGACGTTTATAAATATATATTATTGCTGTAATGGGAATTACAACGTTGATTGACACGTTGCAGCTGATCCTGCTGTCAATCAATGAAAGGGTTGATGTTGCTAAACATTTGTCAAATAAGGGCAATAGAAATACTTAATCTCGGCGTGGGAAGGAGTTGAGGAGATTAAAGCCGCTGTAGATGGGGGAACACATTCACAAGGAAGTTCCACTCAGCTTCGAGAACCAGTCGAGTGCGACGAAATGACGAAAATGATGTCCGTTCAAAATTATATATATATATATAATTTTGAACGGACATCATTTTCGTCATCTCCTGGGTAGGATCGATGGACATTTGAAGACATTTTTCGAAACTCGCGTCATGAGTACGTCCTCAATAGCTGATTTCCCTCAAGGGAAATCTGCTAAAAATGTATTTTTAGATTTAGTTAAGAAATAAAAGTATAGGAAATTAGTAAATTTAATATGTATTATATATATATATATATATATATATATATATATATATATATATATATATATATATATATATATTTGTCTGTTACCGCTCTAGCGGTCGCAATTATTGCTTAATCGTTACTAAACTCGATATTTAATCGTTTTATGCAAAAAGAAAAATCAAGTTCGTTTACGGCTGAAATCGAAGCTAGAGGAGGGGAGTTTAGAGGAAGGATTTTCGAAAACTCAAAATATCTCCAATCCTATAAGTCAGGTCGAAATATTGTATAGAACCAATCTTATTGTAAATTAAATATACTATAACTATCGTTATATGCATTCATTGTCTATCTTGAATATTAACCGAGATATTTGTGTTTTTTTATGTTTTCGGCCTTCAGTAAACCCCCCCCCCCTCCTACTCATTTCATATCAACTTTAAGCTGTTATATAATGATGCACTTTATTTGAAGCCTAAATAAAAAATATTGTTCTCATTGAACTTACGTCATGAGATAAATGCAAATACGGGACGCAAGTGGGAAACGTGCTTAGTTAATGCATCCCTGGCGTGACGGACATTTTCAGTTTTTTTTTTTTTTTTAAATAATTAAAATCAATTTATCTCGTGTGTGTGTGTTATTGCTCCGGCTAACCCAATTTTCGGACAATACTAAAGTGGATATAGTGTTTCATCTAATTCTAGATACCCATAGTGATAATTTATGAAATTCGGTAAAGGCTGAAATCGTACCTGGCAGAATGGGAGAGGTTTAGAGAAGGAGGAGACCCAATATTCAGGATATATTTGTTACTATAAATCGAATCTTACAATTGCATTTTGTGTAGCATATTTCCCCTGAGGGATAGATACGGAATATAGCATAGATCAAATAAGCATTCTCGGAATAAGAACGCCAAATGACGTCACCAGACGATGAATTTCCTTATATCTCGTATAACATAGGCCTCTTGAAAACAATATTTGACATTTAGGCTTAGAATAAAGTGATTTAAGATATAAGAGAGATTTGGCATGTAGGGGTGGGCGTTTACTCAAGGCTGAAATCTATAAAATACACATATCTCCGTTAACATTGAAGATAGACAATAAATGTATTTAACAATATTAATAGCATATATTATTTGTAATAAGATTGGATCTATACAATTTTTTAATCCGACGTATAATAACGTAAACATTTCCAAATTTCGAAATTCTCCCCACTAAAAACCATCCTCCCACTTGTCGGATTTCAGCAATTAACAAGCTTAATTTTCCTTTTTAGATAAAAACTTTAAATATCAACTTTGGTAAAGATCAAACAAAAATTTCGACTGCTAAAGCAAAACCACACACACACATATATATATATATATATATATATATATATATATATATATATATATATAATTTTGAACGGACCTCATCGTCATCTCCTGGGTAGAGTCGATGGACATTTGAAGACATTTTTCGAAAACCATTTCACAAGTACGACATCAATAGCTGATTTCCCTTAAGAGAAATGAGCTAAAATTAATTTGGTTACCCCTTTTTAAAAGCCACCATAAAAAGTGATATATATATATATATATATATATATATATATATATATATATATATATATATATATTTCCCTTTAGGGAAATCTGCTAAAAAAATGCTTCAAAAAGAAGACATTTCTGTTTTGGTATGGATGTCGCCGATCAGAGATTATCTGCCCCGTCGAGATAAGGGAATCTAATGACGGTAATGCAAATCCGATATCGGAATCAGTTCAAGAGGGTAGGAATCAATACACCCGACATACTTAGGGAGGCACTTTAAAGGGTTATGATGCAAACATAAGTATTATTGTGGCATCGTAAATGTTTCGTTACTAGATTCCAGCAGGTAGCAAACGTAAAACTGTTTACATCGAAAAGTGACTATGATGTAGGTTTCAGGACACGAAAACGTTCGACGTACAGTCGACGTGAACAAACGCACCTAACATGTGACCCAGAGACAATCTTCTGACATTAACATACAGACCCTACTAGACATACATATACTGCACACATCATTATATGACTGGCACAGATGTTGACATAGAACGTTATAAAGTTGTCCAGAAGAAATATAGCCTTATATAAAAAAAATGGCCAACCAGCAGCCGTGACAATAGACAAGACCTAGTTGTACTAACGAGACTTAGGATAGGACAACGCTCTCATAGCTCATGACTATAACGGAAAGAGCTCTCTGCAGAACATGCCATGAACCATTAACCATTAAACACATACTGACTAACTGCAGGAACATTGAATACTTAGAGACCCCACATAACATGTACGAACTTCATACAGGCAGGAGCCCACATATCGAAAATATACTAAATGAACTTAAAACATTTAATTTGTTTTACAAAATTTAATTTCTCTCCTTTTAGCAGATTTCCCTTGTGGGAAATGAGCTATTGAGGTTGTACTCATAACGCGATTTTCGAAATTTTTCTTCTAATGTCCATCGATCCTACCAAGGAGGTGACGAAAATAAGGTCCGTTCAAAATTATATATATTTGCCTGTTAACGCTATAGTGGTCGTTATTTTTGTTCGATCGTTAAGAAACTCGATATTTAACCGTTTTATGTAAAAAAGCAGATCAAGTTCACCAATGGCTGAAATCGGAACAGAGGGAAGAGGGGTTTAAAGGGGGGGATTTTCGAAATTCGAAATATCTTCGTTAGTATACCTCGGATCGAAAAATTTCATATAACCAAACTTATTGCAAATTAAATTTACAATAAATATTGTTATGTACATTTATTCTCTATTTTGAATATTAACCGGAGATATCTGCATTTTTATGAAGTATGTGAGACATGTTGGGTATTGTTCGGATTAGTTCGGCCGTTTCCGTAATTGTTCGACTATGGTGGAAGCTCCTACTAACATTACCTGACGTTTCTAACCTTAACTTACCTTCGTTACTTTGTGAGGTTTATGCAAATACGTTCTGTTCATCGCCCCTCCCCTTCTTTAGTTCTTGGACTACTAATAATTGAGTTATTAAAATTATTATTCTTAAAAAAAATAATAATTATAAATAATAATAATAATTTAAAAATTATTCTTACAATTCATAAGCTGTTTTAATTGGGAATTAATTAAAAATAACTGAAAGATTTCTAATTACCGTTTGTATTTACTCAGGGTGGTATTGTGGTACCATTATGCAGATTTCTCTATTGTAAAACTTCAGATGGGAAATCTGCTTAGTTTACACAGCCCCTGCGTGACGGACTTTTTTTTATTTTGACTTACTGAGAAATTTAATATAATTTTGAACAATTTTAAATAATATAAATGTACTAAAATATAGGAATAACTTATTCATTTGTTATTAGAACCATTTTAAATTGTTGCCTTTATTGCTAGTCTAATGTTTATTTGTTGTCTTTATCACTTATATTGAGTGTTTATTTATTTTTTTATTTGTTGGTCCAGTTTTTGTTATTTTTTTTATAACTTTTGTTTTTATTTAACATTATTAAACTTTGAGCCAAATCGTCTAGCTGCGGAAGCTCCTGTATATATAAATAAATGATGAAAATAAAACTGTTTAGTTTTTAAAATTAGTTAGTCTGTGTGTTATTTTTTGAAGGAAAATCCATTATTCTTCGCTCTTTTTGGATTTACCCATCAAATAAACCCTACCCCCTACTCCTGAGATATACAAATTTAACAATTTATACAACTCATACTATGGAAGAAGTTTTTTATATGCAATAAATAACTTAATAAAAATTAATTTTTAATATTATTATTAAAAGGGATGATCAAAATGAAAACGGGGGAGGGAATATGACTAAATCAGATAAAATCTGTTCGGTTGAATAGGTGTGCATGTGGGGGTGTCGAAAAGGATAAAATTCCCCTTTCATAAATATTATACATTAATATTCTCTTTTATGAATAAAATTTATATCGGCGGTATCGCTTTATGCAACGGGGCTTTGTTATAAATATTCAACCATCTGAATGAGTATAATATAATAGAGTGAGAAATACTGAGTATATTGCAAACATGAAAGGATTTTTAAATACATACATCAAAAGGGATAACTATTAAAAATGAGGATAGACAATGTGTGAGACAGGAGTGGCATTGTACAGAGAATTTCCTTTATTTTCCAAATAAGATATTAAATGCACTTGTAATAAGATATTACATTCAGATTTTTCTTAAGGGAAATTAGCTATTGAGGTTGTGTTCATGGCGCGATTTTCGAAAAGTTTCTTCAAATATCATAATGTGATTTAAGGTATTAACGAACTTGATCTTTCGTTTCACATGAAACTATTATATATCAAGTTTGGAAAGATTCAAATAAAAATTGTGACCGCTAGATTGCTGATAGAGAAGTTTATAATTATACTTGTCTGTTAAATATCCTTTATGGGAATGTCAATTGATAAAGTTATCACACCCTGTATTTCTATGTATCTCACAAATTAAAAACTCAACGAAAACAATATTTGGCATTTCGAATGAGTGGGGTGATAGTTATTTTTAATATAACCTTGGAAGGAGGAGGTCTTTACTAAAGGCTGAAATCTGAAGAATATAAATTTCTAGCTTAATAATTAAAAAGGTGAAAAAATGTATAAAACAACATTTGCAGAAGATTGTTTAATAATGGAGATATTGAGAATTTTCGAAATTCCCTCTTCTAAACCCTCGTCAGATTTCGGCTATTAACGTACTCGATCATGATTCTTTACACACAACTTTTAAATACATATTATAAATCTAGTAATTTAACGATTAAAAAAAAATGTCTACCAGAAGAGAATTAGTAGAAAAATATATAGTTTTGAACAGAAATTTCCTAAAACCGCATTTTGAGAAACGTTAATAGCGTAAGGGAAATCTGCTAGAAAGATGATATTCTGTCCACTGATTCATAACAGTTTAATTTACTTACTGCGTTATTCTAAATCGTTGGTTTTTGTGCACGAAAGTAAAAATTACCTGAAACAAAAAAAAAATATTAATATGACAAATAAAAAAAATTTGAAGAGGGAGTTTTGGAGAATCATGAAAAACAATTGCCAAATTAATCCTATTTTTAAAGTAGAACTTAAGTATAAAGCAGAATATAGGATTTACTGTGTTTAT
The DNA here is from genome assembly GCA_019009955.1 of Riptortus pedestris. NCBI lineage: Eukaryota > Metazoa > Arthropoda > Insecta > Hemiptera > Alydidae > Riptortus > Riptortus pedestris. The sequence continues at coordinate 146,105,302 of CM032232.1, read as the reverse complement.
CAGATTGATGAAAAAGCAACACTTTGCTCGATGAATTAATACTAAAGGAAAACGATTTACTCAATGATTGAAGTGAAAGGATATCCATTTGCTCAATGAGTCAAAATGAAAGGATAACCATTTACTCAATAAATTAAAGTGAAAGGATAACCATTTACTCTATTAATTGAAATGAAAGGATAACCATTTACTCGATGAATTAAAATGAAAGGATAGCCATTTACTCTATTAATTGGAATGAAAGGATAACTATTTATCGATGAATTGAAATGAAAGGATAGCCAATTATTCTATTAATTGAAATGAATTTTAACCATTTACTCGATGAATTAAAATGAAAGGATAGCCATTTACTCTATTAATTGAAATGAAAGGATAACCATTTACTCGATGAATTAATATGAAAGGATAACCATTTACTCGATGAATTAATATGAAAGGATAGCCATTTACTTGATGATTATAATTGAATGATAGCCAATTATTCTATTAATTGAAATGAAAGTTAACCATTTACTCGATGAATTAATATGAAAGGATAGCCATTTACTCTATTAATTGAAATGAAAGGATAACCATTTACTCGATGAATCAAAATGAAAGGGTAACTATTCAGACGATGAATTAAAATGACAGAGAAAGAGAGAAAGAAAAAAATATTTGGACCAATACGTACGTATTTTACACAAAGTGTTATTATAATATTTGTTACAAAATTATTATATTTTGGTACAACCCTTGGTGCAGTCGTTCTTCAGCGGTTGAACCTAAATTTTAATGAGTGGCTCCACTTGACATGACAAGGCTGCTATGATATTTCTTTAAAAGTTGTTGAAGATGAACTGAAATAGGAGCAACCTCCAATTCCCTGTGGATTTGGCTGTTCCTAACAAACCAGGGAGCATTCGCCGCTATTCGAAGTACTTTGCTCTGGAAGGACTGTAGTTTCTTTTTGTGTGTGTTGCTGATGCCCAGCCAGACTGGGCATGCGTATGTTAATATAGGGAGTATGAGTGTTTTGTAAAGTAGTGTTGCGTAGGTCAGTATCAGTGGTATATTTTTGTTCATTAAAGGGTATATTTGTGTAAGTCGTGTTTGTGCTTGTTGCAATTTAATGTTGATATGATGCCGCCATGTAAGTCGTGTGTCCAAATGTACTCCGAGATAGCGGATGCTCTGGTCCTTCGGTGTCCAAGGAATTGAGTGATGACCAATTATCAGTTCAGGAAGATCTTCGTCCTTGAATTGAAATGAAAGCATGCATAGCCATTTACGGGGTGAATTAAAATGTAAGGAGAACCATTTACTCCAAGGATTATAATGAAAGTATAACCACTATCTCAATGAATTCAAATGAAAGGATAGCCATTTATTCTATTAATTGATATGAAAGGATAACCATTTACTGAATGAATTAAAATGAAAGGATAGCCATTTACTTGATGATTATAATTGAAGGATAGCCATTTATTCTATTAATTGAAATGAAAGGATAACCATTTACTCGATGATTATAATAGAAGGATAGCTATTTATTCTATTAATTGAAATGAAAGGATAACCATTTACTCGATGATTATAATAGAAGGATAGCTATTTATTCTATTAATTGAAATGAAAGGATAACCATTTACTTGATGAATTAAAATGAAAGGATAGCCATTTACTCGATGATTATAATAGAAGGATAGCCATTTATTCTATTAATTGAAATGAAAGGACAACCATTTACTTGATGAATTAAAATGAAAGGATAGCCATTTACTCGATGATTATAATAGAAGGATAGCCATTTATTCTATTAATTGAAATGAAAGGACAGCCATTTACTGGATGAATTAAAATGAAAGGATAACCATTTACTCGATGATTATAATAGAAGGATAGCCATTTATTCTATTAATTGAAATGAAAGGACAACCATTTACTTGATGAATTAAAATGAAAGGATAGCCATTTACTCGATGATTATAATAGAAGGATAGCCATTTATTCTATTAATTGAAATGAAAGGACAGCCATTTACTGGATGAATTAAAATGAAAGGATAACCATTTACTCGATGATTATAATAGAAGGATAGCCATTTATTCTATTAATTGAAATGAAAGGACAACCATTTACTGGATGAATTAAAATGAAAGGATAACCATTTACTCGATGATTATAATAGAAGGATAGCCATTTATTCTATTAATTGAAATGAAAGGACAACCATTTACTCGATGAACTAACATGAAAGGATAGCCAATTACTCGATGATTAAAACGGAAGGAAAACCACTTACTCAATGAATTAAAATGTAAGGATAACCATTTACGCAATGAATTAAAATGAAGGATAACCACTTACTCAGTGAATTAAAATGTAAGTGAATGAAGACCAATGAAAATCTTTTCTGCCGCTAATTTCGTCATTAGCCTATCTTTGCTCCTTAACAGTTAACTCGAAACACTTTCTTGGTTTCGGTCCAATGGTATAATTCCAACCCAATGATATATTCTTGGTAGGTGAAGAAGCGTACCTTCCCCTAAGACGGTGGTGCAAGGCTAGCTGGAAGTGTCAAGGGCAGGCTTTGCACCACGAGTTATAGACTTTTTCCCCCAAACTCGCCCCATGCAAATTAGATCTGAAGGGCCTAACCTACGCACACACGCGCAGCTCGAGGGGTGAATCCTTAATACTATCAAACTTTATTCCCCTTCCTTTAGAACTGTTTACTTTTTTAATTTAGTGGCCCCACCTAAAACACACAGTGCTACCGCAATTGTTTAATCGAGAAAGCAAAGTGACGTTTCGACAAATCTGTGTTTGGTAACAAGGTTTGAATAAGAGATATTGACCAAAAGACAATGTAAAATGCCAAATTTCATGCAGATCGGCGATTTTAAAATCTGTGTTTCAATCGTTGTTGATACGGATACTCTAAAACACATTTACAACCTTTAAGAAAGTCCGCCACGCAGGGGTCTGCGTAATCTAAGCAGATTCCCACCTACTGGTAAAGACGACTAATGTGTAAACTCTCTTAGTATAGAAGTTACGAATAAATGTATTGTAGAAAATCACTAGCTTAACATCTATAACATTTTTAGATCTGACTTATATTGAAGGAGATATTTTGAAATTTCGAACGCCCCTATTTCTGGTTCCATTTCAGCCTTTAATGGATATGAACATTATCGTTGAATTAAACGGTTAAAAGTTGAGTATGTAATACACAAAATAAACATTTTCGAGTTAATATAGGAAAAATACGTAGAGCATTCAATTTGCAATAAGGTAGGTTGTATACACTATTTGATTCACCTTATAATAACGGAGATATTTCGAAATCCTTCCTCCCAATTCACCTTCCCTTTGATCCAATTTCATTCATGAAAGAACTTCATCTTTATTCTTACATGAACGTTTAAATATCGAGTTTGAGGAAATTGCGGCATGACAGCATTCATAGGCAAATAAATTTACTACAAGATTGGTTTTATACATTTTTTTCGATCCGTCTTATGATATCAAAGACATATTGAATTTTCGATATCCCCCCTTTAAGCCACCCTGCCCCTGGTCCGATTTCAGCCATTAACGAACTTCATCTTTAATTTACATAAAATGCTTCAATTTTGATCTTTGTGCAAATGTATATATTCATTGAATGGACCTGATTTTTGTCACCTACTAGGAAGACATTTGTGGAAAACTTTCAAAAATCGTATCATCAATACATCCTGAATAGCTGAATTTCCATGATGGAAATTTGCGAATAAAGCTTACTGGATGCAGTCTTAGTCTTCAAAGTTTTAATTAACAAGAAAGCATTTAAGTACGCGTATCTCTACGACAAAGAATATCATTTCGAAAATGCTCATTAAGGGGAATTCTTAAGGGAAATCTTCTAAAATTGAGAGACCACACCCTTCAGTTTAATTTATGAATACTTCTTTTTTTTCGTAATATAAATTTGAAAGGGCATGTCCAAGTTAATCATCGTTCAACCAAGCATTAATCTTATATTTCAACTGCAAATTGACAAGCAGTCGCTCAACATTTAAGTTGAGCGGTTCTACAGAAAAAAAAAACCTTGTTCCCCAAGGTCCTACCCTATATCCACGACTTCTATGCTTTAATGCTTCACGAGGGTAAAGATTCAAAACTCATCAGGGTTGTTTCCACATATGAGGCTCCGAATGACGTTTTATGAATGGAATATAATCCAATCATTTGTTGACCATAGTTTAAAAAACGTCCGTCACGCAGGGGCTGCGTAAACTAAGCAGATTTCCCACGTGAAGTTTTACAATAGTGAAATCTGCCTAATAACAACTGTAGTAGGAAGGGATCTCTAAACCTGTTCACGAGGGAGGAATAGTTTCGGAAACGGCCACCAGAGCTCTCGGTGGAAAGTCCGGAACATGGAGTCCTGCCGATCACACACACAATACAAATTCACATATCTCCGTTAATATTCAAGATACAGAATAAATGTATAAAACAATATTTATAGTAAATGTAATTTACAATAAGATTCATTCTATACAATTGTTCGATCCGACGCACAATAACTGAGATATTTCGAATTTTTAAAAATTGGCCCCGCTAAACGCCCCTCCCACTGGTCCGACGTCAGCCATTAACGTACTTTATCTTCCTATTTACAAAAAACGATTAAATTCCGAGTTTAGTAACGATCAAACAAAAATTACAACCGTTAGAGCGTTAACAGACAAATAAATATATATATAAATATATATATTTATATATATATATATATATATATATATATATATATATATATGTATATATATATATATATATATATATATATATATAGATAATTTTGAACGGACCTCATTTCCGTCATCTCCTGGGTAGGATCGATGGACATTTGAAGAATTTTTTCGAAACTCGCGTCATGAGTACGACCTCAATAGCTGATTTCCCTTAAGGGAAATCTGCTAATAAAACGTAGAACACAAGCTAATGGATACAAGCAGATGACACAGAAATAACAAAACTGGCATAAATATTTTCAAGATCTTTAGCGGCCCCTGAGTTCGAGATTCGAGGATTCAAATGGTTAGAGATCAGAGTTTTTAAGTAGTGAGTGAACAACTCGACATACAACCCCCCGTTAGGCAAGGAGGGCCTAAGGATGACTTGAATACTAGAGACTGATGGCCTCATAATGATCGGGAGCCACTCTTATCACCAAAGGACAGTTTGCTAGTCGACGGACTCTAGTAGAGTCAATGCCCTTCGCCATACCGACGGGCAGCCAGTCTGATTTACTCACTAGACTCCCGCCATTCTACTACTCTAGCCGTGACACCAACGCTTTCTGGCTTAGAACTGGTTGAACTAACTCTGAGCGTGGCACATACAAGTACTGACCATGCTCGATGTTGCTACACTTAGATATTCTCCACCACAGATCTAAGTGCGTCCCCTGCGAAATAGGGGCTTATCGCTATATATCCCCATAAATATCCGTAAATATATATATATATATATATATATATATATATATATATATATATATATATATATATATATAAATAATTTAGAACGAACGTCATAACCTAGGTGAGATCGATCCAGATTTAAAGAACTTTTTTGAAAATCTCTTCATGAGTACAACCTCTTCAGCTGACTTCCTTTAGAAAAATTTGCTAAAATAACACTTCACGAACAATAACTACATTTTGTCGCGAGTGAAGTCAGGGAACCAAAAGATATGCAACAAATATATTTTTAGCTAATTTTTGAAAAATGTGATCGAAATGAAAGTAAGTATGTCGTATATGGTTGAATTTGTCGTTAAAAGTGCTATATGATTCATTATAAAACAAATTTTAAAAAACTGAGGTGGAGAGGGAAAATTGTTGAACAATATGTCATTAAAAGAATATGATTGCACAGTTTTAACGAGTATTAAAACCCAAAAAACTATCATTCCAAACTTTTTTCTTTTTATCCATTACCGTTTTAACAATATTCGTTCAGAGATATAAAAACCGATTTTTTGATTTTTTTCAAGAGATGAGTTTAACGTTTCAAAACGTAGTTCCCCACGAACAATAAATAGTTTTCTATTACGTATGAACTACTTTACTTGCACCCAAAGTTTCAGAGTTTTTTTTTAACTTTTGCGTTCCCTAACCACCCTTGTTAGGATGGATGATTAGACACAGGTAGTTTTCTGCAAAAACACTTAAATTCTTTTAACTTACGACTCCATAAGAAGAGACCTTACAAGGAAAGAGGAAGGAAGACCCGAGACACTTCTTTCCTGAGATAGAGCCCAATTTCTCTTGAGAGAAGAAATAATGGCAAAGCCAGCGGCTGGCAACAAAGAAGAAGACGAGGTAACGACTGACAGTTGTAGTCCCCAAGTACAGCCTTCTGCCTCGAGTCTGTGTTAATATGTAATGGGACGATGTAAGGTGATGTCCTGGTCGGCGTGGCTTTGATGTTCCCTCTAACCTACACTCTCCCGCCGCACCACCAATAGCTATATGTCTAATTTTATTCCGGTCCCGAAGTACCCTGGGACAAAATATGAAAGCATGTTCAAGAACTCGGGATCCTTCTTTATGCACGATTTTGCACCAGGTGTTTCCCGGATGTTGTCTTAAATTCTTGAAGACTATTTTTGTGTATACTTGGATTCTCTTTTCTATATGTCTCAATGGACTATGAAAAGAAGTAAAACAATTTGAGGGTCTAATGAGATACAGTGCTTTCGGTGGTGGAAATTTCCTTGTTTTATTATGTGACGTGGTTATGGGTCACTAAGGTTGAAATAAAACTATTTCAGCTTACCGCCGACGTTTCAATATATTTTATCAGGTTTATCACGACGAACTGAATGTTGTACAAGATCTGAATACTGTACTTGAGTTAAATGCTAAAAAAGTGTCCATAATATAAATAAATAACATGATCGAAATTAAACTGTAGAATGGAATTGGAGTCTCATTTCATTCGAGCAGTATCTCCGACTCTCCGCCCCGGAAGAGCGTTTTATATTTTGTGTTATGGACAATTATTTTAGCAATTAACTCAATTGCATGATTCAGATCTTATCCACCATTCAGTTTGTCTTGACAAAGGTAATAAATTGCACAGAAAACTCGGAAAGCTGAAAGAGTTTTATTTAAACCATAGTGACCGACAACCTCATCACATAAGGATGGCACCGTCAGCGGTCATCACTAAGAATATTTTATATTTGTTCTATGTCAAATAGAAGGGGTTTCAAAGCTGTAAAATACCAGTGCACCATGATAAGTTGATGTGTGGGTTCGAACTAATGTCGCAAGAAGGGCTATAGAATTTCAATTACACATCTGTAAATGAATTGATTCTTTCGATCATCTTCAGGTTCCTCACCACAGCTGATCTTCGTCATCAATACTTTAGCTCCTTAAAACACTTTGTGCAAATTGTGGAAGACTTTCCTCCAGGCCTAGCAAAAGGACACTGCAGGTGTATATTTGAGGAATAAAATAAACATATCTATACACTGACAGATATGCTTATGTATACAACAATAAACGACAAGTTTTCTCAAAAGCAATACGCGAACTTTGCCCCTAGAGATTTTTACGGGCTAGTTGTTTCATTTTTAAGCCATCTGTTTGTATTCATTAGACTGTGTTCAAGGATGTTCAAAACGACGAATGGATAATATACCATATACATTTTTCTTGAATATTATCAGAGAGATTTTTATTTTTAAGTTTTCAGCGTTCAGTAAACCCCACTCCTGCTCACGTCACGTTTACAGTAACAAGCCATCTCTAGTACAACTAACATTTCAATTCCTGTTTACATAGGTTTCTAACTGTAGGAGAACTAGAAAATAGATTGTGAGATGAGATCATCAACGACGTTTACCCACTACCTGCGTGACCGGAGGCACTTTTGTTTTCTTTCATTGCGCCTGGCTTAGGCCATAGAGAGGTACATCCATAGCTTATATCAGAGATTCCCGAATTATTTTAAGCAAGAGACCCCTTTTCGAAAATGGACTGATACTTCTGACCCCATAGCCATATTAATTTAAAAACCCTTTTCCTAGTTTTTTTTCCCCCCCCTATTGATACAAAATACTTATCATTTTAAAAACATTGCAATTGGATAAGTGATTACACTTGATATTCTCATCAAAATTTAACAAAATTGAGTAAATATCAAGTGTAGGTATATGGGTCAAATAAAGTGCAAGTCAAAACTTGCCTGAAAGACTTGTACCCTCGAACTCATTATTTTGCAAGAACTTGTCCATGTTTATTGACTTGCCGAGTTTTATATCTTGTGCGAACTTTTTGTGCACGCTTATCGGCTTGTTGAGATTTTAAAGGACAACAATGCTACTACCTAATAAAATATTAGCCCCTCTTGTACAAGTTAGTACACGTAACACAACTTATTCAGAGTCTTGAAAGTTTCGAATAACAATGTGTGTTTCTTTTGGGGGTCGATTTTTAGACCTCGTAGACCACCAAAATCAATTTATGTTTGCTTCCACCATTGGGAAACCGATTTCGACCTCAAAGGGTCGATAACGACCACTTTGGGACGCCACCAGGCGTTTATCCAAAGAAAAAATTAACCGATATTTTATTGAACCTCATTTTGGACAATAACTACAATAATAGCAGACTACCCTTGGGTCAAATGTGATCAAATTTAGTCAATTGCACTGCTTTGAGTGTAAACTGCCCATGGATAATGACCAGACTACTTTGTCGGTCGATCTATATTTCCTTTCGTTAACGACCAAAGGTTTATCATACTTCTTGAAGGGCAAGGGACGATCCTATGGCTAGCTGTCAATGGAGTAAGGGTGGGTGGAGAGGATTAGGCGAGCAGTGTGCTCCAGGTTTGCCTGGCAATGACAGTTCTCGGCAACAACTTGGCCAGGTGTCGCTCTGGCTCTGAAACTGACCGCACCAAACTGCCAACAACTTTGAGAACGCTTTTCCGTCTACCCACCAACTATATCACGAAGTCCGGACATCGGTCTCATACACCTGAAAGAGAAAGGCCTCTAACGCAAAAGGTAGTTACAGGAAATATTAATGTCTGGCTCAATGAAGAACTATATCCTTCAAACCCAAGGTGGGTCTGAGCTTACCAGGTGAGTTAAGGCAATGGACTTCACCTGGCAAGCATAGAGTCGAACGTTTGATTCTCACCTGGGTAATAAGAATATATTTACTGATGAACTCATTAAATAAAGCCCCAGCCTGGTTAGAAAAAGTCCGTCACGCAGTGGCAACGTTAACTAAGCAGATTTCTCAAGTGCGTCACATATTTGCATTTATATCAAAACGTAAACGATCCACTAGAACAATGTTTGGTATGAGGCATCAGATGATGCGCTACATAATATAACAGCTTATATTTATTTATAGCTGGTGGTGAGGGTGATGAATGGTTAATCACAAAACTTTTTTATGGCTCCTCACAATTTTATTTCTTATAAACGCTGAGCGCTTTCGGGGACTAAATCCCCATCCTCAGAGCTACAAAACAATGTAACACCATAATTAGGAGTCTAAAAATCAAATGATTTTTAGACTAAATGATTTTTAGACTCCTAATTATGGTGTTACATTGTTTTGTAGCTCTGAGGATGGGGATTTAGTCCCCGAAAGCGCTCAGCGTTTATAGGAAATAAAATTGTGAGGAGCCATAAAAAAGTTTTGAGATTAACCATATAACAGCTTATTGATAATAAGACAATAGTAGGAGGCCGATAACTAAAAAAAAATATGCAAATATCCCAGTAAAATTCAATATTGTGAAAAAACCGTAAATGATATTTATTGAATAAAACATTTGCAATAAGATTGATTCTATACAATTTTCGGTCTGACGCATAAAAGTCCGTCACGCAGGGGCTGCGTAAACTAAGCAGATTTCCCACGTGAAGTTTTAGAATAGAGAAATTTCAGAATAGAGAGTCAAACAATTACGGGAACGGCCCAAACTAGCTCTTGACGGAAACTCACGACTAGACCCGAAGTTAGCCGATCTCATCTCAGAAGCTGAAAACAGAAAAATGCAAATATCTCGGTTAATATTCAAGATTCAGAATAAATGTATATAACATTATTTATAGTAAATTAAATTTGTAATAAGATTAGTTCTATATAATTTTTCGATCCGACGTATAGTAACGGAGATATTTCGAATTTTCGAAAATCCTCCCCTCTAAACCCCCCCCCCTCCCACTGATCCGATTTCAGCCATTAACGAACTTGATCTTTATTTTTGCATAAAACGTTTAAATTTCGAGTTTGGTAACGATCAAACGATAATTGCGACCGCTAGAGCGTTAACAGACAAATATATATATATAATTTTGAACGGACCTCATTTTCGTCATCTCCTGGGTAGGATCGATGGACATTAGAAGAAATTTTTTGAAACTCGCGTCATGAGTACGACCTCAATAGCTGATTTCCCTTGAGGGAAATCTTCTAATAAGCTAGATATTAAGGAAATTTCCCCTCTAACCCCCCCCCCCTCCCACTGCTCGGATTTCAGCCATTAACGAACTTGATTAGTTCTACATAAAAAGTTTAAATATCAAGTTTCATTTTCTTCCTCTCCTGACTCGAATCGGTGGATATTCGAGGAAATTTTTCAAAGACCGAATCATGAGTAGGGACCTTGCGATACTGGATTCGATCCGATATCTGGTATCGATACCATACTGGTAATAAAAGTATCGATACTCCGATAATATCGCATTATAAGTATCGATACCTAAGGTATCGATATCGCTCTGATTATTAAATCAGGTTTTTTAGAAAAAAAATTGTGATTTATTACTGTTATAAAACGTCAGTTTTATCTCTTTAAAAACGTTTTCTTGTTTCTTAAAAAAAAAAAAAAAAATTTTTTTGTTTCATTATGGAAATATATGAAGAACATAGGTAATCCTCAATTGGCGGTTATCCTTTATCTCCTGCCTTTGAAATATCGTAATACGACATACTTTGATGTATTACTCATTATCATGTATTTTATTTACTTTAAATTCGAAATTTTTATTAATTTACTTTTAATGTAATAAGTTGATATTAAATTATCAAACCTTCGAGACCGATACTCATCTTTTTGTTGCGATACCGTTGAAATATCGGAAGTAAAGTATCGATATTAATAGTCCTAGTAGCGAAACAAAAGTATCGATACCTACCCATATCGGTAGTATCGCAACGTCCCTAATCATGAGTGCGACCTCAACAGCTGATTTCGCTTGATGGAAATCTGTTAAAACAGGTTAAGGAATAACATTTTTTTTTTAAATCAAAGTCATTAAAATACATGATACGATCACAATGTAACTCGTGCAGTCCTTCAGCCAGAAGCTGTGTGATCTAAGCAGATTTCCCAAGTAGAATGATAGGAAATATGAAACGTTCAATACTAGTGGGTACAATCATCCAATCCATGATTATTGAACGATATTACCTGCAGACCGCTTTGAATTCATTTTATACAAACAAGAAAATATAAAACAATTGCCAAGTCCAAAAGCACAAAAGTAACAAATAATAATTAATTGGAAAGTCTCAAATAAAGACAGAAAGTGTAATTGGAAAAAAAAAAAACTTTTATTACTGATTAAAGCTAAAATTAATTAAAAGTTGTGAAGCATGTTGTTGTAGTGGGAAGGTTGTTCGCCACCTTGGAATTAGCCGAGGCTTTGCCAACTCTCCAGGATTAGAAGTTCCACCTGTATTTTTGCTCTTCGCTATCTCTAGCCAAGTTTCTAATATCCTATCCTCATCTATATGTAAATTAGGGCAGGTGTAGCAACATATGTGACATAATAATGACTGATAAACAGCTAATATAATGGTTGTTCTTTAGAATAATTTTTAAAAATGATTTACCAGCTTTGAGTAGCTGACTGCTATCCTCAGAGGATAAGGAGGCAGTTCTGAGGTCAGAAATCATCCAGCAACATAAAGACAATGTTGAAAAGTCCGCCACGCAGGGGCTGAGTAAACTAAGCAGATTTCCCACATGAGGTTTTACAAAACAGAAATTTCACGAGAGTCGAGTAGTTAAGGACGTCCGAACTAGCTTTTGGCGGGAAAGTCACCCGTCCGTTAGCCGCCCAGATTTAATAAAAATGAAAATATCTCGATTAATATTCAAGATAGAAAATAAATGTATAGAACAATATTTATAGTAAATTTAATTTGCAATAAGATTGAATTTTCAAAAATCCTCCCCTCTAAACTCCCCCTCCCACTGGTCCGATTTCAGCAGTTAACGAACTTGATCTTTCTTTTTACATATAACGACTAAATATCGAGTTTGGTAACGATCTAACAAAAATTGCAACAGCTAGAGCAGTAACAGACAAATATATATATATATATATATATATACACTCAACCGCAAAATAAAACCGGAGACATCATATTTGTCGTATTAAAAGGTAATTTTCAGCAATCTGTTTCTTTATGTGGGTATTCTAGTTATTACAGAGAATTTAGAGTCTAAGTCCATTGAACTAATCCCTTCAGGATTAGTAAACAATTAGATAAAACTCAGGTTAGATTTATTTGTCGTGAAGTTGATCTATTCTGTAAGTAGTTTTCGAATATTTAAACATCTTTAATTATTAACCTAGCATTTTCTTTAATTAATGTTTTAATTTTATTTCGGTCCAGAATAATGGGTCTTTCAAACTTAGATGGAAGGCCGGAAAACTTAGATGGGGTAGCGAAGTCTACCATTCACTGTAATAAAAATGAAGAATAATTTTTTTTTAAATGTCTTAATTTACCTTTTTTTTATTTTATTTTGTATTTTTTTTTTGTAAATAATCAATTATTATTATTCACTTTTGGCAGATTTTGTTTAAATAACCTATAAATTAACCAATTATTTTTATTAAAATGATTAATATACATATATATTAAGTATTTAACAAAATTATAAGACTAAATCTAAGTGTCCGGTTTTTTTTTGCGGTTGAGTTTATATATATATATATATATATATATATATATATATATATATATATATACATATATATATTTGTCTGTTACCGCTCTAGCGGTCGCAATTTTTGTTTGATCATGAGTACAACCTCAATAGCTGATTTCCATTAAGGAAAATCTGCTAAAAGGTACGTCACACCTGGGCCAGAGTAAACTAAGCAGATTTCCCACATGCTGGCAGAAACGTTCAGGATCTCATGTCACCACATATTCTATGTTTCGATGTAAAACAACCTAGAGCGTGAGGGGGGGGGTGCTGAAGCTGAAAACAAGAAAGCACGAACAACTAACTTAATACTTGAGTTACTAAATAATTGTAGAACATGAATAGCTTAACAAGAATGGTAACCCCCCCCCCTAGATCAATAAAACCCTCATTTCTACTTAACTAATATTTACATTAAAATATAAAATAAGTCCGTCACGCAGGGGCTGCGTAAACTAAGCAGATTTCCCAAATCTGCCTAATAACAACTGTAGTAGTAAGAAACCTCTAAACCTAAAACATTATTTAGGGCGTAATAACCCAGTAGTTTCTAGCCCCAAAAACAGTTAACCTAACCTCTAAACCTATTCACGAGGGACGAATAGTTATAGAAACGGCCGCCAGAGCTCTCGGCGGAAAGTCCGAACATAGCCTACTGGTGACCACACGCAGAATACAAATGCAAATATCTCGGTTAATATTCAAGGTACAGAATAAATGTATAGAACAATATTTATAGTAAATTTAATTTGTAATGAGATTTATTATATACAATTTTTCGATTCGACGCATTATAACGGAAATATTTTGAATTTTCAAAAATCCCCCCTCTAAACCCCCCCCCCCTCCCACTGGTCCGATTTCAGCCATTAACAAACTTGATCTTCCTTTTTACATAAAAACGATTAAATATCGAGTTTCGTAATGATCAAACAAAAATTGCGACCACTAGAGTGTTAACAGACAAATGTATATATATATATATATATATATATATATATATAATTTTGAACGGACCTCATTTTCGTCATCTCCTGGGTAGGATCGATGGACATTTGAAGAAATTTTTCGAAACTCGCATCATGAGTACGACCTCAATAGCAGATTTCCCTTAAGGGAATACGAACTTTTTTTTTTATTTCTGTTCTCATAAACATCTTACTGCGGGAGATATAGACAATAGATGGTAAAAAGTTATCACAAGACTGTGATATTCCAGAAAATCTGTTTAGTTTATCCAACATTTAAATGACGGATTTTTTTTAGAAAATTTTTCTTAAAAGAAATCTGCTATTGATGTTGTACTCATTACGATGATTTTCGGAAATTTTCCTCTAATGTCCATCGATCCCACCTAGAAGATGAGGAAAATGAGGTCCGTTCAAGATTATCTATGTATGTTTGCCTGCTCAAGCTCAGGCGGTCGCAATTTTCGATCGCTATTAAATGTGATATTTTGTCGGTTTATGTAAAAAAAAAAAACGGGGTTTAGAGAGAGGACTTTCGAAAATCTAAAATATCTCGGATCGGAAAATTGTATACAATTAAACTTATTGAAAATTGAGAGATCTATAAATGTTGCTCAATACATATTTTCTGTATCAGGAATATTAACCGAGATTTCGGGATTTTATAGTTTTTGGCTTTCAGTAAACCCTCACTTCTACTCGTGACATATTAATAATGAATAACCTGTTGTATCATGAGCCACTTCATTACAAGGTTGAATACAAAATATTGTTTTCATTAACTTTTAGTTTGTGTGATACATAGAAATACGTTCTGTTGATCTCCCTGAAAAGGAGGGGAATTTTTTTCTTGGGTGACTAAAATTTGAGTGATTGAGATAAACATTATTCTGATTAAATTACAGCACTAGCTATAGTAAATAGTTTTCAATTAAATTAATATATTTTATTCTGTTATATTTTAGTAATTGTTTTAGCAGATTTCCCTTAAGGGAAATCAGCTATTGAGGTTGTACTCATGATGCGATTTTCGAAATTTTTCTTCAAATGTCCATCGATCCTACCCAGAAGATGACGAAAATGAGGTCCGTTCAAAACTGTATATATATATATATATATATATATATATATATATATATATATATATATATATACATACATATATATAGAGGGGAGGGTTTTTGAAAATTCAAAATATCTCCGTTACCATTCGTCGGATCGAAAAATTGTATAGAAACCCATCTTATTGCAAATAAAATTTGCTATAAATATTGTTATATGCATTTTTTCACTATCTTGAATATTAACCAAAATATTTGTATTTTTAAATTTTCAGCCTTCAGCAAACCCCCCACTTCTACTCATGTTACATAAACAATACTCTGCTACATATTAAATCACATTATTCGAAGTTTAAATACCAAAAATTGTATTTAAAAGACCTTTATTAAACGAGATATATGCAAATATGTCCTGGTGACCCCCCACCCACCCTCGTCTTAAGGTTTTGGACTACCAAAATTTGACTGATTGAAATAACAATTATTTTGACTCATTATTAATTACAGTACTAGATATAGTAAATAGTTCTCAATAAAATTAATATGCTGTATTCTGATATATTTCAGTAATTGTGTTTCTTTCCGGTGTGAGGCGGGCAGACCCGTTTGTTTACGTTTCTAACCTAATGCTTCCTTTCGCCAGGTTATTGAAATTGGTTGAAACATTTCTTATTTCCGTTTGCATTTATTCACGGTGGTGTTGTGTTAGCAGTATGTAGATTTACCTATTACTAAACTTCACGAGGGAAATCTGCTCAGTTTACGCAGCCCCTGCGTACGAACTTTTTTTTCGGTCTAGAATATGACAATCTATTTAGCTCTGAAATGTTGGCTGTTTGTTTACAACTCAGACGGTTTCCGTTTTTGAGATTAATAATTTGTGAATTGACTGAAAGATTTCTCATTACCGTTTGTATTTATGCACTTAATTTTCTCGGTGGTGGTACCAGTATGTTGATTTATCTATTGTGAACCTTCGCCTGGGAAATCTGCTTAGTTTATGCAGCCCCTGCGAGAAGGAAATTTTACTAATTGTATCATGAATATTAACCAAGATATATGCATTTTTTTAGTTTTCGGCTTGAGTAAACACCCACCCCTGCTAAATGTCATATTAACAATAAGTTGTTGTGCTAAGGAGCACAAGCCTAAATACCAAATAACGTTCTCCCTTAACTTTTAGCAGATTTCCCTTAAGGGAAATCAGCTATTTTGGTCGTACTCATGACGCGGGTTTCGAAAAATGTCTTCAAATGTCCATCGATCCTACCCAGGAGATGACGAAAATGAGGTCCGTTCAAAATTATATATATATATATATATATATATATATATATATATATATATATATATATATATTTGTCTGTTAACGCTCTAGCGGTCGCAATTTTCGTTTGATCGTTACCAAACTCGATATTTAAGCGTTTTATGCAAAAATAAAGATCAAGTTCGTTAATGGCTGAAATCGGACCCGTGGGAGGGGGGGTTTAGAGGGGAGGATTTTCTAAAATTTGAAATATTTCCGTTACTATACGTCGGATCGAAAAATTGTATAAAATCAATCTTATTGCAAATTAAATTTACTATAAATAATGTTATATACATGTATTCTGTATCTTGAATATTAACCGAGATATTTGCATTTTTCTGTTTTCAACTTCTGAGATGAGATCGGCCAACTTCGGGTCTAGTCGTGAGTTTCCGTCAAGAGCTAGTTCGGGCCGTTTCCGTAACTGGTTGACTCTCTATTCTGAACTTTCTGTTGTAAAACTTTACGTGGGAAATCTGCTTAGTTTACGCAGCCCCTGCGTGACGGACTTTTATTATTTTTGAGATAAATGCACATACTTGACACACGTGGGAAATCTGCTTAGTTAAAGCAACCCATGTGTGAAGGACCATTTATTAAAAACTGACCTCGAGTTACTAACTACAGCTGAGAATGAGCATAGATAGAGACACATATCCCGGCCAGACTCATATTGTAGATAGGTATGCTACGGAAGGGCAGAGCTAGATACTAGAGCTGTGTTTTACGAGTCGCGCAGACATCTGTGGACACAAAGGTGGAAGGGACAATCGTAAATACCTATAGGTACACACTGTCATCTCTAGGTTACTGCTCTGCACACAGGGACCACCTACTCTAAACCTTCTCCCCTCCACCACCCATAAACCCACAAGTTTACGCCCCCACCCATCAATAAGCCCCAAAACCTGTTTAATAATTACCTTTATACTTTTATACACTTTCCAGTTTGTTTTTTTTTTAATAATTTTCCAACGTTCCCCAATAGAACTATTGTAACATTGAAATAAATCAATGAATAGGTTCTAATAAACGGCAGTTTTAATTTAAAAATTCCCCTCCGTAAACCCAGCTGATTTTCCAAGCACTGGATCTCATCTCCCCATCTATTCCTTATTACTCCCGCAGTAAGAACCTATGCAAACAATAATTAAAATGTCAGTAGGGCTTGAGGTGTGTTATGATGTGCTTAGTGTGAAAATAGGATGAGTAGAAATGGATGTTAATAAAACTCTAAAACGAAAAAAAAGTCCGAAATCAGCTATTTGGGTTGTACTCATGATTCGATTTTCGAAAAATGTCTTCAAACGTCCTTCGACCCTATCCAGATGACGTAAATGAGGTTCATTCAAAATTATATATATATATATATATATATATATATACATTTGTCTGTTAACACTCTAGCGGTCGCAAATATTTTTAATCGTTACCGAAGTCGTTATTTACTCGTTTCATGCAAAAAGAAAGATTAAGTTCATTAATGACAAGTGGGTGGGGGGTTTAGAGGGGGGGGATTTCGAAAAATCTCCATTACTATACGTCGTATCGAAAACTTGTATAGATTCAATCGTATTGGAAATTAAATTTACTATATATATTTCGTTTTTTATTAAGTGTGTGCGGATAACGGACGAGATGAGATTGGTTGATGTCGGTTTTATTTGGGACTTTTCGCCGAAAGCTAGTTCGGCCGTTCCCGTAACTGTCGGCTCTCGTGAAATTGGTTTAGAGACTCCTTACTACTTCTGTAATTAGTAGGAAGATTTTTCTATTGTAAAACTTCACGTGGGAAATCTGCTTAGTTTACGCAGCCCCTGCGTGATGGACTTTATTGATCTCAGTAAGGGTTAGGTGTAATCTAAAATTATTATAAAAAAAATACCAGGGTTAAATAAATTATACAAGAAAACATTAAAGTCGTCTCATCTCCTACAAACGGCAGACAACTATTGAATTAAACAGAGAAGAACTTTTGTTATCGTCCCCATTTAATTTTCATTTCTGAATTACAATGGAAGGGAAATTTGGGTTCCCTGAGGAGGAGACCAGACAATGTGTGTGGGTGTCATGAATAACTGAAAGAGGGATGGAAAGGGGTGGGTACTAAACACACACACACACACACACACACACACACACACACACACACACACACACACACACGCACGTGCGTAGGGGGAGGAAAGTACCGAAATAAGGCTTAATAAAGTCATGTGACTGCCAGTGCTTACTACAATTGCCCAATAAAGGTGGGACGGCACCTGCCGCAAACACGTGCCCTACCCACGTCATGAATATCCAACCCTCCCAGCTGACGCCGAGGCTCAACACACCTTCCATAAGTCATAAGCAGCTCGGCAGGTGTCATAGATATGAATGCCTCATATACTCTTCGAGAACAACTTATGCCCCTGGGACTTGGACTATTCAGTTTTGGAAGACATACTCCAACAGGTTGCTGAAATCATAACTTACTTTGAACTTTCCTTACAGTCACTGAAAATTTCAGGACTTTCCATCTCCCAGTACAAAATGATTCAATCAAATAAAGTCCGTCACGCAGGGGCTGCGAAAACTAAGCAGATTTCCCACCTGAAGTTTTACATTAGAGAAATATCACGAGATCTAGACAGTTACGGAAACGGCCGAACTAGCGTTTTCCGGAAACCCATGGCTAGAACCGAAGTTAGCCGATTTCATCTAGCCTGTTACGTGCACACAATTAATAAAAATGCAAATATCTCGGATAATATGCATTATACAGAAAATATGTATGGAACAATATTTATTGTTAATTAATTTGCAATAAGACTGGTTCTATTAAATTTTTTGATTAGACATACAGTAACGGAGATATTTCGAATTTTCGAAATTCCACCTCTAACCCCCCTTCCACTAGTCCTATTTCAGCCGTTAACGAACTCAATCATTATTTTTACATAAAACGTTTAAATATCGAGTTTGGTAACGATCGAGCAAAACTTGCGACCACTAGAACGTTAACAGACAAATGAATTTATCTATATCTCTCTATCTATCTCTCTCTCTCTCTCTCTCCCTCTCTCTCTCTCTCTCTCTCTCTCTCTCTCTATATATATATATATATATATATATATATATATATATATATATATATAATTTTGAACGTACCTCATTTTCGTCATCTCTTGGGTAGGAGCGATGGACACTTGAAGAAAAGTTTTAAAAATCGCGTCATGAGTACGACCTAAGTAGCTGATTTCCATTAAGGGAAATCTGCTAATAATGGAGTTCGGATGTCAAAACCGTCCGTCCTAATGTAACAAGTTTAAGCGTGTTGACGAGGTTTGCAGGACTTCCATAGCGTTTCTGAGCATCTCTGGTCACATCATCATACATGGACTTCATGACAAAATCAAAGTTCGTTTTTTAAAAATATTTTGCGTTTCCCAACCAGTCTCTAAGATGCCTGATAAAATTGTGAAGAAAGATGATTTGATTTTGTTTCAACTTCATTGGTACTGGTGTAATATTACAGAGGATATTATAAAGAATAGAACATAAAAGTTGGACAGTTTTGTTATTTAAAAAAGTCCGTCACGCAGGAGCTGCGTTAACTACGTAGATTTTCCACGTGAAGTTTTACAATAGAGACATATACCTAATAACAACAGTAGTAGTAAGGAATCTCTAAACCTATTGACGAGGGACGAACAGTTACGGAAACGGCCGCCCTAGCTGTCGGCGCAAAGTCCTGAACATAACCGACAACACCCACAATACTAATGCAAATATCTCGGTTAATATTCAAGATACAGAATAAATGTATAGAACAATATTCGCATGATAACGGAGCTATTTCGAATTTTCAAAAATCCCCCCCCTCTAACCCCCCCCCCTCCCACTCCGATTTTAGCCATTAACGAACTTGATCTTTCTTTTTACATAAAACGATTAAATTTTGAGTTTGTTAACGATCAAATAAAAATTGCAACCGCTAGAGCGTTAACAGACAAATATATATATAGATATATATATATATATATATATATATATATATATATATATATATATATATATATAATTTTGAACAGACCTCATTTTCGTCATCTCCTGGGTAGGATCGATGGACGTTTGGAGAAATTTTCCGAAAATATCGTCATGAATGCAACCTTAAGGGAAATCTGTAAAACTAATCACAGGGCCTGGTAAGATGTCTCGATTAAGATACTGACCGTATTCGGATGGAAATTAAGAAGAAACACACTGAAAAACGAAACACGCAAATTTTC
Organism: Riptortus pedestris; assembly: GCA_019009955.1. NCBI lineage: Eukaryota > Metazoa > Arthropoda > Insecta > Hemiptera > Alydidae > Riptortus > Riptortus pedestris. The sequence goes on along the minus strand of CM032232.1, from coordinate 146,084,664 downwards.
TCCAAACTTAATACAGAGCTCTCGGCGGAAAGTCTGAACATAGCCTGGTGACCACACGCAGAATACAAATGCAAATACCTCCGTTAATATTCAAGATACAGAATAAATGTATAGAACAATATTTATTTACCCCTCCCAATGGTCCGATTTCAGCCATTAACGAACTTGATCTTTCTTTTTATATAAAACGAGTAAATATCGAGTTTGATAACAATCAAGAAAAAATAGCGACCGCTTGAGCGTTAACAGACAAATATATATGTATATATAATTTTGAACGGACCTCATTTTCCTCATCTCCTGGGTTGGATCGATGGACATTTGAAGAATTTTTTCGAAACTCGCATCATGAGTACGACCTCAATAGCTGATTTCCCTTAAGAGAAATATGCTAATATGTTTTAAAAAATGGGAAAATATCCAAAAGGCAGTTACCTGACGGAGACCCGAGAGAGCAGATGTTAATGGCTGCCGTTATCCGATATGACGGGATCTGTCAGTCTACAGCTGTCATTCATGAATTATAATCAGATGATCGATAAAGCAACCAGAAGTTGCCTTCTGCAACTCCAATTCTCCCTGGAACCAGTCATTAAACTGTCAAAAATATTTCCCCCGGGCGAACCACTCTTTGATTTGCCATCATTTATCATTGATTATGAGCTGCGCTTCCTGAATTATTCCTGTCTGTCTGCTGGAAACACCGACTTGACAGGCTTTAGGCTTCATGTTGAACCATATTATTGGGACACAAAAACTGAATTATTAACAGGCGAAGGACCAACGTCATGGGCCCGACCCTTAAATAGAAATTTCTATTCTTCCATATTTTATACATTTTTTCTTTCTATTTCCTTGAACGAAGTAAAGAAATTCATTATATTTTTATAGAAAGGGTCACCAATAAAAAACATTTTCTCGTTGAAACTTTATTCATACTGTCCTACATATTTCATGGTTTATATATCACCTCTTCAGGGGCTATCCCTTTTCAAAAAAACAATAACATTAATTTTAAAAAAAAATTAATATTAATTTAACAAAACCTGATGATTCCTATCATTATTAGGGCTTAGCTAAATTAAAGTTATTTATACATATTTTTTGATTCATATTATTTTTTGAAAAGTGATAGCCCCTGAAGAGCTAGTGTATAAACCATATAAACCACGAAACACGAAGGGCAATATGAGTAAAGTTTCAACGAGAAAATGTTTTTATTGGTGACCCTTGGCATAAAACTATAATGAATATATAAAAATATTGGGTCCAGAATGAGAAGAAAAAAGTCAGTCACGCAGGGGTTGCGTAAACTAAGCAGATTTGACACGTGAAGTTATACAATAGAGAAACCTCCATACGAGAGCCGAACAGTTACGGAAACAGCCGAACTAGCTTTCGGGAGAAACGAATAGAACCGACCATACCCGATCACCTCGTCTGTTACCCGCGCACACATAATATAAATGCAAATATCTCTGTTAATATTCAAGATAGAGAATAATTGTATATAACAATTTTTATAGTAAATGTAATTAACAATAAGATTGGTTCTATACAACTCTTCGATCCAACGTATAGTAACGGAGATATTTCGAGTATTCGAAATTCCCTCTAAACCCCCCTCCCCTCCCACTTGTCCGATTTCAGCCGTTAACGAACATGATCTTTCTTTTTACACAAAACGATTAAATACCGAGTTTGGTGACGATTAAACAAAAATTGCGACCACTAGAGCATAACAGACAAATATATATATATATATATATATATATATATATATATATATATATATATATTTTTGAACGGGCCTCATTTTTCCAAGGTAGACATTTGAATATTTCGAAAATTGCGTCATGAGTACGACTTCAACAGCGGATTTCCCTTATGGGAAATCTGCTAAAAGAAAAAAGTTGTTCCAAGTTACATTCCATATTGAAGATTTTGTAGGTTATTGTTTGAGGTTAAAGCCATTGTACAAGGTGTTTGTATAGCGTCACTTACATGTTCTACAACAATATTCATTCCATATCTCTTGTTTGTTTTATGCCCTTCAATTACAATGCCGCAATATGAGCCTGGTTTTAAACTAATGAAATTTTCATTCATAGCTCTGCACTTCAGCGACTTCATCTACCTGCTTCATAATGCAAAATGTCATTGATTCAACCTTTGGGACTGGAACTTTCAAATTATTAATAAACGCGATTTGTTCGATCCTTAACTGGTATAACGGGATAATGTTATTATTTGTTGTTTGATAATTAAATCCCAGAGAGCTGGAAAGCTCTCCAAAGTTATATTTCCCTGTTAAATATATAATTAATTCTATTGGTGAACGTGATACCCAGTCATTGACCAATCAGAACGATCCATTTCATCTCTGTCACCCCTCTTCACTCATAACCCTCATATATATTTCGGTGGGATGTCAGGAACTTTAGTCCATGGTGTCGCTTTGATTTTTGATTGGCTCAGCATAATAAAGTCCGTCACTCACGCACTGCGTAAACTAAGCAGATTGCACGCCAATGATGTATCAAATTTCTTCACAAATAAGTTTGATATGAAACGATTAGGAATGCAACTAATGGTGAATGAAAATCCTACGAGTGGAAGTGAGGGGTTAACTGAAGTCTGAAATCTAAAAAGTCTATCACGAAGGGGCTGCGTTAACTAAGCAGATTTCCTGCGTGCGTCGCCTATTATAATTTATCTCAAAACATAAATGTTTAATGAGAACAATTTTTGGTATTTAGGCTTCAAATAATGTAATTCACAATATAAGAGGTTATTGTTAATATGACATGAGTAGGAGTAGGGGTTTATTGAAGGCCGAAAACTAAAAAATGCAAATATCTAGGTTAATAATCAACATAATGAAAAAAAAGAAAGAAAAGTCTGTCACGCATGGGACATCGTAAACTAAGCAGATTTTCCGCTTGAGGTTTAACAATATATAAATGCACATACAGGTACACAACACCACCGTGAATATTAAGTGAATAAATACAAACGATAATAAGAAAACCTCCAACGGAAAACATCTGAAATGTAAACAAACAGTTCTGCCAACTTCTTTCAGGAAAGAATAACAATTACCGTAATATATCTGAACATAAAGTATTAATTTGATTGAAAACTATTTTCAATATCTAGTAGTGTATTTTATATTGAATCAAAATAGCTTTTATCTCAATCAATCAAATTTAAGTAGTCTAAGAACTTAAGAAGGGGGTTGGGGTAGTGACCAGAACATATTTTCATGTATCTCTTATTATAAATGTCAAACATTCAAGACTCACTTAAGGGAAATTTGCTAAAACGTACATAACAACATTTATAGAACATTACTTTTAATATTGGCTTTATACAACTTTTTCGTTATTATGCATAATGACGGAGAGACATTAAATTTTCGAAATTCCCCCTCTTAAATCTGCCCATCCCACATTTCCGATTTATGCCGTTTACGAACTTGATACTTAGTTGTTTTTTTTTTTCATTTTTATGGTAGAAATGAGGACACACGCACACAAATATATTTGTCTGTTAACGCTCTAGTGGAAGCAATTTTTGTTCGATCGTTACCAAATTCCATATTAAAATGTCTTATATAAATAGAAAGATCAAGGTGGGGAGGGGTTATAGAGGGAGAATTTTGAAAATTCCAAATATCTCCATTACTATACGTCGGATCGAAATATTGTATAGGACCAATCTTATTCATAAATTGATGAACTATAAATATTGTTCTTACACATTTTCTTTATCATGAATACTAACCAAGATATTTGCAATTTTTTTGTTTTCGGCCTTTAGTAAACCCACACTCCTAGAAATGCCATATTAACAATATGAAGCAATATTATGTTACGAAGTTTTTTATGAAACAAATTTTGTTCTCATTTGAATTTTTCGTTTTGAGATAAATGCACGTGGAAAATCTATTTAGTAAACGCCACCCCTGCGCGAAGGACTTTTTTACTAACTTGCCGTAAGTAAAGGAAAAATTATCATAGCGAAAATCTCTCATCAGATTTCACTGGAGATATATATTCCGTTTTAATATTTAATTTAATTGCCTATATATGTTTTTATATACATATTTTGTGTAATATGAATACTTACCAAGTTAGTTAATTTTTGTTTAGTTTTCAACGTTAAGTAAGCCCCCACTTCTACGAATGTCATATTTAAACGTAGTTTTTATGTAGTTAACCACTTTATTCAAAGATTATATACCAAATATTGTTTTCAAGAGACCTTTATTATCCTACATACCTGCCAATTCGTTGTCGAAACATATGTTTATTTGATCTGCTCCGTACTCGATATTTAAACGTGTTAGTTAACACTAAAACTCATATTTGCTATTAGCTGAATGGGACCTGGAATAATGGGAAATTAGCTGTGGGGGGGGGATTCGAATATACAAAATATTTCCTTTAAAATGAGTCGGATCGAAAAATGTATAGAACCTATTTCGTAAAATAGTTAATGATCTACAATTGTTGTCACATACATTTTTTTCGTAACTCAAGTATTAAGCGAGTTATTCGTGCTGTCTTGTTTTCAGCCTTAAGTAATCATTGGTTGTTTTAGATCAGGTATGGGCAACCTTTGACATGTTGCGCGCCTAACTTAAGTGTGCAAATACACTCGTGGGCCGCTTTTAAATGTAGTGCATTTTAAAATAGTGTTCGTAATTATTAACGATAGATATCAGACATCAAATTATAACGACAATATAATTATAATACAATTTAGTAAACTAACCATATGAAAAAAAATAGTTACAACATTATAATTAAATCATAAAATTTGGAATTATGGCTGAAGAACGAAAGTTTAATAGGTACACCGAAATCAATGAGCTTAAATTTGGGAAACTAATCTATCCATGTTTGGATTAATTTCACTGCTTGAAAGACGAAAAGAATTTTACAGATTATTGTCAGTCAGCCTTGTACGATGTTTTGATTTATTAACTTTCATCATTGAAAAAAAAACTGTTCGCATTTATAATTACTGCCAAATGCACAAATCTGTCCTCATCTTCCTCATTTGGAATAAGTAGTCTAGTATTTTTAGCAGATTTCCCTTAAGGGAAATCAGCTATTGAGGTCGTACTCATGACGCGAGTTTCGAAAAATTTCTTCAAATGTCCATCGATCCTACCCAGGAGATGACGAAAATGAGGTCCGTTCAAAATTATATATATATATATATATATATATATATATATATATATATATATATATATATATATATATATATAGATATATATATTTGTCTGTTAACGCTCTAGCGGTCGCAATTTTTGTTTGATCGTTACCAAACTCGGAATTTAATCGTTTTATGTAAAAAGGAAGATCAAGTTCGTTAATGGCTAAAATCGAACCAGTGGGAGGGGGGGTTTAAAGGGGGGGATTTTCGAAAATTCGAAATATCTCCGTTACCATATGTCGGATCAAAAAAGTGTATAGAAGCAATCTTATTGAAAATTAAATTTACTATAAATATTGTTCTATACATTTATTCTGTATCTTTAATATTAACCGAGATATTTGGATTTGTATTGTGAGTTGTATTTGGGAGTTTCCGCCGAGCGCACTAGCGCCAGTGTGGCCGTTTCACTAACTATTCGTCCTCCTGAGAATAGGTTATTACTAGGCAGATTTCTCTATTGTAAAACTTCACGTGGGAAATCTGCTTAGTTTACGCAGCCCCTGCGTGACGGACTTTTTAGCAGATTTCCCTTGAGGGAAATCAGCTATTGAGGTTGTACTCATGACGGAATTTTCGAAATTTTTCTTCAAATGTCCATCGATCCTACCTAGTAGATGACGAAAATGAGGTCCGTTCAAAACTGTATATATATATATATATATATATATATATATATATATATATATTTGTCTGTTACCGCTCTAGCGGTCGCAATTTTTGTTTAATCGTTACGAAACTCGATATTTAACCGTTTTATGTAAAAAGACAGATCAAGTTCGTTAATGGCTGAAATCGGACCAGAGGGAGGGGGGTTTAAAGGGGGGGATTTTCGAAAATTCCAAATATCTCCGTTATTATGCATCGGATCGAAAAATTGTATATAATCAATCTTATTGCAAATTAAATTTACTATAAATATTGTTATATACGTTTATTCTCTATCTTGAATATTAACCGAGATATTTGCATTTTTCAGTTTTTAGCAAACCGCCACTTCTACTCATGTCAAGTAAACTATACTCTGCTACATAATAAATCACATTATTGGAAGTTTAAATACCAAAAATTGTATTCAAGAGACCTTTATTATACGAGATACATGCAAATATGCCCTGGTGACCCCCCCCCCATCTTAAAGTTTTGGACTACTAAAATTTTATTGATTGAGATAACAATTATTCTGACTCATTATTAATTACAGTACTAGATATAGTAAATAGTTCTCAATAAAATAATGTGTTATATTCTGATATATTTCAGTAATTGTTTTTCTTTCCGGTGTGAGCCGGCCCGGCCCGTTTGTTTACTTTTCTAACCTAACGCTTCCTGTCGGCAGGTTATTGAAATTGGATGAAACATTTCTTATTTCCGTTTGTATTTATTCACGGTGTCGTTGTGTTAGCAGTATGTATATTTATCTATTACTAAACTTCCCGAGGGAAATCTGCTTAGTTTACGCAGCCCCTGCGTGACGGACGTTTTCAAAATGTCTCGAGGGCCGGATCAAACTTTACCGCGGGCCGGTGGTTGCCCACATATGTTTCTGATAGAAATAGGGTTACGTATTCAGATGAGGTCATGAGTGAGTTATAACCACACCACGGAAACTGGTTAGTCTTCGCCAACCCTCCTTGACTTTTTTTTACCTGCAAGGCAACCACTCATTTCTTATTCTGTGACTTACTTAACTTCAAAAGTAATTGAAGTTTATAAACTATTACTTCCAAAAGCCCCTCCTTTACCCCTGACACCTTTAAATGGGATGAAGCACCTGACTACAATAAAGGAACAGTAATTTCTCGTAATTCTTAAAAAAAAAAAAGAAAAAAAGAAAGGAGTTTAAAAAAAAAAACTGCAAAAAGGGGGAGGGTTGCCATAGAAACGCCCTCTCGACCTGTGCCAGTGTGTACTTGATTACGTATTCAAGGAAGCAGCTCTGAAACCTCCCCGAGTTTAGAATCAGTGCAATTAACTAATCCAGTTGCCAGAGAAGGTTACTTTAACAGCTTATCGCTGTAGGTTTTCATCTTTTTTTTTAAGGAAATAAAATTGGGGAAAAGAATCTGCTGACAGCCAAATGCAATAAAGAACGTCGTAAACACGAAAAATGAGGAGTTTATCGAACTTGAGACTTTTTTCCTTGACTCCTTCAAGACATTTTTTTTTTGGCAATTACACTTCCGTTTTTCCTCCTTTAAGAATGCATTGTTAGAAAGTACCCTTGAAATATATAACATTAATTCATTTAGTCATTCCGAGTAAAATGAGGACTTTTGAGATTATTCAAATGATGCTAAAACTCTTGGGACAACTGCAAGCATTGGACCAAATACGGATGCAGAAGATGTTTCGTAGGAGGATACGAGGTAGAGTAATGCGTTTCGTTCTGATCTGAAGTTGACATCCTCAACCAATCTTGTATCAAGGTTGGTCACAAAAGAATTTTGGTAGGAGGCCGTGTGGTTGAACCATCTCGCTCTAAACCGAAACGTTTACGACATCCTCAATCAATTGTAGCCAAGGTTTGTCACACAAGACTTTTGGTAATAGGACACGAGGTTTGGCACCTCGTGCTTATCTGACCTGTTTGTGGTATCCTCAATCAAAGAGGACCAAGAACATCCTCAATCAAAGAGGAACAAGGTTTGTCTCACAAGGTTTTTGGTAACGGGACACGAGGTTTAGCACCTCGCGCTTATCTGACCTGTTTATGGTATCATCAATCAAAGAGAAACAAGAACATCCTCAATCAATGAGGAACAAGGTTTTTGGTAACGGGACACGAGGTTTAGCACCTCGCGCATATCTGACCTGTTTATGGTATCATCAATCAAAGAGGAACAAGAACATCCTCAATCAATGAGGAATAAGTTTGTCTCACAAGACTTTTGGTATCGGGACACGAGGTTTAGCACCTCGCGCTTATCTCACCTGTTTATGGTATCCTCAATCAAAGAGGAGCAAGGACATCCTCAATCAATGAGGCTTGTAACAAGACGATTTTTAGTAACAGGACACGAGGTTAAAACATGTCGCAGTTACCTGACATGTTTGTGGAATCCTCAATCAAGGAGGAACAAGTACATCCTCGATAAATGGGGACCAAGTTTTGTCTTAAAATGTTTTTTGGAAATAGGACACAAGGTTAAAGCATACCGCCCTCATCTGACGTGTTTGTTGTATCCTCAATGTAGAAGGGTCTGAGGTAGGTATTCTTAAGCCTTTTTGAAGTAATCAGAATTTAGTTCCAATGATATTTATTAACATCTACTTTGGGCTGCTATAGCTATTTGGGACGGATTATCAAAGGGTTACCGCCCTTTTCTGACCGGGGCAGGAATAATGATTTTATTTAATGCGTATACCACAAAATGAAATCCTATTTCTCAAGCGGGAATCTAACTCGCCACTGTAGGATAGATATATATTAGATTAAGACCAACACCTCAACTTACATGGGTAACCTGAGTTTCAATGAGTGGCCACTGAGATACATCGCGGGTAAAACGACTCATGTACAAACCAAAGTAGCCCAAATAATAACGAATCCTTGGAATTTATTGAGGTGGCACCAATACCATTCGGGTATTATACACTCAACCGCAAAAAAAAACGGACACAAATTTGTCGTATTAAATGCTAATTTTCAGCAATGTGTTTCTGTATGTGGGTATTCTAGTTCTTACAGAGAATGTAGAGTCTAAGTTCATTGAACTAATCCCTTCCGGATTAGTAAACAATTACGAGTAGATAAAACTCAGATTAGATTTATTTGTCGTGAAGTTGATCTATTCTAAACTGTAAGTAGTATTTCGCACATTTAAACATCTTTAATTATTAACCAAGCATTTTTTTTAATTAATGTTTTATTTTTATTTCGGTCCAGAATAATGGGTCTTTCAAACTTAGATGGAAGGCCGCAGCTTACGTTATATATTTCCGAAACGCTTGGGGTAGCGAACTCTACCATTCACTGTAATAAAAATGAAGAATAATTTTTTTTTTTTAAATGTGTTAATTTATCTTATTTTTTTTTATTTTGGATTTTTTTTTGCAAATAATCAATAAAAATTATTCACTATTGGCAGATTTTTGTTTAAATAACCTATAGATTAACCAATTATTTTAATTAAAAAGATTATTATACATATATATTAAGTATTTAACAAAATTATAAGACTAAATCTAAGTGTGTCCGTTTTTTTTTTTGCTGTTGAATTTATTTTGTTAATTGTTATTGTTCATTTTAAATTCCTTTTTTTATACTATTTCAATGTTTCAGTCGGAAGTGAATCTCCATACCAAGGATAATCCCGATTTTGATAAATCCGGAAATTTAATCCATTATCCATTAGTAGAAAAGGTTGATCTGGAGTTACAATTAAAGGGGGAACTGGAAGCAATCGGAGCTGCTGGGGTGAAGTCCAAGTTGTAGCTCCAAGTCCAAGTCTGCAATTACCACAGAGCAAAGTCAGGAACTTGGCTCGGCCCCAACTTGGCCCCTGCTCCAACATCTCTTACACTTTGTTTATGATTTAATAAGCAAGTGGGCTTTAAAGACTCCCCCCCCCACCTCCAAATTCCCAGAAGGTATCTCCCAATTTCTAAAGTGTTTTCCGGATATCCTCCCTCTTCCTTCTAACTGTGGCTTTCCTCCTGCGCCCTCAGGATGTGAGAGCAATAGAATAAAAACCCATTTCCTTCAAAATACAGATGTAATCCACAATTTTCTATCAAAGACATAAATGAAAAAAAAAAAAAAAATGAGAGTTTAGTTTGTTTTCAACTCTCTTCAAGTGATCAACAGTGCGGTTAAGTTGCAGTGCGGTAAAATGTTTTATGTGAATAACTGTGTTGTGCAGTTTTTATGTAAAGAACAAAGTAGGTCCGTGTAAAGGTAAAGGTACATTGCAGTACCGTTATATTTGAGAAGATCAATGCAGTGCCGTGTTTTTGTGAACTTCAGTGATCGTGAGTGAGTTATTGGACTATGCAATAAGAAGAACAGTGAAGCTATCAGTGCATACTGTGAGTAATAGATAAGAATAATTAACCAAGTGTGTAGTACATTGTTAAATAAACTGTGCATTGATTAAAACTCTAAAGCTTGTGTGTTGATTTTGCAGCCCAAAAGAACTCTAATAAACAACATTTGTTACTGATTTTGTAATAAACGTAACAATACTTAACCGTTTCACTCATCCCTGAAAATCGTGTTAGGTAGTTGGAGAAATCGGTCTTGGAGGAGGAAGGGGGTTAAAAGGGGAACTAGAAAAATCGTGAAATGCAAGAGTCTTATCGAAAAATGTTATTCGACTAACCTTGTTAACTATTGATACTCTACAATTCATTGTATTATAATTTTTTTTCTAAAGCCAAACATTAACGAGTTAATCTAATTTTGTTTTTTTAAGGTTAAAGCAAAGCCCTGCTTCAGATCATTGGATTTTTATTTAGAAATCGGTAATATATGGTAACATGATAGCACTAAATTGTCAAGTTTCCTCTTAATAATTGTTATATGAAAGGTTGAGATTGTAAAATGAATTATGACACTGCTCATATTATTTAGGCATAGTTCGGAAATAAATTATTCTAATTATCCCGGGGTTAAATTTAATTTATTTCAACTTTTCTCGGAGAGAGAAAAAATAGTTGTATGTGTAAGATAAAGCTGGCATGTCCAGAGAGCATATAATGTAGAGAGGTGGTGTACTTAAGATAGTGGCTAGTGTAATGAGAGGGATTAGTGTTAGTGACAAATCACTGCTCGCCTTCCGTGTATATCACTTAGTGCGTGCTCACACTCTGCCTATTTCTCACACCAGCTCTCTCTCTCTTCATCCATCTCTGCTGGAGAATTAATGAAGGCCAGCCTCTCTCAGCGTTTCCTAGCAACTACCTCATATTTTATTCTCCCCGGAACCTATTATAATTGTACAATTATTATTATCGTATGGAACGACAGAAACAGAAATGCCCAATTGAGTTTGACAAACGAAGCCAAAAATAGCCAAAAAAGAGAGAGAGAAAGAGAGGGAGAGGGAGGGGGAGGGGGAGGGGGAGGGAGAGAGGGAGAGGAGAGGAGAGGAGAGAGGAGGAGAGGAGAGAGAGGAGAGGGAGGGAGAGGGAGAGGAGAGGGAGAGGGAGAGGGAGAGGGAGAGGGAGAGGGAGAGGGAGAGAGAGAGGGAGAGAGAGAGAGAGAGAGAGAGAGAGAGAGAGAGAGAGAGAGAGAGAGAGAGAGAGAGAGAGAGAGAGAGAGAGAGAGAGAGAGAGAGAGAGAGAGAGAGAGAGGGAGGGAGAGAACGATACTACCCGGTTAGTTAATATTCTAATAAAAAAATCAAAATCAAAGTCAAATAAAAATCGCGTTATATATATATATATATATATATATATATATAATTCCGTTATTTTGAGGCGTATCCAAATTTTAACATAATACGTCTTGTAAATTATACGATTTCCTACAATTTTGGTTTTTGTATATTTTTCTTGAATTCGAATTTTAGGAAAATTATTTACTTTGTTTGTTCACTGCCTTCAGTTAACCCTCACTCCTCCTCATAGGATTTTTAATTACTTGTAATTTATTTCAGCAAACTGCCTCAGCTTTTATGTTCAGGGAATTCGTTCTATATGGATTACACGTTGAAGGGCTAATATTACTTGTCGGAGCCCGGATATCTGAAGAATTATTATATCATAAACATAATCTTATTTCAACATGGTTATGCGCCCAAATCTTACACAGAACTTGGCAAATTGGTTCATAAAGCCATTTCAAACAGACTTGGTCGAATAGGGGTTGTAATGGTAACTAGGCTGTAGTGAAGGAGGAGATAATCGCCACTGATGATGTACTTTATGCCGAAACCCCAAACGACGAAGGTCCCCCAGGATGGCCACCCTCCGACAATTTGTATAAATTATCCTAACTGCCATGGTCTGCTTTTGATGTAGACCGCTCAGAGCTATGAAAGACTATTGTCAACTTGACTTCTCGTCTAAGTTTCGGGCCGAAGAGCCTATCTCTTGACAACGTGAACGTTATTACTACAACTTAAGAACGTGTTGGATATAGGCTTTAATACACACTGACAGTCATAATGTTCGTCACGCAAGGGCTGCGTAAACTAAGATATTCCACAAGCTCGTATAATACTCTGGTAATCTCATCTCACCTCATATTCTCTATTTCTATGGAAAAAAGAAACCATGATAAAAGGGTTGTGTGGGAGAAGGGGTCTTAGATGGCTGATAACAAGATAGTTATTATTTATTTATTTATAATACATCAGTTTACAGGATAAACCCATACTGATGGGGTGTCGGATACATAATGCATTACAAAATATGGTCCAATTACTTGGGCTACAAACAAAACACATTAGAAACAATACAGATATAGTAGCAATAAAATAAGATATAAATTGAGAATAAAGTAAAATTAATTGTTTTACAAATCAAATCAGGATAAAATAAAAGACCAATAAACAACAATAAAGAAAAACAACATAGGGAATAAATAACCTTACAGTATCCAACACAGAAACAAATAAAAGTCCGTCACGCAGGGGTACGTAAACTAAGGAGATTTCCCACGTGAAGTTTTACAGTAGAGAAATCCTGCCTAATAACAACTGTACTAGTAAGAAACCTCTAAACCTATTCACGAGGAACGAATAGTTAAGGAAACGGCCACCAGAGCTCTCGGCGGAAAGTCCGAACATAGCCGAATCCTGGCGACAACACACAGAATACAAATGCAAATATCTCGGTTAATATTCAAGATACAGAATACAAATGCAAATATCTCGGTTAATATTCAAGATACATAATACAAATGCAAATATCTCGGTTAATATTCAAGATACAGAATAGATCTCTCAATTTTCAATAAGTTTAATTCTATACAATTTTTCGATCCGATGCATAATAACGGAGATATTTCGAATTTTTGAAAATCCCCCCTCTAAACCCCCCCCTCCCACTGATCCGATTTCAGCCGTTAACGAACTTGATCTTCCTTTTTATATAAAACGATTAAATACCGAGTTTGGTGACGATTAAACAAAAATTGCGGCCGCTAGAGAGTTAACAGACAAATATATATATATATATAGTTTTGAACGGACCTCATTTTCGTCATCTCCTGGGTAGGATCGATGGACATTTGAAGAAATTTTTCGAAAATCGTGTCATGAGTACGACCTCAATAGCTGATTTCCCTTAAGGGAAATCTACTAAAATTAGAACGAAGCGAATCCAAAATATTTTAAATATTTTCGACAACGGAATATATGTACTTGTATTTTAATATAGCAAAATGAGGAATTTCAAACTAAATAATACATTTTCTAATTTTCTAACTATGTATAAGAATATATTATGTAATTGGTCTCCTGTACGAATACATAATAATGTTACAATATCAATAGAATTAAACAAATAAATTTGAATAAAATATGTCCTAAAGTAATTATTTATTTGGCATTCAAGGAAAAAGTGAGAGGAACAGTGAAAAAAAAAGAACCATGATCGAAGGGTTGTGTGGGAGAAGGGGTTTTAGAAAGCTGAAAACAAGATAGTATAAACAACTCGATTACTACTTGAGTTACGAATGAAATATATAAAGCAACAATTGTAGAACGTCAATAGCTTAATAATAATAGTTCTTCAACATTTTGTGATACGACTCATAATAAGGGAGATATTTTGAAATTTCGAAATTCTCGTTCCACTAAACCCCTCCCCCATTTTCCACCCTCGATTTCACCCATTAACTAATAAGACCTTTAGTGTGTAATGATACAGTGAAATATCGAGTTTGGTATTGGAGAAATAAATATTTTAGATTCAGGACCACAAAATCTTAATTGAACCCAGTACGTATTTGCATGTATACAGACAGTAAACATTCATTAAAAACAATATATGGTATTTCTTTCTTTTAAATAAAACGATTAAATACCGAGTTTGGTGAGGATTAAACAAAAATCGCGACCGCTAGAGCGGTAACAGACAAATATCTATATCTATATATATATATATATATATATATATATATATATATATATATATATATATATACAGATTTTAACGGAACTCATTTTCGTCATCTTCTAAGTAGGATCGATGGACATTTGGAAGAAAAATGTCGAAAATCGTGTCATGAGTACGACCGCAATATCTTATTTCCTTTAAAGAAACCCTGCTAATAAGTGCAAAAAGAAACATTATCAGAACTTCATTTAAAAAAAAAAATAAATAAATACAATTAAAAAAGTCATATATACTGAAGACGTCTCAACATACAGAAAAATATCGATCATAAAAATTATGTTAATATTACAAAGCTAATAATATCCACCTTAATTTAACCATACTAGCAATGTATTTATAAAGCGGCATTAGGCCATCTGAGGATAAAGTTATTTTGGGTAAATATTTATTTTGGATTTTCAGGAAAGGTTTTTTGCTAATGTGGCATGTAAAGTCTTAAATGCCACAATTTGTCAAAGCCTGAGCCTATAAGGCTTTTAATCCAGGAGGAGATGTGTTTAAGTGAAATATCTCTGGAGGAACTCCTCCTTTCAGGGGAATGGCGTGCTTTAGGGGTGCCATCAAAAGTTTATCGCCCCCCCCCCCAACGCCGAAAACCAGGTCAAGTGCCAATAGCAAGATGGAAGAGATAGAGAAGGAAAGAAAATCAGTGAGAATAGTCTGGGATTAGTGAGTTGAAAAGCTTCTGATAGCTGGCTCTAATCTTGTCAGGCAAAGGTCAGCTCTAGCCACTGACTCCGTGTTCCTGAAAACACGCAGGGGCTGCGTAAACTAAGCAGATTTCGCATGTACGTTTGACACACTATTAATCTCATCTCAAATTATCTTTTGTATTTCTAAGTATAAATCCCTTGACTAGAAGTAAGGGTTTTGCAGAAGCCTGGAAAGAAATATGAATACCTCCTTTAATATATGGACTAGTGGAAAATGTAAAAAAAAAAAAAAAAGGCGCAGGTCTTCAAAATATTAACTAAATTTATCAACCGCAAGAGCATGACCAATTTATGTATATAATTTTGACCGAACCTCGCTAGCGCCATCTCGAAATATTTTGGAAATGGATAGCAAAATAATAGCTGATTTCTTTTAAGGGAAATATGGTAAATGCATTGCTGTTGAAAGAGTGCATTGAAATGATATCAGGTTTGTCAAGTTGTGTCTCACAAACTTATACATTAAAGTACTTTTAGCAAATATCCCTTAAATTGTTGCAGCAATTTTTGTTTGATCGTTACTAAACTTGATATTTATATAAAACTAAAGATCGAGTTCGCTAATGGCTGAAATCGAACCAAGTTTTAGAGAAGGGTTTGAAGGGGGAATATTCGAAAATTCGAAATATCCCTGGTTCTATCAGTATGATCAAAACATTAATTTAAAAAAAAAATTTAATTTCCTATAGATGTTGTTATATATGTTTTTCCATTATCTAGAATACGAAAATTCGAGCTTTTTTGGCTCTCGGTGAAGATGGGCTCTTCCAGTGCATGGATTGGCGCTTTGTTTCAGGATCATACATAAAAAACCATGATTCGTCACATGTTATTATCCTTTCCAGTAAGTTTGGGTCATTTTCAATGGGTGAAATCTGCATTAAAAGGAACAAGATTTGAGTCTGTTGAAGCTGTGAAAGAGAAAGCGGCACGCGTCCTGAAGGAGCTGACAGAAAAAGACTTCCAGCACTGTTTCGAACAATGGAAGGTTCGCATGGAGCGTTGTAGGGATAAAGGAGGGGTGTATATTGAAGGTGATAATAAGTAAAAATGTATGAAATAAAAATAAAATGTTTTACAGCGTCAGTCTCGTTATTTAATAGCCGCACCTTGTATTAATCAAAATATTTTAGCAGATTTTCCTCTAGGGAAATCAGCTACTGCGGTTGCACTCAAGAGGAAATTTTCAATTGCAATTTGAGAACAGTAGTGTGTCATAGCTGTCCGTGGGAAATCCGCTTGGATTACCTAGCACTTGCGTGACTTAACTTTTTATTTTAGTTTGACCGATTGAAAGCATACTCAGCAATCTTCTCGAATGATCTGGTTAGCCATTGCTCAAATTTGTCGACTATATTTAATGTAGAACTAACATAAACGTTTCAGACATTTGATAATGTGGACTGTATGACCGGAGAAATCTTGGCGAATAGCTATTGGCAACGGAGTCAAGTCTTACCTTGACATGTTAGTGGCATTTGGAAATGTCTAAAGACTTTAAGGGATAGCGTATGGTAATTTTGTTGTATATATGGACGTTTTAGAATGCAGAACTACCATGCCGTTATGTATGACTAAATTTGCATCCGCTTGTCTAGTTTGGAGGAAGATAAATCTCATAAGGAAGCCATAAAATCATACAACTTGAGGCGAGATCCTGTAGCCGGAATGGGAGTTTTGAATGGTCGTGAGTAGCTCTGAAAGGGTCTTGTTTGAAGGTGAAGAGGGAGGCCCAGTGTTCAGTGGAAGCGGTTTACGGCGAGCATTAAGACCTTGTGGATTCAAAGCAGTTCTCAGGGGGGTGGTGTAAGTGCTCATTGTATGCCATTCCTTTGTGCAATAGTCAGCTCTAGTTGCATCCATAAGCCCCGTACTTACGCTAAACCCCAAACAACTTGCCTAATCATACTCAAATCCATTCATTACGCACTCGTTGATTTTCTCTCTCAAAGCGTATTATTGTGTAATTGCTGGAATAACTAATAAAGAAATAAATGATGTATTCAATTAAAATAATGGTTTCACAGTTTGCATTAACATAGTTATGGAGTTAATCACTATTTGGTTACTGAAGTAGTATTTGGAAAACCAATGTCTTATCATAGCATTATCTGATACTAGTTCCTTCTGATTAGGCAACAGGTGTTATAAGACAATAGGTCAGCAGGGGCATTAAATCAATTATTTTTTAATCCCTAAGTAAAATTATTTTGAGTATAACACGAATATCAATATGACATCACATTATATAAGAGCCTACTATGATTCCGGGGCCAGAAACTATTTTCAGTGTTTCAAGATTTCAGTGTAGATGGAATCCGGCTTAGATATCCTCGACATGTGATTAATTTGTATGCAATTCGCTTCCGAGATCTTAGCAAAGTGGCTATTTTCCGTATTACACGGTATCACTGTATATGTAATTCGGCTATCAATTCCTGGCCAGTGATTATTGACCGAGTGACTTCACTATCTCAGAACTTCACTGTCGATGGAATCCGGCTTCCGTGTCCAGAGCCAGTGAGTACTTTTAGTATTTCACGATATCACTGTATGGGTATTCTTATATGATGTCCCGACGACTGACTATATTCAGAATCACACTGTGTAGGGTCTACATATAATTCGGCTCTGATGTCCTGGACATAGATAGTGAGTATTTTCACTATCTCACGATATCACTGTTGATGGATTTCGGCTTCCACGTCGTTGACCCTTGACTATTTTACGTTTCACACGATATCACTGTAAATGCAAATCGCCTTCTATGGCCTTGTCCAGAGATTATTTCCAGTATTTCCGACATCACTGTTTATGCAATTCGACGTCTTGGGCCAGTAAATTCAGTATCTCACAAGATCACTCTACTTGCAATTCGGCATGATATCCTGGATCAGTGACTATATTCAGTATTTCACGATGTCACTGTACAGGCAATTCCGCTTCGATGCCCTAGACCTAATGACTACCTTCATTATCTCACAATATCACTCTACTTGCAATTCGGCATGATATCCTGGACCAGTGGCAATATAAAGTATCTCACGATATCACTATACAGGCAATTCCGCTTCGATGCCCTAGACCTGATGGCTACCTTCATTATCTCACAATATCACTCTACTTGCAATTCGGCATGATATCCTGGACCAGTGGCAATATAAAGTATCTCACGATATCACTATACAGGCAATTCCGCTTCGATGCCCTAGACCTGATGGCTACCTTCATTATCTCACAATATCACTCTACTTGCAATTCGGCATGATATCCTGGACCAGTGGCAATATAAAGTATCTCACGATATCACTATACAGGCAATTCCGCTTCGATGCCCTAGACCTGATGGCTACCTTCATTATCTCACAATATCACTCTACTTGCAATTCAGGAGAATAACCATTAACTATATTCAGTACCTCACGACATCATTCTACATTCAATTCAGCGTTCAAGTCCTAGACCAGTGGCAATATTTAGTATCTCACGATATCATTGTACAGGCAAATCCAGTTAGATGTCCTCAACTAATGACTATCTACAGTGTCTCACAATATCACTTTACATACAATTCGGATTCGATATCCTAGACCGGTGGCAATATTTAGTATCTCACGATATCATTGTACAGGCAAATGCAGTACGATATCCTAGACCAATGGCTATCTACAGTGTCTCACAATATCACTTTACATACAATTCGGATTCGATATCCTAGACCGGTGGCAATATTTAGTATCTCACGATATCACTATACATACAATTCTGCTTCGACATCCTTGGCCAGTGACTATATTCAGTATCTCAAGGTGTCACTTTACATACAATTCTGCTTCGACATCCTTGGCCAGTGACTATATTCAGTATCTCAAGGTGTCACTTTACATACAATTCTGCTTCGACATCCTTGGCCAGTGACTATATTCAGTATCTCAAGGTGTCACTTTACATACAATTCGGATTCGACGTACTAGACCAGTATATTTAGCATCCCGCATTATCCCTCTAATTGCAATCCCACGCGATATCCTGGACCAGTGACTATATTCAGTATCACAGGATATCACTTACTCAACCTGCAAATCGGCCTTGACGTCTCCACCAACGACGTATCAAGGCTTCTAGCATCCGTTATGAATACAATAGTGTCACCAAGAGAGACTTGCACCTCAAGAACTAAATACATTTCCAGATCAAGGTAGTAATCCAATTAGTGATTGACAACTAATGATTGATAGTTTGTTGGCGTTAATACGTTATGTCAAAGTGATAACGCCTAATGTTCAGAAGAAAGCGATTGCCAGCTAGTAGGTACTTACTTGCAATTTCTGATAGTGGTTAAGGCCTACACGCACAGGTAATCCACACGCTTTCATATTGTTGGCCAGTACCTGTTGCATCTCGAGACTCCAGTAAGTCTTCCAACTACAATCCTCTTGATCTAGAAACACGGATATCGATACTACAGCCCATTACCCAAATTATATTTAAGATCTTATTCAGTCAGGCTTTATAATTATGTTAAAAGAATTAATAAAACGTCCAAACATCGAGACCCAGCATGACCGGGGACATTCAGAGTGGTCGTCTCCAATCCTTTTGTGAATTCCGGAATCTCAGAATCTATTAGCATTATTAAGAAATGATTGTCTTACCCCCGTTTTATTTTTATTCATAAATAAATTAATAAAACGAGGCTCATTCATTGAAGAATTAATTATTCTGAAGTAACTTCATCGAGCATTCCGATATTTTAATTTCATTTTGTCCCTCCCCCCCTCTCAACCACCACTCCCCCCTATTTACATTTAATTATGAACAAAAGGTTAGAAAAGATTCAATCTCCCGAGGGGAATCCAACAAGACGGGACCTAAAATGAAGCAATGGAAATCACTCGCTAAAATAAATAGCCTCAATTTTCTTTGGTCCGAGCGGAAGAAATGATTATGTGCGTCTGATGAATATAAAATGTTATCTCTGGAGCGGGCCAAGAAGCTCCTCTTAATCTAAAGCTGATTTGAAATAAGAAAACAACCCTAAAAGCAGTTCCGCCTTTCACAGAATGTATTTTGAAATAAATGGTTCTTAAAACTTATTATAAATTGTTATTATGCGTAAATCATTGTTTTGGCAGATTTCCTTAAGGGAAACCAGCTTTTTTTTCTTTAGTATCCTATGTGTGCGTTCATTTAGTTCATGTTGCATGCCGTTTGGCACAATGCATGTAATTTTAGTAGAATTACATTTTTTTTATACATAATTACTTAATTGTTCAAAAAAAAAAAGGGTAGTTGCATTTGTAGATCTAGGAAATGATTTTGATACCCTTAACTGGAAATTAATGTTTGAATGCAAGCGTAAAATAGGAATACACTGATTAAGCAAAAGAGCAATTAATTTGGAGTATTTTCAAATATCAGAGTGCACAAATCATTAATAATGCACGTGAAAGGAATATAGAAATAAGAAAGGCGTAAGGCAAGATCGCCTTAATTCAATATGTTCATTGAAGAGGCAATAATGGAATTCAAAGAAACAACCGAGATAAACGGTAAATCCATTCATTGCAGATGATATGCAGATGATAATGCACTGGTGGCGAAGTCGAAGAAGAGATGAATAGAATGCTGCAAGTCCTAAAGGACAATCTAGATTCGATTAATCTCCAGATAAATGCACATTAAAAACAAATTTGGTTGAGGAAAAAAGAACAAATATATAATGCACAACGTAATATATAATATAAGGCACAACGATTTCAGCAGATATATATCTGTAGGTAAGGTCCATGGGCACAGGGGAAGAGGAAGGCCTAGAAAATCCTACTTTGAATACATCAAGCATTTTATGACTTTGAGTGAGTACAGTAATATGAAAAGAGGTAGCTTGTGAAAGATCACAATGGTTGAAACTACAAGTAAATAGCCTTTAAATCAGGATGATATTTCAAAATTATAACATTAACAAATAATAATAATCTAAAAAGTAATATGGACTTACAAAATTCTTTTATTATTCAAAAATAATATAAAAACGTAACTTCATCGGTGATGTCGAAGAATAAATTTAAAAATAGTTGAGCCAAAGGCCAAAGAATGGGTTGCGCCTTTGAAGTGGGACCTGCAGACCAGCAACACTTTTATGCTCTGCAATTTGTGCATCTCAAGTACGAAATAAGTCCTCCACGCAGGGGCTGCGTAAACTAAGCAGATTTCCCACTTGCTGGTATGTCACACTACTAATCTCATTAGACTACCTATTCTCTGTTCCTAAGTAAAAAATCGAAAAAATAATAAAATAAGAATAACTCTGAATATATGACTGTATTGAACAACAATAGTAGAGCAAAATATTTTAACGATATTGTATCTATAATATTTTTTCATCGGACTCATAATTAAGGAGATATTTTGAAATTTCAAACCGCTCCCTTCAACCCCCCCCCCTATTCCTAGTCATATATCTATTGACGAATATGAACATTAGAGCTGAATTAAACGGTTATATATTGAATATGGTATAAATCAAATACTCATTTTCATGTCAAGATCGGAAACTCTACATATCTATATTAGTATGTACCCAATTTAAAAAATTTTATATATACATATATATATATATATATATATATATATATATATATATATATATATATATATATATATATGTTTCGTAATTGTCTAGTAAGTGTGCAAGTGTAGATAAGGTGTTCTATAGTATTACTATGACTCTTAGACTATTACTCTACACAAGTACTCACTGGACACGGAACTACTACTTCCATAGGTTCAAAATACTATACTTAATGACAAATACTGTCCTTGTGACAGAACGAGTGAACAGACTATAGAACACCTTATCTATACTTGCACACTTACTACACAATTACGAAACACACTCCAACAAACAGTTCTCAGAAACAAAGACCAGTGGCCAATGGAATTAAAGAGTTTGTTTAAAAAATACCCATTAGTATTTAGGCATTTTTCTAAACCCTTAATTGAAACAGCGGACGTTTTAATCGCCGTACATAAAAAATTATATATTAAGTCTTCCTTCAATTCTTTTTCCTTTTTAACGCCTACATCAAGAATAATGTATTAGAATGAGTGGCATAACTTTCTGAATGAAGTTAAATTAACATGTTATTGGATTGTTTTAATTTTTCTTATTATGCGTACTAATTTTTCATCACTTTGATTGTTTGTTCTTTTATTATGTATATTATTTATTTATTTTTTTTCGTTTTTTGTTTTTTTTTCTTTTGTTTTCTTTTCTATCTTATTTATTTATTTATTTATTTTTTTTATTTTTTTTTTTAATCTCAAGAACAAATTTATGAATATCATTTCTTGTATACAAAACACGATGTGTTATGAACATACATGTTATATACTGTAATATATTATGTACCACTTTATTTGAAGCTTAAATACGAAATATTACTTTCATTGAAATTTTTAAAGTGGGTACATACCAATATAGATATGTAGAGTTATGACGTCTATAATTAGGATTTTCCGATCTTGACTTGAAAATGAGTATTTGATTTATACCATACTCAATATATAACCGTTTAATTCAGCTCTAATGTTCATATTCGTCAATAAAAATCGAACCAGGATTAAAGGGGGTGAGTTGGAGGGGAGAGGTATGAAAGTTCAAAATATCTTCACTATTATGAGTCCGATGGAAAAACTTATAGAACCAATCTTTTTAAAATATTGATGATTTTCAATTGTCGTTCTAAATATTTATTTGTAACTTATATATTAAGAGAGATGTTTGCATTTTTTGTTTGGTTATATATAAAATTTGGTGACAATAGAGAACAAAATTCCGCCCGCATAAGTGAAATCAGCTAAAAAGTGTCGGAAAGAATTATAATAAAGGAAGATAGAGAATAATGAAATGGGTTGAGGTCCTTATATTCGATAAATAAAGAAAAAGCTCCCCCCCCCCCAATTCAAGGGAAATATTTTATGTTATTTAGTGCGGCGTTTCTCGGCCTTTTCCGTTAATTAAAATATACCATAAAGGGAATTTCTCTCTTCTCACCATTTAACGAGCTTTTATTGAAGTATTCCCTCCAGCTTTTTTTGTCAATTAAATTAATTGAGCCATTGCAAAAAATAATCATTTTCCTTAAAAGGCAGCCAAGATCAAAATACTTTTTAACTCCATAAAAAAAAGGATAAAAACTACTAAAACTCTCGCCAATGCAAAGCAATTCTTCTCCTTTTTTTTTTACATAAAACGATTAAATATGAAGTTTGGTAACGATCAAACAAATATTGCGACAGCTAGAGCGGTAACAGACAAATATATAGATACGAGATACTCGTAGATAGATAGATAGATACAGTTTTGAACGGACCTCATTTTCGTCATCTCCTGGGTAGGATCGATGGACATTTGATGAAAAATTTCGAAAATCGCGTCATGAGTACAACCTCAATAGCTGATTTCCCTTAAGGGAAATCTGCTAAAAAAGGAGTCACCAGAACATATTTGCATGTATCTCGTATAATAAATATTTCTTGAAAACCATATTTGGTATTTATGCTTCAAATGCTGTGGTTTATTACATAACCATAACACAAAACAAAGAAATACACCCAATAATTGATAGTTTATGTCTGGACAATTTAAAAATTATAATGGTATAAACTATACTCAATACAGTATACTTAATCTGAGTTATATAAAAAAAAACAAACGAAGATAGTTTTATGGGACTAATAACAGGAAATATAAAGCTAGGAGAGATTAAGATTTTATTGGTGCCTTGTCATCTCCTGGCAGATGGTTCATATATAGAACTTTATAGACTTCCTTTATTCGTTTAGATCTATAATCATTCTGTCCTCTCGACAATATTTTATGTCTTCCGTGTTGTTATTTAGAAAGGCAGACTTCTGTGTTTGAAACTCGTCATCATGTTCAGCATGTTGATAATTATGATTTCACAAATGATATGAAAATACGAATTACATCTGAATATTAATGTAATGATAGGATTTCGATTATCAGCAATTATTAAGTAATAACTACTGACACGAACTATTAACAGAAGGTAGCTCACATATTAATACACTTGAAGACAATTGGCATTTAAAAGAACCTTTAAACCACGTCAACTATACTCATTTTCTTCTCTAATCGTTATATTTCACTCAAATTAAGTTACAAATTACACGTGTGTGTTTGGATCAATAAGAGTGGAAAATAAATTTTTAATCTCTGGCCTTGGACTCCTTCATTTCATCAACTCCATTCCCAAAATTTATAGTTTTAGATAGTTTTTATTTAAAGATTCCTCAATTTCAATTAACTATTTAAAAAAAAAAAATAAATAACTGTGTAGACATTTATTTATTACTTCTTTATTTAAAATTTTATGTAAAAATGATAAATAAAACTGAGCGACATCGTCACATTATGGAGCTCATCAAATAAATTAACAAAAAAAAATTATGAATAATAGAAATGCAGAGGCTTACTGTTGAGTTGATATGAAACAAAAGTCCGTCACGCACGGGCTGCGTAAACTAAGCAGATTTCCCACGTGAAGTTAGTTATACAATAGAGAAATATCCATACGAGAGCCGAACAGTTGCGGCAAAGGGCCGAGCTAGCTTTTGGCTGGAAAAAGTCAACCGTTATCGGCACAAATTTAATAAAAATGCAAAAATCACGGTTAATATTCAAGATAGAGAATAAATGTATAGAACAATATTTATAGTACATTTAATTTGAAATAAGATTGGTTCTATACAATCTTTTGATCCGACGTATGGTAACGGAGATATTTCGAATTTTCGAAAATCCCCCCTTTAAACCCCCCCCCCCTCCCACTGGTTCAATTTCAGCCATTAAAGAACTTGATCTGTCTTTTTGCATAAAACGTTTAAATATCGAGTTTGGTGACGATCAAACAAAAATTGCGACCGCTAGAGCGATAACAGACAAATATATATGTGTGTGTATATATATATATATATATATATATATATATATATATATATATATATATATATATATATATAAAATTGTGCTGATGTTTTCGACAAGGTTATATTTATATATGGTGTGTTATTCTTTTCAGAGTTTTGGTCAATGTTGGTGAAGTAATACATGTAATTTTACAGCCCTGAAGAAGAGAAAATAATGATTCTCGAAATATCGGCATAAACTAAGATTTATTTCACCAACATTGACCAAATCTCCGAAAAGAATAACACACCATATATATATATATAATTTTGAACGGATCTCATTTCGTCATCTCCTGGGTAGGATCGATGGACATTTTAAGAAAATCTTGAAAAATCGCGTCATGAGTACGACCTTAAGAAAAATCTGCTAAAAGTACAACTGGTCTCCTCTCTCTCTGTCTCTCTCTGTCTCTCTCTCTATATATATATATATATATATATATATATATATATATATATATATATATACTGTTTATTTGAATATTTACAGAAGAAGAAATAAAATGACACAATTCCAAGACAATATATCATAATTACACATCAATACAGTTAATGATCAACAAACGTAAGAGGTACTAACCCCCTGATTGCGCCCCACGTCTAACAAGAACTTGACTAAAACAAACTATTTACAGAACCTTAAAGCTAAGAGGCTAACCTAGTATATACAGCACTAACCTACTCTAATAAACAACTATAAAGTAAATACAACATAAAATAAAACATGGCACACATATTAACGTAATAAAACAATTACTTTTAAACGACGAAACAATAGACCATATATATATATATATGAATAAATGATACTTTTGTAGTCATTTATTATGATGGAATTTTAACTAATGTTGGTAGCGTTTGTCAAATGAGGGTTGAGGGGAGGTTTTTTGGTGGCCACAAGTCCTGCCGATGTCCCGAACGATAAGCAATAAACCGGGCAAATCAAAGCCAATAAATAAACAGAGACTAGCGGCTCGCGAAGAAAGAGACGAATAACGAGGGAGAGAGAGAGAACGAATGTTTTGCAGGGTATCATAAGAAGAAGGTTATACTAATGATCCCGCGCGCGTCTTCCCGCGGGCAAAAAAGCCCGCCAAAACCATTTGTCCAAGTCCTCGAAGCCACCTCACAAAACAGCAGCTCCCTCATATTTCACCTCAACTTAATATACCAACGAAAAGAAGAATATCAAATTTATTCGCCACATTCAATGTCAGAGTCATGACGTTTTTCTTACCAACCTATCCTAGTTAAAGTTGACAAAGTTTTCTTCTCTTAATCCTTTGAGGAGATTCGCCTTAAAGAAAAAGGTATATAAGAAAAAAAAACAATTACAGTCAAATCTAGGGCAGCATCGCATCCGCTGTCTTGTGACGGAATTTGGCGGGAAAGGGGGTAGTAATGGCAAATACTTCGATGATTCTTATTTACATTGTCTAAATTATTTTAAATATGGTTGAATGCTTATTAGAAAGTGACTTTACTAATAATGTTTTCAAAAACGAATTACTAACTGCTTAATGTTTCGCCTGAAAGACTCAGCAACAAGAATATCATTGAGCATCGATTGACCGTGTTCCCAGAAAGCTGTAAAAGTTACTAAATGATATTTCCCAAGCAAAGCTACCTCAGTAATGGTAGTTAATAATAGTGAATGCTATCCATGATTATGATTAATATTGTTAACGGTAATTTGAACAGTGATGATTGATTGATCAGGATGTCATTTCTTGTTATCCTTCAGGTCTAAAAAGTTCGTGCTCGCTACTGGATATTCAGGTTTATAACATAATCGCTCAGAAAGGTAAATGTACATATACCCAGCTTATTAAAGCCTTGCTTGTAAACATACCATTTTGATTCCGTATCCAATAGTTTCTCCGAGTGAAGCCGTATGCCACAGCTAGGATATGTTTAAAATTGTAAGCTCTATAGAGTAAATTTAAAATAATTTTGTCGTTTCACATGTAACTGAAATGATATCAACGACTTTTGACTTTGGCTTCTGTTATTCGTTTGTTTGCTATTCACGCCTAAACGACTAACCGACTTTGATGAGACTTGGTTTGCTTATTACTAATACCAGTAGTATAACCACCATTTTTAGCTGTACTAATGTTTTTAACGATGAACAGGAGTGAGGGCTGTAAGGAAGGTCTGAAATGAAAAATCGTGATATTAAGTTGTATTTTGTTTTTTTGAAAACGCACAGTTATGAAAGGTTGTTTATTATTAATATTTATTAACGTCCATATTTTGTTACTATGCCTAATTGGGACGGGTTACCTATGGTTTACCACCCTTTTCTAGCCAGGGTAGGTCTAATGATTTTATTTAATGAATTCCGTCACTTAAATTCCTATTCCTGAGGTGGGAATCCCTTTCAAGAAGGTAACGCTTTAACTCACATGGCTAGCCTGAGCACATTTTCTTTTTTTTTTTTTTTTATTTAACATAACCTGTAATATAAACGATTATGACATGAAGGTACACTGCAGTTTGTACTTGGAGCAACTATTCTATCTGTAGTTCAACTGATATATATTTACTTCTATTAAGTGTTAACAGATAGAAACAAATATGACAACCAAAACAGATATATGAAATAATTAGGAAAACAATTTATACGTAGCACTTATATTATTAATCAAGTTTGTAATGAAAATATAGTATAACTAGAACGACTGTGATTTTTCCGAAGTATAAACGAGGTATACGTTAAAAACTATAGCTGGAGTCAGTTTTATTGGGCACAAACGACTAAACCGGAACTAAACGAAACTTCCTTTGTGTACAAATAGAATGTCTCGCTATATAAGTCGGGTTAAAAAATTATGGAAAGGCTCAGAAGTATTGGTATTCCTTTGGAGAGAACGCTGGAATAACGTAGGCCCAGGAAGTAGGAGTATGGAAAGACTGATAGACTGACCCAGGATGAGGTACAGTCGAGATAGACGCTGGAAAACCAATTCGATTGAAACAAATAGCCACTGTGGTTGAAGGGTCCAGGTTGCACGGCTTTTTCTGTGGAATGCTGTCCTTAATTAGCTTGGAAGTTGATTAAATCTGTCAGTTTACCAGTGCTGGACTCCTGCTTCTGAAGGTTCCTGTTAGATGTCCTGTCGGCCAACTTAAAAGTATGACTCGGAAAACCGCCGTAATTGGCGCCCGAAATTAAAAGCGAAGGAAGCAGGGGGGGGGGGGTCAGAGAAACAAAAGTAAACCTCCATGTAACCTTCCCCAGCCCTAAGCTCTCGAAACAGAGCGAAGTTTGGCTCTAATTGCTCTAAGCTGCGGCGTTCATAAGTCCAGGGATCGGGAGGAGTGGGGGTGAGCAACCCTCAGGGAGTCTTGACAGTCGAGGATAATTACAGTTAGAAAATTGTAGGGGTGCAATTGAGGGGTGCAGGAGGAAGTGAGAGTTGGGGATTATTCCGAAAACAACCCCCCACCACGCACACACTTCCAACCCTCACGGGGTATTTTTCGTTGTGGAGGGGAAAGGTGATTGGTGGGGGGGATTAATTAAAATAGGGACAGAATCGTCTTTATCCCCCGAGGGGATTGTCTGTGTCGGAAATGATGGTGATTAATGCATTGTCCTATTGGGGAATATTAACGTACTGATGGATGCTGTCTTAAAGCGTTATTTAGCCCAAAAGGGGGCCGAACCCACCCGTAACGCCCGGAGGTTGGAGTCTCCGTGAATTAAGATACAGCTACAGCTGAGCATGGATGTGATGAGAATAAAAGACATATCGTCAGGGAGCTCCATCATCATTTCTCATCATCATCCTTTCCTGATGATTCCTATTCTTCGTCTTAATTCAGAGTAAAACTCCGCGTCACCCTAACTCACCGGTTTTACAAATTATTGCCTGATGTCGACACGATTCCCCCATTATTAGTACAAATGCCTCGATAAACGCACTATAAGATAAAGCCTGCAACGCCGGCTCTGCGTAAATAAGCAGACAACTTGCGTTCTGAAATAACTTACAATTAAAGCTATCTTTCCATATACTCTCTATTCTTAGTCATCATTCAATGAGTAGTAGAAAATTGAAAACAAGAACCTCTGGTAATTTTAGTTTAATCTTTAGCCGGCCTGGACATATAAGCGATTTATGTAAAAAGAAAGATCAAGTTCATTAACAGCTGAAATCAGACAGAGGAGAGGGGGGTTTATGGGGGAGGAATTTCGAAAATTCGAAATATTTTCGTTGTTACTCGTAGGATCAAAAAAGCGTATAGAACCAATGTTATTGAGAATTTAATTATAATTGAAGGGTTTGCTGCAAAAAGGAGGTAGCTCCATCCCATAACTGTTGGGAGTTATAAACACTTTCATGTGCCAAAAAAAAAAAAACTCTTTTATTTGGCCCCAAAAGGATGTAGCTTTCAATCGTTATGATGTTATTTTCGTTATAATGATGTTATTTTCTGTTTGTAAAACCAATAATTTTGCTGTACTTTATTTTCATTTTTCTTTGAATAAAAAATACATAATAATAGTACATTCTATTTATTTTTACACCTTTTTCCAAGACATAACATATTCCTAAATTCCTCTTATTCCATTCTTTTGGGCAAAAAAGAGGTAGCTCCAAGGATTATCCACGTTCCACCATCATTTGGATGATATTTTTTGAATGAAAATACTGTTCTTATATGTAAACACCATAATTGAAAGTAAGCAACAACAATATTTTTACATAGCTTAAAATTTGAATTTTTTAAACGTTTTTTTTGGTTTCCCAAAAACTGGAAAAATTGGAGCTACCTCCTTTTTGCAGCAAACCCTTCAATTGTCGTTATATACATATTTTCTCTGTTATAAATATTAACCGAGATATTTCAATTTTTTTTAATTTTCAGCCTTTAGTAAACCCCCACTCCTACTCATTTTACATTAAAAATAAGCTGTTATATTATGAACTACTTTATTCTAAGCTTCAATATCAAATATTGTTTTCAAGAGACCTTAATTATACGAGATACATGCAAATCCGTTGCTTGAATACGCCATCAATAAAGATTTTACGTTCTTGTTTCGAAGATGTTTACTTGATTTATACCATAATCGATATTTTACCGTTTCAGTGATCACTGAAGATCATATTTGTTATTGACAGAAATCGGAGTTTGAATAGTGGTGTGTGGGGGGGGGGAGATTCCAAAATTCAAACGATCTCTGTTATTATGAGTCGGGTCATAAAATGTTATAGAACCATTCTTGTGAAACTATTGACAGCCTACAATTGTTGTTCTATGAATTTTTTTCGAAACCTCAAATGTTAAGCTAGGTGTTAAGCGTACTTCCTTGTTTTCATATTTAATTACCCACCCCCTCCCTCCGACCCTTCTCATCAGGGTTTTACATAGAAATAGAGGATTTGTAATGAGATCCTTTGTGTGTCACACCAGCAACTGGGAAATCTGCTTAGCTTACGCAGTCCCCGCATGACGGACTTTATATCTTAATTTACGGACTTCACTCACGTTCCACTCCTGCTCATTCGCATATTCCTTTAGGCTGAAATACTTATAGTTTGTCGTCAATGAAGCGTGGGGATTTAGAGCGGATACAAAACTAAAGAATATGGAATTTCTCAATTATTATTAGCCGGATTGAAAAACGTTGCATCAACTCAAATATTTTATTTTTCAGCCTTCACTAAACCCAAAGCTGAAGTAGTTAATCATATTGGTTGTGCATATAATTTTCACTTACACCTGCAGCGTCTGCGCGAGGCCACTGGTTTGCACTACAAAAGCAATTCGAAACCAAAGTTATATTATGCCTCTATTCTAAACTAATTCATAAAATCCATAATTACTATATAGGACGGACGTCTTTACCTGTATGAAGAGTTTCAAGAAATGAAATCTTACACCGTAAAAAATGAAGCCGACTATGCCTGTTAATTTTTTCGAACCATTACACATACAAAAAAAAAACACAAATAAATATATAAAAACTTATATTTCAAAGAACTAAAGTTTTTAGAAGCGATTCCTGAGCGAGAATTAATGGATTGTTGGCTTTGAAATGTAGATTTGCTACAACGAATTCAAATGTTATCGCGTGATATTGTCGAATAAATAAAGAGTGAAATTGGGCGAATTGAGAGTGAAGTATGTAATATCACAGGCATTAATAGAATATCGCAGCCAATACACATTCTATCTCTTTATCCGTTTCACACCGTGTTTTCCGCTACATTTCCACGGCAAGATACACACCCCTCCGAAATAATTTATTCCCTGTTTCTACCATTTCCACAATGGCTTCCTTCCTGTATTAAAAAGATTGTTTAATACTGTTATGTTTCTCCAAATAAAATCCAGAGACACACCCTGGTTAGAAAGATGTGGAAGTCAGGTATGGGCAATCTTTGACATGTAGTCGGCCAAACTTTAGTGTACAAATACGTTCGCGTTTAAAAGTATTGCATTTTAAAGAAGTGTTCATAATTTTTAACGATAGATATCAGACATGAAATTATACACAATGTAATTATAATAAAATTTATTAAAATAACATAATGAATTGAAAAAATATGCACATCATTATTATTAAATCGTTAAATTGCGAATTATTACAAACAACGAAAGTTAAATAGCGACGCCGAAATCAATGAGACACTTTAGCTAGAATTTCAGAAACTAATCCATTCATGTTTGGATTAATTCTACTGTTACTAAAACGTAAAGAATCTTCCAAATTATCGTCAGTCAGCCTTGTACGATGTTTTGATTTATTAGGTTTCATCATTTAAAAGAACTGTTCACATTTATAAGTACTGCCAATAGCACAAAACAAACAAATAACAAGCTGCCCCCATTTTGAGGGTACTCGTTTGGGTCAGCCTCCTAATCAGCCCATCAGGGAATATTTGGGTAAAATAAAAAATTATTTCTTTTAAATGTTTCATATATACGTACTTTTTTTTTAGGGAATTGAATTTGATTTAGTTAAATTTTGAGCTGGTGAGTGACTAGTTATGGCGCACAGCTTATGTTGAGCTTTATTTTATTTTGTACAAATGATTGTTTATTTTCGACATTGTTAATTTAAGTTCGACATTTGGCATATATCTTCGGTCTTCAGTCCATATTCTTGGAGTAAGTCAGACATTTCTTTTTTGGGATTACTCCTCTTGCCCCAAACAGCAATCCGTTGACGAACCAAGTTTGAACTTGGTATTTTTCTTTCACATGCCTGCAGCAAGGTTCGTAAATCTTTTTTTTTTCTATAAATCAACTTCAATTGTTTGGGAATTTACTGTTTCAAACATTACTGTGGGATCTAGTATATGTCTTGATGTACCTTCCTTAATAATTATAATGGCCATAGTTACATAAATAATACTCTGTTATATAATAAACCACTTTATTCGAAGCTTAAATACCAAATATTTTTTTCCAGAAACCTTTAGTATACAAGATAAATATGTTCTTGTGACCCCTCCCCCATCTTAAATTTCTGGACTACTAAAATTAGATTGATTGAGATAAAAATTATTCTGATTCATTATAAATTACAGTACTAGATATAGTACATAGTTTTCTATAAAAATAATATATTATATTCTGATATATTTCAGTAATTGTTTTTCTTTCCGCTGAGCCAATGGCAGACCTGTTTGTTTACATTTGAGACGTTTCTTTTCGGGAGGAGAAAGATTTCTTATTACCGTTTGTATTTATTCAGTTAATGTTCATGGTATTGTTGTTTTAGCAGTATGTAGGTTTATCTATTATTAAACTTCGCGAGGGAAATCTGCTTAGTTTACGCAGTCCCTGCGAGACCGACTTTTCAAAATGTCTCGAGGGCTGGATCAAATCTTACAGCAGGGCGGTTGTTGCCCACATATGACCTAGGATGAAGGGGTTGTTACCCCTTCCAACAACTAGCATAAGATCGTGACATCGGTATTATTTCATCAAATGAAGAAGAATTTTTCTAACTACATATATACAGTAATTTCCGAAGAGAAACTCAATTTAAAACTATTTAGGAGAAAATCTGATTTAACGGCATTGGGTAAACACTTTTCTTAGAATGGGGTGTACTAACTTTTTGTAATAAAAGTGGCTTATTGAAAAAGAAAATAGTTGAAGATACCCCTGAGAAAAGTTCGGACATTATTAAAAAAAACATCGGTCCGATGAAGATACTCTAAGTTAGTTGCAGTAAAGGAATATGGCTGCCTTTTTTCAATCAAGGTTTTACGGTTTCGATAAGGCCCATTCATGCTTAGACGTGTTGTGGTTTCTAACGAGGACGGACCGTCGTAAAATAAAATCGTTTTCGCTTGCCTTACTCATTCACTAAACGACCGTCGGGCTATTAAAGTTAAAGAATTACATTTATCTTCGGGGAAATTATAGAATTATATCTGACTAAATTTTCAAATTTGCATTTTAAATTGTTGATCATCGTTGTTTATCAAAAGGAAAAAGTTACATTTCCGTGCTGATAATATTCTTACATAGCACACTTCAAAGTTGCATCAGAAGAAAAGTAGCCTGAATGTATACAAATAAAACTCTAAGGTTCGCCTGATTTTCCATTTAAATTCTGCGGTGATCAATTTTTTTCACGTTTCAAAACAATATAAGAGCGATAATATCAAAACTGGACATCTACAACATCCAGTAATAATAAAATTTTCTATTAATCTGAACAACAGAGCAATCCCATATTCTGCTTCACACGTAAGTTGTATAATTTAAACTTAAAAATAGGATCAATTTGGCAATTGCATTTCAGAATTCTTCAAAACTCCCCTTTGGATTTTATTTTTATTAGCATATTAATATTAAATTTTTTGTGGTGTATTTATATTTCAATGGAAAGCCATTATTCTATCAATTACGGGTAGTCTCAGGACGGCTGAAATCGGAGAGGGTGATTAGAGGAGGAAGTTGGAAAATTCAAAATATCTCCGTTACTATAAATCGGATCGAAAAAGTTTATAAAATCAATCTTATTGAAAATTAAATGTACTATAAATATTGTTATATGCATTTATTCTCTATCTTGAATATTAACCGAGATATTTGCATTTTTCAGTTTTCAGCCTTCAGCAAACCCCCACTTCTACTCATGTTACATAAACAATACTCTGTTATATAATGAACCACATTATTCCAAGCTCAAATACAAATAATATTGGTTTAAAGAGACCATTATTATACGAGATACATGCGCATATATACTGGTGACCCTCCCCCCCCCCCCACCTTTGTCTTAGACTAGTAAAATTTGATTGATTGAGATAAATATTATTCTGGCTCATTATAAATTACAGTACTGGATATAGTAAATAGTTTTCAATGAAATTAATGTTATGTTCCGATATATTTCCGTAATTGTTTTTTTTTTTTCGGTGTGAGCCTGGCAGACCTGTTTGTTTACATTTCACACGATTCCCGTCGGGAGGGGAAAGGTTTCTTATTACTGTTTGTTTTATTCACGGTGGCGGTGTGTTAGCAGTATGTAGATTTATCTATTACTAAACTTCACGAGGGAAATCTACTTAGTTTACGCAGCCCCTACGTGACGGACTTTTTCGTGTTCTGTTACTTGTGTATGTTTATTTATTTTTTTATTTTTTTCAAGCTTTGAATGAAGTGAAGTCGTTGACATTTCGTTACTCGTCTAATAAATAAATAATTAAATAAAGTAGAGTGAATGTTGGTGGAGTGCTTTTGAGCTTCTCACAGGACTATTCCATTTGATAATGAGACGCGATTACAAGATGAACTCTTAAAACGTGAATATGAAAGAAGAGATAGAGATAGTGGTAGGTAGCTAGCTACCCCCACTCCACCATGAATGAGCGCTATTCACACCCTCCCTGAGGTCGGCTATTAATGCTCGCCCATTTATAAACTGGGATTTTTCTCCCTTTATCTTAGGAAGGGGTAATTTCCTCAAGCCCTAACCCTTTAGACTCCAAAAGAAGACCTTGCTTTAGAAAAACCCCCCTTTTTAGCCATTTAATTACCGTAAGTGTTTATTTGTCGGAGAAAAGAGGAATTAAAGCATTGTGTTCCTAAAAGAAGTATTTTCTTCAGTAAATGGAGTAGCTGAGAGTGTTGAGCGCGGCTAGAAAGGAATTCTTCCTATACAAAGGAATAGGGTTAATAATGATCTCGTGGAGTTTTTGAAAATTATAATCTGAATCCATTCTTGCAATGATTTATGGTAGATTTTTTGGTTATTACAGGATTTTTTCAATGATATATATATATATATATATATATATATATATATATATATATATATATATATATATATAGGTGATAAGAGAATGGTGATAAATACAATAATTCACTCAGATATCTGCTAGAGCATGAAGCACCGCTGACAGCTACGGACATTTATCACTATATTATAGCAAATATAATCAATATATCTAACCAGCTCAATTCATACACACCTGTCAATATAGCTCAACCATGACAGTGCGTCAATCAGGGGCTGCGTAAACTAAGCATATTTCCCACAAAATGTTTTACAATAGGGAAATCTGCCTACTAATAACAGTAGTAGTAACGAATCTCAAAACCAATTCACGAGGGACAAACAGTTACGGGAGCGGCCCAACTACCTTTCGGCGGAAAGTACAGAATATAGCCGACTTCTACCGACCACACACACATGATACAAATGCAAATATCTCTGTTAATATTCAAGATAGAGATTTTTTCGATCAGACGCATAATAACGGAGCTATTTCAAATTTTCAAAAATCCCCTCCTCTAAAACCTCCCCCTCCCACTGGTTCAATTTCAGCCATTAACGAAATTGGTCTTCCTTTTAACATGAAACGTTTAAATATCGAGTTTGGTAACGATTAAACAAAAATTGAGGCCGCTAAAGCGTCAACAGACAAATATATATATATATATATATATATATATATAATTTTGAAAGGACCTCATTTTCGTCATCTCCGGGGTAGGATCAATGGACATTTGAAGAAATTTTTCGAAAATCGTGTAATGAGTACGACCTCAATAGCTGATTTCCCTTTAGGGAAATCTGCTAAAACGGGAAGGACCTTGAGGACTGGATTCGTAGCTGTTATGATCATTGTTCGAATTCCACCAGAGCCATAAAACGTTTAAATATAGAGCATGGTCAAACAAACATCGTGATCGCAAGAGTGGTAGCAGAATGTTATACTTGTACCAAGAATTTCGGATACCATATATTACAGAAATTGTCCGTTGTTCATCTGGACATCTGGTTTCCGGGCGTATTTATTTTCACACATATCGCAAAACGCCCTTCTCGCAGGGGCTGCGAAAACTAAGCAGATTTCCCTCGTGTGCTGGAATAACGAGATTGCGTTCTCATCTCAAAACATATTCTCTATTTCTAAATAAAAACCAGATGGGTAGAAGAGGCAAAACGGTGAAGGGAGGGAAGGGGTTCACTGAAGGCAGAAAAAAAAGAACTTAATAATAATTCGCTGAATGGTTGAGTTACGAATGAAATGTATAGAACCAAAATCGTAGAAGATCAACAATTTACCAAGATGGGTTCTATAACGATCCCACTTATATTAACTTATATAAAACTGGAATTTTCAAATCTCTCCCCCCCCCACCTCTAAACCCTCACTCACGAGTCCGATTGCTGCAAAAAAAACTAATACGATCTTCAGTGTTGACTGAAACAGTTAAACATCGAGTATGGTACAGATCAAATAAATAGTTTTGCCCAAAGAAAGAAAAATCTTAATTGATGACACGCGAGCACCCTGTAAAGATATATATGTAGTATGGACCTCAGTTTCGTCTTCTCTTGGGTAGGATCGATGGACATTGAAGACATGTTTCGAAAATCTCGTCATGAGTACAATCTCAATAGCTGATTTCCCTTAAGTCAAACCTGTTAAATATAATAAGCTAAGAATGTTAAAATATCATATTTAGGATTATATAACAGCCTATTTGCTCAAAATTGCATCAAGTTATTTTTTACACCAGTCCAAAGAATAATATTGAGAAACTTTGAATTCAACTTTTTTAATTAATTTTAATAATTCTCAATTCTCTCCTTGCTTTATTATAAACTTTAGAGAGAGAGAGATAGACCAAATTCCCCTGGGGAAACACCTCGCGCAATGAAGGTCTAATTGTAGATTCTGAGCACGAGCTGAGACTATCTCAGAAGCCCAGATGCGGCGCAGCACACAACTTCATGTACCCAGCTCCCATTATCGCCAGACCTATTATGTATAACCTATGAATATGATGAACTGAAATTATCAAATAACTTGTTCAATAATTATATACAATCAATGGAAAGGAGTGATTAATGCGTAAACAATTTAATAATAACAATGCTACAAAAATAAAAAATGTCCGTCTTGCAGAGGTTGTGTAAACTAAGCAGATTTCCCAAGTGCGAATGTAAAACACTTTTGATCTCATCACACTATCAATTTTATATTTCTAAGTAAAAATCCAATGATAAAAATTGTGAGTTAGTGCTCCCTGAAAATAACAAAGAACAAATATCTGGATTAATCTTTGAATCTTTTCCGTCAGTTTCAATTTGCATTTGGTTCCTCAGTCTCTTTCAAATTTCCCCAACTTGCAGGTGTACCGCAGGGGTGCATTCTAAGTCCTTTCTTATTCCTCACCAATACTGCCAACATCCAATCACATCCTGAAACTTCCCTTCTCTCGTATGCAGATGATACTGCTATCTCAAAGACCAATTCAGATAAAATTATGGCATCCGCGTCTTCTACAGGAACACCTAGCTCTGCTAGAATCCTGGCTGACTCAGTGGAGTAACATTTGCTTTCCAGTTACATTCACTAATTCCGCCAAAATACACTAATTAAGTATCTAGGACTCGCATCAGACAAGCGACTAACTCGGAAACCTCACATCACACTAAAAAGACAAGTATTGAATAGACGGTACAAACTTCTACTAAAACTACTTGACGACAGATCTAAACTATCACTCCATAACAAACGATTGATTTACACGACAGTACTCAGAACCATATGGACATACGGACTTGAACTTTGGGGTTCCACTAAAACATCATATTCCTACAAAATCCAAACCCTCCAATCCAGAATACCCCGCCAAATTACAGATTCCCCATTTTACGTACCCAATTTAGCTCTCCACAATGACCTCAAAATGATTATGACCATTGCCTCAGAAAATCCCGATATCAGATTTTCCACTCTCTCCTTCTCAGTCATCTTGATCCTTTAGTCGAATCACTCCCATCTGCCCATATTCCAGAAAACCCAAGACGACGTCTGAAGCGTAAGTGGTCAAAAGTACTTCTTGTTTAGTGGAAAGAATAAGTCCAATGTGTATAATCCAATGTTCATTCCAATGTGGGTATTGTCAGTGGGCACTTCTCACCTCAAGTCAATAATCAAGCCAATTTTTTTTATTGCACCATATAAACTGCTTGTATATAAATATTTTTGCAAATAAAACAGATAAAGAAACAAAATATAGTTAATATTTTGGTTGGTCCTGAAAATCCAGAACTACCGATTGTACAAGCATGGATTTATTTATCCTTTTGTCCATTATTTTCTTTATTGATGTTTGAAACAAATCATCATTTTTAATCTCTAGGCCTTGTGGTTGCAACCATTGTGTTCTACCTTTTTTTCATACTACTATACCCACCCAAATCCATAAGATGTTCGAAGCCTTCAAAATAGGATTTTCTAAGCCTCTCCCATTCTCTATGGTCATACTACCTTCAAACGTATTCTTGATGAAGTCGTTTCCCTTATGATATGCCCAAGAAGAAGGAGATGTTTCAAGCTCCTTTTTCCATGGACTTGGTAGGACTTTTGCTTTCATTTACCTTATTTAAAATTTCTAAGTTGGATTCTGTTTTATGCACACCACTTGTTGTTGGCATTCTGCGCTAAATCTATACATCCAATACATTATTTCCCTTTTATGGAGAATCCAAATTTTTCTCCGGTAAAACAGTTCACTCGATACGAAATATTTAGCAAACATATTTTTGGTATCCATGCTGAGTATGATTTTCTGATTTGGTATCATAATGCTCATTTTGGCCCCATTGCTTTTGAATACTTTTTTAGCAAGTGCTATTCTTCTACCGACTTCAGTTCAAGTCAGACTTCAGATTTGCTCGTACAGGCTAAATAAAATGGTAAAATAAAAATGGGCTAGCGATATGCTGGAACATTCGCCACCTGTTGATATAAGAATGCTTAGAATAAGAAGGAAGTAAAGCCAAGTTGTATTCCTATGCGGAATACATTGGAGCGGACAATCTTATACAAATGATTACTCTGATAGGCCACTCCAGCTGATGGGACGAATAGAGATGCACTGTTAGAGATAAGACTCCAATCAGATGTATCTGGGGGAATGGATGAGTGGAGCAAATGTGGGTCCCTTCCACAGAAATAGCCCTTCCATAGTATCCACATTTAACCGGGACACATTCAGTGAGAGATGCTATCGCGTTTTATCTCCTATTCCCTTTTCTTCTAGTCTCCTAAGGCGAAAAAGGAAAAATGAGGTCGTCACGCAAGGGGCTGCGTGCATTAAGGAGATTTCCCCACTATTGTTGACGATAGCCCACGTTTTTTTTCTCTGTTAGCAGATTTTCCTAATGGGGAATGTAGCTATTGAGTTTGTACTCATGACGCAATTTTCCAAATATTTCCCCAAATGTTCATCGATCCAACCTAGTAGATGACGAAAATGAGGACCGTCTGTAGTGATCACAGTTCATATTTGATCTCAACCAAACTCGATATATAAGGGTTTCTTGCAAAACTTAAAGTACAGTTCGTTAATAGCTGAAATCAAACCAGTGGTAGGGGGAGGGGTTAGAGTGGGGAACTTCGAAAATACGAAATATCTTCGATATTATAAGTCGGGTCGGAAAATTGTATAGTGCCAATTACATTGAAAATAAGATGTACAACAAATACTATTAAATGCATTTATTTTCTATATTTAATTTTTTCTTCTAGCATATATGCATTTTTTAGTTTTCAGTAAACTGACATGTTTATGTGACAGGTGTCAGAGCTTATCACATAAACAACATTCTGCAATATAATAAACCACTTTATTCGAAGCCAAGTATTGTTTTCAAGAGACCATTATTATACGAGATACATACAAACACGTTCTGTAGATCCCACTAACATTAGTGAAAAATATAAATGATACTGACTCAGTATAAATTACAGTACTAGATATAGTACATAGTTTTCTATAAAATTAATATATTAATAAAGTTAATCCGGTCCAAAATATTTCCATATATGTATTCTGCTCTGAGAGGTTGGCTGACCTGTTTTTAATTTTTTTTACAATTCGGGCCCTTTGTTATTAAAATGTAAAATGATTGAAATATTTCTCATTGCCGTTTTTATTTATTTATTTAACATTCACGGAGGTGTTAAGTGTTACCACTATGTAGATTTTTCTATTGTAAACCTTCACGTGGGAAATCTGCTTAGTTTACGCAGCCCCTGCGTGACGGACTTTTCATGACTGGTATCCTCAACCCCTAAAAATGAATACATCGGTGTACTGTTGGAACTTCACCGGTTTTTGGAAGTGTCAGAAACCTTTTAGACAATTTAGATACATAGTACTTTCACGAGTGAAATTATTAAACTATTGCTGAGCAACATAGACAGCTTCCACGGCTGGATTCTGCAGTACCACACGGATTAGGCTAACTGTCTATTTTTCATGGGAAAATGAGCTGTGAACAGTGCAATAGCTCTGCAAAGTTCTGCCAATGACACGGCAGAGATCTGTCATAATGCTTTCTTCTTACAATTTTTTTCCCCGTTCATTTCTCAAGGTCGCTTAAACTCTGGCGAGAAGGGGAGTAAGTACATTTGTAGAAGAAGGAAAAGAAGTAAGACTGATGGGCTCCTGGTTGTAGCAAACGGGGGAGGATGTGTCAGAAAACAAAGTAGACAGACAGACAGACGGGCGGAATGTAGCCCGACAAACAGGCCTAGCTGAGAGGGTTGTTAACACCCTTAGGGGATGGGGCGTCGGCTAATGTTCCGTGAATAGTTCTTCGGCTGCTCTCTTCAACAACTGAAGGAAGTAAACGAGCTCAAGATGTAACGAGTTCTTGTTACGAATGGGGTGGTTCCTGAAATCCTGGGATATAATGGGAGAAACTATTAGTCCTAGAAAACCTTGTTCACGTTTGGACCTTTGAGGACTTGGAGGCTGCTATTCAATGGAAGTACGTCAAGCAGGAGATGCGAGAATTAAGCAGACCTCCCACACACTGATATGCAGATG
The DNA here is from genome assembly GCA_019009955.1 of Riptortus pedestris. Taxonomy (NCBI): domain Eukaryota; kingdom Metazoa; phylum Arthropoda; class Insecta; order Hemiptera; family Alydidae; genus Riptortus; species Riptortus pedestris. The sequence continues at coordinate 146,043,313 of CM032232.1, read as the reverse complement.
ATCTTATCTCAACATCTATTCTCTACTTCTCCCTCTGTAAGAGCCTCTGTAAACCGGAATTATAAATAACACCTTATTATTAATATGAGATAAGTAGGAGTGGGGGTTTACTGAAAACTGAAAATGGAACTACCTCGCTTCCATGATAGTACGTGAGTACTCACGATAGATGAAAAATGTCTAAAACAACATTAATAATTAATCATTAATGTTGAATAAAATTTGTTTTAAATCAATTTTTGATCCAAAGTATAATAGTGAAGATATTTTGAATTTTCGAAAATCTCTCCTTTAACCCCCTGCCACTGGTTGGATTTGAGCCATTAACGAAATTGATCTTTAGTTTTACATTAAACCTCTAAATATCGAGTTGAGTAACGATTGAAATTGCGTTTCTTCATTACCTTGGTAGGATAGATGGGCATTTGAAGAACTTTTTCAAAAATCGCGTCATGATTTTGACAATCCCCAGTTGTACACAATGTTACGATTTGACATATAATAAAGGAAATATTTCTAATTTTAGGAATTTCCCTTCTAAGCCCCCCCCCCTCTTCGATTTCAATCATTGCAACTGACAACTGATTATGGTGTGCTAAAAATAAAAACACAGTTTCAGTACTAGTTATACTATATTTTGATTAATAAAAAAAGTGTTATGTTCAAATTTGTATCTAATTATGTCATTTCATAACGAATAACGTATGACTATATATATATATATATATATATATATATATATATATATATATATATATATGGTTTATCCTGTTACGCTTTGGTTAACACTTAATAGAAATAAATATATTTCAATTCAACTACCGAAAATAGTTATTTATTATACAAGTGACGAAAGTAGATCATTTTACAACTCGAGTGAAACGTTTACCCACACGAGCGAAGCGAGTAATATTACGAGTGTAATATTACATTTTTTCTGTAATCGTGTAATACATGATCAGATCTAACCAGAATATGAACAAAATTAGGATGTTGTGAAGATTATGGTATGTTTTTGGTAGTTTATAAGCATGGTAGTGAAAGGTTATAAGCATAGTTATAAAACAACTAGTGATGATTGTGAAGTAGTGCAGTTATAAACAAGTGCAGGTTATAAACAAGGAAGGTAATTATTATTATATTTAAATTTTAAAATATATTGATTATTTCCACCAATAATTCATTCACATTTCAATTTATTTTGTTAAAATAAATTCTTACAATGTTAAGAAACATTTAAAAGCATTTAATTTCCAACTTCAAATTATTTTTTAATTTATACTTATTACTAATTAAGAAGGCAATTCACTTTCTTCACTCTATTGCAAAATGTTTCACTTTCTTCACTCATTTCAGTTTAGTAATGTTACCATTATTCAACGATTACAGAAAAAAATATTTATCCAATAAATACAAACTGTAGTTTCCCTTCAAGTCATAATTGGTTTTATTGTAGGTTTTGTTAATAAAAAACATGTAAATCATTTATGGTCAACTGAAAGTTTTTTAATTCTTTAAACATGTCTTGTTATTTAGGTATGTACGTGTATTATTTTTTGTGTCAAGGCTTGAAGGACGGCTTTTAAATGCCATGTACAGACTTAACCAACGTTATAAATGTGTTGTGTGGTTCAGTTTTATTCGAACACATCCAGATGTTAGATCTAAACGAACGCTACACGCGAGCAGAGCGACCCGATGAACGGAAATCTAGATATGGGCTAGCCATGTTGGTTGATGGAGGATGATGGATCCGAGATACAATTAAAACTAACATGGCTGTCAAGAGATGACATGATAGTGGTCTCCGTGTAGAACAAACAGCTCTAGATTGGTGGGTTGACAGTTGATAAGATAAAGTCCGTCACGCAGGGGCTGCGTATTGTAAACAGATTTCCAATGTGCCACAAATATTTCTAAATAGAAATCCGATGAGCAGAAGTTTTGGTTTAGTGAATGATGAAAACCAGAAACTAAGAATAACTCGTTTAATATTTGTTACGAAAAAAATGTATAGAACAACATTTGTGGAGTATCAACCGCTTAAAAATATAACAGACCTTTTTATATATAACATATTTTAATCCAACTCTTAGTAACAGGGATAATTTGAATTTTCGTATTTTTCATTGACGATTATGATCTTTAGAATTTCCTGAAACGGATTAATATAGATCAAGTAAACATTTAAATATCTGTTGAAATCAAAATTTGGTATTCAAGCTTGGAATAAGAAATTTTATAAAATATTAACTATTTGTTAAAGTGCGATGACTATTAATGGGGGTTTACTATTGAGTGAAAATTAAAAAAACGAAAAATCCCGTTTAATATTCAAGATTGATAAAAAATATAAATAACATCATTTACAGTGCATAAAATTTGCAATGTGATTGTTCTTAAACAATTTTTCGGTGCTATGTATAGCAAAGGAAATATTTTAAACTTTCAAGGGCGTGATTTCAGCAGATAACGAACTTGATCCTTAGTTTCATAAAAACGTAAAAATATTGATCATTGTATCACTGAAATAAAAGCAGTGACCTCTAGAGCGTTATATATATATGAATGAATGAATATTTTTATTGCTTATAAAAATTTAACAATTTTTATAGCAAGGGTTCAACCCTCTTCCTTTTTTCATATAAACATAAACAGAGAATTCTTTTTTTAAATAATAACAAAAAACAAAAACTATATACACTAATTACTATAGAAAAAAAAACATAAGACATTAATTTTATTTTAATTATTATATTGTCTGTATTTTTTTCCCTCTGAGGTAAAGACCTTTACGTATGAAATCATATAAGCAGTTTATTTTATTCTTGTCCATAAGGTCAAACAAATTTTCCATGGATTGCTGTGGAATGTTGAAACTTTTCAGGAGGTGGTTTCTTCTATCTGCTAAAACGGGGCATGTAAGGATGAAGTGCGAAACGGTGTCTTGGCTATCTTCGCAAAGGGGGCATGGCTTTTCTGGGTTGAATATGTAAATTGTCCTACCAACTATTAATCTTTGATTTTTTGTACCTAATAAACGGATTTGAGATATCAATTTGGTCATAAAAAATGGCACATTTTGGTACAGGTACTCCTCGCCTCTGCCAAGAGAGCTAATTCTTCTAAAGTGCTGGCTATATGTGCTGTTTAAGACTCTTTCTATATCTACCGAGATTAAATGGTTCTCGAGAGCCTCTAAACATGTCTTTATTTTTTCATTAATATTTTCCGCCATTTCCAATTCCTCCAAGCTCCCTCCTATGCACCCAAGATACCCTTCCAGTTCATTCACCCAATTACATATATATATATATGACTGCTCTAGGGGTCGCCATTTTTGTTTGATCGTTACCAAACTTGATACATAAGCGTTTTATGCAAAACTAAAGGCCATGTTCGTTAATAGCTTAAATCAAAGAAGTGAAGTAGAGGTGTTAGATGGAGGAATTCGATATATCTTCGTTAATACGCGTTGATCGAAAATTATTATGAGACGGATTGTATGGAAAGTTAAATATTGTTACTTAACTTGAATATTAACCGAGATATTTGCATTTTAGCAGATTTTCCTTAAGGGAAATCAGCTATTGAGGTCGTACTCATGACGCGATTTTCGAAACATTTCCTAAAATGTCCATCGATCCTACCTAGTAGATGACAAAAATGAGGTCCGTTCAAATTATAAATAAATATATATATATATATATATATATATATATATAGAGGTCTCAATTTTTGTTTGATCGTTACGAAACTCGATATTTAACCGTTTTATGTAAAAAGACAGATGAAGTTCGTGAATGGCTGAAATCGGACCAGAGGAAGGGGGGGTTTAGAGGGGGGATTTTCGAAAATGTGAAATATCTCCGTTATTATGCATCGGATCGAAAAATTCTATATAACCAATCTTATTGCAAATTAAATTTACTATAAATGTTGTTATATACGTTTATTCTCTATCTTGAATATTAACCGAGATATTTGCATTTTTCAGTTTTCAGCAAACCGCCACTTCTACTCATGTTACGTAAACAATACTCTGCTACATAATAAATCACATTATTGGAAGTTTAAATACCAAAAACTGTATTCAAGAGACCTTTATTATACGAGATACATGCAAATATGTCCTGGTGACCCCCCCCCCCCATCGTAAAGCTTTGGACTACTAAAATTTTATTGATTGAGATAACAATTATTCTGACTCATTATAAATTACACTAGTACATATAGTAAATAGTTCTCAATAAAATTAATGTGTTATATTCTGATATATTTCAGGAATTGTTTTTCTTTCCGATGTGAGGCGGGCAGTCCTGTTTGTTTACATTTCTAACCTAACGCTTCCTGTCGGCAGGTTATTGAAATTGGATGAAACATTTATTTCCGTTTGTATTTATTCACGGTGGTGTTGTGTTAGCAGTATGTATATTTATCTATTGTTAAACTTCGCGAGGGAAATCTACTTAGTTTACCCAGCCCTTGCGTGGCGGACTTTTTTTTATGTTTTTAGCCTTTGTAGATCAAGACTTATAATCGCCTGATTTTTACTTGTAATGAATACATTCCATATTCTGTTAATGGCTCCTTACTCTAAGGGAAATAGTTAATACATAGTGAGACCAGCACGTGCGCAATCTGCTTAGTTTAAGTAGCATGTGCGTGGCATATCTCCTGGGCAGGGCTGATTCATATTTCAAGATATTCATTGAAAATCCCGCCATGAGAAAAACCTCCCTTAACACTCCGGTACTCGCGCGTCATCTGAGAGATGCCTAGACAACATGTTAAAGTGTTGCTCGAACGTGTTTGAACCGGCGCATCCCCCAGTCCCACTACCCTCCTACTATGGTAAGACTGTCCCACCAATATTGTTTTGACTTCCCTTCTGTGAACAAGTAGTGAGTTATTTACTAGATCATCTCTCAGATCCCACATGAGTACTTTTGTAAGTATCAGTTACTATGTACAAATTTATTTTTTGATATATTTTTTGTCTTGTTCTACTTGTATGAAGTACTTGCTGTGTAGTTTTTAGTTCAAATTATCATATCATAATCCCGTTTTTGACTATCATCCGTGAGATGAGGCGCGACTATTTTTGTTACACTTACTAACATTTCTCCTACATTCATTGTTTTTGTACGTTCAATGTGTCTCGCAATACAAAACGTTGGCCGATGGTGGTGCTATTTTCATTATTGAATATTGCCGGGATTAATTCCCAAGTGATATATTTAGGGAATGGCAACGATGTGCCTGTCAGACGGGAATTTCTTGAACAATTGGGGAGAGGATTATTAGAGGAACAGCTCCAGAAAAGAAGACAAATATCGTCACTTCCACCACTCATGTTGGGCAGATTGAAGGAAATAGCACCATCTCAGACTTTGGATAGCAAAGTGTCATAAGTAGACCCTCAGCGGCAGATACTTATTCAAGAAAAAGATGTGCCCTTGTCAAAAACAGCAGAAGAGATAGACACAGTACAAGTGCCAAAAATGTGGACAGTATTTATGTCTGGGTGATCATTGTTCATTTGTTTGTGCTGAAGGTTGTGTTACAGAAGAACCAAAGGATGACTAAATGGAGGGAATTATTATAAACGATAAGATGTTTTGGTATTTGAGCTTTACATGTTTGTTGTGTTCATTGTACACAATTTATTTTCTTTATTTTTATATGCTAATATTAAAGAGTTTGACTTTTCATTAAAATAATTATTTTGATAAAAAATGTTGTAAATAATATAAATATCTATAATAGCATAGCAGTTTCATTATTATTACCCATTTTAAAAACAATCAATGGATCTTATTTAATAAAATGTAGGTAATAGAATGTTTTTTTTATTAAAAAGACAGAGGCATCTGACAGATGACACGCGAGTACTTTTGTTACAAAAGGGGGCGCGAGTACCGGAGTGTTAAGGGAAATCTGCTAGTAAGAACCAGGAGACTAGGTTGTGCGATAGGGTAAGGTCACGTAGCGCCTGGTACCTGCCGACAGGTGTCGCTAATGTCCTCACCAGCAAGATATAGATTACTAATATATCATGCAACTCATTGGCGGTCTTGCTCACTCCGGAGTATTGTTTCCAAACTCGTGCGAGCTGCCTGGGATTTAAATGTCAGAACTGCTTCCAGCTGGACGCCGACCAAGAAAATGTATAAAGGAAATAGATGAATAGTTCGCCGCTCCTAACTTCGAAGCGATATATTATATTGTAGCTCTGCAATAAATTATATATATACTTTACTCTCTCAAATATAAATAAATATAGAAAAGCTCTAAACGAAAAGCATTTTAAGAAAATATTTTTTTTTTTTTTTTTTTTTTTTATGGTTACTAGAAATGGTTTCCCGTGGAAATTTAAAGTTTGTATGCGCAAAATCTTCCCTTAATATTTACCAAGAACACTAATGTCCTCGTGAACAGTAAAAGTACTGTCATTCATTTATTTCACCCAAGATATCAATATATAGAAAAATCTATGATTAGACTTCATGTTATCCGGAAACTAATTGATTTAATAATGGATACCTGTCGACATATATTTTGGGTAGTGGAAGCGCCAAATAATCTATTTATTGATTAAAAATACTCAAATTTATAGTTTTGAGTTTGAAGCGTCGAATGCCTTTTGGACGAATATTGTCAAACTTTTTCTTTTGTTCTCGGGCTCAAATGTGTAAATCTAGTTTCCCGTCAAAATAAAAGGATTACATTATAAATTCTAATGTATTTTTTCTACTTCCATACCTATACTTATGATAAACTTCATGTGATCGTTTTACATATTCAATATATGAGACGGTTCTGGCAAATGTCCTACTTTTAAAATTAGATCTAGGAATAAATTTGAACAGTTTTGATAAAAATTGTGGTCATAGAGTATAAGTAAAAAGGTTGCCTGTGAGTCGTAGTATATTTGTTCCGGTCTAGAAAATGGTTATGTTTTAAAAAAAGTCTGTTTCCAATCAACATTTTTAACAGATTTCCATTATGGGGATTGTATTCATGACGCGACTTGCGAAAAATTTCCCCCAATGTCGATCGATCCTACCAAGTTGATAACAATATATATATATATAATTTTGAACGGACCTCATTTTCGTTATCTCCTGGGTAGGATCGATGGACATTTGAAGAAATGTTTCGAAACTCGCGACATGAGTACGACCTCAATAGCTGATTTCCCTTAAGGGAAATCTGCTAAAATGATGTCCGATCATTAATCACACACACACATATATATATATATATATATATATATATATATATATATATACTAGCTAAGGTACCCGGCGATGCCCGGGAAATCATTGCTGACTGACTAATGATTGTATTTTTATAGCAAGACTTCAATGTGTACAATTGCACTTCCCTCCACGATATATTGTTTTTTCAAAACAGACAATCCTAAAGTGTAACTTTCACGGTTAATAGAATAGAAATTTTAGTTTTGAAGAATATATGAAAATGGGTTCCTAATTTATCCCTCACGACTTTTTGACTCACGGTTTTTCAATAATTCAAACCATAATCATTTATCACAATTAAATATCTTCTATTATGAACATATTTCCTGCCAAAAATCAAACCAAGCACATATAGTTTTATACATAAGATTATATTCGTATTAGTAAGCCTCAGTGGAAATCACTTCCCGTCGTGGCAGAATTCCACAGGAAATAACTAAACTCAATTACCTCCCGTCCATTTCCGCTCTCGCAGGAGCTTTACAATCGTTGTTTTCCTTAGAACATTGATTCAGAATATTATTTTAATAATTTATCTCCCTGATGGAACTAAATAATAGATCCCTAAACATAATTTCATTTATGTTCAAAAAGCTAGATGAGGGGACCAGAGCCCCCTGCAACCTAGTAATACTTTAAACATTCATATCGAGTATATATTAAATACCAGAAATGCTCTTATAATTTATATTCTATTAGAAATAAATAACAAAGTTATAGGGAAAATAAATAAATAAATGAGGAGGCGACGGAGATTTATAAGCTCACTAATCCGAATCATACTTGCAACTATCATATAAGACTAAAACATAACATTCTTTTGTCATAATATGCATTTATTAAAAACACTTAAATAAGCACTAATAAAATTAATGACTCCCGCTTCGGTTTTAGCGTATATGCCATGTTAACTTCATTTACGGCAAAAGTGAATACAACAAACGTTACTTTAAATAACAAATGTAAACAACTTTTACTATTTGCACGTTAGCTGAAAAAAAAATAGAAAATGAAAATTGCGAATTTTTATCTCAGCCTGTCTTATAACCCCCACTCCCGTTTGAATCTAAACATTTTAATGTAGCTTATAATCCTGGAAGAATTAATGCTAATTCGCATACCAAGTTTTGTTAAATTCGGTTCAATCGTTTGTGCTCAACAAAATTGTTGGCTTCCGCTTTAGTTTTTAACGCATATCTCGTTTATGTTATACAGCAAAAGTGAATATAACCAAAGTTACTTTAAATAACAAAATAAACAACTTTTGTCATGTGCATATTTGCAGAAAAACCAGTAGAAAAAGAAATATCGCTATTTTTAATTTCAGGCCTCCCTTATAACCCCCACTCCTGCCCGTCCCTAGAAATATTGGTATGGCTTATGATAATTAAGGTGTCAGAGATAATACACATACCGAGTTTTATTTAGTTCGGTGGACTCTTTTGTGCCAAATAATATTCTTGACACCCGCTATAATTTTTAGCGTATAACGCCTTTATAATTCGGTATTCGCCGATAGTGTATATAACAAAAGTTTCTCTAAATAACAAAATAAACAACTTTTGTTATGTGCATATTTGTCGAAACACCAATAGGAAACGGAATATCACTATTTTTAATTTCAGGCGTCCCTTATGACCCCCACTCCTGCCCGTCCCTAGAAATGTTTGTATGGCTTATTATAAGGAAGGCGTTAGTGCTAATACACATACCGAGTTTTATTTATTTCGGTTGAGTCTTTGTGCCAAATAAAATTGTTGACTCCCGCTATAATTTTTAGCGTATAACACCTTTATAGTTCGGTATACGAAAAAAGTGTATATAACAAACGTTACTCTAAATAACAAAATAAACAACTTTTGTTATATGCATATTTGCCAAAAAACCAATAGGAAACGAAATATCGCTATTTTTAATTTCAGGCCTCCCTTATAACCCCCACTCCTGTTCGTCTCAGAGAATATTAATATAGCCTAAAGTCTAAGTTGGGTTAGTAGTAATACACATACCAAGTTTTATAAAATTCGGTTCAGCCGTTTATGCGTGAAAAGGTAACAAACAAACAAACAAATAAACAAACAAACAAACAAACAAACAAACAAACAAACAGACACCAAAGAAACAAAATGCAGTTATGGTGTCTATGACATGTGAAACGAAAAGTTATCGTGAAATTTCGCGAAAAAAATCAATGTACAGACAGAGGTTACAATTTTATATATATATATAGATATATATATATATATATATATATATATATATATATATATATATACACTCAACCGCAAAAAAAAAAAACCGGACACTTAGATTTAGTGTTATAATTTTGTTAAATACTTAATATATATGTATATTAATCTTTTTAATTAAAATAATTGGTTAATCTATTGGTTATTTAAACAAAATCTGACAAAAGTGAATAATTTTTATTGATTATTTACAATAAAATACAAAATAAAAAAAAAGAAAAAGATAAATTAACACATTTTAAAAAAAAAAATTATTCTTCATTTTTATTACAGTGAATGGTAGACTTCGCTACCCCAAGCGTTTCGGCAATGTAACGTAAGCTCCGGCCTTCCATCTAAGTTTGAAAGACCCATTATTCTGGACCGAAATAAAAATAAAACATTAATTAAAGAAAATGCTTGGTTAATAATTAAAGATGTTTAAATGTGCGAAAAACTACTTACAGTTTAGAATAGAAAACTTCACGACAAATAAATCTAATCTGAGTTTTATCTAATTGTTTACTAATCCTGAAGGGATTAGTTCAATGGACTTAGACACTAAATTCTCTGTAATAACAAGAATACCCACATAAAGGAAATTGCTGAAAATTAGCTTTTTAATACGACAAAAATGAAGTGTCCGGTTTTTTTTGCAGTTGAGTGTATATATATATATATATATATATATATATATATATATATATATATATATATTATATATGTGTGTGTGTGTGTGTGTGTGTGTGTGTGTGTGTGTTTGTGTGTGTGTGTATGCATATCAGTTACCGCTCTAGCAATCGCAATTTTTTTCTTTTCGTTTAGAGGGGGCGATTTAGCAATTATATCTCCGTTAGTATAAGTGGGATCAAAATATTATTTATTTATTTAATTTGGTTACCCATAAATGTTGTTATTAGATATTTTCTGTCTTGAATATTAGACGAAATATTTAGATTTTTAGCCTTCAGTATACCCCAACTCCTCTCATGTCATATTAACAATAAGGTGTTATGGCATGATTCAATTTATTCTAAGCTTAAACTAATTATTGTTTTCATTCAACTTTTACTATGTGAGATACAATCAAATACACTGTTTCATTGCGTCACCATGCTCAATATTTAACTGTTAATTCGACACTTAAGATTTTTGTATTATTATTTATTTGATATGCGGCTACAATGGCGATTCATCTTTTAACATGTTTGAATATGATACTAGTAGTTAATGGCTGAATTAGGGAGGGTGGCGGAAAAATCGAAATATGTCCATTTCTATGAGTCGAAAAATGTTATTGGGCAAGTCTTGTTAAGCTATTGATGATGTACAATAATTGTTGGAAACATTTTTTCTAAACTCTATTATTTAGCGAGTTATACTTAAGTGTTCACTAATGTATTATAACAGCACGTAGGGAATCTGCTTATGTTACGCAGCGTTTTAGTACAGTACTTTTATGAATTGGAGGTTTGAGATGTAATAAATATGCATAAAACAATTAGAAAATGAAAGGAAACAAAGGGATTAATTGAGAGAGATAGAGTATGATTTAAATCCACAGGCATAAATTGAAGCCACATTGAATTTCAAAACATTTCAATCAAGTGATTAATCAACAACCCCCCTTGGCATCCATCTCCAATTTAGATGCTTGGAGCTTGTCTTAACAGACTCATCTTTCTTTAACTCCATAACTCTCAAGAGCGGGAGCAGAAGTTGGGGCGAGTAACGTTATTAAGACGGCGGCGGTGGTCGGGCAACTTTTTAACAGACGGATAAATCCAGAGTCATTTCCTCCCGGAACCGGAAGGAAGTCCGTATCCCCGATGAACGGGGTGCCATGAAACAACAGGGGGGAGGGCTTAATTGTTCAACTTTTTAATGAGCTTTTAAAAGGGCATAATTTTTAAATGTGGCTGCGGCATTGAGGTCTGCTAAAACAGATTTAACTTTTCTGACTTAAACCTCGGCGTAAAAAAGGCACATTTTCTATGTGCCGGGTATGACGTAATATTGATCTCTTCTCCCCATATATTTTCTCTTTCTAAATGAAAAAAAGTCCGTCACGCAGGGGCTGCGTAAACTAAGCAGATTTCCCACGTAAAGTTTTACAATAGAGAAATTTCGTGAGAGCCGAAGAGTCAAGAAAACGGCCAACCTAGCTTTTGGCGGGAAACTCACTCTCATCCGTTATACGCCCCGATTTCATAAAATTGCAAATATCTCGGTTAATATGCAAGATAGAGAATAAATGTATATAACAATATTTATAGTAAATTTAATTTGTAATAAGATTGATTCAATACAATGTTTCGGTCCGACGTATAGTAACGGAAATAGTTCAAATTTTTGAAAATCCTCTCCTCTAAACCCACCCCCCTTCCCACTGGTCCAATGAACCCCCCCCCCCCCCTAAAAGTTCAATGAACACAATATTTGGTACTTAACCTTGTAATCAAGTGTTCATATAACAGCTTATCATTAATATGACATGAGTTGAAGTGGGGGTTTGCTGAAGGCAGAAAACTGAAAAATGCACATCTCTCGGTTAATAATGAAGATAGAGAATAAATGTAAATAATAATATTTTTAGTACATTTAATTTGCAATACGATTGGTTCTATACAATTATTTTGATCCGATGTTCAGTAACGGAGTTACTTTCAAATTTTAGAAAATCCTCTCCTCTAACCCCCCCTCTCCCACTGGTCCGATTTCTGCCATTAACGAACTTCTTCTTTCTTTTTACATAAATCGATTAAATATCAAGTTTGGTAACGATCAAACAAAAATTTCGACCGCTAGAGCATTAACAGACAAATATATCACACACACACCCACACACACACCCCCCCCCACCCACACACACACACACATATATATATATATATATATATATAGTTTTGAACGGACCTCATTTTCGTCATCTCCTGGGTAGGATCGATGGACACTTGAAGAACTTTTTCGAAAATCGTGTCATGAGTACGACCTCAATAGCTGATTTCTCTGAAGGGAAATCTGATAATAAAACTTCACATGCACAGGGAACGGATAATATAAAAATATAGATAGTGAAGCATTAAGTACATAACTAATACTTTTATTATTAATATATCCCAGCTGGCCTTGTAATTTGTAATGAATCAAAATCAGTTTTCTCTCATTCACTAAAATTTTAGTAGTCCAAGAACAAAAGAAGGGGGGGGGTATTTTCAAAAGGACTTATTTGCGTAAATCTCACAAAGTAAAAGTTCAATGAAAACAATATCTGGTATTTAACCTTGTAATAAAGTGGTGATATAACAACTTATCATTAATATGACATGAATTGAAATGGGGGTTTGCTAAAGGAGGACTGAAAAATGCACATCTCGGTTTATAATCAAGATTTAGAATAAATGTAAATAACAATATTTTTATTACATTTAATTTACAATAAGATTTATTCTACACACTTTTTCGATCCGACTTTTAGTAACGGAGATATTTCGAAAATCTCCCCCTCTAAACCCCTTCCCACTTCCCACATTTACAACTTCAGCCATTAACATACTTGACCTTTCTTTTTACATATTAGGATTAAATGTCGAGATTGGTGACGTTCAAACTACAATTGCGACCGCTAGAGCGTTCACAGACAAGTATATATATTTCGAATTCACCTAATTTTCCGTCATCTCCTTGGTAGGATCGATGGACATTTGAAGACATTTTTTTTGAAAATCCCATCATGAGTACAACCTCGATAGCTGATTTCTCCCAAGGAAAATCATCTAACAGCACTTCATATCTAAGGCAGTGCATGCAGATCTTATAATTCCCATGTTATATTGGTCAGTATGACACGGAAGCTTTAAGAAACAAATTCACAAAACTTTCATCTCAATATAGAGAGACAATAATTAAAACTTTTTTTTTTGTAAAAAAGCGGGGGTGGGTCTACTGCCATAGAAGGGCAAAAATAAACTCGAAATTGACTTAATCTTTTTATTGAGAAAAGTTATATTGAAGGCTGTTGAGTATTGAAAGGCCGTGGATATTGGGGGGGGGGGGTCTTTAATAATGCTCCTTCGGGAAAAATGGAGAAAAAAAATTAAGTTAGGCGATGATTTTTAATCTGCTTAAAGAGCATCTTCAATCTCATAGTCGGACGGCCAAGGGCTTATCGTACCATGAAGTATATTCATGATTGCCAATATAAGTTTTAATGAAATTCATACCCCAAAAAAAAAAAAATAATAATAAAAAGTTTATTTCTTACTAAAGCTCTGCCTATCGCTCAGAAATACAGACTGTAAATATAACATAAAATCTTTTACGCAGGGGCTGCGCGAACAAAGCATATTTCCCACGTGTACAAGTGTTGAGTAGAAGTGGAGGTTTTCTGAAGATTAAAAACAAGAATGGAAGTTTAAGGTTGAGTGATAAGGAGTTTGTACATCTGCACAGCTAGCACGTTCGATTACTTGCATGAAACAAGTTATTTATGCGTTGTGTAATAAATGACTAATTTAACTGTAGACATTTAGGATGGTGTTGTGCAGACCTCATTTATGATACGGGGTGTAGCTCAATGAAAACGGGTGTGTATTGTAGCTAGCTTATGTTGAACAGTATAATGTTTACTCTAGCTTATGAAGCCGCAGCTTATGATGAGTTCTGGCATTAGATTTACTCAAGTAGTTGATGAGCTGAAGTTTATGATTAGGTGTAACTTATAATCTGCTGAAGCTTATAATCTAATGAAAGTTTTTGATCTTCTGCAGCTTATGACCTGCTGGAGCATATGAACTACTATAACATATGATCTGCTGTAGCTTATGTTCCGCTGCAACCTATGATCTTCTGCAGATTATGATCACCTATAATGCATGGCCTGCTGGTGTTTGTGATTTGCTGAAGCTTATTATCTGGTGAAGTATTTCATCATCTGCAGCTTATGGTCTGCTGGAGCATATGAACTACTATCACATATGATCTGATAGAGCTTAAGATCCGCTGCAACCTATGATCTCCTGCAGATTATGATCTGCTGTAACTTATGATCTCCTATAACGATTGCCTGCTAGTGTTTCTAATTAGCTGAAGCTTATAATCTGCTGAAGTTTTTCATCATCATTCTGTAACTTATGATCTCCTAAAACGCATGTCCTGCTGGTGTTTGAGATTTGCTGAAGCTTATAATCTGCTGAAGTTTTTCATCATCATTCTGTAACTTATGATCTCCTATAACGATGGCCTGCTAGTGTTTGTGATTAGCTGAAGCTTATAATCTGCTGAAGTTTTTCATCATCATTCTGTAACTTAAGATCTCCTATAACGATGTCCTGCTAGTGTTTGTGATTAGCTGAAGCTTATAATCTGCTGAAGTTTTTCATCATCATTCTGTAACTTATGATCTCCTATAACGATGGCCTGCTAGTGTTTGTGATTAGCTGAAGCTTATAATCTGCTGAAGTTTTTCATCATCATTCTGTAACTTAAGATCTCCTATAACGATGTCCTGCTAGTGTTTGTGATTAGCTGAAGCTTATAATCTGCTGAAGTTTTTCATCATCATTCTGTAACTTAAGATCTCCTATAACGATGTCCTGCTAGTGTTTGTGATTAGCTGAAGCTTATAATCTGCTGAAGTTTTTCATCATCATTCTGTAACTTAAGATCTCCTATAACGATGTCCTGCTAGTGTTTGTGATTAGCTGAAGCTTATAATCTGCTGAAGTTTTTCATCATCATTCTGTAACTTAAGATCTCCTATAACGATGTCCTGCTAGTGTTTGTGATTAGCTGAAGCTTATAATCTGCTGAAGTTTTTCATCATCATTCTGTAACTTAAGATCTCCTATAACGATGTCCTGCTAGTGTTTGTGATTAGCTGAAGCTTATAATCTGCTGAAGTTTTTCATCATCATTCTGTAACTTATGATCTCCTATAACGATGTCCTGCTAGTGTTTGTGATTAGCTGAAGCTTATAATCTGCTGAAGTTTTTCATCATCATTCTGTAACTTATGATCTCCTATAACGATGTCCTGCTAGTGTTTGTGATTAGCTGAAGCTTATAATCTGCTGAAGTTTTTCATCATCATTCTGTAACTTATGATCTCCTATAACAATGTCCTGCTAGTGTTTGTGATTAGCTGAAGCTTATAATCTGCTGAAGTTTTTCATCATCATTCTGTAACTTATGATCTCCTATAACGATGTCCTGCTAGTGTTTGTGATTAGCTGAAGCTTATAATCTGCTGAAGTTTTTCATCATCATTCTGTAACTTATGATCTCCTATAACGATGTCCTGCTAGTGTTTGTGATTAGCTGAAGCTTATAATCTGCTGAAGTTTTTCATCATCATTCTGTAACTTATGATCTCCTATAACGATGTCCTGCTAGTGTTTGTGATTAGCTGAAGCTTATAATCTGCTGAAGTTTTTCATCATCATTCTGTAACTTATGATCTCCTATAACGATGTCCTGCTAGTGTTTGTGATTAGCTGAAGCTTATAATCTGCTGAAGTTTTTCATCATCATTCTGTAACTTATGATCTCCTATAACGATGTCCTGCTAGTGTTTGTGATTAGCTGAAGCTTATAATCTGCTGAAGTTTTTCATCATCATTCTGTAACTTATGATCTCCTATAACGATGTCCTGCTAGTGTTTGTGATTAGCTGAAGCTTATAATCTGCTGAAGTTTTTCATCATCATTCTGTAACTTATGATCTCCTATAACGATGTCCTGCTAGTGTTTGTGATTAGCTGAAGCTTATAATCTGCTGAAGTTTTTCATCATCATTCTGTAACTTATGATCTCCTATATCGATGTCCTGCTAGTGTTTGTGATTAGCTGAAGCTTATAATCTGCTGAAGTTTTTCATCATCATTCTGTAACTTATGATCTCCTATAACGATGTCCTGCTAGTGTTTGTGATTAGCTGAAGCTTATAATCTGCTGAAGTTTTTCATCATCATTCTGTAACTTATGATCTCCTATAACGATTGCCTGCTAGTGTTTCTAATTAGCTGAAGCTTATAATCTGCTGAAGTTTTTCATCATCATTCTGTAACTTATGATCTCCAGTAGATTATGATCTGCTGTAGCTAATGATCTTTCGTAGCTCACGATCTCCTGGAGTTTATGATTTCCAGCAGCTTGTGAGATACTACAGTTTATGATATGGTGTAACTTGTGGTCTACTATATCTTATGTTCTGCAGCAATTCATATTCTGCAGTAACTTATGTTCAGCTGTGTCTTATAATGTGTTTCAGCTTGGAACTAACGAGGGAGACAAGTGGATCGGTAGATTAGTTGCCCGGGGGTACACGCCCCAATCGGACAGACAATGGGAGCCCATGATTCAGACCCATATGCCCACGTCTTCGGGGCCCGTCCTTCATGAGCGATTTAATAAAAATTATACTCATCGACTCCAATATCCTTTTGTCGAGGAATCCCTTCCCTTGTAATTCTTCTTTCATCTTCCGCCTATTTGCCATCGACCCTCCACCGAACGACTGTTTCATCCCCATCAAATCTCATCTAGACAATTTACTATGTAATAGTGCCTTCAGATTATTGGCTCCATTCAATTCAATATTGAATAGACCTTCTGGACTATAACTTGCTACATCAGATTAACCATTCAAATGAAACTAACCGATAATAATGCGACAAAAGAAAAATAATGCAAAATAAAAATTAAACTAACAAACGAAAATAACATTTAAGAAATGGGCTGTTGAAGAAACAATTCTATTAAATAATTATAAGATAAAAAAAACTAGCTCCATTGTTCTAACTAATTTTTCGAACAGAGTTTTAGCTACTATTTATGGAAAATATATACCTGCTTTAAAATGAAAACAAAACAATTCCTCTGACGATCTAATTATATTTTTTCTGGGAATCTTATCCATTTCCAATTACAGAGTTTTTTCATTATTGTGGAAAATGTTTTATCTTACTTGTACATGAGTTTTCTCGATGCAGACACCTCGGATAAATTACCTGAAAAAGAAAAAAAGTACTTTATATACAATATTACTAAGAAATTAATGTTCTTTTCAAATTTCATTTAATTATCATGTATACAGGTGTAATTTCTACATAATTGCAAAAAATATACCACAAAAAATAATGGATACGTTTTTTTTCCTGTTTTCCATGCAGAGTATCCCTCTAACGTGGGAATTTATTTTCATGTTGTGTACTCCATCCATTGGATACTACACACATTTCAGCATTACATAATATTTCTTATATAATAATTGTAAACATTATAGAACTATAAATTAATTAAATAAAAACAAAAATAAAGTAAAAAATAAAAATAAAATAAAACATATGTAACATTACATTACATATGTGTACAACAATAGGTGTATATCTACAAAATGGTGTCCAAATCTTGAATAAATGCATTAAATCCCTTGTTGAATTTGAGTAGAAGTTTCGGTTTGTCCGTCGGCCAAGTTCCGTTTTGTAAGGTAATGTACTTGATGAGTTTTGTTCTTGGTCCGTCAAGTAATGTACAGTCATATAAGAGGTGGTCACATGTCTGTTCAGTCTCATCGTCACATTTTACATGTATTTGTGTTTGTTAGTTTAAATTTGTACAAGTAACTCTTCGTAGGTCCATGTCCTGATATAAATTGTATTTGTTTAGAATTGGTAAGTGTTATTTTTTGTCTCTGGTATACAGTTGGTATGTACTTATGTAATTGTCGTCCTTTAGTAGTGTTTGTCCATCTTTCGTCCCATTTTTTATAAGATTCGTCTATCAAAATAGTTTTAATGGTCTGTTTAGTCAGTTTAGAGTATGTAATAGGTATCGTTTCGTCTCTTGAAACTGTATTTGCAAGTTGGTCTGCTGTGTCATTTCCTAAATTTCCGGAGTGTCCCTTTATCCATGTCATTGCCACTATTAGGTACATTCTTTTGTCTACATCGTGTGATTAGTCTTCTGATCTGTTCAGTCTGTTCGTTATGGTTTTCGTTATTGTAAATGCGGTCTATGTTAATTTTGCTGTCCGTATAGATTATACTAGTCTCTCTGTCACTTGAAATGTCGTACAGTGTTTTGAGTGCCTCAGTAATTGCAAAGTTTTCTGCTTGATTGTTTGTACATAGTGGTGATAGTCTGTATTGTTCTCTCTGTATAATATTGCCGTCTTTTAAGAGAATGTATGCACACCCAACGCCATCCTTGTTTTTACTTCCGTCAGTGTATATATGATATGTCCACGTTATGTCTAAGTTGTCTAATGGTCTAATGTAGTCCTTTGGGTGTAACCAGTAAGTATGTCTCACGTCTTTTTCTATTTCGTTTGATGTAATATTTTGTAATGTAAAGTCATGTTTATAAAAACATATTTAAACAAAATCACATAACGTAGAAACGGGGAATTCATAAAATAGAAATGTGTGAGAGACAAAGTAGAATTTTGCTTCTAATATATCGTCATTCCAAGAAGTCCGTGACGCAGGGGTTGCGTGAAGTAAACAGATTTCCCGGGAGACACTTGTGATCTCATTCTCCAATTCAATGTAAAAAAAAAAGTGATGAATAATAGGGTTGTGCGGGGGGGGGGGAGGTTAACAAAAGGAATAAATGTACCTATTGGTAATAGTTCAGACCAGGCTACAACTGATGACCAAAGTAGTATACCTGTGAGTCCACATCGGGGAGAGGTTAAATCTCAACCCTCACGCATCTCATCTCCGGGATTCGGTCAGCGGACGATTTCACCACCTAAGGACAATAGCACGTAATACTTGGGGCATCACTGATAACAACAGATACATTTCATATAAAGCTTTGTTTTATTATGTAAAAGCACATTGCTAAAATGACATGAGTCGAAGCGGGGGCTTAGTGAACGCGGAAAACTTTTTTTTTACAAAAATGCAAATATCTCCGTTAATACTATAGATAGTTAAAACGAATGTATATAACAATGTTCATAGTAAATTTTATTTGCAATAAGGTTGATTTTGTACTATTTTTCGATCCGACTTATAATAACAGAGATATTTCGAATTTTCGAAATTCACCCCACGATCTCGACCTTCAGTTTTGCGTGAAATGCTTATATATCGAGTTTTGTTACAACCAAATAAGAACTGCGACCCCTAGAGCTGTTACAGACAAGTAAGTATATATATATATATATATATATATATATACATATATATACTTGTCTAATCTACCGATCCACTTGTCTCCCTCGTTAGTTCCAAGCTGAAACACATTATAAGTCACAGCTGAACATAAGTTACTGCAGAATATGAATTGCTGCAGAACATAAGATATAGTAGACCACAAGTTACAGCATATCATAAACTGTAGTATCTCACAAGCTGCTGGAAATCATAAACTCCAGGAGATCGTGAGCTACGAAAGATCATTAGCTACAGCAGATCATAAGCTACTGGAGATCATAAGTTACAGAATGATGATGAAAAACTTCAGCAGATTATAAGCTTCAGCTAATCAGAAACACTAGCATGCATTATAGGTGATCATAATCTGCAGAAGATCATAATCTGCAGGAGATCATAGGTTGCAGCGGTTCTTAAGCTCTATCAGATCGTATGTTATAGTAGTTCATATGCTCCAGCAGATCATAAGCTGCAGATGATGAAAAACTTCAGCAGATTATAAGCTTCAGCAAATCACAAACACCAGCAGGCCATCGTTATAGGAGATCATAAGTTACAGCAGATCATAATCTGCAGGAGATCATAGGTTGCAGCGGATCTTAAGCTCTATCAGATCGTATGTTATAGTAGTTCATATGCTGTTTTGCGTGAAATGCTTATATATACAGTTTGGTTATAATCAAATAAGAACTGCGACCCCTAGAGCTGTTACAGACAAGTAAGTATATATATATATATATATATATATATATACATATAGGATCTATGAACATTTCAGGAAATGTTTCGAAAATCGTGTCATGAGTATGACCGCAATACCTGATTTCCTTCAAGAAAATTAAAATAAACGTTAACTTAAATAAAAAAAAAAAGTCCGCCACGCAGGGGCTGCGTAAACTAAGCAGATTTCCCACGTGAAGTTTTACAATAGAGAAATCTGCACACTGGTAACACAATACCACCGAGATTAGATAATGAGAAATCTTTCAGTTAATTAAAATAAATTCCCAACTGAAACTGCTTCTGAATTGTAAGAATAATTTATATTTTAATAACTCAAATTTTAGTAGTCCAAGAACTAAAGAACGGGGGGGGGGCGTATGAACAGAAACGTATTTGTATAAATCTCGCAATGTAACGAAGGTAAGGTAAGTTTAGAAAGGACAGGTTAGAAGAAACTTCCGTCTGAGCCGAGAAATGACGAAATTGGCCGACGTAATCCGAACTATACCCGACCACAGACTTCATAAAAATGCAAATATCTCGGTTAATATTCAAGATAGAGAATAAATGTATATAACATTATTTATAGTAAATTTAATTTTCAATAAGATTGGTTCTATACAATTTTTCGATCCGATGCATAATAACGGAGATATTTTGAATTTTCGAAAATTCCCCCATCTAAACCCCCCCCCCTCCCTCTGGTTTGATTTCAGCCATTAACGAACTTGATCTGTCTTTTTACATAAAACGGTTAAATATCGAGTTTCGTAACGATCAAACAACAATTGCGACCGCTAGAGAGTTACCTGACACACACGCAGATATATATATATATATATATATATATATATATATATATAGAGAGAGAGAGAGAGAGAGAGAAAGAGAGAGAGAGAGAGAGAGAGAGAGAGAGAGAGAGAGAGAGAGAGAGAATTTTGAACGGACCTCATTTTCGTCATCTCCTGGGTAGGATCGATGGACATTTGAAGAAAATTTTCAAAAATCGCGTCATGAGTACGACCTCAATAGCTGATTTTCTTTAAGGGAAATCTGCTAAAATGCAACTTCATACAAATGAAGTAACATAAGGTATATGAGTTTCTCGTTTATTTAAAAAACTTAAGTTATTTGCTAAAAATATATCCTTAGTAATTATGCACATAACTCCCTCTCAAAATTGAATATTAAAATTGT
This sequence comes from Riptortus pedestris, assembly GCA_019009955.1. Taxonomy (NCBI): domain Eukaryota; kingdom Metazoa; phylum Arthropoda; class Insecta; order Hemiptera; family Alydidae; genus Riptortus; species Riptortus pedestris. The sequence goes on along the minus strand of CM032232.1, from coordinate 146,021,737 downwards.
ATATTGTAGTTGTAATGCAACATATTTTTATTAAAAAGAAAATGCCACTGGTTTTCAATAGTAATTATTTATTTTTCCACTACATCATATCTAAGCAGTGGTTTTCTCTCTTCACGTTTAATAGCTATGTGTATATGCATCACATTCAAATGTGTTGTAATTTTTGCTATGGAATAGTAACCCAAATGATTTATTACTCTGGCTCTCTACCTCACAGCTTCTGAGGAAAGTCTAAAAACTAGTTCCTAATGATGAATGAGATCTGCTGGAAACTGGGTCACAGAAGAACAGGGCCATTGTCCCAGAGTTGGGTTCGGGAACGAAGCAGTAGGCAAGTTGTGTCTTGGAGGACAATTCATGACCGACTGGCTGGAAGGGACGAGGGACAGAGCAAGTTACTTAAGGGCAGTAACTACCTAGGAAGGTAGAAGGAAGTAGGAAAGGAGGCAGGCACAGGGAAATATGGCTTGATGCCTCTGGGATGACCTGCGGAGGCTAGGACGGTAGCATATTTTACATTGATGATGTTTACAGGCCGAGCTCCTCCAAGGACTGTAGCGCATAGAGTATGTGAAATGAGTTAAATCCTCTGTCGATTATCAGAAAAGTGTACAAAGCAAATCTTATGGTAAACTAAATGTTCTGTAAATGTTTTTTTTTTTTTTTTAAACGCTATTTCACTATCTTGATTATTAACCTAGATATTTGCATTTTTAGCAGATTTCCCTTAAGGGAAATCAGCTATTGAGGTTGTACTCATAACGGAATTTTCGATTTTTTTCTTCAAATGTCCACCGATCCTACCTAGGAGATGACGAATATGTGGTACGTTCAAAACTGTATATACATAAATATAATTTAATATATATATATATATATATATATATATATATATATATATATATTTGTCTGTTACCGCTCTAGCGGTCGCAATTTTTGTGTAATCGTTACCAAATTCGATATTTAGTCGTTTTATGTAAAAAGAAAGATCAAGTTCGTTAGCGGCTGAAATCGGATCTGAGAGAGGGGGGGGTTTAGAGGAGGAGAATTTTGAAAAATTCGAAATATTTCCGTTACTATAAGTCGGATCGAGAAAGTGTATAGAATCAATCTTATTGAAAATTAAATTCACTATAAATGATGTTATATACATTTATTCTCTTTCTTGGATATTAACCGAGATATTTACATTTTTCAGTTTTCAGCCTTCAGTAAACCCCCACTTCTACTAGTGTTACATAAATAACTCTCTGTTATATAATAAAAGATATTAATTGAAGCCTAAATACCAAATATTGTTTTCATTGAAATTTTACTTTGTGAGATATATGCAAATACGTTCTGTTGACCCCCCCCCCTTCTTTTGTTTTTGGATTACTAAAATTTGAGTGATTGAGATAAAACTGATTCTGATTCATTACAAATTACACCACTAGCTATAGTAAATTGTTTTCAATAAAATTAATATGATTTAATCAAATATATTCCATTAATTGTTGGTCTTTCCGGTCTATCTATGCAGCACTACGAGGTTGGCTTCCCCGTTTGTTTACAATTCAGCCTTGTATTGTACATTTACCGAGCATTCACGGTAGTGTTACCTGTATGTATATTTATCTATTATAAATCTTCACGTGGGAAATCTGCTTAGTTTACGCAGCCCCTGCGTGACGGACTTAGTTTTCGGTCTTCAGTAAACCCCCTCCCCTACTCGTGTCATATTAACAATAAGCTGTTGTATCCAGCAGCACTTTATTTGAAACTGAAATACGAAAATAGTTCTCATTGAGTTTATACTTTGAGAGATAAGTACAAATACTTTGTCTCACGACGTCATCAATCATGACAATTTATTTCATCGGCAATATTTATTTGATCGATGCCATAATCGATATTTAACCGTTTAAGTTAACACTAAAGTTCATAATCATTAAAAGCTGAAATTCCAACCAAGCTTCAGTGCCAACGCCCTTAAAATCGTCAATTGTATTAATAAAAGCCTGAGAGTTGGAGTGCCATAATTGACTACCCTGAAGATTCTTTTTCAGTACATATTCAACGTCCTAACCTTCTCCAGTACCTCTCCAGCGATCATATCTTTGGAATTTACAATAGAATACTATATTTTTTTTTGACGGATTCTTGAAGAAAATGAAATTCTAAAACGAGTGAGTGAATTTTTCTATTTGTTTTATTTTTAGCCTTAAAATAACCAAAACATGTTTTTAACACAAATCATTATTTATTTCAGAAATGGTACATTTTATTGAAACACGATGCAACAGAATTATCATTGAAGCAAGACTAAGGGCAAAGGAATGGGTTCTGAAATAAGTTTTAAAAAAGTAATAAAATCGAAGTAACGCAAAGAATGAATACAATAAATGTTTGTATTCTATAAATGTATAAATCGAAGTATTCTAGAATGAACACAATAAACGTTTACTTCAAAAATATATATTTGTGTGTGTGTGTGTGTGTACGAGTATGTGTGTGACTGTCAACAACCTTGTGGTCGCAATTTATGTTAAATTGTTACCAAACTTGATATTTCAACGTTTGATGTAAAATTAAAGATCAAGTTCGTAATGACTGAAGTCCGACCAATGGGGGCTTACAGAGCAATTCAAAAACACCTCCATTATTATAAGTCATATCAAAACATGAATCAATCTTGTTAACCTCATGGCACTCTACAATTGACCTATCCATTATTTTTTCTGTAATCGTTGAATAATGGTAACATTACTAAACTGAAATGAGTGAAGAAAGTGAAACATTTTGCAATAGAGTGAAGAAAGTGAATTGCCTTCTTAATTAGTAATAAGTATAAATTAAAAAATAATTTGAAGTTGGAAATTAAATGCTTTTAACAAAATAAATTGAAATGTGAATGAATTAATTATTGGTGGAAATAATCAATATATTTTAAAATTTAAATATAATAATAATTACCTTCCTTGTTTATAACCTGCAATTGTTTATAACTGCACTACTTCACAATCATCACTAGTTGTTTTATAACTATGCTTATAACTTTTCACAACCATGCTTATATATATACATAATCTTCACAACATCCAAATTTTGTTCATATTCTGGTTAGATCTGATCATGTATTACACGATTACAGAAAAAATTTAATATTACACTCGTGACGAAAGTAGAATTAACAACTCTCGTGAAATTACCACACTCGCTCCGCTCGTGTGGGTAAACGTTTCACTCGAGTTGTAAAATGATCTACTTTCGTCACTTGTATAATAAATAACTATTTTAGCTTAAATAATGAGTGAGTAGTTCGCACTTTATTGTTTAGGCTGGTGGTAAACCCCCACTTCTACTTATCGAATTTCCAAGATGATATAAAAAACATAAATGGTATGATCAATTGCGTGTCAAACGAGCAAATGGGAAATCTGCTTAGTTAATGCAGCCTCTAAGTGACGGACTTTTAAATCTTGGGGCAGAAACCAGATTTATGTTGTCCCTTACTGCACATGAGGCAGGCGGTATGTAAACCCGTTATGCCAAAGAGTATTGTGTTTATTAATAGTGTCAAAAAATCTGGTGGTATGTGCTTTGAATAGTAACTACCGTTCTATTTCTGTATCTCTAATATGCTCCAGAATGTAATAAGTCATTTTTTACTACGACCTCACCCCCCACACATTTATCAAGACAAAATCTTAATTATTCGAAATGGTATATTAATAGAGAGAGATAAAGAGCCGTCTCTATTACTGGATGCCTTTGAAATGGTATCTGATGTTATCTTAGGTTGTGCTCTGTTTATCAGATCTAGACGGCAGCCAGCATCTGCTCCGGTGTTTATATATTTGCATCTCTGTTTAGACGAGAGTAAGCCCACGTGGGTAGGTTTCACACCACGTGTCTCGCCATTAGGATTTCGGTTTTAAGTGGAGTGTCCAATGGTTTCGGGCGGGAGAGGGGAAAAAAAGTGGACGGAAAAAAAAAAACCCGGGGCGCCTCTAGGGCCAACGCAATCTGTTTATTCGAGGAGGCTCTCTCAAACCGTTAACAGCTGGGATTGACTCGGAGTTTGGATCAGCTGTCTAGTCAATGCCTTTACTAATGTACTAACGTTATTTCCATAGTCAACTTTCGGAAATTCTACTTGAGAAGGAGTAGTTCTCTCGAGACTTAGAATGTGTCAAACCAAATTAACTCACTAATAGTTGATGACTAAGAAAGACGGGCCATTTGCTCAACTATTAACATTCACCTGACGATAAGATATTTAATAACGGAAAGCCGACAACAGAACTTCCCCTACGACTTACAACTACTGTTGACAGAAGGCAGGCCATAAATTGACAGCATACTATCATACCTACACAAAATTCATATTTCGACAATATTTAACCCTTCCAAATTGAGTGAAAAACTAAATGACAAATAAAATTCATTAATTAACCTAAAAAGCAATCTTTAACTAATGACATCACCACTTTCAGCATTTCTATTTATTCTATAAATAATTTGAATTTTCTTTAACCTATTATATTATTTATTTGTAACTAAATTATATATTTTGTATCATTTCATTTTTTTTTTCTTATTTTGTTTACTCTGGTTACAGAGTTATTTTTGTTAAGTATCTTCGTGGTTTTTATTTTGGAATTTTGTTATTCTTTCTTGATTTCTATTTTAGTGTTTGGTTGTTACCTATTCCTTTTTTTAAGAAGATATCCTTTGTGGGAAATCAGCCATTTAGGTTGTGCTCAGGACAAAATTTTCGAAAAAGTCCTTAAAATGTCCATCAATCCTAAGAAAATGGAGACGACGAAAATGAGGTCCGTTCAAAATGACACACACACACACACAAATATTAGTCTATTACAGCTCTGACGGTCGCACTTTTTGTTTTATCGACACGAAACTCGATTTTTCATGGCTGAAATCGAATGGGTAAACGAAAATCCGAAATATCTTCAATCGAAAAATCATATTACGCAATTTTATTGCAAATATAATGTACTCTATATTTGATATTTAAGGTTGAAATGAAGAGATTCATGATATAATTATGAATTATAAAATTGTTAATATGACATGAGGAGGAGTGGAGGTTTACTGAAAGCTGAAAACTAAAAAATGCAAATATATCGGGAAATACCCAAGATGAAGAACCAATGTATATGACTATATTTATAGAGCATTACATTTGTAGCAAGATTATTTCTATGCAATATTTCAATCCGACGTTTTATAACGTCCATATCATTTTATTCTCCATATCCTGGGATCAATGAAGATTTGAAGATATTTTTCGAAAACGCGTCATGAATCGAACCTTAATAGCCAGAACATACGGTTAGCCAATGATGCGAACTATTGAAATAATAAATATATATCTGCTTGTCTTAATTAATTTTATACAAATTTTCGGGAGGTACTCAGAGCTTCTTCAACCTTGCTTTTGGAGTTAAATTCTTCTGCCCTGATAATGGCTCTCCGAAACAGTCATATTTGATAAAGAGTCAAAAGCTTGTAGGCCGAATGACATCAATGTTGACTGCAATGACTGCAACAGAGACAGCTAATTGCTAGACGGGCATCGAATTCCCAAATAGAATTACGGTGGCGTGTCACAGAGCGGTAAAATTAGCCGTGGAATTGAGTTTGGCTAAAGCCAATGATGATTGGCCATTTCTCGGCTAGTTCGCCATCAGCTCATCATGCACTCTGCATTAAATCATGATTTGCCATTCACTTCACTGATGAAGTTACTTTCAGATTCAAAAATCAACTTCAGGGAGTTTTGTGAGCCAATTGGGATCTTTTCTGAAGAAGTAGATAGTTGAAAATATGAAATAATTATAACTGACTATTTTTATAATTGAGAACCAGCTACAAGCCACATTAAAATAAAGCACACGTTCAATAAATGGTTACAAGAAGGAATATATATTATATATAAATTTTGGTCATCTCCTGGGTAGGGCAGATGGACGTTTGAAGAAAAATGTCGAAAAACACGTTATGAGTACGACCTCAATGCTGATTTCCCTTAAGGGAAATCTGCTAAAAATACTGAACCAACAAAAAATGTCCGTCACGACAGGGGCTGCATAAACTAAGCAGATTTTCCACGCGAAGGTTTACAATAGATAAATATACATAATCGTGACACCTACCCTCAGTGTCATGTGAATAAATACAAACGGTAATGAAATACTTTGGTCAAATTTTAGTAATCCAAGACCATAAGAAGGGGGGGTCAACAGAACATATATTTCACAATGTAAAAGTTAAATAAAATCAATATTTGGTATTTAACCTTGCAATGAAGTGGTTCATCATATAACAGCTTATTGTTATTATGACATGAGTAGAAGTGGTGGTTTGCTGAAGGTTCGAAACTGGAAAATGCAAATATCTCGGTTAATATTCAAGATAGAGAATAAATGCATATAACAATATTTATAGCCCATTCAAATTACAATATTATATATGATATTTTGAATTTTTGAAAATCCTGCATCTGAACCCCCCTCCCACTGGTCCGATTACATCCATTAATGAACTCCATCTTTATTTTTACATAAAACGTTTAAATATCGGGTTTGAGACCTCTAGAGCATTAACAGACATATATATAAATATATATATATAATCGATGGACATTTGAAGAAAAGTTTTGAAAATCGCGTCATGAGTACGACCTCAATAACTGATTTCCCTTGAGGGAAATCTTGTAAAAAATTAAACACGATAAATAAACATTAGTCTAGTATTAAAGGCAACAATTCAAAATGGTTTTAATAAAAAAAAAAAAATGTTTTTCCTATATACTAGCACATTTATATTATTTGAAATTGTTTAAAATTATATTTAATTTTTACTATGTCTTAATCAAAAAGGAGAGAAGTTGAGTTTTGTTAAACAAATGTAATTATTTAAGGTGATTTAGAGTATTGTCGATATGTGAGAACCTTTCTGTAAGAAGTTCATACATGCCAAATCATTTTATTTATCTATTTATTTATTAAAGAGTATACGTTGCGAGGCGATATTGCTCATCAAAAAACAATGAATATAAGCCAAATAAAAAACGTAAACAGTAACAGAAAAAATTAAACAATACAATTAGAATGGAACAAACTAAGAACGCAACGAAAAAACAAAACGCTACCAAAAAAACAACGCAACCAAAAACACAAAAAAGTCCGTCACGCAGGGGCTGCGTAAACTAAGCAGATTTCCCTCGTGAAGTTTAGTAATAGATAAATATACATACTGCTAACACAACAACACCGTGAATAAATACAAACGGAAATAAGAAATGTTTCATCCAATTTCAATAGCCTGCCGACAGGAAGCGTTAGGTTAGAAATGTAAACATACGGGTCTGCCGCTTCACACTGGAAAGAATAACAATTTCTGTAATATATCAGAATATAACACATTAATTTTATTGAGAACTATTTGCTATATCTAAAATTGTAATTAATAATGAGTCAGAATAATTGTTATCGCAATCCATAAAATTTTAGTAGTCCAAAACATGCAGATGGGGGGGGGGAGTCACCAGTGCATATTTGCATGTATCTCGTATAATAAAGGTCTCTTGAATACAATTTTTGGTATTTAAACTTCCAATAATGTGATTTATTATGTATCAGAGTATTGTTTACGTAACATGTGTAGAAGTGGCGGTTTGGTGAAAACTGAAAAATGCAAATATCTCGGTTAATATTCAAGATAGAGAATAAATGTATATAACAATATTTATAGTAAATTTAATTTGTAATAATAAGATTGAATCTGTATAATTTTTCGATCCGACGTATAGTACCGGAGATAGTTCGAATTTTCGAAAATCCCCTCCTCGAAACCCCCCCCCTCCCACTGGGCCGCTTTCGGCCGGGAACGAACGTGATCTTTCTTTGGTCATAACACGCTTAAATATGAAGTTTGGTAAGGATTAAACAAAAATTGCGCCCGCTAGAGCGGTAACACACAAATATATATAGCTATATATAGATAGATATATATATACAGTTTTTGAACGGACCTCATTTTCGTCATCTACTAGGTAGGATCGATGGACATTTGAAGAAAAATGTCGAAAATTCCGTCATGAGTACAACCTCAATAGCTGATTTCCCTTAAGGGAAATCTGCTAAAAACGAATTGACAAATTAAACAAAACGAAACATTTAATTTAAAAAAATATCTGATAGTAAACTAGTAATAAAAGATAATGGGCACAAATGGAGTAAATGAAACTTAAAATAATTAAGGTTTAGATAAAATGTTTATTTTTGCATCAAAAAATGTAAAAATTAAAATGTAAAACTTAAATTTAAAATATATCAGATTTTTGGATAGATGTGTATAGTCTTTAAATGTTTGAGAATAGTATCTATGTATGGACTCCTCTTTGTCAGTAGTTGGTGTAAATTATGTGGTATCTGTAAGTAATTGCGGTGCCTGCAGTCGGTCAGTATATGTTTAACTGTCAGAGGTACATTACAACAGCTAGAAATTGGTTTTTCTTGTTTGTTCATCAACTATGAGTGTGTCCAATTCGTAACCGTGTAAGTATTACTTCATCAATCATTTGAAAAAGCGAAAAACAGATGGTACTTTGCAATGGACAATTTATCGTCTTGTTCACCACCTCACTTGCTTGTTCGTCATCTTATTTGCTTACGCCGTGCATGAGGGTAACCATCGTATTACCTGCTGACAGACTTCCCACTAACAGCTGACCGATAGTTGAGGAGGGGCCGACAATTAACAACCAATTAATCCAGTTCAAGCTCCAGTCATTAGGGTAATTGCTCCGTCTCCTGCCCCTGATAACAGCCCCCACTACCTCCTCGAAGCTCTGATAACAAAGCTCATTCCAGCTCTGACGTCACCACCTTGTTGACAACTCCCATTTCTATCTGTACCTTTCTACTGAACATGAACAAGACGTTTATTCGCAGGCCCTAAAAAATACACTTACCATCCCCTAATATTTTAAGGGACTACACTAAGATGTTTCCAAAGCAACTTGATGACTTCTTGATGCAAAAAAAACAACTATTCAATCATTTGAACTTCACCGACTGAATGACAGAGGTACTACAGAAAGTCAGTCAGGTAAACTAATCATTTTTTTTTCTGCACATCCCAGGCATATTTGAATTATATGGGCATATTGTCAAAACTTGTTACAATTTTTATATAATACTATTTAAACATATGAACAATGTAAATAGAAACTTGAAAATGGAAATTTACAACTTCAAAAATCATTAAATATTATCAATTATTTATTAATTTAAATGAGTTGCGCAACGCTGGAGATTTACCAACAAAAACAGAGAGAACTATGGCATATGAACAGCCTGAAAAGCTTCGCATACGATTCTTATATGATGCAACGATATCGTGCATGAAAAAAAATAATATAAATGAAAATGTAACTATAGAAGGGAGAGAAAAAAGATAAAAAGTAAACCAAAATAATAAATAATAAAAATTAAGGAATACAATTGAAATAACAATTAAAGAATTTATTAACAATTAAGGAATTCAATTATAGTATATAATAAAAAAAATTACGTAATTTTAGTATTATGTTAGCATACTCCAGAAATATTATGTTATCGTTTTCTCTCTCAGCTCAAAGATATAATTAGCTGTTGTTTTTAATAAATTAAAATGTTTTGAAAATAGCATAACGGGACTGATTAACCAAGTGGGAATATGAGTTTTTAAATGTCTTTTTAAGGTCATGAGTCAGTCTGCATTCATAAATCAGGTGGTTGAATGTCTGTTGAGTGGTAACTGTCGCATTTACAAGTATTTGAGTCAGTAAGTTTGAATTTGTGTAAGAGTTTGTATTTGCGTGTCCAGTTAGTAATAGCGTTAGATAAAACATATCGTCGCTGTCAAATGAAACCGGCATATCTTCAAAAATTGAGTTTTTGAGTTGTTTGGTGTCAAAAAATGTCTTTTTTTTCCTGTCTATTTTTATGTCGAACCGGCATATTGTATAGTTGAATAAAAATCCGTCAGATGGCGTTGGGCCGGTATGCATTTACGTGGAAATAGCCATTTTGTTTATCAGAAGACAGATCTATTGCGCAATACGCCAGTCGCTTCAAAACCTTCAAGGAGGAAAGACGTCCATCATGTAAAGTAAAACTGAATTATCTCACAATAGTACATTTTTATTATTACCCAGATATGACTTATTGGCAGATAATCCGGTTTGCACTCAACATTAATGCGTTTTCTAACAGGCTCAACTAAAACAAACCGGCATATTTGCCAAAACGTTGGTTGAAAAACAGACAAAAGCACAGGTGTGCTAAGCTTGGAAATGAGAGGCAAGCATGGAAAGGGTAACAAGTTGGATAAAGAACTCGTGAAGAGCGCAAAGGATCACATAGAAAAAGTTCCCAGAATTCCTAGTCATTACTGCAGATCACAAAGTTCTCGGGAGTATATCAATGGTGGAAAATCTATCGCCGAACTTCACAGAGATTATCTAAAAGAAAGAAAGGAGTCAAACCTGGCAGGAATCAGCTACTGCAAGTACAGAGCTATTTTCAAGTCATACAACCTTTCGTTTTTCACACCGAAGAAAGATCAGTGTGATGTTTGTCTCATATACCAAAATACAACAGAATATGAGAATCATATTCTAGAAAAGGACTTGTCCAGACTGGAAAAGGAGAATGACAAGAACACCACAGATTCAACCATCGTAGCAGTATACGACCTTCAGGTAGTGCTGTCCTGTCCGCAGGGGGAGGCGTCTTCCTACTACTACATTTCAAAAGCTAGCCGTTTACAATTTAACAATTGCTGAACTGAAGGGTGACAAAACGGTAAGCTGTTACACTTGGGATGAGACACAAGGAAGAAGAGGCGTGATTGAGATTGGGAGCTGTGTGCTGAAATATCTGCAACATTTAAATGACAAAGCTGACTGTCCAATAGATGTGGTGTTTTACAGCGATAATTGTTGTGGACAACAAAAAAATAACTTTATGGTGGCAATGTACAAATATGCTGTTACAACATTAAAAAACATAAAATCTATCACACACAAATTTTTAGTAAAGGGCCACACCCAAAACGAGGGGGATTCGGCTCACTCAACCATTGAAAAGAGAAGTTAACAGAGCACTCCGAAGTGGACCAATATACTTACCTTCCCAATACGCCATGACCATGAAAACGGCAAAGAAAAGTGGCAAGCCTTACCAGGTTCATGAGTTGAGTCATGAGGACTTTTTTTGACATAAAAGCTCTTAAGGACTCCCAAGTAATTTTACCCATCTTGGACATTCGAATGTTTAAAGTAATTAAAGACGACGGTCACTTTTACTTCAAAACATCCTACGGATCACATGCCTGGAAGGAGGCGAAGACAAGGAATAAACTGGGCAGGGGGGGCGTGAATCCTGTACTGATGCAAGCTTATTCCAAGAGACTTACCATCGATGAGAAAAAGAAAATGGGTTTCCTAAAGTTAGTTACTGTCGGGATAATACCGCCAATTTATTCAGATTTCTATAAAAATTGTGAAACTTTGAAGTTACCAGAGGCAATATTGTGTTAATTGTTGTTTAAAAAAAAATGTGAAGCAATAAATTATTTTTTCATTGACAAAATTATCTTTTTTTTCTACCTGAAACAGGTTCCAAAAGAAGAAGCCACTGTGGCACAAAAGCAAATATTACACTGATTTTAAAGTCATACTGGCATATCTGCATACATCTCAAAATTTAAGAATTTTTTCGATTTATTTCCAACTACTACGTCAATAAGCAGTATTCGTCTAAATTTTATTCGTGCATAAGGTGGCATTGAGGTGAACCAAACGGACGTTAAGTGGAAAATATCACATGCGAAAACTTTAAAAGTGCTCTGGTGAAAAATATGCATTTTGCCAGATATGCCGGTTTGATTTCACAGCGACGATATGATTTTACAGTGAGGACATTGGTTTTTCAAAACAGGGATATATAACTTTAGATATAACCCTTTATCTGTTTGATTCCATCTCTGTTGCCACAAATTAATAACTTTTTTCTCAGTAAAGATTTTAACACAGTTCGAGTAAATTTATTGTAAATTATCTCTACCCTACTGTGGATATACTCGTAGACTATTAGGCCATAATTCCTGTATGAGCCTTGACCCATTTGAAGTGAATGAAAGTCAGTCTGTATTTTTATTAAATACCAATCATTTTTCACAAATGTTTAATAAACTAATTATATCTCAAACATGGTAGACATACTGCAGGTCTGACTCTATGAATTTTCAATTTTTCCTAAAATGAGAAACCCTATGAAAACAGGACTTAAAATTTCAGCTGAGCGTAAGATGGTTAGTGGGCCATACACTGAATGGAAATCCCTTTAGTAAGAGTGGTGGTTTGCATAAGACTGGAAAACCGGAAAATTCTAGAATCTCCCAATGGTCGGATTTCAGCCATTAACGAACTTGTTCTTTCTTTTTACATAAACGACTAAATATTGAGTTTGGCAACGATTAAAAAAAAATCGACAAATATAAACGCATTTTTAAAATTACCTCATTTCCGTCGATCGATAGACATTTGAACATTTTTTTCAAAAATCACGTCAATAGCTGATTCCCCTTGGATGGAAATCTGCTAAAATGAGGAAAGAACTAACCTTTAGATCATAGTGATGAATTTAATAAACTACCCTTCACAATAATGAGCACAATTATACCAAAGTAATTGGGATTAGCAAAAAAATTGGTCAAAAAACCAAACGAGTATTGATATTTTACTAATCCGCATGTTCTTACTTCGCCTTATCCAGGACAACTTATTTTCATGCAAGTCAAGTAATGTGATCTAGTGAGTTATGGTGAGAATTAAGTTGATATGGTCATGGAATTACCGGCGAGTCCTTGAGACTTAATCTTGCAAATTAAAGATCTCAAATCTAGATAAATATTAAAACCTATTAAGCTTAGTTTTAATATTAATAGCAGCCTTAGTTTAATACATAACCCTCAAGATAATCTCTATAAACATGGGAAAATTTATAGCCAAGACGAAAATAAATTTAATCACAATATTTTAGTAATTCGTTGTTTCTTGGATGGTTTATGAAAATAATTGTCATTGTTTGAAGAAGTTTTAATTAATTTATTTCTGTGACGGCAGTTTCGTAAAGTTATAGTATCCATATTTTATAAAGGGTCTGAGTTAAGGCGTTAGTGTTAATCTCACTTGCTAAACCTAGAGTCAATAAGAATTCATTTAGTGACGATCTCATTAAATGAAATACTTAGTCCTCAAAACTTACTAGAAAGGGTTGGTGACCTGTTGATAACCCGTCCCATTTAGCCTTAGTAGCAAGACGTTGGGGTTAATATATTACAACCATCAAATAAAATGTGTATCCCATAACAATTAAATACAATCACATAACATGTAAATGGCAAAAAAAAATGGCATTTTTTTAAAGTGTTATAAAGATTAACAAAATTAATCTATTATAAATAATTAGTAAACTACGATATCTAACTATGAAAAGTATTCATTGAATTTGAGAAATTCTTAAAACTTCTTTATTATTCAAGTTTTAGCAGATTTCCCCTGAGGGAAATCAGCTATTGAGGTTGTACTCATGACGCGATTTTCGAAATTTTTCTTCAAATGTCCATCGATCCTACCCAGGAGATATATATATATATATATATATGTATATTATATAGTATATATATATATATATATATATATATATATATATATATATTTCTGTTACCGCTCTAGCGGTCGCCATTTTAGTTTAATCGTTACCAAACTCGATATTTAGTCGTTTTATGTAAAAAAGAAAGATCAAGTTCGTTAATGCCTGAAATCAAACCAGGGGGAGGGGGGTTAGAGGAGAGGGGTTTCAAAAATTCAAAATATCTCCGTTACCATAACGTCGGATCAAAAATTGTATAAAACTAATCTTATAACAAATTAAAATTACTATAAATATCGTTCTATACATTATTCTCTATCTTGAATATTAACCGATATATTTGTATTTTTATTAAATGTGGGCCGATAACGAAGGTATAGAGAGACGGCTCTCGTATAAAGATTTCTTTATTGTTATAGCTTCACGTGGGAAATCTGCTTATTTTAGGCAGCCCCTGCGTGACGGACTTTCTTCTATGTAATATGTGAAAAAACATTAATTGACAAAGAATAAGTAATTTTGTTCTTGTCAACCATAAATGTTTTTGACATAGCGTATTATGCGTGTTAACATTATAATAAAATTATAATATAAAATTATAAACCCTTCTTGTTGTAACGCGTTTTTTAAAAAGGCTGTGACTAAGGATTTTATTTAGAGGGTTTCACAATAAATAAAAGCCTATTATCCATACTGTAATCGAACCCACATTATATCTTTACTAAATGTATTAAAACCGCCCCGGACGATATAAATTTATTTAGTGACGAACTAACCCGTAACTTAATAAAACCCGTAGTCCCATCTTGTATAGTTCTAATAAGGGGCCGTTAAAAAATAACATTTGCTCTTGTAAAAACCTCAATGTCAGGCCCATTATAATATCTCATAAACGGACGAATTGGAGACATATTAAAAGAAAAAAAAAGGAACCGCAAATCACCGACAACAACCGATTTATTTAATGGACTGTATAAAGACCAATCATCAATAATGTTCAACTACTATTTTTTTTTAAAAATAAACAAGAAATGTATATTTATATGAATATATTTAGCGTGCATTACATAACTTTAATAAACACTAAACGTTCTGCCTCCGCATTACCCTTTCCGACGAATCATCAAACATTTCCTGAATATCTTCCTGGGCTTGAACTTTTGGACGTCCCACAACCACTCCAATTCGTTTATAATAAAAGCGCTGACGTTCTCATGTTCGCCTTACTAAGCTGTGATCCCGAATTTACCTGCTCTCGAAATTACTTACCATGGAATGTTTTTTTTAATAATTCACAAAATCAATATCATGGCTTACAAATTCATTCAATATCTATAAACAAGTAATAAAGCCCAAAAACAATAATTTTTTGTTTAAATAATTGATATTGTTGAGCATGTGTACATGAAGCAGTGGACTTTCCTCCGATCAATATTTTGCTATCATTTTTTAATGGGCCTCAAGACTGGAGTATATTGATCGATTCCAATCATTAATTTAGGAGTTTTTACCCCCGAGCATTGAACTTGCCCATCCGTGAATTTCTGGGCCTACAATAAACAACATCTAGCGGTTTACTTCTTTCTGATATGGAAAATTTGAGACAACTCTTGTTTAGCTTAAATTTAAATTGTTCGACATGTGTTGTTTTACCCCTCCTAATTTGATTGATAAACACTTCTGGTACATTTTAGAAGAATTCCCTTAAATTACCCTACTGAAACTGACCTCATAAGGCGACTTTCGAAAAAAAAAATTAGCAGATTTCCCTTAAAGGGGAGTTTCGAAATATCTATATTAACAGTTTGACTGCCCACAAAAATAAGTGAATTTGGTTGAAGGCCCATTACATTTTTCGTGTTATTTGACTTGAAATATGCATAAATATTTTTAAAAAAACAGTGATATTTGTTGCAAATCTAATGTGGGGGTTAAAAAAGGGAGGAAATAAAAATTACTCCTTTGGGCGTGACGTGCACCTAGGAAGGAATTTCCATCTTAGGTACCCATCATGCCCGAGAGCGTTAGCAAAAATTTGATACAACGCTCTCAGGCAGATGCGAGTCACACTAACTCGTGGAAGGCGGTATGAACCGTTGCCGCCCTTTGGCGTGACCCCCTCTTCGCCGCGCTTCACGCCCCGAGGCGGAATGGGCAGTCAAACTGTTAATATACGCCGGATCGAAAACTTGTATAGAAACAATCTTGTTGCGAATTAAATGTACTATAAATATAGTTATATGCATGACTTCTCTATCTTGAATATTAACCGAGATATTAGCAATTTTTAATATTAGGCTATTGTAGGTTCTGTTAGTGAGATTCCGTCGAAAATTAATTCGGTCGTAACTGTAACTGTACTACTCTCGTGAAATTGGTGTAGAGACTGGTGCAAGTAGAGTTTGTAAGAATATGCAAATATGTACTGCCCCCCCCCTCTTTAGTGTTTGGACAACAAAAACCAAAAACTTGAGTAATTGAGATACAAATTATCAGTTACATATTAAATAAAATATTTGATTATAAATTACTGTGCTAAATACAATAAATAGCTTTCAATAAAATTAATATGTAATATTCAGATATATTTCAGTAATTGTTTTTCTTTCCGGTGAAGAATATGTCTATTGTCTGGTCAGCTCTGAGCGACTGGCAGACCTTTTTGTTTATACTTCAGACACTTTCCGTTTGGAGCTTATTGAAATTAACTGAAACATTTCGTTTGTATTTATTCACGGTGGACAGTGTTACCAGTATGCAGATTTCACTATCTCAAAACTTCTCTTCTGCTTAGTTTACGCAGCTCTTGCGTGACGGACTTTTCAAATGTCCATCAATCCTACCCTGGAGATGACAAAAATGAGCCACGTTGAAAAATATGTATATAAACGTTTTAAGTAAAACTATAGACCGAAATACCGTCGTTATTATACGTCCGATCGAAAAATGGTATATGTATAGTAAATCTTATTATAAATATAATTGTCTATAAATGTTGTTACATGCATATTTTCTCTATAACGAATATTAACCAAGATATGTGCATTTTTTAGTTTTCAGCCATCAGTAACTATGAGTAAATACTGAATATTGTTTTGATTGAACATAGACTTTGTGAGATACATGAGATACAAAAACTCATAAATTTTTATTTTATCTATTCCGTACTCGACATTTCACCGTTTCAGTCAACACTAATGTTGTGTTATTGGCAGAAATCGGACTTGGAAAGTGGGGGTTTGGAGGGAGGGGATTCGAAAATTCTAAATATCTCCGTTATAATGAGTCAGATCGTAAAATGTTATAGAATCAATCTTGTTAAACTACAGATGCTCTACAATAGTTGCTCTATGAATTTGTTCGTAACTCCTTCCGTACTCCTCCTCTTTCCTTTCTACTCATTGTTTTTTTTACACAAGAATGAAGAATATGTGATGACATGAGATCACAAGTGTGTTATACCAGCAGGTGGGAAGTCTGCTTAGCTTTCACAGCCCCTGCGTAACGGACTTCTTCCATAGCTCATCTGAGAACTGACTTCACACTTGCAATAAGTGCGCCACTAGCCAACCGGGAGACTGCAGCAAAAAAGGCCGCCCCTTCAGCCATTATATTGAAAATTGAGTCGTTCCCTCCGGTATAAAAAGGTCCCGCCGAATTAGTCATAACATAAATGATGTGATGGAATGCGAGCCTCGTCCCCCGGGACAACCCTCCCTCTGTCCCCCGGGACGACTCCTTCCTAATCGGGCCTGTAAGTACCCAGACCGTCCCCCGGGACCTGTCCCCGCCGACTTCCTCTATTATACCAAGTCAGATTTACTCCCAATCCCCAATACTCAGGGCGTCTTTGAATAAAACATTACAGGCTTAGGTGAATTTGGAGTAATTTATCGATATGAAGGAAATTCGCCGGAAGATATTATCCGACCTCAAGGACAATCCACGGATACGTTTTGCATAATCAACTAACTCACTGTACATGTTCTTCACCCTTTTTCTCTTTCCGGAAGTTAGTCCTCACAGTACAAATTTACAACAAGGTCTTACGTATCGTCGGATCGAAGGTTGAAGTTAACATTATTTCTAAGCTCAAATATTAAGCGGTTATTCGAAGTTACTTTAGTAAACCCACATTTCCGCATATCGAATTTTCACTTAGAAATAGAAAATAGATGAGATCAGTACTGTGTCGTTCCAGCACCCAGGATGCTACATATATAATATTTTTTTTTAATATATACTTTGCAAAAATATATAAATATTACAAGAAAATGATATATTCGCATATCATAATAATAAAAATTGGCTTCATTACTGACTAGGGTTGGGAAGTTGTACATTGAAAATACCCATCCACATTGGATTGTACCATATTGGAGTTATACTGTGCACTACACAAGATCTCTTGGCTACTAAATTCGTCTAGGGTTTTCTGGATTGAAAGTGATTCGACTAAAGGATTAGGATAAGCGGGAAGGAGAGTGGAATCGTTATTTTGCGAGGCCATGGACAAAAGGAATATTGAGGCGATTATGAAGAGTGAAATTGGACACATAAAACCAGGAATCTGCAATTTGGCACAGTATTCTGGATTGGAGGGTTTGGATTTTGGAGGAATTTGATGGTTTAGTGGAACCCCAAAGCTCAAGTACGTATGTCCATATTGGTCTGAGTACTGTTGTGTAAAGCATTCGTTTGTTGAGAAGTGATAGTTTAGATCTGTTGTCAAGTAGTATTAGTTGGAGTTTTTACTGTCGATTCAATTTTTGTTTTTTAGCAGATTTCCCTTAAAGGAAATCAGCTATTGAAGTCGTACTCATGACCCAATTTTCGAAATTTTTCTTCAAAAAGTCCATCGATCCTACCCAGTAGATGACGAAAATGAGGTCTGTTCAAAACTATATATTTTTGTTTGATCGTTATGAAACTCAATATTTAGTCGTATTATGTAAAAACAAAGATCAAGTTCGTTAACGGATGAAATCAAACCAGGGGGAGGGGAGAATATAGAAAATTCGAAATATCTCAATTACTATAATCGGATCGAAAAAGAGTATAGAACAAATCTTATTGCACATGGAATGTTCTATAAATATTGTTGTATACATTTATTCTCTCTTGAATATTAACCGAGATATTTGCATTTTTCAGTTTTCAGCCTTCAGCAAGCCCCACTTCTACTCTTGTTACGTAAACAATACTCTGATATATAATAAACCACATTATTCGAAGCTTAAATACCAAATATTGTTTTCCAGAGACCTTTATTATTCGAGATGCAAGCAAATATGTTCTTGAAAACCCCTCCCCCGTCTTAAATTCTTGGACTATTAAAATCTGATTGTTTGAGATAAAAATTATTCTGATTCATTATAAATTACAGCACTAGATGTAGTAAATAGTTTACCATAAAATTAATATATTATATTCTGATGTATTTCAGCAATAGTTTTTCTTTCCGGTGAGAGGTTAGCGGATCGGTTGGTTTACATTTCTGACGCTTCCCCTGAGAGGGGGAAGATTTCTTATTACCGTTTCTATTTATTCACCTAATATTCACGGTGGTGCTGTGTTGCCAGTATGTAGATTAATATAATGTTAAACTTCAGAAGGGAAATCTGCTTAGTTTACGCAGCCCCAGCTTGACGGACTTTCTTGTTAATATGATGAGGTTTCCATTTCTAATAGTAATTTACGTTACACTTAAGTCTTAACCGTTCGCAGATGAGCGATCCATCTTGAACTCTGGTTCCCGGGCGATATATCAGCAAGGTGACTAAACATTGCCACAACGAAGAGGGACGACATGAGATACTGTTCTCAGATGGCGGAGGATATTGGTATCTATTTGGGTCTGCTGAGGAAATATTCTGCTGGTGCTGAGTCGCTGCTGAGACCAGTAATTGGAAGCATTCCTAGTCCCCTGAAACACACATCTGCCTGGGTTTGTTTCCTTTGAGGGGGCTTTTTCTGTGCGCCACTTCCCCTCTGTCCGCCACTCGCTAGATTTATAGCACCTCCTTCTCAGAACACACTCTCAGTCATTTTCACTCTCATATTTCATTGGGTAATTGTTGTGTTTAATGACGCTATCAGGGGAGAGATACATAACTAAGCTCTGGCAGATGGATTGATGAAATGTAAACAGTGGCTTCCATATGAGGTTGTCTTTAATCACCTCACACGTGTGTGTGTGAGTTTGCTTCGTGTGAATTTTACCACTGTTTTCGAATTACTTTCTTGAGGGTGAGTCTAACTGTCAAGAAAAGTACCTTGCAGAAGAAATCGACAATAAAAAGAGGATCTATTTGGATAGGAAAATTGCGAACCTACGAATAACAACGGAAATATTTCGAATTTTCAAAATCTACCTCTAATCCAGCCTACTGGTTCGACTTAAGCCGTCAACGAACTTGATCGTCCATTATACATAAAACCTAAATATCAAATTTTAGTAACGATCAGACAAAAATCGGGACCACTACAGCGTTAACAGATATATATATATATATATATATATATATATATATATATATAATCATTTTTGTTATTTTCTGGGTAGGATGGATGGACGCTTGAAGAAATGTTTCGGAAATCCCTTCATGAGTATAACCTCAATAGCTGATAAAGGGAAATCTGCTAAAACGATTTGACCATACCACCTCGTCGGTCCCATCAAGACTAGCACAAACATTGTGGTACATTGGAATGATGAATAGTGTAAAAATCGATTTCTTACAATGTCTCTAGTTTTGAAAAATCGTTTCCAGAAGAAGCATAAATACATGTTCGTTGAATCGACTTACTGTTTATTTATATATTAGATAAATATACAACATATTGTTTGTTTCTAATAATTTGAATGTTTGTATTTTTTATCTTCCGTAAAGTTTTTGTCATTACCTAAAATTTCTACATCGTCAAAATTAAATTGAAGCATAAAGTTCTATTTTCTAAATTATCGAGATTTCTGTAATGCAGTTTTAATATTTTCCTAAAGGCCTGCGACGACTCTCCTGTAAAAAATGTGACACAGGCAGAACAGTTTATTTTACAAACACTGTATTTTGTTTCCTTGACTTTTATGAGACAGAAAATTTTACTGATTTTATCCCCATATGTCCAGGCTATTGTTCCAACCTCCTTACACATTTTCTTGTTGTGCTTTGATATTGTTGGGTTATTTTTAAAAGGGGCAAACCTATTTAGTTGAACAAACTTAATAATAAAATCTTTCGCTCAATGTAACACGAACAGAGCCATTATATCTTTGCTATTAGCTATGAACACATATGCAAATGAGAAGTTAAGTAATCTCGCGTGTAAACTTGCTCCGCTAGGAATCGGGTAACTAATGTGGCTTAGCTAGATCTGTTTGAGTTCGTCTCGAATAACACGAGGCCATAATGAGAACAGCTCAATTAATTCATCAAACAAAGTTCCCGACGGAAAGCATCATCACTGTGGATCAGCATCATCACTTACAACACAAATATTCTATTGGATGTCTGCTGTTGGTCTTATATCTGTCATATTTTATTCTCCGACTCCGGACAACATCTGCAGACTTATTTATGGTTATTGATTATTGACTATAACTTATATTGTATTGCAGTGAACGGTTAGACAAGCCAGTCAAGGCGAATAGAATACACCCCATCGAAATTAAAGCAGTGTTCTCGATCTCCGCCTTTGCAATAGGAAATTAATTAGAGACGAACTCATTAAATAAAATCCTAAATCGAACGCTAGAAAAAGCCATCACTTATGGGCTGTATAAACTACGAAGATTTCCAGTGAATCAACATACTTTTACACTTAACATTATCGTGAATATTTAGTGAACAAATAGACAATAACAAATATTTCAGTCAATTTTCATTTTACTACATGCCTCAAAATTTTAAACAAACGGGTCAGGCTAACTCTCTGAGCTGAAAGATAGAAATATTTTTGATCGGAAAGCAAAACTAAATTTCTGAATTATATCTAATTACAAAACTATTTACTATATCTAGAGCTGCAATTTATTACGCCAATGCAGGAATGTAAATTTGTTTAATTTTTATAAATAAATTATTTGAAAGGATGAACGCTGGAGAGATGCGTCCAGTTATTTCTGGTATTTATTAACTCTGCTCCTTTAAGATATGGTATACTTTACTGAACACACTATGTACCAATATGAATATACAGTTTACAATCGAGACTTACAAAAGAGTATTTTTAATAGCGGTTATGACTTACCTAAAACAGCTGTCAACATTGGGCTTTGTATCGCATCAAGGCAATGGACCTTTTATTCGTACGTGGTTTGGAGGACAGAATACTTTCAATGATTAAAAATGATATGGTCCAATTACATTATAAAAAAGACACCCGGAGACGCAACTACGGGTATAAACCTTAAACACTAGGACAGGGAAATGTCAAAATATTTTAAAAAATAAAGCTTTGCCAAAAAGAAATAAAAAAAAATACCATCATCATTCAGCCTCAAATGAATTCCGGGGTGAAATCAGGGTAACTTAGATAGTAATAATAATAAATATTAAGATTTAAAAAAAAAAATCATAAATATTAAAACGGAAAATATTCCTGCCAAATAGAAGATTGATTTCTTTATTTTTTGTAAACTGATTTTGACCGATGTTCATACTAAAATCATCGCTATATCTGAAACAGTCCTAGTAGAGATAGAAACTAGAGCAATGAACACACTAGTGAATGGGAGATAACTGAGCCGAGATAGAATGGATGGCCACTGCCCGCCACATCCCTTATAAATATGTAACGGGGAGAAGGTTAAACGGTGGTTACCAACCCCTGTAAATTATACCCCTCCTCTATGGCAGAAATTCGCCACAAATTACCTCCCCAAATTATCATAGCCATTACTGCCTATCTACTACTAGTTCTAAATGCATTATTCCCCGTATGAGGGTAGTTTACCCTTAATATCAAATAGCTTACCCTTAATACATATATTATTTGTGTGGTAAGCAAAAAAGAGCCTGCCACAAGGTTTTTCCGATTTCAAAAAAAAAACTTTCAAAATCCATTTTTCCTGTCACATGAAACCCGTATAAATTAAATTATATTTGAGATTTTTGAGTGATAAAGAAACGTTTTCTGGAAAAATGTCAGGGCTCTGATGAAATCGAATATTTTAGCAGACTTCCCTTAAGACAATAAAAATTCTGTGTTAATTATTTATTTATTTATTATGTGGAGCTCCACAGCTATGGCGACTTGGCCTTCTTAAAAGTGGGGGGAAAACAGAACAAAAAAAAAAAACAAGTCAACAAAATAACAAAACATGGAACACGAAATAACAACAGAACATAGAACAATAACAAATATTAACAAATAATAACAAAACATGGAACATGAGATAATATAAAGAACAAAACTAAAGGAACAGAACACAAAAGAAACACGAACATAACGAAGAACTAAAAACAGGTGGTAAATAAATAGATAAAAAGTAAACTTGATGACTTTGAAACAGAAACTATTCATAAAAACTGGCATTATTCAAATTTAAATACGTCTCTCTCTCTCTCTCTCACACACACACACACTCACACACACACACACACACACACACACACACACACACACACACACACACTAAAAAAAAATTGCTTCACGCAGGAGCTGCGATAATTATCCATATTTCCCACGAACTGACATGCCACACATCTGTCCTCATCATAGTAATTTTTTAAAAGTCCGTCACGCAGGGGCTGCGTAAACTAAGCAGATTTTCCACGTGAAGTTTTTCAATAGAGAAATCCGCCTAATAACAGCTGTAGTAGGAAGGGATCTCTAAACCTATTCAAGACGGACGAATAGTTCTGGAAACGGCCACCAGAGCTCTCGGCGGAGAGTCCGGAACACGGCGGGGTTCCGTCGACCACACACACAATACAAATGCAAATATCTCGGTTAATATTCAAGATACTGAATAAATGTATAGAACAATATTTATAGTAAATTGAATTTGCAATAAGATTCACTCTATACAATTTTTCGATCCGACGCATAATAACGGAGATATTTCGACTTTTTGAAAATCCACCCCTCTAAACCCCCCTCCCACTGGTCCGATTTCAGCCATTAACGAACTTGATCTTCCTTTTTACATAAAACGATTAAATTCCGAGTTTGGTAACGATCAAACAAAAATTGCGACCGCTAGAGCGGTAACAGACAAATATATATATATATATATATATATATATATATATATATATATATAGATATATATATACAGTTTTGAACGGACTTCATTTTCGTCATTTACTAGGTAGGATCGATGGACATTTGAAGAAAAATGTCGAAAATTCCGTCATGAGTACAACCTCAATAGCTGATTTCCCCTAAGGGGAAATCTGCTAAAACCAAGTAACAATTCGAAGAGTAGAAGAAGTGGGGGTTTACTGGCTGCTGAATACTAGAAAGGGCGAATAACTCGCTTAATATTTAGGCTACGACAAAATCAATACAAGGAATGCTAAAATATTCGATTTCATCAGAGTCATGATAGTATTAATATTTTTCCAAAGCCTGTAGGAACCTGCAATATATTGATATCAGTTCAATTAGTGCGAAACAACGAGATACTAGATTATAACCAGCGAGGTATTGTTAAGGAAACACGGTAAGCAAGAGTTGTACCAGTTAGGTACAATAGGATATGGTTTCTTTCTATTGCCTTATCTATTGATGATAACAGCCACCATTGGCAACATTCTAATCAAGACAGGGACTAACCACACAACTGATATCATTTCACCATTTATTCTCCATTTGTAAATAAATAAGGTTGTCAAGCAAAAGCTGTGGAAACTAAGTCGATTTCTCAACAGCTGGTAATGTCATCCACCACTTTTTTCAATTTACCTTAAGGGGAATCAGCTATTGAGGTTGTACTCATGACGGAATTTTCTTCAAATAGTTTTATTTCCTACTTAGTAGATGACGAAAATGAGGACTCAAAATTGTATATTTATTTGTCTGTTTCCCTCTAGCAGTCGCAAATTTGGTTTGATCGTTACCAAACTCGAAATTTAGTCGTTTTATGTAAAAAGAAATATGAAGCTCATTAATGGCTGAAATGAGACAAGGGGAAGGGGGGGGGTTTAGAGGGGGGATTTTTGAAAATTCTGAAATATCTTCGTTATTATGCGTCAGATCGAGAAGTTGATCAATCTTATTGCAAATTAAATTTACTATAAATATCGTTCTATACATTTATTCTGTATATTGAACATTAACCGATATATTATATTTTTTGTAATGAGTTCCGCTTTAGTAAACGCTCACGTCCTACTCGGGACATATTAATAATAAGCTGATATCTCATGAACCACCTCTTTATTAGGTTAAATACAAAAATATTGTTTTCAACAAAGCTTATTTTACGAGGTACAAACAAATACGTTCTGTTGAATCCCCCCCCCTTTTTTTTCTTGGTATAAAAAAATATGTGTGTTTGTGATAGAAAATATTTTGATTCATTTCAAATTACTCCACTAACTATAGTAAATAGTTTCCAATAAAATGAATATTTTATTTTCAGATATATTTCTTTAATTGTTTGTTTTTCCGGTTTATCTATCGATACTGTGCTACACGGTTGGCTAACCTGTTTGTTTACAATCCAGCCATATTACGTTGTAGGGACTACTAACTTATATTGTAAATTCATTCTTCCCGGATTCCTAAATTTGGAATGGTTGTGATTAAAATTATTCTGGTATATTATTAATTACAGTACTAGATATAATAAATAGTTTAAAATTTATAACTTATATTCAAATATATTTCCATAATTGCTCTTTTATTTCGGTAAAAGCTGGCTAACCTGATTGTTTAGAACTCAGACTGTTTGCTATCAGGAAGGTTTCTTACCATTTGACCTTGCCTTTATTTGTTTACTTAATATTCACAGCAGTATTAAATCTTACAAATAATAGATATTCTGTGGTACTATTTAGTGTTGGTGGAATAAGTGTTCAGAGCGCTGCTATCATTAAAGGTAAGTCCATCTTTTGTGTTCTTGTTCTTTTTTTGAGATTGAATTGTTATTAATTTAATCTCGGAGCCTAACGGACGAGAGTTACTTTCCCGCCAAAAGCTAGTTCGGCTGACTGGCTTGGCTCTCGTGAAATTTCACGTGGGAAATCGTTTACGCAGCTCCTGCGTGACGGACTTTTTATTTTCAATGTACACTCTATATCTAATTTAGTGTGTGGTGTGTGCGTGCGTGTGTATTTCAGCCATGAAAATATGGGATGGGGATATTCATTATATGATGAAAAATGATAAATAGTACCTAGTATGAAATTATACTTTTAAAACAATAAGTTTTATTTACAAGACTCATAGCATTTTCGGAAAACGGAAATGACTCAAAGAATGCCACGAACATACATCTCTCTCCCCCTCCTCTCTTTGTCTCTTTATTTTAGCAGATTTCCCTAGCAGTCTAGCATGTTTTGATCGTTACCAAATTAAATTTACTATAAATATCGTTCTATACATTTATTCTGTATATTGAACATTAACCGATATATTTGCATTTGTATTGTGAGTGTGGTCGGTGGAAGTCTGCTATATTCGGCATTTTCCGCCGAAAGTTAGTTCGGCCGTTCCCTTAACTATTCGTCTCTCGTGAATTGGTTTAGAGATTCGTTACTATTACTGTTATTAGTAGGCAGATTTCTCTATTGTAAAACTTCACGTGGGAAATCTGCTTAGTTTACGGACTTTTTCTAAATTCGCCTTAATTTTGAATATTAACAGATATAAGCTAAAGCTTTAAAACGGTTACTTAAAAGACGTTTAAATGATCATTTCCTTTTGAAATGTTTAAATATCGAGTTTGGCATCAATCAAACAAAAACTAAAGACTCCAGCGGAAATGATTTTCCTATATGACACCCTGTAATTAATTATAAGTTGTTGCTGGCTCTAATAAATGACTAACAGAATTAAATAATAGTCTTGCTACAAGGTTTTGGCTGTTGCTTTGAGAGCACTGTACTCTTCCGCAAACTGGAAGAGTTTTCTGGAGCAGAAGGCCTGGTGAAGTTTTTAATGGATCGCCGAAAACCTCCGTCTAATGGCGGGTAACCGAGAGGGAAAGCAAACATGTTTACGACTTATCACTGTGGAATTATCAGGGCAGAGCCAACAATTACAGAGTATATAGGGCTTAGGAGTTGGCCCTGCGGCATTCCACAAACAGGCCTTGAAAGGGCTTGTGTTGACCGGGAGCCCTTGACGGCAAACATTCCCTCTCTATTATTAAGGGCGGTGGATCAAAGCACTCCTTTCGGCTGTCCTTAGTCAGTATCCTTGGGGAATCCTCCAAGGGATAAACAGACTGACCAGGAAGAACTGATCCTAGACTGGGGAGGTTTCAATTTGAACTGCGCCAAAGTGTTTGCACAAGAAATGATAGTGATCCTTTGACGTCGTTATAAGAAGTATAGGAAGTGTTGTAATCAAAAAAAGTCCGTCACGCAGGGGCTGCGTAAACTAAGCAGATTTCCCCTGTGAAGTTTTACAATAGAGAAATCTGCATACTGGTAACACAATACCACCGTGATTAGATATAGAGAAATCTTTCAGTTAATTAAAATAAATACCCAACTGAAATGGCTTCTGAATTGTAAGAATAATTTATATTTTAATAACTCAAATTTCAGTAGTCCAAGAACTAAACAAGGGGAAGTAAGGAAGGTAAGGTTAAAAACGCCAGGTTAGAAGAAGCTCCGCCTGAGCCGAGAAATGACGAAGATGGCCGACATAATCCGAACTATACCCCACCACAGACTTCATAAAAATGCAAATATCTCGGTTAATATTAAAGATAGAGAATAAATGTATATAACAATATTTATAGTAAATTTAATTTGCAATAAGATTGATTCTATACAATTTTTCGATCCGATGCATAATAACGGAGATATTTTGAATTTTCGAAAATCCCCTTCCTCTAAACCCCCCCTCCCTCTGGTCCGATTTCAGCCATTAACGAACTTGATCTGTCTTTTTACATAAAACGGTTAAATATCGAGTTTCGTAACGATAAAACAAAAATTGCGACCGCTAGAGCGTTAACAGACAAATATATATATATATATATATATATATATATATATATATAGATATATATATATAATTTTGAACGGACCTCATTTTCGTCATCTCCTGGGTAGGATCGATGGACATTTGAAGAAAATTTTCGAAAATCGCGTCATGAGTACGACCTCAATAGCTGATTTTCCCTTAAGGGAAATCTGCTAAAATGGTACTGTTTTCAGATTTCAAAGTAATTATCCGTTTTGACTCCCAGAACTCGTTCTAATTAAGTAGTTTCGGGGTGGCATTTGAAGCTTTAGAATGTATAATTTCATATTTGGGGTTGTACTCATATCGCGATTTTCGAAACATTTCCTGAAATGCAGGAATCGATTCTACCTAGGAGATCACGAAAATGAGGTCCATTCAAAATTGTATATATATGTTAGTTACCACTCTAGCAATCGCAAGTTTTGTAGATATGTAAGCGTTTTGTGTACAGCTAAAGATCAAATTCTTTAATGGCTGAAACCGGACAGGTGGGAGGTAGAATTTTGAAAATTTGTAATATCTCCATTATTATCCATTGGATCGAAAAAACTGTAAAGAAGGAATCTTATTGAATGTGTAATGCTCTATAAATGTTGTTCTATACATATTTTCTGAATTATAAATATTAACCGAGATATTTGGATTTTTTTAGTTCTCGGACTTGAGTAATCCCTCACCCCTACTCATGGACAACATTGTTAGAGCTTAAATACGAAGTATTATTTCCGTTGTGTGATAACATCACATTCTGAGCACGATATTTAATCGTTTCATTCTACAATAATTTTCATCGTTGTTATCGGTGTTAGGGGAGGGGGGATTCCTAAGTTCATACTATTTCTGTATTTGTGAGTCGTATTGAAAAATATTATAGAACCAATATTGATGCCATAGGGTTGTTGGGCAATTCATTTTTTTGTAGCGCAATTATTCAGTGAGTTATTCCTACTTTTTTTTTGTTTTCAGCCTTCATCAAACCCCGTCTTCTACTCATCAGATTTTTATTTAAAAATGTAAAATATATGGTGAAATGAGATCAATAGTGTGATTTGCGTCAACAAGTGGTAATCTGCTTAGTTTACGCAGCCCCTGCGTGACAGACTTTTGCATCCTTCCTTGAACAATTTACATAGATTCCTGTCCCCTTTGAGCCATAGCCACTCAGCACCTGAATCGGTAATTGGAGAGCATTATAATACTCCGCTAGGCCATGGAATATTTAGGGGTTGGAACCTCCTTCCTGGACCAGTTCGAGTTGCACCCCTAGGACCCTGCGGTCTCCTGGTTCGTGGACCAGGTGCCTGTGGTCCGGACCATCACATTTGGAAGTGTAATCAACAACCCCGACCTTGGAGGGTGATAATTACCCCTTCGCCGTCCGGGAATTATTCACCCTCTGGCAAATGTACATTAATGGCTTCTAGATTCAAACTCTTACTCTTATTCACGATTAGTTAATATTCCGAGGAAGGGTTGGAGCTGGGTAATTTGCCCCGGGTAATTTGTGTGGGTTATTGCATAATTAACTAAATAACAAGTCGCAGAGTATTTACATAGGTAAATATTTTATGCGTTTTCAACTTAGAGAAAGCCGTCACGCAAAGGCTGCGTAAACTAATCAGATTTCCAATGCTTTGGATTCCATACTAGTGATCTCATCTTATCATATATTCTCTATTTCTAAGTAAAAACCGAAGAGTAGAAATTGGGCTTTTCTGGAACATGGAAGTAGGAATAAATCACTTAATACTTGACTGACGAAAAAATGTATAGAACACCAATTGTAGGCCAGCAATAGTTTACAAGATTAGTTCCTTAATATTTTACGATACGACTCATAAAACCGGAGATATTTCGAGTTTTCGAATTCCTCCTCCCCCCCCCCTTCTAACTCCCTATTATACATCGTCAGTTTCAGACAATAACAAATATGTTCTTTTCGTAACATATTATAATCGAAATGGTATAGATCAAAGAAATATTTTCATAACAAGAACGTACAATATCAACTGATGACGTCATTACACTACTCTTCATGTATCTCCCAAAGTAAAAGGTTGGGGGGGGGAAGTTGGGGGGGGGGGGGGTTACCAATGGCTAAAAACTAATAAAATCAAAAGAGCTCAGTTAATATTCATATTAGAGAAAACATACTAAAAACATTATAAGCAATTACATTTACAATAAGATTGGTACTTATAATCTTCGTAATTCCCCCTCTCTAACCCCCACCCCGGTGCAATTATAACTGTCAACGATCTTGTTCATTAGTTTTGCATGAAACACTTAAATATCGAGTTTGGCCACCATAAATCTAAATTGTAAAAACATTTGCACAAGATTAGTTATATAACATGTTTGATCTGACTCAGTTCAAATATATTAATTTTCGGTTTTTGTATACTGATGTTTAACATTAAGTGACATTATATTATATTTTTGTGTACTCAATTTTATTTATCTTCTATCCTATTCTTCTATTTATTATCTATTATCAATATTCAGTGATAATATATATATATATATATATATATATATATATATATATATATATTAATGTTTGGTGTACTATGCTCCATTATCAATGTTATTATTATGTATTTCCACTTTTTGGTAATCGGGACGTGTTATCTACACGTTACCATCCTATTCTAGCAAGGCCGTTTCAATGTTAACTGACACAATAATGTTTCTAGTGTACACTGATGCGTTGTCAATATTACTTGTTGGCATATTAATTTTTGGGTGCAGGCTGGTCTCTTGTCATTTTGTTTGAAACAGGTTAGCATGTCGTATAGGGTGTTGTCACCAATCTCACTTGATAAACCTAGAGTCGCGAGTTCGATTCTCGACTTTACAATAGGAATTTATTTATTTAGTGACGAACTGATTAGAGTATCACCCTTATAGCATATTTCTCTTAAGGGAAATCACCTATTGATGTCGTACTCACGAAGCGATTTTTTAACAAAAAAATATATATATTTGTCTGTTAACGCTCTTGCAATTTTTGTCTGATCATTACCAAAGTCGATATTTTATATGTCTTATGTTAAAATATAGATCAAGCTCGTTAACGACTAAAAGTGGAAGGGGTTTACAGGGTTGGAAGGGATTTCTAAAATTCAAAATATCTCCGTTGTTATGCGTCGGATCGAAAAATTGTATAGAATCAATCTTATTGCAAATTATGCAAAAAGTGGACGTTAATAAATAATAATAAAAATAGTATACCAAATATTGTTCTCATTTAACTTTTACTTTTAAAGATAAATGCAAATAACTGACGCAAGTGCGAAATCTGCTTATTAGCCTTATTACCTCAAGTTGACTTTGATAAATGACATATACATTTTGACAGGACTCTATGGTGTTAACAATGTTTAGGTACGCCACATTATTAGCAGATGTCCCTTCAGGGAAATCAGCTATTGAGGTCGTACTCATGACGCGATTTTTAAAAAACAAATTTAAATGTCCATCGATCCTTCCCACGAGATGACGAAAATGACGACCGTTCCAAACTATATATATATATATATATATATATATATATATATATATATATATATATATATGTCTGTTTACACTCTAGCGGTCGCAATTGTTATTTAATCGTCAGTAAACTCGGTATTTAATCGTTTTATGCAAAAAGAAAGATCAAGTTAGTTAATGGCTAAAATCGGAACAGTTCGATTTCGAAAAATCAAATTTGAAATATCTCCACTATTATAAACGGAGATATTTTTCGAAATATCGAAAAAAATGTAAAGGATCAATCTTATTGCAAATTAAATTTACTATAAATATTGGTTTACACATTTATTCTATGTCTTGAATATTAACCGAGATATTTGCACTTGTATTGTGTGTGTGGTCGGCAGAAGTCGGCTATATTAGGGACTTTCCGCCGAAAGCTAGTTCGACGTTTCCCTAACTGTTCGTCCGTCGTGAATTGGTTTAGAGATTCGACTACTAATTTTATTAGTAGGCAGATTTCTCTATTGTAAAACTTCACGTGGGAAATCTGCTTAGTTTACGCAGCCTCTGCGTGACGGATTTTTTTTAATGTCTTCCCTGTGCTATTGATATCTTCTGTACCAGCG
Source organism: Riptortus pedestris (assembly GCA_019009955.1). Lineage (NCBI taxonomy): Eukaryota > Metazoa > Arthropoda > Insecta > Hemiptera > Alydidae > Riptortus > Riptortus pedestris. The sequence goes on along the minus strand of CM032232.1, from coordinate 145,989,768 downwards.
TAGAGTATGGTAGGAGAGCACATGTTCCACTGTAGATAGGTCTTGAGTAGTTTGTTGGTAGAAGGAGGGTGAGGCTAAGTTGGCTCCTAGCTAAGTCCTGGGGCTTAGTTGGTCCCCGGGGGGCTTTGCCACCCCCAGCAAGCCCTAGTGTAATTAATACTGCGAAGGGGTTACAACCCCCACTACAGGTGTTCCTCTCCAAATTTTACTTATGCTTTCTCATTAACTTAACTCCAATTCACTCATCTTCAAGCAAGATTAGTCCTGATGGGAATAAATTTTTAAATCCCTACTTTAAGGTAAATTGGTACTAACTTTTACATGTGTTTACAACTTGTAGTTGTAACTTCAAAGACGCAAACATACATCACTCAATTACTATCTCTAGATCTATGAATTCGCGATCAAGGTTTTACGTAATGAGTGTTCAACTCGACGAAATAAACCCGTTAACCAAGAAGGACCTGGAATGAGCTGTCTCAAGAAGGCTAAATCTGACGTCCAACTTTAATTCCATTAGGTGTTTACAAAGGCGTTTTATTTCAGAACAAATTGAGAATAGGTGGTGCCACAACAGCACTTGGGGAACTAAATTTGTTTACTAAGGCCACTTTACAGTATACACTGGAACCCTGGAGTTAACACTTTTATTAGAAGCTTATATGAGGTTAACAACCAGATATTTTTATTAATGGACATAAATAAGAACAGAACTTCAAATACCAGCTGGACCTGAGTTGAGTGGATCATGTGCTCGCAAGAGCGGCTAACTTAAGGCTCAAAACTAAAGAAATTACAAATGTCTTGGTTAATATTGAGAAAATAGTTGCTTATAAAATAATTACAAAATTTTAAGCTTATCAGATTTTCCTAAAGGAAATCAGCTATTGAGGTCGTTCTGAATTTCGAAATTTGTCTTCAAATGCCCATCGATCCTAACTAGGAGATGACGAAAATGAAGTCCGAATTTTGAAAATTCGAAATATCTCTGTTAATATACGTCGGATCAAAAAATTGTATAAAACCAATCTAATTGTCAATTAAATTTACTATAAAAATTGTTAAATTTATTTATTCTCTACCTTGAATATTAACCGAGATATTTGCATTTTACAGTTTTCAGCCTTCATCAAACCCCCACTTCTACTTATGTTCCATAAACAATACTCTGCCCTATAATAAACCAAATTCTTCAAAGCTTAAATACCAAATATTGTTTTCGAGATACCGTTATTATACGAGATTCATGTATATATGTTCTGGCGACCCTCTCCCCCCGTCTTAGGTTTTGGACTACTAAAATTTGATTGATTATAATAAAAACTATTCCATTTCATTGTAAATTAGAGCACTACATATTGCTATATTAGTAAATTGTTTTCAATAAATGTAATATTTCTCATTTCAGTAATTGTTTTACCAACCGCTGAGGTTCACAGACCTGTTAGTTTACATTTTTGAAGCTTCCCGTTTGTATTAAATCACTTAATATTCACGGTGGTGTTGTGTTGGAAGTATGTAGATTTGTCTATTGTTAAACTACAAGAGGGACATCTCCTTAGTTTACGCAGCCCCTGCGTGACGGACGTTTTTTTTTTTAATTACTAACCCCGGACTTGAGGAATAGTTTTAGATGTAACGCTTATGAAATATGAAAATTTGTTAAACAGGGAAACAAAAATTTATATATCTGATATATAACAATAAAATAGTAACTTAGGTACAACAAAAGAATAGATTTACTTTAATATAACAATAATTGTAATAGTACATAATAATAACTATTTTTTTTTGAGGTGCTGGATGGTGAAGGAATTATTATTTCAGGTAAGAAAAAACGCCTCTTTCCTTCAAAGGAGTTTATTCGTTGCGACAAAGCACTTTCAGAGCATACGCTCCATCATCAGTGCCCTCTTCACAATGATGTGACAGGAACCAAGGATTCCCTGTGACTCCACGGAACAGGGGGGGGGGGGAGTATGCTCTGAAAGCGCTCTGTCGCAACGGATAAAGAACAATGAAGGAAAGAGGCGTTTTTTCTTACCTGAGATAACAATAGCTGTTGTAACATAATAAAAGTGGCAATAACGTAATAGTCTTTACACAACATGAAGATAGCTTTGACAAAATATAGCAATAATTGTAATAACACATAACAATAACAGCTGTAACATAATAACATAACAATAACATAATAACTTTCATACAACATGAAAATAGCTATAATAAAATATAACAATAATTGTAAAAACACATAACACTAGTTCTAACATAATATATACATCTGGAGTATAATAATGAGCATATAGTTCAACAAATAAAATTACAATATACTATAGATATACAAAAAATAAGGCTGTGACTCTGCTGTGTAAACAAAAACAAGGGAGGTTACTATAACCCTAGTACTAAGTGCAGTGCATAGTTATGTGTTATAGTTTTTAAGTATCTTTAGTCTTGGTAAGTAATAATAGGAAAAACACCCTTTTTTACACTCTAGTTTAATAACGATGTGCAATATTATAAAATAGTACCTGTAATTTAACAGCCCTGAAGAAGAGAAAATAAAGATTCTCGAAATATCGGCATAAACTAAGATTTTTTCACCAAAATTGACCAAAACTCCAAAAAGAATAACAACACCATGTATATATATATATATATATATATATATATATATATATATATATAATTTTAACTTGTGTACAATGATTTTTTTTTCTAGCTCAAATGTAAGCTACCTCAGTAACGGTACTTAATAACAATGAATACTATCCATGATTATGATTAATATTGTACATGGTATTTTGAACAGTGCTGAAGGACTAATGGGAATATCATTTATTTTTTATTCTTTTGGGCAAATAATTTCGTTTCAGTTACTACATATGCAGTTATAAACCCTGAACACTGAGTCGGAGAAATGTGAAAATTTGTGGTCGGTGAAACCTTGCCGAAACAAATACCGTTGGCATTCGGGGTACCTTAGTTAGTATATATATATATATATATATATATATATATATATATATATATATATATATAACAAAACAAAACAAGCTGCCCTCCTTCTGGAGGGTTCCCCTCAGGAACAGCCTCCTAATCTGCCCAACTAGGTAATGTTAAAAAAAGATCTCATTTTTTTTTAAAAATTTTTAAAACAAGAAATTTGTATTGTATTTGTACATGTGGAGAAGAGTGCAGCTTTGCATCGTGCCTTTATTTCTATAAGTGATAATTTATAATTCTTGCCGAATGTTTTATAACGACTGTTGATAAATTCTGGAGTTGATAAATTTATATATATATATATATATATAAATCTGAACGGATCTCATTTCTGTCATCTCCTAGGTAGGATCGACTGACTTTTCAGGACTAATCTCAACAGGCGATTATCCGTTGGCGGAAACTGCTAAAAAATGCCTCAGCATGTGGCAGAGGGCATAAGCTGCTTAAAAAGGAGCTGGGACAATTAACAGGCAGATGCCTAGTCATTTAGTGGGGGGGGGCACAGATGTCTTTCGGAAACAGGAAGGGGGGGAGGGGGAGTAATTAGTGGGGGTAATACCCCGTTATAGATAGAAATCGATTATATATAGTCGATTAGTAGGCATTTGCTCCCGCTGCCTCTATCGAATTGTATTTATGCCGCTCAAGGGAATCACTCTCTCAATTCTAGCCACTCGGTGAAAACGCGGGTGTTACGCAAACTTAGCAGATTTCCCCTTATTCTCCTCTGGTAACACGCATTCCGAATTTTTCCTGTAATAAGACTCCTATGAGAAGAGAACACGAAATTGAAGCTGATCATAAGAGGATTATTTATGAAGTGGCTCTAAATGAAAATCGATAGAGTTGAAGTGGGGATTATCTGTTGATTGAAAAGTAAAAATTACTCTGTTAATATCCCAGGGAAAGGTATAATCTGAGTGAGTAGCTCATGATTCCCTTGAATTCCTACAAAATTAAATTAACGAATTTAAAATTACTATATTTAAAATTAAGTCATTGGAAATTAGTCTTCTTCCCGTCCCTATGCATCAGACAGGAAAATATAGCATAATTTTTATATATTATCACGACAAACGAAATAGGTCCTGCGGAAGAATTTTGGATCTGAAATACCCACGAAAAAATTTACAGATTTTTATTCTCGCCCTCTATCAAACCCCTCCCCCTTAGTTTATTCCGAAGAAATGGCAGCCCTGCGAATTTATGTGGAGGAAGGCTATGATTTGTTCAATGTTATATTAAACGATATATCCAATTTTGTGAACCCAGAATGATTTATGAGATTATATATTCATATATATATATATATATATATTTTATATTTTCCTTTGCACATTACCCATGCACAAAGGGCGTTTATTTGCTACATGTACCATACTAATACAGTATATAACATGTATGTTCATAATACATCGTGTTTTGTGTACAAGAAATGATATTCATCAATTTGTTCTTGAGATTAAAAAAAAAATAATAAAAAAAAAAAAAAAAAAAAAAAAAAAAAATAAAATATGATGAAAAATTAGTACGCATAATAAGAAAAATCAAAACAATCCAATAACACGTTAATTTAACTTCATTCAGAATGTTATGCCACTCATTCTAATGCATTATTCTTGATGTAGGCGTTAAAAAGAAAAAAAGAAGTAAGTATTTTGAACCTATGTAAGTAAGATTTAGTAGTTCCGTGTCCAGTGAGTACTTGTGTAGAGTAAAAGGCAGTAGCTGTACAGGTGTTGAGGTATTCCTCAATATTTTGGATGAATGTTTTTAAATGCTTGTCTTTCTCTGTTTTGTCCCATCGCTCCTGCCACTGTTTTATTGTGTCCGTGCGTAACGTGTATTGTAGACTTTTTTTTGTTATGTTGGAGTTTGTTATGGGAATGTTTTAGTCCTTGGATGCATTTTTTGCAATTTTGTCAACTAATTCGTTTTCGTATAGTCCGGCATGTCCTTTGACCCAAGTCAATTATATTTTTGTGTTGTTGTTTTGAATGTCTATAAATAGTTGCCTACTGTGTTCTGTCAATGGATCATGTATGTCAGTGTTCAATAGTTTTTGTATTTATTGTTATCTTGCTGTCTGTGTTTATAGTTACTTCTGTGATTTGTTTATTATTTAGTTTTACGTATTCGGGTGCGTTCATTAATGCAAGCGCTTCAGCTTGGTTATTTATGCTATTTGTACATAAGGGTCCTAGTCTGTATTTAAGTACGTCAGTGAGTATATTCTTACGAAAGACAATAAAAGTGCATCCTACATATGTTTTGTACTTACTTCCGTCTGTGTAGATTTGAAATTCTGTTGTGTGAGTTGGAGTCAGCTCTATGAGTGGGTGATATATATATATATATATATATATATATATATATATATATATATATATATATATATATATATATATATGGTAACTGATATTACTAAAAGTAACTGCCGGGAACAAAACGAAAAAAGACCTGCCTTAATTATTCAAGGGAATATTTTTTTCTCTCTTACAAGCGGTGATGACGAAAATAAGGTCTGTTCAGAATTATGCATATGTGTGTGTGTGTTTGTGTGTGTGTTTCTGTCTGTCTGTCTGTGTTTGTTAACTCTCTTGCAATGACGTTTTTGTTTGATCATTACCAAGGTCGATATTTAATCGTTTTATGTAAAAAGAAAGATCGAGTTCGTTAAGACTATAAGTCGGATCGAAAAATTGTACAAAGTTTCCTATTCCAACAAATCCTATTGCAAATGAAATTAGCTATAAATGTTGTTAATCACATTTTTTCTCAATCTCATATATCAAACTAGATAGATATTAGCAGATTAGATAGGTATTAGCAGATTTCCCTTAGGGGAAATCAGCTAGTGAGGTTGAACTCATGACGGAATTTTTGAAATTTTTCATCAAATGTCCATCGATCCTACCTAGTAGATGACGAAAATAATGTCCGTTCAAAACTGTCTAGATCTATCTATCTATATATTTGTCTGTTACCGCTCTAGCGGTCGCAATTGTTGTTTGATCGTTACCAAACCCGATATTTAGTCATTTTATGTAAAAAGAAAGACTAAGTTCGTTAACGGCTGAAATCGAACCAGTACGAGGGGGGGGGGTTAGTTGAGGGAATTTCGAAAATTCGAAATATCTGTGTTACTATACGTCGGATCGAAAAGTTTTACAGTAGCAATCTTATTGCAAATTACATTTACTATAAATATTGTTATATACGTGTATTCTCTATCTTGAATATTAACTGAGATATTTGCATTTTTATTATTTAATAAAAAAACGGCCGGACGAAAGTGAACTTTCCCGCCAAAAGCTCGTTCGGCCGTTTCCTTTATTGCTCGGCGCTCGTGCAATTTCTCTAGTGTACACCTTCAAGGGGGACATCTGCCTCGGTTACGCAGCCCCTGCATGACGGACTTTTTTTGAATTTTCAGACTTCAATTCAACAAATCTTTGTCATTGTTATCAATAAACCAAAATATCATGAGACGTATTGTTGTTCCAAGCTGAAATGCCAAATATCGTGTTCAACAAATCATTTCTAGATGAGACAGAGGAAAATACGTTGTGATTTTGTTCTACGATTACTAAAACTAGAGAGTCTGAGATAAAAATGATTCTTGTTCAATATAAATTGCAACACGAGACAAAGGAAAGTTTTCAATAAAATGAATACATTATGTTCAGATATGTTTAAGTAATTGTTTATCTTTCTGGTCAAGAATGTTCCTACCATTCTGCTGTGAGAGGTTGGCTGACATGTTTGTTTACTATTCAGACTCTTGCGGAGGTTATTAAACTGTAGATTGACAGGAATTGTCATTTGTACTCGTTCACTTAATATTCTCGGTAGTGTTATTTAAACGTACGTAGATTTATCCATTAAATTTGACAGAAGGAAATCTGCTTTGTTACCGAAGCCCCTGCGTGACGAATTTTCTATCTTACTGATGTTAAAACTTCTATTGCTATACACTCCATTGGCGATTATATTTAGTGTGACAGTCACGGCAAGGTCCGGTTAGCCCAAGCTGACCCCATTTAATTTTTCTCATAGTCTAATTCGGCCGTATTATATGAGGACATCCCGTGGTCTGTGTGTTGGTAGGGAAATGGGGCTTAAACTTAAAAAGCGGAAAACGACCTCGGCTGACGACCTAATGGCTGTAGGATCGGCTCAACTTCCGCCCAGGAAATACAGCAGCTTCATTTCACGCCTCCTGGATACCAACACATGAACATGTTCACGTTCAGTACGCTGCATGAGAGATACAACCATCAATGCTGGTAATAGCATGTAACTGGAGCTCTGACCAGATGTAGTCCATGTTGAACTGTATATTTGATTATTAATACTTGCTAAGAACGGTACGCACTCTTCCAAATATTTCCAAAAGGTAAACATGTTCACTATATGCATGCGTCAGACGTACAAACGTTGTCAACAATTATCATAATACATGACGTTAACTTTGGACATCGGGGAAACAAGGACTTATTCCGCAGGACCATTAACGAACTCAGCCTTTCCTGGTTTAAATATGAAATTTAGTTTCAATGTCGCAAAATTCTAAGTCCGTACAGAGCTGAAAAACAATCAGTAAATAAAAAAAGTCCGTTACGCAGGGGCTGCGTAAACTAAGCAGATTTCCCTCGTGAAGTTATACAATAGAGAAATCTGCGTACTAATAACAGTAGTAGTAAGGTATATCTAGGCCTATTCACGAGGGACGAACAGTTACGGAAACGGGCACACTAGCACTCGGCGGATAGTCCCGAACATAGCCGACTCCTGCCGACCACACACACAATACAAATGCAAATATCTTGGTTAATATTGAAGATACAGAATAAATGTATAGAACAATATTTATAGTAAATTAAATTTTCAATAAGATTAATTCTATACCATTTTTCCATTCGATGCAAAACAACGGAGATATTTCGAATTTTAAAAATCCCCCCTCTAAACCCTCCCTCCCACTGGTCCGATTTCAGCCTTTAACAAACTTGATCTTTCTTTTTACATAAAACACTTAAATATGAAGTTTGGTAACGATCAAACAAAAATTGCGACCACTAGAGCGTTAACAGACAAATTATATATATATATATATATATATATATATATATATATATATATATATATATATATATATATATATATGTATTATTTATATATGTATAAATAATTTTATAAATTTCAATTAAGTATTTTTTTTTTGCACTCATTTACAATAATTCTATATTTTCTATAAATGTTGAAATGTAAAGTTTCCAACCAGCTTTGGAGGTTAACTCATGATGCGATTTTCGACATGTTTCTCTCTTGCCTCTCTAATGGTCAAAATTCTTGTCTAACCGTTACCAAACTCTGTAGTTAAACGTTTCAAATGAACTAAAGATCGAGTTCATTAATGAGAGGGGGGGGGTAGAGGAAGGGGATTTCGAAATTTCCAAATATTCACTTTATTGTCCGTCTGAGCGAATAATGTATAGAATCAATCTTTTTGGAAATGTAATTATAATTTGTTATTGGCGTAAATCGGTCCTGGAATAGTGTGGTTGTAGAGGGTGGTGAATTTGAAATATAATAATATCCCTGCCATTATGATTCGGATAGTAAAATGTTATAGAACCAATCTGCTTAAACTATTGATTTTCTACAATTGTTGTTTTTGCATTATTGTTTTTGTTACGCAAGTATTAAGCGAGTTATTTGTACTTTCTAGTTTTCTGCTTTCAGTAACAGCCGCCTCCACTCCTCGCCCCGTTCGACATTTTACGTTGAAAGTGAGAACATATGGTTGAGATCAGATCACAAGTGATTTTACCACCATGTAGAAAATCTGCTTAAATTGAGCAACCTCGCAAAATGGGCTTTTCGCAACTGAAACATTTACCGTAATTTATGAACTTTTTCGTTTTCTGCCTTCATTTGATCCCAAACCCTAATCATCTCATTTTAGCAAATTTCCCTTAATGGAAATCAGCTATTGAGGTTGTACTCATGACGCGATTTTCGAAATTTTTCTTCAAATGCCCATCGATCCTACCTAGTAGATGACGAAAATGAGGTCCGTTCAAAACTGTATATATAACTCTATCTATCTATCTATCTATATATTTGTCTGTTACCGCTCTAGCGGTCGCAATTACTGTTTAATCTTTACCAAACTGGAAATTTAGTCGTTTTATAAGAAAGACCAAGTTGAAATCGGGTCAGGGGGAGGGGGGTTTAGAGGGGAGGATTTTCGAAAATTCGAAATATCTCCGTTTCCATAGGTCCGATCCAAAAATAGTATAGAACTAATCTTATTGAAAATTAAATGTACTATAAATATTGTTATATACATTTATTCAATATCTTGAATATTAACCTAGATATTTTCATTTTTCAGTTTTCAGCCATCAGCATACCGCCACTTCTACTCATGTTACATAAACAATACTCTGCTACATAATAAATCACATTATTCGAAGATTAAATACCAAAAATTGTATTGAAGAGACGAGATAAATGCAAATATGTCCTGGTGACCCTCCCCCCCCTTCCCGTCTTAAGGTTTTGGAGTACTAAAATTTGATTGATTGAGATAACAATTATTCTGACTCATTATTAATTACAGTACTAGATATAGTAAATAGTTCTCAATAAAATTAATATGTTATATTCTGATATAAATCAGAAATTGTTTTACTTTCCGGTGTGAAGCGGGTAGACCCGTTTGTTTACATTTCTAACCTAACGCTTCCTGTCGGCAGGTTATTGAAATTGGATGAAACATTTCTTATTTCCGTTTGTATTTATTCACGGCGGTATTGTGTTACCGATATGTAGATTTATCTATTATTAATCTTCACAAGGGAAATCTGCTTAGTTTACGCAGCCCCTGCGTGACGGACTTTTGAAGTCATTTACTACTAAACATATGTTGTCCAACATAACTTTCCCGTCGACTCTTTCTTTGGGCAGAATTAGGGAACAGGTTCCATTGAAAAGTGCCATAGAAAATCTGCTTAGTTTACTATACCTCTGCTTGACGGAAGTGAAAACTAGTTGGTTAAGATTGTTTCGGGAAAATATGTACACCTTAATTCGTCAACGATAGCTTTAACTATTTTTATTTAATATATATTCTATATATACATGGTAAACCTAGAGTGGCGAGTTCGATTCTTGCCTGGGCAAAGGAAATTATTTAGTGACGAAATTCATTAAATAACGTCCTAAAATCCCACCCTGGCTAGAAAAGGGTGGTAACCTGTAGATAACCCGTCCCGATTAGCCTAAGTTGCAAAAAGTGGACGTTAATAAATAAATAAATAAATAAATAAATATATATTCTTTGTATATTCATTAAATATTTGTATTTAATATATATATCTCAGCGAGCCCAGTCAGGGTTTTCCGACAAAAACCAAATATAAACGCGGGGAAAAAATGTCTTCTGCTGAACACTCTAGAATATAAACTCCAAATTCAAATGAGGAAGCAGACTAGCGTATGAGTTCATTAAAGAGCCCGCTGAAAGGCTGGTGGTGGAAAAGTGAAAAACGGCCTATGACATTTAATGATATGAGAGAGAATAAAGGCAGAGGCCGCCACTGGTTGTAAAACTGCCGTAAAGCTCAGCTGATATGAGAATTTCCCGCCACGCAAACACCCCCCCCCCACATTTTACCCGCCATAAAAACCCATCCATGCCACTACCATAACTGAAATACATTCATTAGATACATAGTCTCTGGAACATTAATATCATCCATGATTACTTAATGATTATAAATGATATGAATGAATTTTATAAAACATTTCAGCTTTTCGCAAATCAGATATTGAGCTTGAACTCATGACGTGATTTCCGAAACAAATCCTCAAGTGTCTTCCTCCAAATGATACGACGTTTTATTTGCTGAAACACCCTTGAACACCATTTAATCTGATTGTCCTAAGAAAGCTATATATGATAGAAAACATCTTAGCACAGATTCGGAATCAACACGAAAAATGCTTCCAGGATCACCAAACCACATGTCAAGGAGAGAAACATTTTTTTTTTTTTTTTTGTTGACCAGTGATATATGTGAGAAAACTTTCCAAATTCTCTCTCTGTACCTCTCCCCCAATATCCAATTTCTGCTGTTAACTAACTTGATTTTTATTTTTCCACGAAACGATTATGTATCGAGTTCGGTAGTGTTTCACCAAAACGTGCTCAGAGTATTAAAGAAGCGAAATCAGCAAAAAACTATATCTCCTTTCAAACATGTCTAATACAGGTAACGCAATTCCTTTATAAAAACGAGAGCAGGAGATATTCTATTCCCTCTTTTTCTCTCTCCCCCCATGAAATAGTAAAGATAATTTCGGATGATGGGGAAACAACTTGTCCAAGAGCAGCATACATATTGAGTAGGTATAGAGAGGGCTTAAGGTGTTAGCATGCAGGGCCCCAACCAGCTGACAAAGGTTGCCAGTTAACCTTCTCCCGGAGGCTACACTAGGGTTATCCAGCCCGAAGGTGTCGGCCCCCGATTTGCATGGGATAGGCGAGAGTCGAGAGGCTGCCTCTTCAAAGGATCGCCTTTTACAGCCGATATGAATAAATATCGGGGGGGGGGGCGAGCGAGCGGAATAGACCCCCCCCCACTCAACCTATTTGGCCTTTTTGTGAATTTTACCTTACAGCCCTCGGTAAACCTTATATCCTACCCCAGCTAAAGGAGGTAGGCATATACATACACACGCTATGACGATTGCTCTGAAGGTGGGTTTTCTCTATGTAGTTTATTAGCAAATATCCCTTCTAAAGTCCGTCGAACCTGACTGGGAGACGAAAATAGGTCCTTACAAAATTGCATATATGTATACGTATATATATATATATATATATATCTATATATATATATATATATTTGTGTGTGTGTGTGTGTGTGTGTGTGTGTGTGTGTGTGTGTGTATAATTGTGCTGATGTTTTCGACCAGGTTATATTTATATATGTTGTTTTTTCGGAGTTTTGGTCAATGTTGGTGAAATAAATCTTAGTTTATGCCGATATTTCGAGAATCTTTATTTTCTCTTCTTCAGGGCTGTAAAATTACATGTACTACTTTATAATATTGCACATTGTTATTACACATTATTGTAAAACGGTGTTTTTTTCTTATTATTACTTACTAAGACTAAAGATGCCTATAAACTATTATACATGGTTATTGCACTATAACTAGGGTTATAGTCACCACTATGACTAGGGTTATAGTAACCTTCCTGGTTTTGTTTACACAGCAGGGTCACAGCCTTTTGTATGTTTTGTATATCTGTAGTATGTTGTCTTTGTTTGTTGAATTATATTATAATTGTTGTACTGTAGTTGTTTTATCATGATAGAACTATTTTTATGTGTTTTTACAATTATTGCTATAATTTGTTAAAGCTATCTTCATGTTGTGTTAAGATTATTAGTTTATTGTCACTTATATTATTTTACAACAGTTATTGCTATGTACTATTACAATTATTGCTAGGTTTTATTAAATCTATGTTATTGCCATTTACCACTATGTTATTCCAACTTATATTATTTTACAATAGTTATTGCTATGTACTATTACAATCGTTGCCATGTTATTTTTAATTATAATTTTTGTGGTGTTGTATTAAAGTTATTCCTATGTTGTATCTAAGTTGCTATTTTTATTCTTATATTTATTATGTTATAAGAACCATTCCTGTGTGTTACTACAATCATTGTTATGATAACAACTGTAATAAATTAAGATTTATTTCACCAACATTGACCAAAACTACGAAAAGAATAACACACCTTATATATATATGTGTGTGTGTGTGTGTGTGTGTGTGCGTGTGTTTTGCAGCTTGTATAATTAGTGTTCGTTTGGATTCCAAAACTAAACACGCACGTTTATATCACTCCCATACTTCTACATACTTGGTAAGTTATTCTTCCCTACTAATGATAATAATCACTGATAACTTTATAACACAGAACAATAACTCAAGAACACACGAATCACTGAAGTTCACAAAACACGGCACTGCACTGATCTTCACAAAAACACTGCACTGCACAGAACGCACTGTTATTCGATGGTAAGAAAAATGAGAACTAGCTGTCGGACGAGAACCACTGATTTTCGTCGTCTAGACTGGTCTAAGTCCCAGACTCCCGCCAGTACTTTGCATGGACGCGCACGTCTTAAGAACGTGATTTTTCAAATAACTAATTTGACTTATCGTTTCCAAACTTGATATATAAACATTTCATGCAAATCTCATGGTCAAGTTCGTTAAGGACTGAAATCGGAAAAGTGGCACAAGGTTTAAGAGGGGGATTTCGAATATTCCAAATATCTCTCTTATTATAAGTCAGATCAAAAAAATCTATGTTAAACATTTAATTTCTACAATCTGTCTTCAAAGAGGAATTTAGCAAATTCAAAATACCCCAGTTATTATACGCCTGATCGTAAAGAACCATTTCTATTCCAAATGTAATGTTCTATAAATGTACTTGTTCAAAAGACTTTGTCAAAAGACGTTGTCACAGACTTAGTCAAGAACTTGTGTCAAATGAACTTGGCTTTCGCCATTTCCGAAGAGTCTTTGGAAACACACGAGACTACACAACGGTTTGACAAGGATGAAAGTCCAGAACGTCATAACCATACGTCGTGTAGTCTAGTGTATTTCTGTAAATGTTGTTATGTGTTTTCACGACCTTGATTGTTACCCAAGATATATGCATTTTAGCAGATTTCCCTTAAGGGAAATCAGCTATTGAGGTCGTACTCATGACGCGAGTTTCGAAAAATTTCTTCAAATGTCCATCGATCCTACCCAGGAGATGACGAAAATGAGGTCCGTCAAAATTTTATATATATATATATATATATATATATATATATATATATATAAACATATACATATACATATACATATTTGTCTGTTAACGCTCTAGCGGTCGCAATTTTTATTTGATCGTTACCAAACTCGGAATTTAATCGATTTATGTAAAAAGGAAGATCAATATCTTTAATGGCTTAAATCGGACAAGTGGGAGGGGGGTTTAGAGGGCGGATTTTCGGAAACGTCGAAATATCTCCGTTATTATGCGTCGGATCGAAACATTGTATAGAACCAATCTTATTGCAAATTAAATTTACTTAAATATTGTTCTATACATTTATTCTGTATCTTGAATAATAACCGAGATATTTGCATTTGTATTCTGCATTGGTCGCCAGGAGTGAGCTGTTTGGTACTTTCCGAAGAGAGCTCTGGCGGCCGTTTTCGTAACTATTCCACCCTCGTGTATAAGTTTAGTGATCCCTTAATACTTACTACACTTGTTATTGGGCAGATTTCTCTATTGCAAAACTTCACGTGGGAAATCTGCTTAGTTTACGCAGCCCCTGCGTGACGGACTTTTTTAGTTTTAGGCATATCAGAAAAAACCCCACCCTTCTCCTACTCATGTCATATTAACAATAAGCTGTTATATTATGAAACACATTATTTGAAGCCTAAATAGCAAATAATGTGCTCAATGAACGTTTAACCAGTGAACCAAGTCTATTCCTTCACCTAACTTCTTATATTAAGATTTAAATAAATTACGAAGATTTGAATCATGACTGATTGTAAAATTATTAACCCTTTCGGTCCCTTTGACGTAAGTTATTTAATTCCGGGCTTGGAAAGCTGAGTGTTAATTAGACAAGTTATAACGAGCCCTAGATTACAGCGCCGTCTACAGCCACCACCTCCAACTATATCGATAACAAATTATTCATTTCAACTAAATCTCAACAGCCGTTCTGACGCCTTCGTCCATAATACGTTCATTATTGTAAGATTTTTTCAAGATCATTGTCAAATATATTCCTCTTTTCGAAAAATTGTATAGAACCAATCTTTATGCAAATTTAATGTTCTATAAATATTTTTATGTTTTTTTTTTGTTTTTTTTCACGATGATTGCAACCCAAGATATTTGCATTTTTTAGTTTTTGGCATATCAGAAAAACCCCACTCCTACTCATGTCATATTAGAAATAAGCAGTTATATTATGAAGCACATTATTTGTAGCATATATACCAAATATTGCCCTGATGGACCTTTGCGTTTTGATATAATTGCAAATACGTGATGCACGTGGAATATCTGCTTAGTTAACGCAGCCTTAAGGAAAATCAGCTATTGACGTTCTACTCATGACGGGATTTTCAAAAAATGTCTTCAAATGTTCTTCGAACCTACATAGTAGTTGACGAAAATGAGGTCCATTCAAAATTTTATATACATATTAGTCTGTTACTGCTCTAGCGGTCGCAATACTGATTTAATCGTTTAACCGAACTCGATATTTAATTGTTTTGTGTAAAAATAAAGGTGCCGTTTGTTAATGGCTGAAATCCGACAAGTGGCTGGGGGGGCGGGGGGTTTAAAGGGGAGGAATTTCGAAAAGTCTTAATATCTTCGTTATTATGCTTCGGATCAAAAAATTGTATATAACCGATTTTATTGCAAACATAACGTTCTATAAATGTTGTCATGTGCGTATTTTCACTATCTTCATTACTAACTGAGATAATATTTGCATTTTTTAGTTTTCGGCCATCAGCAAACCCCCATTCCTACTCATGCCATATTAAAAATAAGCTGTTATATTACGAAACACTTTATTTGAAGCCTAAGTACCAAACATTGTTACCATTGAACTTTTACGTTTTTAGATAAATGCAAATACCTGACTCACGTGGGACGTCTGCTAAGTTGACGCTGCCCCTGCGCGAAGGACTTTTTTGAAAGAAAGCTGACCTGCAGGAAGTTCTGCCCCCCCCCCGCAAAAAAAAAGAAAAGAATAATGGACACTTTTACAAACAGAGGACTTTTTTATAAACCCCCTCCCCCGGGCAGGGCTTGTTTTATTCATTTAACCTAGTTCTTTATTCAAGTAGACTATTAGAGTAAAGTGAATAAAAGTGTTGCAATAAGAGCAGAGAGATAGAGAGAGAGAGTTAGATTCTGGCTGGATTGAAGGTCCTGCCATTGAGGTAGATAGACCACCATTAGTAACCCAGCTACTTCCATCTGCTCTCTCTCCTACCTCTTTGCTCTTATTGTTTCTAGTATTTCTAAGCAGGTACTTGCCATTTCCTATGCTGTTTTTTTATCTCTTTTTGTCCTTTTTTTCTGCAGACTTAATGCGACTTAAATGTTTTTTTTTAAAAAAAGTGCATTATGCAACTTCTGATCGCAACTTTATAACTTGACTGTGGAAGCAGGTTCCAATGATAAAAAGTTTGTCACGCAGGGCCTCGATTACCTAAGCAGATTTTCCACGTACGCCACGTATTTGCATTTATCTAAAAAAGTAAAAGTTCAATTGTAACAATATTTAGTATTTAGTCTTAAAATAAAGTGGTTCATAATGTAACAACTAATTGTTTATGTAAAATCAACAGCAGTGGGGGTTTACTGAACGTCGAAAACAAATAAATGCAAATATTTCTGTTAATAATCAAGATAGTGAAGAAGCGTACATAACTACATATATAGAACATTACATTTTCAATAAGATTGGTTCTATACAATTTTTCGATGAGATGTATAATAACGGAGATATTAGGAATTATCGAAATTCTCACCCTCTAAACCCCTTTTACGTTTGGTTACGTTCAAATTAAAATTGTGACCAGTAATAGTCAAGTACATATAAGTATGTATGTGTGTGTGTGTGTGTGTGTGTGTGTGTGTGTGTGTGTGTGTGTGTGTGTGTGTGTGTGTGTATGTATGTCTGTATGGATGTATGTATGTGTATATATATATATATATATATATATATATATATATATATATATATATATATATATATATATAATTTTGAACTGACCTCATTTTCGTCGAAAAATAGATATTACAGGGCGATGATAACCTGGTAGTTTTTCACCCTAAGACCCTATGAAACAAACAAACAAATATATATATATATATATATATATATATATATATATATATATATATATATTGTTTTGAACGGACCTCATTTTCATCATCTCCTGGGTAGGATCGATGGGCATTTGAAGAAAAATTTCGAAAATTACGTCATGAGTTTGACCTCAATAGATTATTTCCCTTCACAAGCCTTGAGTTTCCCTCTCACAATGAAATACAATACAAATAATTCTGGAATACGTTAATTTAATCATATTATATGGAATATTAATGGCTATTAAAAATAAAATCTTTGAAATACTATCAATGAAGCTGCAATACTTAAGTAATAATTTCAATTGGCGTTATGCGAAAAAAGATAAAGTTATAAACCATTTTCATTTATATATAATATTGATATCAACTTCAAAAGAGCAAAGCAAAGTATATATTATATACACATGTATTAGAAGTAATCTAAAAATGTCTGGAAAAAAGGACGTTCGACAGATTGTCACGTTCCAGACCGGAAAAACCTGATAAAAAAATTAATTTATTGCTTAATAAATTAAGAAATGTACAAAGGAGCCATATGTATTATAATTATCAGAGATTTGGGAATAACAATGAAACACAAATGTTAGGACGTGACTTGAAAGTTTATACTTGTCAATAAAGTAGTCCGGAGATCTGTCAGTTATTACAACTGGAGGAATTATTTGTAAATATACTCAAAGTCCGCCACCCAGGGCTGCGTAAACTAAGCAGATTTCCCACGTACTGAAATGACAGAATAGTCATCTCATCTCACCATCAATTCCGTATTTCACTCTTAGTAAGATGCCTCTGTAAACAGAAATTTAAATGTACGCTGGAAATGAGATTTTTTATGCTCAGTTAGTTAATGGGAAAAAAAAATCAGACGATTGTAAGTGAGGGTTCGCAGAAGGCTGAAAAATTAAAATATTGCAAATAACTTGCTTAATGTATGAGATTGAGAAAAACTGTACCGAACAGCAATTGCAAAAATCAAATGCTTAGCATAGTTCTATAACATTTTTCGATTCAACTCATAATGATGGAGATATTTAGAATTATTTAATACCCTTCTAGTTACCAGGTCTGTTTAATACTAGTCTGTTTTCAGGTATTAATGAATACGAACTTGAGAGTAGAAAGGTACGGGCAAATATCCAATGTGGTATAGATGGAATAAACATTGTATAGTGAAGACTACAAACAATCTTAATTCATGAGGCCATTGAAGAACGTACATGTATGTATCTCACAAAATGAAGGTCCACGGAGAACAATATTTGGTATTTAACACGTTCAGTACGGCAGGGAGTCAATTGGCCCCGTGTCGTACTTGTGGATAGACCACATTTTTGAAGTCCGTACTGAACGTGTTAAGCTTGAAATAAGACGCTTCATGATACAATGGCTTATACTTAACGTGCGATGACTAGAAATAGGGGTTTACCAAAGGAATAAAATTAAGAAATGGAAAGATATCAGCTAATATTCTAGATTGATAAGTGTTAGTGTATAATAAAACATTTATTGATAAAATGCATAAATTTGACCCAGCATTGGTCGATAGCATTATTCGTTCTGACACACAATACAAAGATATAAAATATACGAAATTTTCGATTTCCCCTCGTCTACCCTCGGTTTCAGCAGATAACGAACTTAATTATCAGTTTGACGAAAATTGTGGTCGCTAGAGCGATCATTCTCAAATTTAATATGTACTTTTGTAAGAAGAGTATAGATTTTAAAAGTTAGCTAGAAAAGTTAATAGGCAAATATAGACATACTTGACATTATAACATAAATGCAATATTACTTTTTTAACCTCCACCTTTATGGTATTAAAGCTTAACGTGATGTGCTGTCTACAAGTTACCACCCTTTTCTAGTTATGTAGATACCTCGTCGCTAAATAAATACCTTTAATTAAAACGAGCACCTCAACATGAGTCACATAATCCTAGTAAACAATGAAACAATTACTATTATTATTATTTATTAACGTCTACTTTTTGCAACATGGGACGGGTAATCTACAGGTTATCACTCTTTTATAGCCAGGATGGGTTAAGGGATTTTATTTAATGAGTTTGTCACTAAATAAATTCCTACTGTCCCGGCGAGAATCGAACACGCCGTTCGAGTAAACAATTATTTTCTAGAGCAAATTAATAAAATAAAATCTGCATAAAATAAGTAAATACCCACAAATTGTAGAAGTTTTTCGAATATCCGCCATCCGTACAACCTCAACAGCTCATTTCACTGAAATATATTTGGTAATAATATACAAATGAATTCATTCGAATCCAGTATTGATCATTTAAATGCATTCCGTTATCATAATTATACAACAATCTATTTCTGTTATCAGCCTGGGTTCCATAAATCAAGTAGCCTAGCCCCAAATCCTCCTGTTATTAGTGTATGACTAAGAATCATTTAATGACCGACAATAATCATAAAAAGTGTTTCGATCCTTTCCCCCAGGATAGTTCACACGTGATTCAGAAATTATGGGCGTTATCTCCAGACCATCTGTTCCACGGCTCGATCGTTAGGCCCAATTCTATTTTCAGAAAATTTATTACTCTAGCCAATATAAATTATGTGTTTAATTATATATATTTTTTGTATTCCCCGAGACATTTTACGCACTTATAACGTA
Source organism: Riptortus pedestris (assembly GCA_019009955.1). NCBI lineage: Eukaryota > Metazoa > Arthropoda > Insecta > Hemiptera > Alydidae > Riptortus > Riptortus pedestris. The sequence continues at coordinate 145,970,085 of CM032232.1, read as the reverse complement.
TTCGTTAAACATTTGGCGGTTTAAGATTAATTCAATAAAAAATTTAAAATTCTTTCGTATTACACTATATTATTTCTTGAGGAGCAAGTGTGCCACGTGAATTTAGATCTCACTTGGTACACTTATAATAGTGGGTTCGAATCCCAAATGGGCAACAGGAATTTATCTAGTCATGAAGTCATGAAATAAAGTCTTTCCTTGGGGTAGTAACCTACATATTACCCGTCCCAATTGTTCTTAGTAGCACAAAGTGGATATTAATAATTAAACATTTTCTAGTAGAAACAAAACTGGAAGACAAAATGGCGAAAGAAATACGTTCAAACAGACTCGGGCATCCCTACGCCAACTTATTTTGAGTTCGTTGATTTTCTTGCATACAATGTGTTCTACAATGTAGAATAAAGACGTATGTTAAAAATAATAGGATAACAATGAATTTGTCGTGGTAAGTCGCAAACAAAGCTTATGCCACACGAGTGGAAAACGTTTCTTCTAAATTCTGCCCCTATTGGTCGTTCAGTTGAATCATGGCGGAGCAAGAGGTCATGAGTGGGGGGAAACGATGCGATTAATGTGAAAATCTGCTCCCTTTCAGGTGGCAACTCGTGTGGGTGGACTTGAAGACCAGCAAAACAACCAAAACGAAGGAGAGTGGGAGAAAAACCAAAGGGAAAAATAGCCCTAAGGGTAAGGGATTAGGGACACTTGTTAGGGGGTAGTTAGAGAAGCGGTTAGGGGTGGCCTGGGGGCGGTTAGGGGTGGTTAGGAGTGGACGGGGGTGGTTAGGGGTGGATCAGGACCCAAAGCTAAATGTCGTTAAATTCCTTTCATTTGCCTCATCACTATTGCATATCCCTTTCCAAGATCTGTCTCTTGTCCTATTCTCATCCGACGGACAACTCTGATCTGCTATCTGTTTTTACACATCAGTAAGAAAGCTGGGAAAATTAACCAGTGAGGAATAATCGCCGTGGCTCTGAAACACTTGCAGAAGAAAATAGGAGAGGACTTAAGGAAAATAGGATATATGGAGCTTTGAAGGAATAGCATAAATAGTACATCAGTAGCAACGCCAAAGAATGGAATTGTGCTAACCTAGCGTTAACCCTGCTACCGAAAAGGCAGACTGCGTCGCCAGAAATCTGCTGAACTAATGCATACTCTTAAAACTGCAGTAGAACGCGCTGCCTGTTACACCAGAAGGTAGTAGGAAATGTGATAGGCCCACGAGCTGAACCTGGACATTACCTGGAGCAGGAGATGCCCTGAGAACCGTCAGGAACAATCAGGAGTGCAAAACATCTTGACGTGATTTTCAAAAACAAAATCTTCAAATGCCCATCGGTTCTACCTAAATGACGAAAATGAGGCCCGTTTTAAGTTCAATATATTGAACGAGATATTAGTACTTTCTTGACTTATAATTCCTGCTAACGGACATTTTTAAAGCTAAGGATCAACAAGAAGGCCAAGTCCTCTACTGGTTTTTAATATTATGCAGAGTGCACTTTCGGAGTCAACGCTCCATCCTCAGTGCCTGCTGATTAAAGCTGCGTTGCCTGGACCACGACTGCCGGGCGACAAATTGCCGTGGTCCAGGCAACGCAGCTTTAATCAGCAGGCACTGAGGATGGAGCGTTGACTCCGAAAGTGCACTCTGCATTATATTAAAAAACAGTAGAGGACTTGGCCTTCTTATTGATCCTTATCAATTGGTTCCTCTACCATTCAGCATATTCCAGAGACATTTTTAAAGCTTGTAAGCACTGAAAGGTTAGTAGGAAACCTCTAGTTAGTTAGTATTCTTATCTGTACGTAAGTGTTTAATGATCTGCAAGATTTTAGTTAGCCATGACTTATAGCAGGGGTCTCCAAACATTCCAGCCTTCGGGCCATATTGATTACTCCAGTAAGTTCCGAGGGCCAAAACCATATTATCATTGTTGCCGGTGGTAAAAAGTGAAATAGTCCCACTGATGAAAAAAAAATACTGACACTGAAAACCCTAGCCCCCGGAACTTCAAATGGAAATGATTGATCTACAGTGCAGCGATATAATTAAGAACAAATATAAAAACTCATCTTTGTTGGAATTTTATAAGAGTCCTCCACTGACACAATTTGATAATTTGCATAAATTTGCTCGTGGGCTAATCTCTTTTAATGATTGGTACAAGAAAAATTAGTCCACAACTACAAACTACTGTCAGTGGAAAATATTTATTATATAAGTTATGTTTTTATTTAAAATGTATAAAATGTTAGTTGGATTCATTTCAATAATTTGTTAGTTATTATATACTGAAGTTAAATTTTCTGCATATTATACATGTCTTTACTCATTACAATTCTGTGTTTCTTTATCCAACTTATCACAAAAACAATAACAATAAGCCTACAACAATGTTATGAGTTGTTAGCCCATGACCATATCAATGCAGATGTCATATTAATTATTCAACATAAAATTAGAATACTTAAGTAAACTAAATTTAATTTGCTATAAAAAATATGTTCTCTAAAAGGAGTTTTCAAGTATGCTAGCTCTCCGCGGGCCGGACAAAATCTGTCCGCGGGCCGGATGTGGCCCTTGGGCCGTAGTTTGGAGACCCCTGAACTTATAGGATAGTTGGGATCTGCTACTGAAGTGCTCGATCAATCAGAAGATGAGAACAGTTTTTTGGATGAAAGTTTCTGACACCATAAGTATACTTCTTCAGAGCAATATTTTTAGAAAGTTAGAGCAGGCAGATACCATCTCACTGTACGATGGCCCCGTCTTAAAATGGATCCTAACGTGATTTAGAAATGGTGTCCCTGTTGTGCTCTTCCTCTGTAACAGTATTCCTATGAAGAATGATACCAATTGTGACCGAAACTGTTTGCAAAGCTGCATTCTTCTTTTGCTTGTGCCTTTCTGCAGTTGATACCAAACAATCCCCCATGTCATTCAAGTATTTCATTGTTAATACTGTATTATAAAGTTAGAAAAATAAAAGGAATAGAACCAATACTTATCCAAATCAGAATTTCCTGATGAAAATCAATCAAATCACTGTTTAGCCGTGATGACGTAACAAGGTTGTTTACTTTCTTGTTGTTCCTATTGGCGGATTCAATATTCGCCGATAGTTCTTCCAATATGAACTCCGGATGGCCTCTGATTGGATCCAAGCCCCGCCCCGATGAAATGCCCCCCCCCCCTCTCGTGAATAGAGCAGCCAACGGGTTAGTTAGCTAGTTTAATTTAATTTAGGGCTAATCGATTAGTCAGTATCGATCTATGGGAGGCTAACTACCGAGGCTAACCGTGTTGCGAGGAAATTGGTAATACTTCATTCGATTAGGCCCCAAGGGGAGAGTCTTCTCTTTTCAGCAACTCATTCAACTCCAACGGGTATTAATACAAAGTCCGACAGAGGAGCAAGGGCTGCGTAACCTAAGCAGATTTCTCAATAGCTGGTATGGCTTAATAGTGATATCACCACACCATTTATTCTCTATTTCTAAATAAAATTCCGCTGAGAAGGCTGATGACTGATGGCTGACAACAAGAAACACGAATAAATCGCTTAATATTTGAGTTAATTCCATTTCACGACTGGGACGTTTGAACGACGTATCAGTTAAATTGTTATCACGAGTTTATCAAATTTACGCACGTCTGCAAATACTTCCAGTATTGTCCTGCATTATATTATTTTGAAAATGCTACGTTTCGAGTAAAGTAATACGCGTTCTACGTACTGACTCCGGTACATGTAGTAATTCAGACAAAGTGTATGGTAGGTCTATGTGAGTAATTAGGTAGCAGTTAGTTAGTATATGCACTAGAATATACGGCGTTTAGTTCACACGACGTTTTGGACTTCCATCCATTTGTCATACGAACTGTTTGTCATACATCTTAGACCTTTCCGTTTACTCAACTTTGTCCTAGGCTAGCACTTAGAGCGAAAGCTCACGTGTAGCACACGCCTAGCTGAAGAGTATATTCTAGTGTATTTCCAAACACTCTTCGGATGCGGCTGTGAAGCCAAGTTCGTTCGACAAACGTTCTTTTGACGAATGTCAGTTTGACAAAACGTCTTTAGACAAATGCGTCTATACTTCGGACCGAAAAATGTTATAGTATCAATCTCATTTCAAATTACATTTTCTATAAATACTGTTATATACATTTATTATCTATCTTGAATATTAACCGAGATATTTGCTTGTATAAAGTGTGTGCGGATAACGGACGAGATGAGATCGGCTAATTTCGGTTCTAGACATGAGTTTCCGCCAAACGTTAGTACGGTTGTTTCCGTAACTGTTCGACTCTCGTAAAATTTCCCTTTTGTGAAACTTTACGAGGGAAATCTGCTTAAATTACGCAGCCCCTGGGCAGGGAAATCAGCTATTGAGGTCGTACTCATGACGCGATTTTCGGAAAATTTCTTCAAATGTCCATCGATTCTACCCAGGAGATGACGAAAATGAGGTCCGTTCAAAATTATATATATATCGATATATATATATATATATATATATATATATATATATATATATATATATATATATATATGTCCGTTAACGCTCTAGAGTTCGCAATTTTTATTTGATCGTTACGAAACTCGATATTTAACAGTTTTATGTAAAAAGACAGATCAAGTTCGTTAATGGCTGAAATCGGACCAGTGGGAGGGGGGGGGGTTTAAAGGGGGATTTTCGAAAATTCGAAATATCTCCGTTATTATGCATCGGATCGAAAAATTGTATAGAATCAATCTTATTGCAAAGTAACTTTACTATAAATATTGTTATATACATTTTTTCTCTATCTTGAAAATTAACCGAGATATTTGCATTTTTATGAAGTCTGTGGGACACGTGGTTGGGTATCGTTCGGATGGGTTCGGCCGTTTTCGTAACTGTTCGGCTGTGGTGGTAGCTTCTTCTAACCTTACCTGTCGTTTCTAACCTTACCTTACCTTCGTTACTTTGTTAGATATATGCAAATACGTTCTGTTCATCCGACCCCCCCCCCCTTCTTTAGTTCTTGGACTAATTAAAAATTTGAGTTATTAAAATATAAATTATTCTTACAATTCAGAAGCCGTTCCAGTTGGGAATTTATTAAAATTAACAGAAAGATTTCTCATTACCGTTTGTATTTACTCATGGTGGTGTTGAGTTAGAAGTATGCAGATTTCTCTATTGCTAAACTTCACGAGGGAAATCTGCTTAGTTTACGCAGCCCCTGCGTGACGGACTTTTATATAGATATAGAGAATTTATGGTGTGATGAGATTACAAGTACGTTGTACCGAAATTTTTATTTCACGTGATTTCTGAAATGAGGTCAACAGATCGTTTATCCTACAGATTTCTCTCATCATGTTATGATAAAGTAATGTAAAGTTAAAAGAACGTTCGGAACGAACTCTTCATTATTCTTAAAAAACTAGTAAATCTACTTTTTATGAATGTTATTTTAAATTCCCCGAACTCAAGAAGAGAGCTCCCACTTGAATTGTTAGCAAAGGGCGTAGAAAAAAACATCACAAAAACACAGAATCAGTTTAGTAGGGAAATGTGCTGCATTTGTGATTACTTCCCGTTTCGCTGAATTATCCATTAGTTGCTACAAGTTGGGGATAGCAAATACAATATTCATCCCCTAGTTGCTAGATACCACGAACCAGGAATACATAACGTTTATTCTATAGATTCCGGGCAGATGGGGATATTTAATTCATTTAAGATACACAGCGCCAGTTTCTACGAAATGAAAATCCACTGAAAATAACTCCTTACATTTTCACTAAGAGAGCAATCCTCTTCGGGATATTAAAAAGGGATTGGAAATTCTGCTGAGTTTATAGACCACTTAAGAATATTAAGTTTGGGCAAAGAATGCTTAGATCTCGATAAACACTGGAGTTAGCAAAAAAAAATCTATAGTTGTAAAAAAAATATTAATACAAAACATTCTATTAATAATCGGAGAATAATAACTATTCTACTAATAATCGTATTAAAATTAAGTCCTGTTGTTTGGAGAAAATCTCCAATTTCTGAAAATTCCTTTCTCTAATAACCACTTAATTTAACTTCATAATGTCTTAGATGTCGCTTAATTTATGGAAAATCTCCTTCGCCTACACCGTGTGTAAGAAAGTCCGTCACGCAGGGGCTGCGTAAACTAAGCAGATTTCCCACATGTTGGATTGACACCTTACTGATCCCATCACAGGATATATTATCTATTTCCCAAAACAATAAAAAAAACCCTTCAAGTAGAACTGGGCGGTCAGTAAAATCTTAATTGATTACGTCATAACAACTATTTTCAGGTATTTCACATTAAAAAGGTCTGTTTTAAACAATATTCATGCTTGGAATAAGATGTTTCACGATGTAATCACTTATTCTTAAAATGCGATGACTAAAAATGGAAGTATACTGAAGGCTACAAAATAAAAACGTCCGTCTCTCAGGAACTGTGTAAACTAAGCAGATTTCCCTAGTGAAGTTTAACAATAGATAAATCTACATACTGGTAACACAACACCACCGTGAATATTACTTAAATATAAACAAACGGTAATAAGAAACCTCGTGACGAAAAGCGTCTGAAATGCAAACATACAGATCTGCCAAACTCACACCGGAAACAAAAACAATTACTGAAATATATCAGAATATAACATATTAATTTGATTAAAAACTGTTTACTAACTTAACTATCACGTATAATAAAGGTCTCTTGGAAAGAATATTTGGTATTTAAGCTTCTAATAATGTGGTTTATTACATAACCTAGTATTGTTCATGTAACATGTGTAGAAGTGGGGGTTTCCTGAAGGCTGAAAGCTTTTTCAGTTTCCATGCCAATATCTCGATGAATGCAAAAGTTAGAGAATAAATGTATATAACAATATTTATAGTACATTTAATTTGCAATAACATTGATAAAATACCTTTCTTCGATCCGACGTATATTAACGGAGATATTTCGAATTTTCAAAATTCTCACCCTCTAAACCCTCCCCCCTTGTCTGATTTCAGCCGTTAACGAACTTGATCTTTCTTTTTACTTAAAACGAATAATATCGAGTTTCGTAGCGATCAGACAATAATTGCGACCGCTAGAATTTTCGTTGCTAGGATCGATGGACATTTGAGAAAATTTTTCGAAAATCGCAAAAGCTCCCACAATAGCTGATTTCCCTTAGGTCGTGCCTACATGAACGTTCTTCCAGTTCAGATCCTGCCAAACTGTGGTAAATTTAATGAAAATTAAACAATATTATCAAAATCTGTTAATGCAACTTTAATGAGGCTGAAACGGAGGGCAAAATGTATTCAGATTTATCAGCTGAGAGCGATTCATTTGAATATATGACTTGCTGGAAGAGGGGAGACGACAGGTATGTTTAACAATAAATCTGGGAGGGTGGCACACCTGACGCCCCCAGACCTAATAACAGCACAATATATACAGGCTGGGTATATATATCCTTCTCGGCCACAGCCGATGGCTAACTGAATATAAACCCTCCATTGATAATATACACAGAAGCGGGGAAAAACTCTCACAGAGGGAGCAAAGGAAGGGAAAAAAGAGTATATCCTATATAAATGACAAATGGCCGATGTGTGTGTATGGGGGTAAAAATTGGAAGATAAGGTTGGTAGGAGTGTCTGTAATGGCGGCCCTTTTGGGGGGCTTATATTGGCATCGCATAAACAAAGTCACCTGGGGGGGGGGGGTCCACGTGCCTTGGGATTTCCCGCCCAATTTATAGTGGGTGTCTACTTCCCGCTCTAACACAAACAAAGTTGTATTCCCCGCCCTTTTTGAGAAGGCCAGCCTCTCCCTACAGGTATAAACTCGAAATAAGTCCTTCACTCAGCTCGTTGAGCAAAGTAAACAGATTTCCCAAAGTGTTCTGATCGGACACCGTTTATTCGCAGTGTTAACCTTTTGCAAACTTAAATTGAATACTAAGCTGGAAGAAAAGACATATTTATTGGCATAGGTGCTCAAAGATGACAGACGTGAGGGTTGACAGAGAATCGAGAACTAAAATTATCCAAACGTCTCAGGGGCTAAATTATCAAAAGTCCGTCACGCAGGGGCTGCGTAAACTAAGCAGATTATCCACGTGAAGTTTTACAACAGAGAAATCTGCCTAATAACAACAGTAGTAGTAAGGAATCTCTAAACCTATTCACGATGGACGAATAGTTACGAAAACTGCCCACACTAGCTCTCTCTAGTAGTCCCGAACATAGCCCACTCCTGCCGGTCACACACATGCATACAAATGCAAATATATCGGTTAATATTCAAGATACAGAATAAACTTATAGAACAATATTTATTGTAAATTTAATTTTCAATAAGATTGATTCTATACAAAGATTCGATCCGACGCATAATAACGGAGATATTTTGAATTTTTCAAATTCTACCCCTCTAAACCCCCTTCCCACTGGTTCGATTTCAGCCTATAACGAACTTGATCATTATTTTTACATAAAACCTTTAAATATGACGTTTGGTAACGAACAAACTAAAATTGCGACCGTTAGAGCCATAACAGACAAATATATATATATATATATATCTATATATATATATTTGTCTGTTAACGCTCTAGCGGTCGCAATTTTTGTATTATATATAAATATTATATTATAAACCACATTATTCGAAACTTAAATATAAATTTTTTTTTTTTTTTTTAATGCAGATGTGCCTCTATTATACGAGATACATGCAAATATGTTCTGGTGTGCCCCCCCCCCCTCCCCACTCCACCGTTTTAAGTTCTTGGACAACTAAAATTTGATTGATTGAGATAAAAAAAATTCTGATTATATTCAGATATATACCAGTAATTGTTTTACTTTTCGGTGAAAAATATGTCTATCTATCTGTTCAGCTCTCAGAGGTTGGTTGACCTGTTTGATTACAATTCGGAAGCCGTTTCAGGTGGGAGCTTTTTAAAATTAACTGAATGATTTGTATTTGTTATGTGTTACCAGTATGCAGTTTCTCTACTGTAAAACTTCACGTGGGAAGTCTGCTTAGTTTACGCATCCCCTGCGTGACGGACATTTTTAATCTTGATGTGACCGAAAGGAAAGTAATAATTTTCAGAGAGGAGACGAACAAACAGAAAAATAAACAAGGAACGGCAAACAAAATGTCTGCCGTAAATCTGAGTAAAAATTTGGGAAGCAGTTGCCTTGGGGGCGTATCTTTGGCGTAAATTCCTGCCCCTCCAGCTCGGGACGAGGTCGTTGGGACAAAATTATTAGGGATTCTAATCTGAAATTTGGGGAGGGGGGGCGCTATCTTGCCCGCTATTACCTTGGCCCGCCTGAATGTAAACTACTGGATTGTGGTTAATAGTGATGCTACATCTTCCCGGTGCCCTCAAGCCGCTCTGAATTCTACCCAGGCCGGCCCAACTTTATTCCTCTATAGATCGGCTACAGTGGCGCTATCTATTAGCCACGGCCTACAGGTAATTCAAAATTCTTCCGTCATCTCTGAGACCTCTGTTATAAGATTTACAAAATTGTATTAACCGAGTTTTAGTTCTTAACAAAGCCCAATAAAAAGAAAAACCATAACTCTCAATTCACAATGCACTCCAACAAGAAAATCCCACCTGCACAGAACCCAGCATTGAATCTTATTTACAGACTAGCTCAGATACCCAGCTTCGCCCGGGAGTTCTTTTGAGGCTGAATGGTGATGGTATTTTTTTTTTTTTTGGCAAGGCTTTACTTTGCACAATATGCTGACCTTTACCCGTCCCAGTGCTTAGGGTTAATACCCGTCGTTTCTGTGGATTTGCTTATAATAAAATTAATTTTTTATGTAAGACTTCACTGTCCTCCATATCGTCATATTTCCCGTTTCCCGTGTATTATGCATAGATTTAATTTATTATGGACAAAATATTATAATAATATATTATAATTTGAATATGTTTTCCAGGTGAGGTACCTGGTAGTTCATATTGAAAAGAATTGTTGAGCAAATGTCTCTAAATAACAAAATAAATAACTTTTGTTATGTGCTTTTTTGCCGAAACCCCAATAGGAAACGAAATATCACTATTTTTAATTTCAGACCTCCCTTATAACCCCCACTCCTGTTAGTCTCAGAGAATATTAACATAGCCTAAAGTCTAAGTTGGGTTAGTAGTAATATACATACCAAGTCTCATAAAATTCAGTGCAACCGTTTATGCGTGAAAAGGTAACAAACAAACAAACAGACACGAAAGAAACAAAATGCAGTTATGGTGTCTATGACATGTGAAACGAAAAGTTATCGTGAAATTTCGCGAAAAAAATTAATGTACAGACAGAGGTTACAATTATATATATATATATATATATATATATATATATATATATATATATATATATATATAGATATATAGATAGATAGATAGATAGATAGATTGATAGATATATTACATGATAAACTAAAGTACGTTTCGCAGGAGCGTAAACTAAGCAGATTTCCCTAGTGAAGTTAGGTAATAGGTAAATCTACATACTAGAAGAATATGCCATCATTATAGCTGAAATGTAAACAGCCAACCTCACAACAGAGAAAAAACAATTATTGAAATATTCCAATATATAAAATATTAATTTTGTTGAAAACTATATACTATATCTAGTACTGCAATTTATAATTAATCAGAATTATTTTTATCTCAATCAACCAAGTTTTAGTAGTCCAAGAACTTAAAATGGTGGAGGGGGGGGGCTCACCAGAACATATTTGCATGTATCTAATAAAGGCACACCTGCATTCAAAACAAATTTGGTATTTAAGCTTCGAATAATGTGGTTTATTATATAACAGATCATTGTTTATGTAACATGAGTAGAAGTGGGTGTTTAATGAAGGCTGAAAACTGAAAAATGCAAATATCTCGGTTAATATTCAAGATAGAGAATAAATGTATATGACAATATTTATAGACAATTACACTTGCAATAATAGTGGTTCTAGACAATTTTTCGATCCGACGTATTGTGACAGAGATATTTAGAATTTTCGAAAATCTCCCCTCTCCCTTGCCCAATTTCAGCCGTTAACGATTTTTTCATAAAACTATTAAATATAAAGTTTGGTTACAATATAGCAATAACGACACGATTTTTTTTATATTTTTTGGAGTACTGGATGTTTCAGATTATAGATTTTAACCTTAGTTTAGATTCTGTCTGTTTTATTTCTATTTATCATACTTTTAAACATTCTGCTGTATCATTAAACTTTTATTTATGGTATAAAGCTAGGTATGGCTGTCTTATATTTATCCCTACGAGAGAAATGAGCTTTTTTGAGCTGGGAGTAACCATTGTGGATAATATTGTTTTAGCACTTGATAATGGCAGCCTAGTCTACCCAAAACATGTTATTGCGGGGAAAAATATTGATTCTTGCAGTCAACAAATTTTTTCATATCATACATTATCAGGTGTAGTAGTTATTTTAATTTTCAAACGTCACCAATAAATACCCTGCAATATTCATTCCTCGAATAATACTTGTGAAAATAAAATGTAATTAAATATAAATTACCTAAATATCAGATCTGTTTTTATCTTGTCATCTACCAAATAAAAAAGAAATCTTGTCATACCTGAAACAAATAAAAAAGAAAAATGTGAAATATGGAATTCAAATTACAGAATTTTATTTTGATATACATAAAATATTGAACTACGAAAATTATAAATTGTTTACAAATTGCTTTATGTGTTATTTATTTATTTTTCTATTTGAAGAAACATATTAACTTGTGTATTAGTCACGTCACCGAGCACTGAAGATGTGGCGGGTTGTCAAGAACGTTCTATGCCTATAATAAAAGTTTGTCACGCAGAGGCTGCGTAAACTAACCAGATTTCCCACTTGAATTTTTTCACTTAACACCAGCCTGAATATTAAGTGAACAAATACAGATGACTATGAGAAATCTTTCAGTGAATTTACATTTTAATAATTTCCACAATGGAAAGCGTCCGTATTGTGAACAAACAGGCCAAGCTCGCAGAGCTAAATGATAGAAATATTCTTGACCGAAAATAAACACAATAACTGAAACATATCTGAATATAAGCTATTAATTTTATTGAAAACTATTTACATTAAATATAGAGAGCTGCAATTTATAATGAAGCAGAATAACTCTTACCTGAATCACTCTAATTCTAGTAATCCAAGAACCAAATACGGGGGAGGGGAGGTAATCAGAACACATTTGCATGTATCTCATTTAGAAACATTTTGTTGAACACAATATTTGGTATTTCAGATTGAAATAAGACGGCTCATGATAAGTTGACTACTTCATAAGTCTGATCGAAAAATGGTACATATTCAATATTATAGCAAATTAAATTATCTATAAACGATTTTATATACTTTCTTTTTTAATTTCAAACATTAACCGAGATAATATTTTTTTATTTATTTATTTTTTAATTTGTAGCCTTCAATAAACCTATCTTTTTTGTCGTGCAATGACAAAAAAGATAACTTTATTGAAGGCTACAAATTAAAAAATAAATAAATAAAAAAATATTATCTCGGTTAATGTTTGAAATTGAAAAAGTCCGTCACGCAGGGGCAGAGTAAAATAAGCAGATTTCCCACGTGAAGTTTTACAATAGAGAAATCTGCCTAATAACAACTGTAGTAGTTAGAAACCTCTAAACCTAAAATATTATTTAGGGCGTAATAACCCAAAAAACAGTTAACCTAACCTCTAAAACTATTCACGAGGGACGAATAGTTATGGAAACGGCCGCCAGAGCTCTCGTCGGAAACTCCGAACATAGCCTAGTGGCGACCACACGCAGAATACAAATGCAAATATCTCGGTTAATATTCAAGATACAGAATAAATGTATAGAACAATATTTATAGTAAATTGAACTTGAAATAAGATTTATTCTTTACAATTTTTCGATCCGACGCATAATAACGGAGATATTTTTAATTTTCAAAAATCCCCCCTCTAAAACCCCCCTCCCACTGGTCCGATTTCAGCCATTAACGAACTTGATCTTCCTTTTTACATAAAACGATTAAATTCCGAGTTTGGTAACGATCAAACAAAAATTGCGACCGCTAGAGCATATATATATATATATATATATATATATATATATATATATATATATATATATATATATAATTTTGAACGGACCTCATTTTCGTCATCTCCTGGATAGGATCGATGGACATTTGAATAAATTTTTCGAAACTCGCATCATGAGTACGACCTCAATAGTTGATTTCCCTTAAGAGAAATCTGCTAAAAGAAAGTATATAAAATCGTTTATAGGTAATTTAATTTGCTATTGGGTATGCACCATTTTTCGATCAGACTTATAGTAACGGAGATATTTCTAATTGTTGAAATTCCATCTCTAAACTCCCCTCCCACTAGTCAAATTTCTACCATTAACGAACTTGATCTTACTTTTTACATAAAACGATTAAATATTGTGTTTGGTAACAATAAAAATTGAAACTACTAGAGCGTTAGCAGGCATCCATGAATATAGGTACATACATATACATTGTCATAGCAGCTTTCATATTAAATAAATAATGAGCTAATTGTAGCGATATGAATTAATGCAATATTCGGGCAAAATATTTCCTCTGTATACTAATTTCATATTCCACGATTTTGAACGATATGAATATATTGTATGTTATTGCATATCCAAGTGAGACATTCAAAGGTGCGTGAAAATGTCGGTAGGGGGAGCCCTCAAAAAGTTAAGGGTTTGATAAATATATTTTCCCTCCGGAAAAACCAAGAGAGAGTAATGGTCAAGGTAAATCTAAGTAGCTGGCAGAACTTCTATAGAAGAAATAAAGAAAGTTGCTCTACTTTTACTTTCTGTCCAAAAAGTGAAAGAAGAAAGTAAAAGGCAATAAAAATAAATTTAGGAGAGCCCCGACATTTTTTTTTATCATTTTTTCCCACTAGAAGGGACAACTTGACAGCTCTTTGCTTTCTGTCAAATGCAGTTATCCTTTTTACGAAGTAAAGGAAGTATTGCAATCCCCAATAACTTCGGTTTTCACATTTGAACTGAATTATTCATTATGGCTCCGACTAAATCTAGTTTGTGATAGTAATGACTTCTTATGATCAGATGCATTGAAATGGATTTTTGATTATATCCAGTTCAAACGAAAATAATTTGCAGAGAAACGGACTCTCTATTAACATATTTGGTTCTCAGGAAAATAATGAAGGATTATAAAGAAGAAAACAAAACTTCTTATTAAAGAATTCAGTGCGGCTGCTGACCGATGTTGAGTTGCTGACTACACAGCGAAATCATCAATCACTCAACATAAAAAAAAAATCAGTCACGCAGGAGCTACGTAAACTAATCAGATTACCCACGTGAAGTTTTACAATAGCGAAATCTGCCTAATAACAACTGTAGTAGTAAGAAACCTCTAAACCTAAAAAACATTATATAGGGCGTAATAACCCAGTAGTTTCTAGCCCAAAAAAGTTAACCTAACCTCTAAACCTATTCACGAGGGACGATAGTTATGGAAACGGCCGCCAGAGCTCTCGTCGGAAACTCCGAACATAGCCTATTGGTGACCATACGCAGAATACAAATGCAAATATCTCGGTTAATATTCAAGATAGAGAATTAATGTATAGAACAATATTTATAGTAAATTTAATTTGCAATAAGATTGGTTCTATACAATCTTTTGATCCGACGTATAGTAACGGAGATATTCCGAAGTTTCGAAAATCCTCACCTCTCTCCCCCCCCCTCCCACTGGTCCGATTTCAGCCATTAACGAACTTGATCTTTATTTTTATATAAAACGCTTAAATATGAAGTTTGGTAAGGATCAAACAAAAATTGCGAACGCTAGAGCGGTAACAGACAAATATATATATATATATATATATATATATATATATATATATATATATATAGATATATATATATATATATATATATATATATATATACAGTTTTGAACGGACCTCATTTTCGTCATCTACTAGGTAGGATCGATGGACATTTGAAGAAAAATGTCGAAAATTCCGTCATGAGTACAACCTCAATAGCTGATTTCCCTTAAGGGAAATCTGCTAAAACAAGAAAGTACAAATAACTCGCTTAATACTTGAGTTGAGAAAAGATGTATACAGCAACAATTGTAGAGCACCAATAGCATAACAAGATTGGCGCTTAAACATTTTGCTATACGACTCATGAGGGAGTTGTATTGAATTTTCAAAATTCGAGAACAAAAAATCTTAATTGAGGACGTCATCACAACATATTTGCTCGTATCCCACTAAGTAAAGTCTCTAGGAAAACCATATTTCATATTTTAACCTTGGCATGAAGTGTTTCATGTTATAACAGCTTATTTCTAATGTGAAATAAGTAGGAGTGGGCGTTTACTGAAAGCCGAAAACCAAAAAAAAATGCCCATATCTTGGTTAATATTGAAGGTAGGGAAAATTGTACATAATAGCATTTATAGAAATTTAAATTTATAATAATATTGGTTTGATACACTTTTTCGATAAGACGTATAACAACGGAGATATTTCGAATTTTCGAAATTTATCCCTCTAAACGTTTTCCCTCCCAATGGTCCTATTTCTGCCTTTAATGTACTTGATGTTTAGTTTTAAATAAAACGTTTAAATGTCGAGTTTGGTAACTCGACTAATTGCAATCGCTCGAGAAATATATATACCATATCTGTCGGTAGAGATCATTCATTCCCCTTGTCTTTGAGAAATTTGGTTTTAGAAGGAAAAGTGTAGCGAAATAAAACCCAACAAAAATAAAAACTTACTACAACAATTTTTATTTTCTCTCTAAGTCTCTACTTTGTTCTGGAGACAAATTTCCAATGCACCCAATTCGTCACATTCAATTACCGATAGCGAGTGTAATGATTGGAAGAGATTCGAGGCCCGTGACTCTAATAGAAATGTTGTGATTTTCGAACTGGTTTGGGGGTATTAGGGCAGGGACCCCCATCGAAGCCCCCTAATTGCTGGACATTAAATTTTAGCACCTAGTAAACAAGTGTCCCCCCCCCCCGGAATATCCAGGCTTAGGCTCCCCCCCCTTCATCAGCACTAATTTACCATTTTATCCCCCTCCCCCAATTAGAATATTTATAAAATGCGGAACTTCTCATTAAGCAACTTATACTCGGGTAGCACCGAAAGAAGATTAACTAAATGAGCGAGCAGCACGTGTCTGTAACATAAAACTCGTGATTCTTGTAATAGTTTAAACAAAAATCAAGTAACATGCAGAGGAAGACCCGAAAAAGAATTAGGAACTAGATAACTGACAGTTAGTCCATTTTTATATAAGTATGTTGCAGCAATGCAAGCACATGACAATTTCGGTCAGTTCCCACTAAACGAAGTGAATTATCTTTTAATACACTCTTTGCTTGAGTGATAGGAAACCTGGGTTTACAAGAACAGAAAGGGGCACTGGTCTTTGAACAGAAGATCGTTCATCGCACGTTTGGATGTGTTAAGGTTGGTACGAACTGAGAGAGGTAAGGACAGATAGAGCTATTTCCTCTATGATTACATTGATTGGCTTTAGGAAGACTTTACATTGATTGCATTTGTAGGAATTGTTGTTGTTGGGACATCTGAGGAATTGGCTCCCAGAACGTTGATGGAAGGCTCTAACGAAAGAAAAGAAGGGGTTTGTGGTCAACTGTGATCAGCAGAGAACCCACGACAGCAGAGGACCGAGATATTTGGGAAAATGTACTGAGGAGGTCAATGACGAAATCGGTTTGTAGCGCCGTGGAAAAGTCTGGTCAGTTGGAACTGGGCTATTAATCCAGGTTATCCTGGTTCGACACAGGTGTGACTATTTTTTTTTTGTCTCAAATACAAAGATAATGGGTATACAGATGAGGAATAACTCAGAGATCAACGAGAAGAATATTTGGTTTGCTCAAGAGAGACTTCCCCGATGAAAGAGAAGTCTCAAAGAGAACTGAAACGGCTGTGTATAAAGTTACGTTTCTTCCTATGAACTCGTACTCTTCTTAATCGTAGACACTTACTACAAAACACGAAAACCATATACAGTTCTCGGAGATGAGTGGAAGGAATATTCAGACGACATAGGATTCGGTACAGAAGGGCTATTCTAGAGACCACACAAGCTAAGTGGTTCGGACACCTCCTTAGGACGGAACAGGAACGAACTGCCAGAAAGACCCACGTGGTAGGAAGGAACCCATGAGGACAACCACGTATCTCCTGGTAAGACAACGATAGTGAGGCGTTCGAGAAGCGACGCATGAAATGGAGTAAGAGAATAGTGTTGGTTGAACAGCGAGACTCTACTAAGACGCAACCTCACAACGCATACGAAGTTTAATGGAAATGATTATAGCGAAATACAAAAATAATAAACGAATACTAATGCGTAATTTACTTCAGCACCACAGCATCTTCAGAGTTTCTTAATGGACGAAACAAATAAGACTGTTGCCAGACTTGTGGAAGGACTAAGAGGAAAACAGGCAAACTTTGAGGCAATAGATCAGACTGACGAACTTTGGCGGATTAGCAGGAAGAGACACCCTTGGAGTAAATAAGGTCGTATATAAGGTGTTTAGAAGGGCCGAGGTGGATGCTATTCAGGGCTGGGGTAATGTCCCCCCAGTTGCAGGGGGGGGGTCTGAAATTTCTGCAAGGGGGGGGTCCCTAGCCGAGGCTTTGTCCTTGGAGTGGCAATAAATTCCAGTGTCGAGCCACTTGCAGCCCATCTTCCAGAGCTCTCCCTCCGTGTTTATCAAAGGCCGACAACCGGCTTTTATGACGATTCTGAATTAATGACCCGTGACCCTGCTCTGACGTTAATACCACTGCCGGCCATTTTCCAGCTATTCCGAACCCCACTAATGCCCTTGAGACTGGAAATAATATTGGCTTTACGATTAGTCGCCGACTGCTTCTACCATTTCCTGGGATGTCGGGAGCAGTTGATGTTTATACCGACACTGGCAAATCCGATGTTAACGGCCGAATCCCAATCAAATTAGCCTTGATGGAAAAGATCCTTATAAGGTTGAAGTTTTTATTGAAAAATGCTCGATGGGTAAGCTCAATTCTTCCATAATGATTTCAGTCGTCTCATTAGCAGTGCAGCACCAATCGTAGGCGAGTCGAAAATATTCAAGCACCCTGCAGAAATCTAAATAAAAATCACTTTAACTGTTTGGGTGCCTTAAGTAGTTTGAATAAATATCTTAACACACACACACTCGCATGACAAAGGACTTATTCGATTAGGTGTCAACAACAGTGAAAAGACGTGCTGGGCTGTAGACGAACCAACTAACCAGGATAAAAAAAACGACATGTCTTCAATAAATATTCATTATCCATAATGCGCATTCAAAAGGCAAGTTCCATCATCAGTGCATGGTCTGATGCCAAGCAGATGGGAATCAGTCGGTCATCTACACAAAGGGCTATTTCGATAAGTTGTATTGTCACTTACAACAATTAAACGTCAAAGGACTCTTTTGAGTGCCTTAATATACAAACAACAGTAAAACTTGGAGTGCTGCATTAACATTGGCATAAAGTTACCATTCCAATAATGTGTCTTAAGTCGTACTAACATTAGCAACCTAAGGTATATTGATCAGGTGCCTTGGAATATATAGAACAGTCGTGGTGCACGATTGGTGCCTTCTTCAAAATGCAATAGGCACTGTTTGTGAACCCAGACAGAAGTTTTGCTGCATCAACTTTGCAACAAACTTAACATAGCAGGCAGGCAAATAACAGTTTCGACAAGCAATTTTAGGATAAACCGCAGTCGAAGTAAAATTTTTGCAAGCTTTAGGAACTCAGAATAGTTGTGCATCTTATGCGCAGAATGGATTCTTGAATGTATGGCACAAAAACGTTGCTGGATTGCTCTGAGTTGCAGATTAGTAGGCGAATTGTAACTGTGGTGAACAATTCTTAATTTGTAGTTTTCTTTGATCATTTCATGGTTTTTAGCGAGGTTCACGGACGCAACACTTTTCAACATTTTGGCATTATCCTAGACTGAATTTCTTACTCTTTTTGTTTAATTCTACGACCTTTTCAATTATTCTTTCGGAAGAGTTTCTAGAACTTTACACGGAAAACTGTAACATTTTCTTTCTTTGTGTACGGTCGAGTCCATTCCCGGAATACATCTGGAATTTATACGTTTAACCGGACCGGCCTTTGGACCGACAGAAGAAATGTATAATATATGTTGCTAAATATGTTATGTATGGAACAATGACTTCCTTCAGTCGTGTGTTAAAAAGCCCCGGAAAGCCGGCGAGGATTGGGCCGGTTCGCTGGAGGAAAAGGTTGTTTGGACAAAAGCCAAGGGGGGAGGGGGGTTCAATTTTCTATCAAAGGAATTCCCCCGCCTTCTGTAACCCCTCCCCCTCACCCACCGACCACCAAAACACACACACACACAGATCCTTATATTGTCTCACATTCCAAGTTCGGTGTAAGGGTCGGTGTAGTCCCTACCTCGACAATACTGACCTAACGCTATCTGCTGCCTAACACACCGGGGGCTACATTCGGACAAGTTGATAACAACGCATGGACTGGTACATAAATGTCCATGGTACATATAGTTACTGTTTGTTACAGAACCTCATAGTCTTCAATGTGAAAAGTAACAGAGAAAGCTCAAGGTGAAAGGTTTGGTCACCAGAGAAAATTACGCAAAAATGATAATAAATCTCTGCGAACGTCAGTAAATGAGTGTCAAACAAATATCACGAGTTTATATATAGACAGACAGATAGATAGATAAATTGTTTGCCTGTTCGCTCTCGTACTTTCACAGATTTTCACAAATCTAGACCAAAGTATTATTTATGCTGTTCACTAGAAACGAATGATGGGTTTCTATGGGAACCATAACGAAAGAATGAAGATATCTCGCTTCGCCTTTACTGGAAATGGAAATGCTATAGAACACAAATGCAAACCCACTTTTGCTCAGCAAATTTCTTTTTTTAACAGGAAAGTATACGGTGCGTTCTTAAGTAGTTTAAAAGTTCTTTGTGAAACTACGAATTAGAGTTAATGGTTAGTTACAGAGGGATCAGAATAAAAAGGTTTTGAAATACCTTAGTTATTACTAATCAAAAAATGAAAAAAAAAAAAATGTTGTGGTACCAATATTTTTAAAAATTTATTTTTCAACAAATATAGTTTAAACCTGTTTTCATAAGTCGAATATTTACTCTTCTTATAATAGTAATAAGTTTGTGTCGGTGGTAACCTGTCGATAACCCGCCTTAATCAGCCATAGATGCAAAAAGTAGACGT
Source organism: Riptortus pedestris (assembly GCA_019009955.1). NCBI lineage: Eukaryota > Metazoa > Arthropoda > Insecta > Hemiptera > Alydidae > Riptortus > Riptortus pedestris. The sequence continues at coordinate 145,949,629 of CM032232.1, read as the reverse complement.
TAATAAATAATTTAATTTAATATTTTTATAACATTAACCACTTTAGCTAAAGCTTAATTACCAAATATTCCTTTCATAGAAACTTTTACTGTACGAAAATACGTACAATGATGACGTCATTCAATAAGAATTTTTTGTCTGGGCTCCAAAATGCTTATTTGATGTGTACCATACTGGGTATTTTGCAATTTCATACAATTCTTTAGTTAATAGCTATAGGGGGAGGGGGGTCGACCATTCAGATTATCTCCGTTGCTCTGATCGAAACATTTTAAAGTGCCAATGTTTTTAATAATTCATGCTCTACAATTGTTACTCTAAACACATTTCGTAGCGCAAATATTAAGCAAGTTATGCTCAGGTTAGCCATGTGAGTTAAAGCGTTGACCTTAATCTCACATTGTAAACCCAGAGTGGAGAGTTCGATTCCCACCTGGGCAATAGGCATTTATTTAGTGACGGGATTCAACTTTTTCATATTTTCTTATATTCATCCTCCAGTTAACCCCCCATTCTATTCATCGGATATTTGGTTGGAATGAGAGTATATATGGGGAAATGAGATCAGCAGAGAGTGTGGTACATGCAATCAGGAAATTTGCTAAGTTTACGCAGCTTCTGCGTGACGGATTGTTTGTAGGCAATAGGATGTCAAGCTTGGATAGAAAGAAGGTCGGTCACAAGTGGATGAATCCCAATTAGGTTCATATCCTTTTGTTCTTTGTTTAATCAGTAGTTTCACCGACAACTGTTACTGAATGCGATAGGTTAGAAAACGAGGCAGACGGGAGTCGAGAGAGAAGGAGTAAAATTTAATAGACTGAGTTAATTTGCATATTCATGAGACTGCAATAGCGGGCTTGGGATGTCTGCCTTTTGAATCTGGAGGTGCAATGGGGAAACTTGCAGATGACTCCTCGCCTTTATTGCAATCCGCAGATGAAAGCCTCTTCAGGTCCCATCAGCTCCCATTTGGAGTGCCATCTCCTCGTGGAAAGCTGACAGAGAGCAATGTAAACAGAAACTCTTCAGAAACAATTATTTCACGATCAGCTGTAACGCCTCTGCTACTCTTCAACAGATTGAGGTTCAGATGATGACTAAAAAAAAATAATTCAATGTTCAAAGGTGGGATGAGCTGAGCAGGTAGCCTGCACGTCGGAAAAGGACCTCCATCGTGGTGGACTTTTTAATTTTTGAAATATAAATAGAAGGAAAGGGTTATACTCTCGAAGTTGAAGTAATGAACGTGAAACATGTAGAGTTATAATAAAGTGAATTAATGAGAAATTGTATTTCTATAAATTCTGACCATTTGGCTACAAGTGATATTAGGTTAGTTAGGGCTGTTGAATCAAACTATAAATAGTTTTGCGTTTTCAAAAAAAAAATATTCTTTCCGCTACTTGCAATACGGGGCTGGCCTTGATCCTTCATGAGCTCCTGTCTCAAACAGCTTATTAATTAAACATTAACTATTTACATAAATGTATATGCGAATATTCATATGTAAATATCAATTATTATACATTGGAATCACAAATGCTGCAGCCAACGACACAGAAAATATTTCCTATTCAGACGCTCAAAGTACTCTGATCTTAGACACCACTATCTACAAAAGTCCGTCACGCAGGGGCTGTGTTAACTAAGCAGATTTCCCACGTGCATCACGTATTTGCATTTACCTAAAACCTTAAAAGTTCAGTGAGAACAATATTTGGCTTCAAATAAAGTTATTCATAACATAGAATATTGTTAATACGTGTATAGTAGGAGTGGGGCTTTACTGAAGACCGAAAACCTTGAAATACAAATACCTCAGTTAATAATCAAGGTAATGAAAAAGTCCGTCACGCAGGGGCTGCGTAATCTGATCAGATTTCCCACGTGATGTTTTGTAATAGATAAATCTACATACAGGTAACACAACACTACCGTGAATAAATACAAACGGAAATAAGAGATGTTTCATCCAATTTCAATATTTTGCTGACATGAAGCGTTAGGTTAGAAATGTAAACAAACGGGTCTCCCACCTCACACTGGAAATAAAAACAATTACTGAAATATATCAGAATATAACACATTAATTTAACTATTTACTATATCTAGTACTGTAATTAATAATGAGTCAGAATAATTGTTATCTCAATCAATAAAATTTTAGTAGTCCAAAACTTTAAGATGGGGGGGGCACAGTACATATTTGCATGAATCTCGTATAATAAAGGTCTCTTGAATACAATTTTTGGTATTTACACTTGCATTATTGTGATTTATTATGTATCAGAGTATTGTTTACGTAACATGAGTAGAAGTGGCGGTTTAGTGAAAACTGAAAAATGCAAATATCTTTGTTAATATTCAAGATAAAGAATAAATGTATATAACAATATTTATAGTAAATTTAATTGGTAATAAGATTGGTTCTACATACGTTTTCGTTCCGACGTATAGTAACGGAGATATTTCGAATTTTCGAAAATCCTCCCCTCTAAACCCCCCCTCCCACTAGTCCGATTTCAGCCGTTAACGAACTTGATCTTTCTTTTTACATAAAACGCTTAAATATGAAGTTTGGTAAGGATTAAACAAAAATTGCGACCGCTAGAGCGGTAACAGACAAATATATAGATAGATATATATATAACATATATATATATATATATATATATATATATATAGATAGATATATATACAGTTTTGAACAGACCTCATTTTCGTCATCTACTAGGTAGGATCGATGGACATTTGAAGAAAAATGTCGAAAATTCCGTCATGAGTACAACCTCAATAGCTGATTTCCCTTAAGGGAAATCTGCTAAAAATGTACGTGATAACATTTATAGAACATTACATTTTCAATAAGATTGGTTCTATACAAATGTTCGATCCGACGCATAATAACGAAGATATTAGGAATTTTCGAAATTCTCACCCTCTAAACCCCTCCCACTGGTCCCATTTTAGCCGTTAACGAACTTAATATTTCTTTTTGTATAAAACGATTATATATCAAGATTGGTAACGATAATACAAAAATTGCGATCGATAGAGCGGTCACAGACAAATATATATATATATATATATATATATATATATATATATATATATATATATATATATATATATATACAGTTACGGACCTCATTTTCGTCATCTCCTGGGTAGGATCAATGGACATTTGAAGAAGTACGATCTTAATAGCTGATTTCCCTTCAGGAAAATCTGCTAAAAGTACTACAACCAGGAAAGACCTAACACTAGAAAAACTGAAAACAATACAGATTCTAAAAGTATTTTATTAAGTAATATTTGTCTGTTGACGCTTTAGTTTGCGTGATTTTTGATTAATCGTTACCAAACACGATATTTAATGGTTTTATGCAAAAATAAAGATTAAGTTCGTAAACTACTGAAATTTGACAAAGGGAGATGGGGTTTAGAGGACGAATTTCGAAAATTCTAAATATCTCCATTATTATACTTCGGATCGAAAAAATGTATATGACAAATCGTATTGAAAATGAAATGTTCTATAAATGTTGTTATATACAGTTTTTCATTATTTTAGCAGATTTCCACGGTTTGTTTGATCGTTACCAAACTCTATATTCAAACGTTATATGCAAAAAGACAGACGTTAATGGATGAAATAGGACCAGTGGGAGGGGTTAGAGTGGGGATTTTCGAAAATTCGAAATATCTCCGTTACCATACGTCGGATCAAAAACTATATAGAACCAATTTTATTGACAATTACATTTACTATAAATACTGTTCTATAAATTTATTCTGTATTTTGAATATTAACCGAGATATAGCATTTGTATTTTTTTTTTGGTCGGCAGGAGTCGTCTATGTTCGGGACTTTCCGCCAAGAGCTAGGGCAACCCTCGTGAATAGGTTTAGAGATTCCTTACTACTACTGTTATAATTAGGCAGATTTCTCTATTGTAAAACTTCACGAGGGAAATGTGCTTAGTTTACGCAGCCCCTGCGTGACAGATGTTTTACTATTAACCGAGACTTTGTACTTCTCAGCCTTCTGTAAAACCCCACTCCTACTCATGTCATATTAACAACAAGCTTTTATAGTATGAAGCATTTCATTTGAAGCTTACTGCCAAATATTGTTCTCAGTGAACTTTTACAGATTCTGTAGTTCACACAGAATGTTTCTCTTTTAATATTATTATTATTTATTATTGTGCACTTTTAGCTACTATGGCTAGTTGGACGGGTTATCTACATGTTAACACCCTTTTCTAGCCAGGGTGAGACTAAGGACTTTATTTAATGAGTTCTTCACTAAATAAGTTCCTATTACCATGTCAGATTCTCACATGGCTAACCTGAGCCACTGAATACATTCAGTTTTCCCAAAATTATTATTTGCAGCATATTAGAATATTATCTACGCCACCGAACGAAATAGGCAAATATACAATTCTTTAATTGAATAACTGCACAAAATTTAAAGGGAGCCGTGTGTGAACAAGTTCTGTAATGAACGGAAATTGTGAATAATAAATTTTATACATATAAGTAACAATAAATGTAATACATTAACACACTTGAGTGCTGAACCATGTCACAAAATAATATAATGTTTCCTGCAGCAAATACACATGGTTGCTTTCTAATCATTTTATACAAATTACTCTAATTTGGCAAATGATTTTATGGATCATCCCTTTGCTAAGTAATGCATTTAACTTTTTATACAACTTTAAACAAACTGTTAATACTGTGTGGTCTCTCGCTAAGCCCAAATAACCCACAAAAAATAATAATTGATGTAAAATGCGTGTAAACGTTAACTCAATAACACAGTATACTATAACTTCAATTAGGCTAGAAAAAAGATAATACAAAAAAAAAAGTTAACACTGCCTACCGATTTGAAAATAAAAGTAGAAAGTCAGTCGAGCAGGTACTGAGTAAATTAAGCAGATTTCCCACATATTTCCCACATGCTGCAATGAAACACGACTAACATCATCTTAGTAATTATTCTCTATTATTAAAAATAAATCTGATGGGTAGAAGTCGGGGCTCACTGAAGGCTAAAATCAGGAAAACGGGAATAACTCACTGAATATATGAGTTGCGAATAAAATTATAGAGCAACAATTGTAGATCATCAATCGTTAAACGAGATTGGTTTTACAAAAAAAAGTCCGTCACGCAGGGGCTGCGTAAGCTAAGCAAATTTCCCACGTAAAGTTATACAATAAAGAAATCTCTATATGAGAGCCGATCAGTTACGGAGAAACGGAATAGAAGCGGCCATAGCTCGTCCATTACACTTAATAAAAATGCAAATATCTCGGTTAATGTTCAAGATAGAGAATAAATGTATATAAGAATACTTATAGCCCATTTAATTTGCAATAAAATTGATTTTATACAATTTTTCGATCCGACTTATAGTAACGGAGATATTTCGAAATTTCTCCCCTCTAAACTCACATAAACTTACATAAAACGATTAAATACTTTATTTGGTGACGATTAAAAAAAATTGCGACCGCTAGAGTAACAGACAAATATTTATACATATATATATATATATATATATATATATATATATATATATATACACACACAGTTTTGAACGGACCTCATTTTCGGCATCTCCTAGGTAGGACGATGGACATTTGAAGAAAAAATTCGAAAATCGCGCCAAGAGTACGACCTCAATAGCCTAACCTTAAGGGAAATCTGCTAAAACATTATTCGATCCAATTCATAATAAGATGCACAATAAGAGATATACTCGTATTGTTGCCTCCACCTATTTTGCTACGATATCTGCCGTTAGCTACTTTGAACATTAGAGTTGAATTAAACTGTTAAATATTGAGTATAGTAGAGACCAAATACACATTTTGGAGTCAAGAAAAGAAAATTTCTATTGGTGACGTCATCATCTACAAATTTGGATGTACCTGACACAGGAATCGTTCAATGAAAACAATATTTGGTATTTAAACTTCGAATAGGCTAGTTATATCAAGAATATTAGTTTATTTTCAATATGACATGAAGAGTGGGGGTTTGCAGAAGACAGGAAGCAATGAAAAAAAGTCCGTCACGCAGGGGCTGCGTAAACTAAGCAGATTTCCCACGAGAAGTTTTACAATAGAGAAATCTGCCTAATAACAGCTGTAGTAGTAAGTAACCTCTAAACCTATTCACGAGAGGGACGAATAATTACAAAAACGGCCGCCAGAGCTCACGGCGGAAAGTCCGAACATAGCCACTGCTGCCGAGCACATGCAGAATACAAATGCAAATATCCCCCCCCTCTAAACCCCCCCATCCCCCTGGTCCGATTTCAGCGGTTAACGAACTTTATCTTCTATTTTACATAAAACGATTAAATTCCGAGTTTGGTAACGATCAAACAAAAATTGCGACCGCTAGAGCGTTAACAGACAAATATATATATATATATATATATATATATATATATATATATATATATATTTTTTTTTTATTTTTTATATTTTTCTTTGCACATTACCCATGCACAAAGGGCGTTTATTTGCTACATGTACCATACTATTACAGTATATAACATGTATGTTCTTAATACATAGTGTTTTGTATACAAGAAATGTTCATAAATTTGTTCTTGAAGTTAATAAAAGAAATAAATTAAATAGAAAAATAAAATAAAAATAAATGAAAAAGTAAAAAAAAAAAAATGAAAAACAAAAAAAAGTTAAATAAAAAACGTACATAATGAAAGAACAAACAAAGTAACAAAAATTAGTACGCATAATAGTCAATTCCAAACAATCCAATAACATGTTAGTTTCACTTCATTAAGAAAGTTATGCCACCCATTCTATTGCATTATTCTTGATGTAAGCGTTTAAAATAAGGAAAAAAAAAATTAAGGAAGACAAATTATTATTCTTTAAGTAAGATGTTTAGGATGTCCGTTGTTTCTATTAATGCTTTAGAAAAATGCCTAAATACTAATGAGTATTTTTTAAACAAATACTTTGGATTTATTGGCCACTGGTCATTGTTTTTGATAAGTGTTTGTTGGAGTGTGTTTCGTAACTGTGTAGTCAGTGTGCAAGTATAGATGAGGTGTTCTATAGTCTGTTCACTCGTTCTGTCACAGGGGCAGTTTTTGTCATTTAGTATTTTGAATCTATGTAAGTAAGATTTAGTAGTTCCGTGTCCAGTGAGTACTTGTGTGGAGTAAAAGTCAGTAGCAGTACAGGTGTTGAGGTATTCCTCAATATTTGGGATGAATGTTTTTAAATGCTTGCCTTTCTCTGTTTTGTCCCATCGCTCCTGCCACTGTTTTATTGTGTCCGTGCGTAACGTGTATTGTAGACTTTGTTTTGTTATGTTGGAGTATGTAATGGGAATGTTTTGGTCCTTGGATGCATTTTTTGCAATTTTGTCAACTAATTCGTTTTCGTAAAGTCCGGCATGTCCTTTGACCCAAGTCAAATATATTTTTGTATTGTTGTTTTGAATGTCTATAATTAGTTGCCTACTGTGTTCTGTCAATGGGTCATGTATGTCTGTATTCATTAGTTTTTGTATTGTTACCTTGCTGTCTGTGTTTATAGTTATTTCTGTAATTTGTTTATTATTTAGTTTTACGTATTCGAGTGCGTTCATTAATGCAAGCGCTTCAGCTTGGTTGTTTGTACATGAAGGTCCTAGTCGGTATTTAAGTACGTCAGTGAGTATATTCTTATGAAAGACAATAAAAGCGCATCCTACATATTTTTTGTCCTTGCTTCCGTCTGTGTAGATTTGAAATTCTGTTGTGTGAGTTGGAGTCAGTTCTATGTGTGGGTGTATAGCAGGATGTGTCCATTTTGAGTAGTGTAAGGGTTTTTCAATGTCGGATGAGTTAATGTTTTGTATATGTGTGTTTTCATGTAGTAATAAATATTGTGTTTTTTGTTGATTTGCAAGTAATGAGATGGGTGTAATTCTCGCCAGAACACAGGCAGCTTCATATGAAATTGTTCTAAATCCCTTTATTATCTTCAAAGCCATCAGTCTCTGAACTCTCTCCATTTTCCTTAAATTGTATTGCCGCTGTAAACCTTCATGCCAAGCAGTGATGGCGTAAGTCATTGCAGGTTGTATTGCTGCAGAGTATATAGTCCGTAATGTGTCTGTTTGTAGTCCCCAAGTCAGTTTTGTTGCTATTGAAAGTAGGTTTATATGTTTCAATAGTTTTGTTTCAAGATGTTGAATGTGGGCGTTCCAAGTTAGTTTACTGTCAAAAATTATTCCCAAGTATTTAATTGTGTTTCCTTTAGTAAGTGTTTGTCCTTGTAACCTGATGTCAAATGATAGAGTTGTCCTTGATCTGCTAAATACTGTGTAGGATGATTTGTCTGTATTGAATTTCAATTTGTTTTTATATATATATATGTATATATAATTTTGAAATTAACTCATTTTGGTTATCTCCTGGGTAGGACCAATGGACAATTGAGGATTTTTTCCCCATAATCTCATCAGGAGTAAGTACTCAATAGCCAATTTCCTTAAAGGGAAATATGCTAAAAATCCAATATTTAGAGAATTTTACTGATTATATTCTATATCATTCTACCCGTTTATGGGAAGTCATTTCTGTTATGAGTTCTGATGAAAGCCAGACGCTGTTGACGCACGCACACGCACGCGTACTCACACACACTAGTATCACGTTTCATGATGGATACACGGCGATAAGTGAATTGAGGAGTGGTTGGGTCACGCGACCATACAGACAGCGCACCCGTCATAATGGATAGATGACCTGAGGAAACTGGAAACCACTGACGCGTATCGGATAGTATCCAGTGCACCAATGGAAATATACAACTAACTAAATAACCCCCCCCCCCACTCGGATAATGATTACAGCCCAAGGATATGGTGTCCGCTCTTGATGTACAGTACATTTCAAATTCAATTATGAATTAATTAATATCGTTTCGAATTTCGTTTCAAGCATGAAGCTTCCTACCGATGCATTTTATGAAGTAATATTCATAAGTTATGATAACATAATTTTGAAACATAAGTTTTCTATTAAATTCAGCCGAAAAATGTACGATGTACCTACAGGTATGACTTGCAGCAAGGTCTCAAGAATTTTGAAGTGCTCACGTTTGATTGGGTTGGCAAGGATCAGTCAATAATTGGCATTCCTGAGATAAACCATTTTTTTCTCAACTATTACGAACACATTCTACTTATATCTGTGAACTCAAGATTGACATGAAACTATGCAGGTGGAACTATGTATTACTTTGACAAATAACTACTACGTAATTACTTTAAAATAAATTAATTCTAAGGAAGTTTTTTGAAGTAAACACTTTCTGGATTCGTTCAAGAATACCTTTGCGTTCCTTCGTTTTAAATATTTTTGTTGACTACACCTTTTATGTCGCAGCATTTTTCAATAAAACGTGCCGTTTCTGAAACAAACATTTGTGCATTTTACGGCTACAGGATTCATCAAATCGAAAATTACACAGATATAAACTCGTTTTAGAATTTGATTATCTACAAAAATCAAATTAAGGAAATTCAAGTATAAAACTGAACTCGAAGCCAAAACTATTTCAGAGCCTACCTTCCCTGGCTTACATAGTTGTTGGCTCCGAAATGGACAATCTATCTCCAGTATTGGTTTTAGCAGATTTCCCTTAAGGGAAATCAGCTATTGAGGTCGTACTCATGACGCGAGTTATGAAAAATTTCCTCAAATGTCCATCGATCCTACCCAGGAGATGACGAAAATGAGGTCTGTTCAAAATTATATATATATATATATATATATATATATATATATATATATATATATATATATATTTGTCTGTTAACGCTCTAGAAGTCGCAATTTTGGTTTGATCGTTACCAAACTTCATATTTAAGCGTTTTACGTAAAAAGAAAGATCAAGTTCGTTAATGGCTGAAATCGGACCAGTGGGAGGGGGGTTTAGAGGGAGGATTTTTTGAAAATTCGAAAAATCTCCGTTATTATGCGTCGGATCGAAAAATTGTATAGAATCAATCTTATTGCAAAGTAAATTTACTATAAATATTGTTATATACATTTATTCTGTATCTTGAATATTAACCGAGATATTTGCATTTGTATGCATGTGTGTGGTCGGCAGGAGTCGGCTATGTTCGGGACTCTCCGCCGAGAGCTAGTGCGGGCCGTTTCGGTAACTATTCGTCCCTCTTGAATAGGTTTAGAGATTCCTTACTACTACTGTTGTTATTAGGCAGATTTCTCAACTGTATAACTTCACGTGGGAAATCTGCTTAGTTTACGCAGCCCCTGCGTGAAGGACTTTTATAGGATTGATAACTTAAAATAGCTGGTCGGAGTGTTCTCTTATTCATTTCTATCCTGTGCGGAAGTAAGGATTTCATTTATTGAGTCGGCAAATAAGTAAATTTCCATTGACCAAGCAGGAATTGAACCCACGACACCTCGGCTATTCGTAGCCTCAGCTAGTTATTGCCAGCATAAGTAGCGTCTGCTAGGCGGGATGTAGTTGAGACGATGGCTGATCGCTGTCTAGCACGTGACCTCAATATCCTCAGACTATTAGAACACCCTCACCCTCACTCTGGATATATATATATATATATATATATATATATATATATATATATATATACATATAAATTTGAACAGATCTCATTTTTGTCATCATATGTGTAGGACCCATGGACATTTGAAGAAATATTTCAAAAATCGAGTACGACCTCATAAGCTGATTTCTGCTAAAATCTTTGCGTGTTTGTTAAGCAATGGTTGTAAGCATATTTGTATTTATTTAATACTATTATAAGTAGGTTTACTTCATATCCAACAGAATTGTTGAGCAAATTGCAAGAAACACACACACGACTATGTGCACAAATATACCCGTTAATATATAAAAATACACCACTCAAACTGACTTGCGCAACCCTACTTTACAAAACACATATACTACCTATATCATAACATACGCATGCCCAGTTTGGCTGGGCATCAGTAACTTACACAAAAACAAAATACAGTCCTTCCATAAGAAACAAAGTACTTCAACGAGTGCTCCCGAAATGAGGGTCTACGCCTCGAGGCATGTACCAAAACATCTTAATTTTGTAAAAATCAATGTAACAATTTGTGTATAATACCTTAGTTGTATTGGGCCATAATAAAATTTTATTTACTATTATAAGTCGGTTTACTGTAGAAAATTGTACTTCTCTAATGAAAAAAAAAAAAGAAAAAAAAAAAACCTTCCATCAGTTGATAGAGGAAAAGAAGAGGCGAGGCACAGAACGAGGGTTAAAAACGTTTTGATAAAAATAATGAAGAGAGAGAAGATAAAGTGAAAAGGGCAGAGATAAGGACATGAAACATTGTCCTCACCTAATTAGAAATAATCTACACTCCTAGTCCTATCTTAGAGTTGGAAAGGACACGGTTTTTTTTACCCAGCTAGAAGTTGGGGGGGAGGTGGCGCCCTCTACCAGATTTATGGCTGGAGAATGCATATCCTGAGGGGCGAGCAGCGACCAAGGGGACGGCGAGGGGGAAAAGTTGTTGACATGAGAAATGATTAAAGTTAATTGAAGTTATTAATTATGTCTTACATAAAAAATAAAATTAAAAAAAACTAGCGGCGAGATAATAAATCAAAGGTTATTTGAGAAAAGGGGCTGATATTATTGGGTATACTTTGTTGACATATGTTTCCTTATCAGTACATTTCGGGCGGGAGAAGAAACTCACTGATAACAGGGCTCCAATTACCAGCCGGACAAGGGCCTTATTTTCCATTTCAATTATCTCTCCAAGGATGAGCTTCCCAAGCTGAGAAATTATCTGGAATAATTGTAAAAAACCATGAATAATTCACGGAGCTTTTTTACCGGGTGGGCTCGTTATTCACAGCTATTCTGTTCAGCTCGTCGTGATGCTATTTGCAAAACAGCTCTTCCCCGTTTGAGTAATGTATTCGCTGTTCAATTACTCAAGTCAATCAGTCTGCATAATTGTCCTTAAACAGTCCTTACTGCAATTCATTGTCTCCGTTTATATTGTTTTATTCATAATGTGAAGTCTCAGGCAATCATAATCATCATCACGATCAAAAGGATACGAATTGTACATAACTATCTATGGCGAAAGGTCTAGTTAATTTAAATAAGTCATTTTTTTACGATTCACTACGAATTTTAGTTGAAACTATTGTGTTCTTACAGAAGCTGCTCTTTTAACATTACAATACCCATTCAAATCCATAAGATGCTTGATGTGTTCAAAATAGGATTTTCTAGGCCTGTCTCTTCCCCTATGACCAAGAACTTTACCTTCAAATATATTTGAGGTGAAATCGCTTTTCCATGGTCTTCATAAGACTTATTTTTTTTTCACTTAACTGTTTTAGAACTACCACGTTGGTTTTTTTTTGTAAGGACAACATGTCCTGGTGATTCTACTCAAAATCAAATACTCCATCGCTTCCAATCTATTAGCAGATTTCCCTTAAGGGAAATCAGCTATTGAGGTTGTACTCATGACGGAATTTTCGACATTTTTCTTCAAATGTCCATCGATCCTACCTAGTAGATGACGAAAATGAGGTCCGTTCAAAACTGTATATATAAATATATATAAAATCTATCTATATATAATATATATATATATATATATATATATATATATATATATATATATATATATATATATCTATATATATATATTTGTCTGTTACCGCTCTAGCGGTCGCAATTTTTGTTTAATCCTTACCAAACTTCATATATATATATATATAAAGAAAGATCAAGTTCGATAACGGCTGAAATCGCACCAGTGGGAGGGGGAGGATTTTCGAAAATTCGAAATATCTCCGTTACTATACGTCGGATCGAAATATTATACAGAATCAATCTTATTACAAATTAAATTTACTATAAATATTGTTATATACATTTATTCTCTATCTTGAATATTAACCGAGATATTTGCATTTTTCAGTTTTCACCAAACCGCCACTTCTACTCATGTTACGTAAACAATACTCTGATACATAATAAATCACATTATTGGAAGTTTAAATACCAAAAATTGTATTCAAGAGACGTTTATTATACGAGATACATGCAAATATTCACTGGTGACTCCCCCCCTCCCCATCTTAAAGTTTTGGACTTCTAAAATTTTATTGATTGAGATAACAATTATTCTGACTTATTATTAATTACAGTACTAGATATAGTAAATAGTTCTCAATAAAATTAATGTGTTATATTCTGATATATTTCAGTAATTGTTTTCCTTTCCGGTGTGAGGCGGGACCCGTTTTTTTTAATTTCCTTCATTTACAGACAGTACGTAAAATAACATATCAAAAATCACATTTTGCATTTCCTGTAAACCGTTAATGATCTAGGAAACTCCAATTTGTCTATCTTGTACAAAATCCAATAATGTTGTAATGGCAAAAAACCACGGGAGTAGAAGGGAAATATCCTTTCTGACTATGCTTTAAAATCATTCATTCATATTTAGTACTGTTGTAGCACCTACTTCAGAATTTCCTTGAAATGGCGTCTGATATAACAGCTTATTGTAAATATGAAATGAGTAGGAGTGGGGCTTTACTGGAGTCTCAAAACTAAAAATTCGAAATATATCGGTCAATATGCAGTGTAGAGAAACTTAAATTTAGTATAAGTTTAGTTTTAACCATTTCTCGATCTGACTTAATAACGAAGATATTTCGAACCTTCGAAATTTCTCTCGCATATAGACATACGCACACACACACACACACACACACACACACACACACACACGCACGCACACACACACACACACACACTCACATATATTTATATCTGTCAGTTAACGCTCTAGCGGTCGCAATGTTTGTTAGATCGTTACCATAATCGATGTTTGAACGTTCTATGCAAAATGAAAGATCACCTTCTTTATGACGAAAATCCAAACAGCGGGGGGGGGGGGTTAAGAGGGGACGAATTTAGAAAATTCTTAATGTCTTATTATGCGTCGGATCAAATAATTGTATATAACCAATCTTATTGCAAATGTAATGTTCTATAAATGTTGTTATGTACGTGTTTTCACTATCTTTATTAATAACCGAAATATTACCATTTTTTAGTTTACTTCAGTAAGCTGCTATATTATGAAGCACATTATTTGATGCATATACCAAATACGTGACACACGTGAGAAATCTGCTCACGCAGCCCCTGTGTGACGTTCTTTTTTGGTTTTTTTATTGAGGTCGGCTCTCTTTGCCAAAGGTAGTATAGGAATATGTTAGGTTAGTGAAATCTCATGAAGAGGCTTCGTATGATGTGAAACATTTAGAGATGATTGTTAATGAATGACTTGAAGAAGAAAATTGAGAATTTGCCTACAAAATCACCATTTCTATTCCATGCATATTTGATTAAGAGTAACAACGTGAAATCTGCTTAGTTAATGGAGTCCCTGCTATATTTTTCTCCATCAAAATGAAGACATTGCTAGTGTGTGAGCGCGGGTAAGACCAATGTAATTAATTATTTGTTTTTTAATTGAGATCACTAATTGAGGAGCACATGTTGTGGTGTGTGCAGCACTAATAGAGACGAGGGGAGCCGACCTCCCGCCTCGGGAGATGAAAGAGAGCGACAGACCATTAAGGAGAAGAAGAAGACACTGCCTTGTCAGCTGTCATCCTACAATACCCAGTTAGTCAGATATCAGCCGTCGGCTTCAACCCCTTAGCGATTTATTAAAGAAAAAGCTGTGTAAAAAGGGCACTTTACAAGCTGTCCTCTTCAATTTCCACAGATTCTCTTTCTCGGTTCGTGGGGGGGGGGGGCTTCTTGGTGGTGGGGGGGGGTTCTAAATTTAAAGGATCCTGTCGGTCCTTGTTGGCAATCAGCTATAATTCACTTTCTCCCGATGGGGGTGGAAACGGTTCTGATGCTGAATAATTTAGAACGACGCCTCTCTTTACCGCAAGATATTCATGCTTGAATCTATCAAGTGTAGTTAATCATTTTAGCAGATTTGCCTTAAGGGAAATCTGCTATTGAGGTCGTACTCATGACGCGATTTTCGTAATTTTTCTTCATATGTCCACTGATCATGTAACGGCTGAAATCGGAGGAGGCGGAGGGAGGTTTTAGAGGGAAGGAATTTCTCTTCGAAATATCTCTGTTACTTTACTATACGGATCGAAAAATTGTATAGAAACAGTATTTGCACAAATATAAAAGGAGAAATACTCCGATATGTTCCAGCAGAGAGAACAAGGAAACAGCGATGCATGTTTTCACCAGTTGTACATAATATGATGCGGCTAAAATCCATCTGATGCGGGCAGTATATAATTATTCACCAGAACCTGCGGATATGGTCAGCACACAGGAATACACGAATGCATTTAAAAGTAAAGAATAGAAACAGTACTGAAGTATTGAATATTAACAGAGATATTTGCATTTTTAAGTACGTGCTGACAAAGGACGAGATGAGATCTGCTAACTTCGGTATAAGTCGTGAGTTTCCGCCAAAAGCTAGTTCAACCGTATCCGTAACAGTTTGGCTCTTTGAAATTTCTCTATTGTAAAACTTCACGTGAGAAATCTGCTTAGTTTACACAGCCCCTGCGTGACGGACTTTTACTAATTTCCAAATGGACATTTGAAGACATTTTTTCGCGTCACGAGTACAACCTGAATAGATATTGGTTAATCACAAAACTTTTTTATGGCTCCTCACAATTTTATTTCTTATAAACGCTGAGTGCTTTCGGGGACTAAATCCCCATCCTCAGAGCTACAAAACAATGTAACACCATAATTAAGGAGTCGCAAAAAATCAGTTCTTAAAAATGTTTTACATAGTTGGTCATATAACAAACAATCTATAACATTATAACAATTTTACAATAATAACACCTATATTCAAAAACACAATTACAATTAAAATTAAATATAAAAAATTAATAATTACTATTTAAACATTAAAATGATATTATAAGCAAAATTACCGCCAGAGCGTAGGGCGATCCTATAGACTTGCTACCAGGCTAAACCCTGCCGATGCACTGAGGCCAAGGGGATCATTCCAAGCCGCTAGGGAGGGGGCAGAGACAAGTCTGGACATGAGAGACGCGTTTGTCTATAGGATCGCCCTACGCTCTGACGGTAATTTTGCTTACAGGTATATATAAGGGACTCTCATAGTACCCCGAGAGTTCACATTTAACCTTTTCGCTTTTACAACCCAAAAGTTTCTCAACCACTCCTTAAAGTAGAGCGCATCGCTCAGTACAAGGAGACTACCAGCTCAAACCCACATAGGGCTTACAAGGTCCTACATTTCCTTGCTTAACATTCATTTTAGAGGTAATCTGGACTCTGATATAAAAAAAAAAAAAAAAAAAAAAAAAAAAAAAAAAAAAAAAAAAACAAACCGAGAGTTCAGTTTACGGTCAGACGTCTTGATGGTCACATCAGTGCTACAGTGCGACTTAGTGCAGTGCGGTAAAGTGTTTTTATAAGATGAACAGTGTTGTGCCGTGACTGTAAGTAGCAGTTTAGTGCCGTGTTTAAGACAGTGCAGTGCCGCGAAGTAAAGGACAGTGCAGTGCCGTCTTTTGTGAATTTCAGTGACCGTGAGTGAATTATTGGACTGTGAAATCTGAAGAACAGTGACACTATCAGTGTAATACTGTGAGTAGTAATAATCAAGAGTATTGTGCATTGTGAAATAAATAGTGCAGTGATAAACTGTGAAACTTGTGTGTGTTTAATTTTGCAATCCAAATGAACTCTTATTAACGTCTATTACTGGTTTTGTAATAAAAACGTAACAATATTTTCTTTACGGTAAATCCGTCATGAAATGCCCTAGCAGTCGCAGTTATGGTTTGATCGTTACTGAACTCCATACATAAACGTTTTATATAAAAATAATGATTCGATGAAGTTCGTTAATGGTTGAAATCGGACCAGTTAGAGGGGGAGGACTTGGAATAGTGGTAATTTAGAGGAGGTGGGGTTCCAAAATTCAAAATATTTCAGTTATTTATAAGTCGGATCGCAGAATGTAATAGAACCAATCTTGCTAAATTATTGATGTTCAACAACTCATGTTCTATGCATTTTTCTTGAGTCAAGTATCAACCGATTTATTCGTACTTTCTTGTTGTCTGCCGTCAGCAAGCCCCCTCCTTTCTACTCATCACTTTATGCAAGCACAGGGGAAATCTGCTTAGTTTACGCAGCCCCTGCGTGACATCCTTTTTATTTTCCCATGTAATCCTCCCACTTCCCATCTTCTCGTTCTATTTCAGTCGTTCATCAACTTGTTGTTTAGTTTTACATATAAAACTTGTATATCCCGTTCGGTAGCGAATCGATTAAAAATTAATAATAGCTGATTTCCATAATCATAAAGTGCTAAGACTTAATAATTCCAAAAGATAAGTCCCTTATTCAACAGAAAATAGAAATTCGTAAAAGAAGACATTATTAATCCCAATTAAAAGTGTGTTCCTAAACTGATAACGTTATCAGTTTTCGCGGGCTTTTTGTGAGAGCGGGAAAGCCGCCTTAGGAATAGAAGGGCGGGTAATGGATACAGGAGACTGGTCACTGTGGCTAATGGCTTCATGAATATTTAGAAACCGTCACTCTGCCCGACATCCACCACTTCAAGCCACTCCCGGGCTTTTTCGCTTTTTTTTTGGCGGCAACTGTTAATTCTCGATATCGCCGGCAGAGAGCACTCATGGTTTCCAGTTTGGTTTCACTCCCCCGCACACACCTTCATCTTTAATGCATGCCTTCCCTCGTCCTAGATAGTGCTCTGTATTGCGAGAAAATAATTTGGTTATCTGTTTCTCCAATTGGTTTGAAGGCTTTTTCTTTTTCTTTTTTTTTTCTTTTTTTCGTATACAAACGGCGAATTTTTTTTAAGTGCTTCTCCTGTCTTGCTGTTTTATGCAAACACTGGGTTAAAACTCGCTTGTCTAGCTCAGTGGTATTTTTAGGTTTACAAAATAAAATTAATTCCTTTCTCTGTAATCATTTTTTGGACATGATATAAAAAAACTGGATATTTTAGTGTGGCTGCAATTGAAATGTATAAAAGAAGGAAATATCTGGAATATATTTTTATTTGAAACATTTAGCCAGACACTGGCCCATTTATATACAGGCACTTTTTTTTTGGTTTTAGATTTTACATAAAAACTCTCTGAGATCGTTACAATAGAAATTGGATGTAAACACGTTACGTCCTATTATACAACAATTAAAGATATATTAAAGGCCTACGTGCTATGTGAGAGAGAGAGAGAGAGTGAGTGTGTGTGTGTGTGTGTGTGTGTGTGTGTGTGTGTGTGAGAGAGAGAGAGAGAGAGAGAGAGAGAGAGAGAGAGAGAGAGAGAGAGAATAGGAAGGGGGATGCATTTAGTGAAAATGTCGGGCACGCAGGAGCTGCGTAAACTAAGCAAATTTCACAGGAGCTGGTATAGCATACACATTTCGCGTTTGAAGTTCTGAACTTGGATTGATAAAAATAGAAAAATAGTGTAGAAATGAATCATTTAGAACTATGAAAAAGGTAAACAGTCTCAGAGCTGATTGAGAGGCATAAAGCGTTCAGGAGTGATTCATGAAGACTAATGAAGACGTTAGAGGCAGAGAGGTAGATAGGTCCAGAGATACGAGATGCTTCTTCCTACCTCTATGTGTTTTTAATGACCTTGCCTGCTTATCTCCCTGTTTCGGGCGCCACCTAGTGCGCTGCACATTCTCTCTCTCTCTCTCTCTCTCTCTCTCTCTCTCTCTCTCTCTCTCTCTCTCACACACACACACTCATCTACCCCCTAAATATTTAGATGACATGTTAAGATTTAGTAAATAATGAAGCGCCACCCCTTCTCGGCACCCTCTTCAAGTCTCACATACATTATTTATCGACAGGCCTTTAGCCCTCTTTAAGGAGAGTGAAATATAGCAGGAATATTCGGAAGAAATGGAATGAATTCCTTGCCAAAACTCTATATCTGCATTTCAGATCTACTATTGGCATTTTAAAACATTTATGCTATTTGAATTTTGACATAGATAAAACGCCCTCATGTACAATAATATTTCGCAGATTTCCGACATAAAGTTTTACAATAGATAAATCTATATACTTGTAATACTTGACACTACCGTGAATATTAGGTGAACAAGTACAAATGGAAATGAGAATTCATTCAGTTTCAATTTTTACAATATCAATAACGGAAGGCGTCTGAATTGTAAAAAAAAAACCGAAAAAAACCCGGTAAGTCCGGCTGTATTGATAGATAGAAATATTCTTAACCAGAAAGAAAAACAATATCTGAAATATATGTGATTAAAAGATATTAATTCCCGTTTACGTATATCTAGTATCCATTTTTTGAAGTGCTGGATGGTGAAGGAATTATTATCTCAGGTAAGAAAAAACGCCTCGTTCCTTCACTATTCTTTATTTGTTGCGACAGAGCGCTTTCAGAGCATACGCTCCATCATCAGTGCCCTCTTCACAATGATGTGACAGGAACCAAGGATCCCCAGTCACAGGGAATCCTTGGTTCCTGTCACTTTGAAGAGGGCACTGATGATGGAGCGTATGCTCTGAAAGCGCTCTGTCACAACGAATAAAGAACAGTGAAGGAACGAGGCGTTTTTTCTTACCTGAGGTATATGTAGTACTCGGATTTATACTCTATTTCATCTAGCAATTGAGGGTGGCTGAAGTTCTTTAAGGCCTATAATGCCAACCATATATATATATATATATATATATATATATATATATATATATATATATATATATATATATATATATTGTTGCGAAAATTAAATAGATGAATAATCCTTCAGAGAGAGAGAGTCGCGTATTTGGAAAGTGTGACGTAGATCAAAGCAGCCGACAGAAAGTTCTAGCCTCTATAGACTCGTCTAGCCCAGCCTCGAATGAACGAGACAATTCCCCTTTGATGTATGCCGACAACCTATAAAGAGCGGCCAGCTGCGAGCCAGTCAGTTTTTATTCTCACCTGTCTTGATGTTCACATCAGTGCTTCAGTGCGACTTAGTGCAGTGCGGTAAAGTGTTTTCTTAAAGAAGAACAGTGTTGTGCCGTGACTGTAAGTAACAGTTTAGTGCCGTGTTTAAGACAGTGCAGTGCCGCGAAGTAAAGGTCAGTGCAGTGCCGCGAAGTAAAGGACAGTGCAGTGCTGTCTTTCTGTGAATTTCAGTGAATTATTGGACTGTGACTCATTGAAGAACAGTAACGCTATCAGTGTATACTGTGAGTACTAATTAAGAATAATCACCAAGTTTATTGTGCATTGTGAAATAAATTTTGCAGTGATAAAAACTGTGAAACTTGCGAGTATTTAATTTTGCAATCCAAAAGAACTCTTATTAAAAACGTTTATTACTGGTTTTGGTAATACAAAAACGTAACAATATATATATATATATATATATATATATATATATATATATATATATATATATATATGGTAATATTCATAACAAGCAGCTCGAAAATCCAGTATTTTGTCTACTTCAGTGAGAGTTTTCTTGTAAATTATTTTTTGCTGAAGTTTATCAACTTGAGTAATAAGTTCACTAGGCTTAGAGGACTTTCTGAGATGTCATATTCTGCATTAACGCCTCAAGTAAATGTCAAAAGGATATATAAGCTTAAAAGTTTGATCCGGGATTTGGTAAGTGGTCAGTCGGAGGTAAGTTTGCCCAAATCCTGGAGACGACTGCCAGGAAGATGAAGAATTATGTCGGGGTCATGATTTTGTTGACTCCATTTGCAGAGATGTCTAAACCCTGCACGAAGTTGTGGGTTCGATTCCAGAGTGGGTAATAGGAATTTATTTAGTGGCGAACTAGCAAAATGAAATCCTTATTCCCTTCCGGAGGTTTAAAAGGTTAGGAACCTCTTGATAAACCGTCCCGATTAACGTGCATCAGTACTCGTGAATATTCAACAGAATTAACCTCTGAAAGTCAACTTTGTTAGAGATTAGAAAATTAAATATGAGGTCACATGTAAAATCGTAAATATATCCAAAAAAGAGACCTCATCAATGAATGCTATATATATTTTTTTCTTTATTTGTTGGTTTTATTTACAACAATATATAAATACAACAAGTTAATGATATGCCAGAATACTCGTAGTAACAATTGGCTTGGTTATTGACGTGAGGTGGGAAATTGTCCTCTGACAATACCCGTATTGGATTACACCATTCTGGAGTTATACTTTGCGCTTGAAAAGGAGATCTCTGGGCCACTTCCGCTTCAGACGCAGTCTTGGGTTTTCAGGAATATGGCTAGAGAATGGGGAGATTCGACTAATGGATTAGGATGTGCGGGAAGGAGCATCTGATATCGGGATTTGGCGAGGCTATGGACAAAAAGAATGTAGAGGTCATTATGGAGAGTTAAATTGGATACGTAAAATGGGGAATCTGGTGGAGTATTCTGGATTGGAGGGTTTGGATTTTTTAGGAATTTGAAGGTTTAGTGGAAGCCCAGAGTTCAAGTCCGTATGTATATGTTGGTCTGAGTACTGTAAATCAATCGTTAGTTATGCAGTGATAGTTTAGATCTGTTGACAAGAAGTCTTAGTACCGTCGATTCAATTCTTGATTTTCTAATGTGATATGGGGGGCCTAATAAACCTAATTTTGATAATAATGATGTGGACCATTCTCTCATTCATTGTTATTCATTTTTGAACGTCCACTTGACGGAACTGTGGCTAATCAGGACAGGTTATCTACAGGTAACCACATTTTTCTAGCCATGGTGGGTCAACAAACTTTATAAGTGTGATTCTCACTACTTCCTAGTCTAGGTTCACTAAGTTTGATAATAGCAACGCCTTAAATCTAGGAGCTAACCTCAGCTCCTGTATATTTTTCTATAATTGGATTATAATTGTTATTTCTATTTGTGATAGAAGTCACATTTGTAATTGAGACGAAGCTTCTCACAGGCATATAGAGTTGTATTGAAGAATTTTAGTGTTGACGCTCTTACATTTTAGCAGATTTCCCTTAAGGGAAGTCAGCTATTGAAGTCATATTCATGACGCGATTTTCGAAATTTTTCTTCAAATGTCCATCGATCCTGTCCATCGATAGAGGACGAAAATGAGGTCCGTATATATATATATTATATATATATGTATATATGTTACCGCTCTAGCGGTCGCAATTTTTGTTTTATCGTTATCAATCTTAAATATAATCGTTTTATATAAGAAGAAAGATCAAGTTCATTAACAACAAGGGGGATAATTTCAAAAATTCTTAATATCTCCGTTATTATGCGTCGCATCGAAAAATTGTATAAAACCAATTTTATTGCAAATGTAATGTTCTATAAATGTTATAATATACATTTCTTCACTATCTTGATTACTAATCGAGATATTTACTTATTTTAGTTTTTGGTCTTTTGTAAAGCCCCACTCCTACTCATGTCATATTAACAATATGCTATTACGTTATGAAGCACTTTATTCGAAGCCTAAATACTAAATATTTGTCTCATTGGACTTTTAAGTTTTGAGATAAATGAAAATACGTAACGCACGTGGGAAATCCGCTTAGTTAACGCAGCCCCTGCGTGAAGGAATTGTTGATTATATTACATTTTTTTTTTTTATTTATATTTAAATTTTGGTCATCGCTTTGGTTATGAATGGACATTTTCGAGAATGGGGTAAGGGAAATCTGCTAAATAGTTTTTGAGCTGAAACAGCATCCCTTTGCTATTAGCGCTAAGTGGAATCTTATAGCCTTGCCGTATCTCGACATAAAGAAGAAAAATATGTGTCTTTAAAAGGATATAATATTTTTCCCCCTAAAAGGGGGGTTGGGAGCGGGCGTAAGGGTGAGGGGGGAGTGTAAAGGAAGCGATAATGTAGAGTTACCCCCATCGATATGAGGGTGATTTACAACTGTTGCCCAGGGTAATCGGATAACCGATATCAACTAATTTCCTTCTCAGACTCACTGAGGGGGGACCCACCCCACTCCTACAGCCAATAAAATTTCTTGGTGTCTCTGAAATATCTTCGCCCTTGCGAAATACATGTTGGAAAAGGGAGTGAAATATACCTTTAGGCATACCGATACTTTCTAAGTGCCATTTTTATTCAACATTCAATATCATATTATTTTAAGACGCGATTTGACCCCTCTTTAACCAATGACACCCCTCTTTAACCAATGAGACCCCTCTTTAACCAATGAGACCCCTTTTTCAGGCCGAAGGTCGATAAATAAATACTATTTTTCATTGAAATTCTACTGTGTGAGAAATGTGCAAATATTTCAGATCTGATGATTTAAAATTTTGCAGTTTTGACTCGAAAAAGATTATTTAACCTGGACAACAATAAAACAAAAATACTGATAAGTGGATCAATTTTCGCGATACAGGAAGAAATGTATAGAAAAATAATTTTAATAGATCGTGTTTTATAAATAACGGCTATAAAACAATTTTCGATTGAGTTCAACGATAACGGAGATATTACGAATTTTCAATGTTACCTATTCTTTTAAACCTCACACGCCATTCTAGAAAAAGAAAAACAATTTTAGGCCTCAAGGATGAATTAAATATTTAAATTAACTGAATTTGAGTTTTAAATAATTCAGGCAGTTATACATTTCTTCAGCAAATTTTTAGAAATTGCATTTATAAAATAGAAGTTTTTCCTCAAAAGGGCAATTATCATTTCGGCGTTTTACTCCCGTTTTAAATTCTTTTCTTTGGGGCTCAGGTTGGCCGTGCGAGTTAGGGCGGTGGTCCTCGCATGGCAGACCTAGAGTGGCGGGTTCGATTCCCGCCCTGGGCAGTAGAAATTTATTTAGTGACGGACTCACTAAATAAACTCCTAGAGCTCACCCTGGCTCGAAAAGGGTGGTAACCGGTAGATAACCCGCCCCGATTAGAGCCTAGTAGCATAAAGTGGACGCACATAATAATAATCAGTAATTCTTTTCTTGGGTCCGCTAGTAGTAGTAGCAAGCGTCTGTATGTCTGTTCAGTAGTAAAGTCGCAGGAACATTATGATTGATCTGTTAGACCCAATCGATTAAGATAGGAGTTTGTTGTTCCGTGTCCTGTTAATAATTGTGTCAAGTAACAGTCCGATTATGTTAATTTTTATCCTAAATACTCTTTAATGTCCGGAATAAATAATTTTAGATGTCGTCCTTTCGTAGTCATATACCATTTCTGTTGCCATTTATTAATTGAGTCAGTTAGTAATTACGTTTTTAAGTGTGATTTTGTTGTGGAATTTTAGAATTGTAGTATCTTTTGAGGCTGATTTTGCTAATAAATTAGCGAGATCGTTTACCGAAATTCCAGAATGGCTTTTGATCCAGCAAAAGTGTATATGTACATTATTTTGTTTAAGCCTTGAAGTAACTGTCTGATATTTTCTATCAAAGGATCACGAATTGAATAATTTTAAAGTTTAGATGTAGATGAGATTGTTGTAGGGGCGATCAACTGCATGGTTATTACGCCCTTCCATAATTTTAAAGTGATTGTAAAGAGTTGTGGCTATCAGGCTCTCAAATACATGTTTAAATATGCATAATACTCTATCACCCTCATATCACCACAATGTATATAATATACAAGTAATGATAAAATTGTAGTCATAATATGATCATAGCTTAAGCACAAATTATACTAAATTTTAAGGTTTAATGCATTTCAAACCAATAAAAAAACTCAAATGCAAGAAGACTGTTGCATAGACCGAGCAAATTAAAAATACTTTTCAAAAACCGGTTTTAATGGCAATGAAAAAGCTCAAAATATACTATAGAACAAAACCTAGTTATCTGACTGCATTCATGCGAGAAACGTAATAAAGTAAAAAAAAAAAAAAAAAAAAAATGAAGGAAAAGAGGTTTTTGAAGTGACTCTCGTTGGTACGAATTTTAATTTGGATATGAAAATATAATAAGCTTGGAAGTGGTGCAGTGTTAAGCCCTACATACTTGGAATGAAGTTGGTGGAAATATAACTGCCCTGGCACAATCTATTATAGAGCTAACATCGGGAGATGTTTCCGCTCACAACTACTCAACAACTAGTTGGCTTACATTATAATAACACTCGACAACATTACTAACTACTCTTGGCAACTTTTAATTAATAGCAACTACTTGAAAGTGCGCTATGATTCTTCTGGTTAAAAAAATCTGTTTCTGTGTTATTTATATTTTCATTACAGGCTGAGTGCTCTATTCCAAATTTATTTTTTTCAAGTTTTATTTAGCAGATATATTTTAACGGAAAGCAGCAGTTGAGGTCGTACTCATGACGCGGTTTTCGAAAAAGTTCCTCAAATGTCTATCGATCCTACCCAGGAGATGACGAAAATATATATGTATATTATATTCTGTTAACACTCTAGCGATTGCAATGTTGGTATAATCATTACCAATCTCGACATTTAAACGTTTTATGTAAATATAAAGATCTAGTTCGTTAAGGGCTGAAATCGGATCAAGGAGAGGAGGGGGATTCGAAATATATCTGTTATTATATGATGAATGGAAAAAGTGTATAGAGCCAATCTTATTGCAAATTGCATGTTCTACAAATGTGGCTAATACCTTTTTTCATTATCTCGATTATAAACCTAGATTTTTTTAGTTTTCAAACTTCAGTAAACCCCCACACCTGCCATATTAACAATAAGCTGTTATATCCTGTAACACATTATTTGAAGTTTAGATAACAAATATTTTTCTCAATGAATTTATATTTTTTTCACTCAGATAAAAAATATATGGGCATTAACTACTCTAATATATTTACTAACTACTCTTGTCTCATGAATTAGTTTTTCGGAGAAGAGAAGGGTATAGTATACTTAACTTACAATCTGTTACTGTCGTTGAAAAAATACGTATATTAGAATTCATTTTTGAGGTGCTGGATGGTGAAGGAATTATTATCTCAGGTAAGAAAAAACGACTCGTTCCTTCACTATTCTTCTAGAATAGTGGAAGAATAGTGAAGGAACGAGGCGTTTTTTCTTACCTGAGAAATATTAGAATTATTAAGGATAAAATATTAACATAGATATGGATTAATTTATCCAGGTGAGGTACCTGGTATTTCATATCGGAAAGGATTGTTGAGCATTTGAAATTACTTGCTTCTTACATTGTTCTAACAAAAATGTTTAAAACAAAAGTTACTTTTAATAACACAAAAAATCAAATTTTGTTATGTGGACGTTTGCTTTAAAACAAATAGAAAATGAAATATCGCGAAATTCTATTTCAGGCCTCCCTTATAACCTTCCCTCTTGTTTGAACTTAAAACGTTTAATATAGCTTCTAATCATGGAAGAATTAGTGCTAAATCACATATGGAGTTTTGTTCGAGTTCGCTTTAAATAGTTTTTCTTATTATAAATTATATTTTAAGACATTAAAATTGTTAAAGGGGTTGAAAATAGCAGAAATAAATGAGGCAAAAAGATCCCAAACAACCAGTCTACCCCTAAATATTTGTCTACCATCCCTTAGATGGCTATCTTTCCAATTCGGCCACTATCTCAGATCTCTCTTGTTGGAAAGAACGGTTCAATTCACGAAAATGATAAATACTTTTTTTTTAAATTTGTGTTTCCCTTTGTTCTTCCGCCGGCCTGTGTTTGTGTGTTTCGCCATCAAAGGAATATGAAAGAGACCGCCCCGGTTGTATAGAGCCATCCCGACGGGCTTTACAGAAAAAGCTTTGGGCGGTCTTGGACGCAATCAGGAATACGGGTCCCTTATCAGCTGTTATCAGCGGGATGAAAAATCTCCGCCAATCCAGTCTCTCCCCCTTTTTCTTCCCGGGCACAAATCACACCGGCATTCTCCCGAGGGATGAGCTACTTCCCCACCCAATGAGAGCCCATTCCTTCCCCCGAATGATCTGTCGCTCACGAAATTGGAGCCAAATGCAATTCTTCTCAGACGACCATCGCCATTAATAAGTTTAGATGTACTTTCCAAAGAACGATATATACATACATAAATCAATTCTCTGTTCTGAAAACATCAACAGCCAACGCGAACTAAATGCATGAAGAAACAGAAAGAGATGTCCATTATAAGGATTGACTACATCCTTCATTATATCCAAGTATTTGTTTAAGCTCCAGCGATAATACCAAAATAAGCATTCATACTGATGAAGGTGAGCATGAAACTCGAGTCGGTTGTGCCTTTGTAGTTTTTATAAGAGATGAAATAACTGGAATACAAAAATAGAGACTTGGTAAACTTTGCACGAACAATCAGGCAGAACAATTTGCAATAGTTAACTGTACTTAGATAAAAAGCTGCCGTCAACATTTACACTGATAGTCACAACTCTTTAATATCTCTTTAAAACTATGCAATTCATGACACTTCAACAGAAAATGTCAGCCAGGTACTTACACAAGGCAACAGCTAAATTACTAATAGACAAAATTAATAAGTGGCAATAGATATGACTACGGAAGGAAAATACATGAAATTATTTATTACAGACATTAAAGAGTATTTAGGACAAAAATTGACATTAACAGTCTACTTATTACATATCGCAATTATAACAGAGAGAGTGGGAGAGAGTGAGAGAGAGAGAGAGAGGAGAGAGAGAGAGAGTGAGAGAGAGAGAGAGAGAGAGAGAGAGAGAGAGAGAGAGAGAGAGAGAGAGAGAGATGTACAATGCCGTTGAAATACTTGGAATTAATTAATTACTCGATGGCCACAATTATGAGAAAATCATTTACAACGAAATTTTCAATAATGAGAAGTTGAACTAATGTAATACTGCTACATTTCGCTATTTCAATTACACACCCTAGGTATGAACTTTGTTAAACAATAGGAAATTTACTTACATCGCATAATGTTAGTGCCGATAGACCTTGTGCTTTAGTAAAGAAATTGGTTGGAAGACTTCATGTTATTAATACCCGTCTAGAAGATTAAATTCGTTAATCACCAAAACTTTTTTATGGCTCCTCACAATTTTATTTCTTATAAACGCTGAGCGCTTTCGGGGACTAAATCCCCATCCTCAGAGCTACAAAACAATGTAACACCATAATTAGGAGTCTAAAAATCAGTTGTTAAAAATGTTTACATAATTGGTCATATAACAAAAACGTCTATAACATTATAAAATTTTTTACAATAATAACACCTATATTCAAAAACATATTTACAATTAAAATATAACAAATTAATAATTACTATATAAACATTAAAATAATATTATAAGCAAAAATTACCGTCAGAGCGTAGGGCGATCCTATAGACTTGCTACCAGGCTAAACCCTGCCGATGCACTGAGGCCAAGGGGATCATTCCAAGCCGCTAGGGAGGGGGCAGAGACAAGTCTGGACATGAGAGACGCGTTTGTGTCAGTCTGCACATTTACATTGTCTTTATTTATGGCTTTATTTATGGCTAAGATTAAATTCGTTAATTCCCCGAGTTGGACCAATAGGTGTGGGGGTTGGTAGGATGAGTATTGGTAATCGCTTTCCATCGGCGAAGTGTTAATGTTAGCGAGTGCTAATAGCCTCATGGAATTATAAAAGACGACGTATGGAATCAAACGTGACACCTGCGGCATCAAAACGATTGTGAATTTCATTTGTGCTAAAGATATTTGGGTGCTTAACTAAAAGGAGGGTGAAGGCAGTTAACACTTTGCCTGCAGACAATCCACACCATCCTCGAATTCACTTTCCTTAAGAGGACAATGGGGCTTTCTTTTGTTGTAAGCGGCTCCCTTTCCCCACCCCCCGCTGGTGGAATTCTTATCAGAGCTCCCCCTTCTCGAGTCGTGGGCCAAGCAATTAAAGTGGGTTTAGCGCCGAGCTGGGGGTAGCTGAGACTGGTGAGGAAAGAAGGGTATCAGGAGGTTTCAGGTTGAGCAGGCTATCTATAGCAGCAACTCACCCCCTCCCACCCCTATCCCAACCATGATCATATCTAGCCCATATCTCTATGGGACCTCTCCATGCTCAGCAATAAATGGTCGTGCCACGCCAGGGGAGCAGGTCATTTAGCGGCCAACACTTCCATATTAGAGGTGCAACGATAGAACCACATCATTAGCAGATTTCTTGAAGTGCCGTTGAGTTTGAGTCCACTCTTGATGCGATTTTCGAAACATTTCGACCATCGAAGCCTATCGAACCTTTAGAGGAGATGACAAAAATGAAGTCAGTTCAGAACTCTATGTACACACACACACACACACACACACACTAATAAACAAGGTGGGGCAGATGAAACGCATGTTTTTCAATATTATATGACGTGGACACGGTTTGATAAAAACTAATAAAAACAAACATTAAGTGACAGTATTTTTAATGCAGTTTTGCAATATACATACTTTAATTTAAATAATGTCTTGGAGATGACGTCCTTCTTGCTGAATCGAAATTTGGTTCTTCTCCAGAAAGTTACGCATGGCTCTCTCCGACATTTCATTCGGCGCGGCTTCAATTTCCTGACGAATGGAATTCTTCAGGTCATCGATTGTGCGAGGCTTATTATTATATACTTTTGATTTTAAATATCCCCACAAAAAGAAGTCGCACATCGACAAATCGGGGGGGGGGGACTAAACATCACCATATCTCGAAATAACATGTCTTCTCGGTAATGAACACTGGACGCTCCATATCGACTGAAACTGCATTGAATGCGCAGTCTGCCAACATTCATTCAAGGTCAATCTCCACTTAAAAGCGTACTAGCCGTTTATAAAACGCGTTTGTTCTGCTCTACTCTGTATATATTTAGCCGTAAATATTTTTGTTTGACTGCTTCCAAATATATAAGAGTTTAATGTAGGTAGGATGAAAAAATGTAGGCTACGCTTCCACTATAATAATTTAATAACACGGCAAAGCGCTTTCGATGCTGTGCATCATCGTCAGTGCCCTGTTGACACACACAATAATAGTTACAATTTTCTATAAAATATTTTAGGTACATATAACAAAAAAAAACTTTGTCTTGTAAAACGTCTTTGCTCATATAGGGCTTCTTTCATTTAGCTTTAACTGTCTACTTGTACCAACCTAATTTAAAAATAACTGTTGCTGATTGAAATGTTTTATATTTTATTTAGTTCCACGTTAAATTTTATATGTTTTTAACCCAAAGAAAAATAAGTTTTTTGTTATATGTACCTAAAATATTTTATAGAAAATTGTAACTATTATTGATGATTGAAATGTTTTATATTTTATTTAGTTCCACGTTAAATTTTATATGTTTTTAGCCCAAAGAAAAATAAGTTTTTTGTTATATGTACCTAAAATATTTTATAGAAAATTGTAACTATTATTGTGTGTGTCAACAGGGCACTGACGATGATGCACAGCATCGAAAGCGCTTTGCCGTGTTATTAAATTATTATAGTGGAAGCGTAGCCTACATTTTTTCATCCTACCTACATTAGAAGTCACTTCCACCTGCCAGAATACCAACTCAGAATATAAGAGTTTAATGGAAAACTAATGATCAAGTTCGTTAATGGCTGAAGTCAAATCAGTAGGAAGAGTGGAGGAAGGATATTCGAAAATTGGGTGGTATTTCGATTCCAGTTTACATAGGCTTCTTTTTTCGGAAGGGACAGGGAATTGTTGGCGATTTGAGATCATAATCGCCTGATTTGCTTGCTCGTGGGAAATCCGCTTAGTTTAGGCAGCTCCTGCGTGACGGACACTTTTAGCTTTCAGCTATTAATTCAGAGAATTCAGATTTTAATTCAGAGCAATAAATGTGGTACTAAACATTTAATGCACAGTATAAATTTCAACTCCTGTTTACATAGGCATCTTATTAGAGGAAAACGTCCGTCACGCAGGGGCTGCGTAAACTAAGCAGATTTTCCATGTGAAGTTTTACAATAGAGAAATTTCACGAGAGGCGAGCAGTTAATGAAATGGCCGAACTAGCTTTTGGCGGGAGAGTCACTTCGTCCGTTAGCCGCCAGATTTAATAAAAATGCAAATATCTCGGTTAATATTCAAGATAGAGAATAAATGTGTATAACAATATTTTTAGTAAATTTAATTTGTAATAAGATTGATTTTGTACAATTTTTAAATCCGACGAATAGTAACGGAGATATTTGGAATTTTCGAAAATCCTCCCCTCTAAACCCCCCCCCCCCTCCCACTGGTCCGATTTCAGTCAATAACGAACTTGATCTTTCTATTTACAGAAAACAACTAAATATCGAGTTTGGTAACGATCAAACAAAAATTGCGACCGCTAGAGTGGTAACAGACAAATATATATATATATATATATATATATATATATATATATATATATATATATCTATATATAGTTTTGAACGGACCTCATTTTCGTCATCTACTAGGTAGGATCGATGGACATTTGAAGAAAAATTTCGAAAATTCCGTCATGAGTACAACCTCAATAGCTGATTTCCCTTAAGGGTAATCTGCTAAAACTGAGAATAGATGATGCCCGATGAAGAGCTTGTCCGTCACTTGGGAAATCTGTTTGGTTTAAACAGCCACTGCTTGAGATTTTAATATGTTAATTAATATAGAGTACTTCAATGGAGAAAAGTTGGGAGATTATTTCATTCAAAAGAAAATGTGCATAATCTACTAAGCAGATGGACATCCAGCAGAATCAATATAGAATCTGCAAGAGATAGATGATATTATGCGTTGGCATTGGAGTGTAATGCGTTAATTCCAGGCGAGTGGGTATATGCACAATCAATACATGTCTACCTTAAACCTAGATATGGTATATAGGCATCAGATAATGTCTATAGAAGCATAGATCTAGTAGTTCTATAGAAGTTCGATGTTTAGACGGAAGTTCTAGAAATTAGAAAAGCTTTTGACGCAGGGGTTGCGTAGGCCAAGCAGATTTCCCCAAGTGCTGGTCTTTGTAAACTGGGCTAGAAATGACAAGCGGATAAAGTGATCTTATGAAAAATCGCAATATAAGGAGGGTAGTTGGCGACAGATTGAAAACTAAAAAATGTACATATGTTTTTCTATTTTTTTTTTTTTTTTTGGATGGGTTTGTTTACGTATAACATATATGCTGCGGTCAGTTAGTAGTTGAGTCAAATGGTGGGTCATGCCAAGGCTTATTCGTACATTGCAATCTGTTAATATATGATTTATTGTTAGGTATTTGTTGCAGTATTAGAAGTTTTCCACCAAGAGAAATATTTCATTCAATTCTTCAAATGTCCTTCAATCAATCCAGATAATGGAAATCAGGTGTGTTCGATATATATATATATATATATATATATATATATATGTATATATAAGTTAACGATCTACCGCTCGTAATTTTTATTTTATCGACACCAAATTAAATATTTAAACGTATTATGTGAAACTAAAGATCAAGTTCATTAACAGGAAAATCGGACCTGGGGAGGAGGGTGTGAGGCTGTAAGGGAGTAATTTTGAAAATTCAAAATATCTCCGTTATTATACGTTAAATCGGAAAATGTTGTTCTCCACACTTGCTTCTCTATCATGATTATTAACATATATATTTCCATTTTTTTTTTAGTTTTCGGGGTTTAGTAAAAACCCCATAATTTAACAGTTTCATTCAACACTTGTGATCACAATTAAGGAATTGGGTAATTCAAAATTTCTTCGTAGTATGTCACTACAACCCTTGGGAAATCTGCTTAAGTTACGCACGTGAGAGACTCTTTTTATTTGCATATAGGGATGTCTTTCCGCGTCTCTGTGTGGCCGATCCTGAGCCTCGCAAGAACAACTTCCTCCCGTCTAGTACTCCTATGGCACAATAGCACTTCTTAAAGAAAAGGAAATTAGTTCTACAGACTAAGCAGAATTCCGGAATGCTGAACTGAGTTCTGAGGGTGGGGATTCAAAACGAATAATTCCGCTCAAAATCTGAAACTATTTTCGCAGCGACAACAGTTTTTAGCAGATTAAGGGACCACCACTACTGCTGAAGGGATTTTGACTTGAGAGAAGAGAATATATGACATTACTAGCGCGATATTCCAGCACTTGAAAAACTGCTCAGTTTACGCAGACACTGCGTGACGGACATTTTTAAGTTGAACAAGGAAGTAAATATTTAAATAAGGTATACATGATCTCAATGATAGGAAAATTGTTGGAGTCAGCAACGAAATTAGTGTTATTTTCATCAATGAAGTTTGTAGAAAGGTATTTACTCTGTTCCCGCCCTATTTCTAGTTTGGAACCTAGTCATCTTACAACACTAAGTATTCCCCATTTATCTTGTATACAGAGATCAAAGTCAAAACTTTAAAACTAATTTGAATCTACTTTAACTTAGCAGTATTACTTATTCATTACACACTAATTTCCCCAACTAAAACTTAGCCGAGTCGCCCAACGGAAAGCATGTAATTTAAATATCTTCCTCCAGCAGCATATTTTTCCTCTGAGCTTTCCGAAACGATATTTTGGGGCAGCTTTTAAAACAGGGACAGAGGAAACTTTACAAACTAAGCACTTATCAAGGAAGAGGCCTGGAAGTGGTTCTGAATTTTCTTTGGCTTCATTTATTCCTCATTGCTTTTATTATGGATATTTCCTCCTTCCACCCCGAGAGTGGAGGAATTTGCAAGTTTTCGGCACAAAGTTTCGGCAGAGAAGGGTTATATGAAATATTTATTTGTGAGCGATATTCAGCCCTTAATGCTTTGTTTGATGTCCATTGAAGGCTTTGCTCAAAGCGGAATCTTCAATCTGTAATGGATTGGAAAATATTATGTTCTTTCCAATCAAAATCAATAAATATTACTCTGTTAGAGGCTACATTTCATTCCAAAAACGTCGTTCACGCGAGAGCTGCGTCTACTAAAAAGATTTCCCACATGCTGGTAGGACACACTAGTGATACCTTCTCACCACATATTTACTCTTTTTACCTTAAATAACGGTCACATTTTGAATTTTCTAATTCCCCTATTCCGGGTCCGATTTTAGTTACCAATTACTATGATCTTAAGTGTTCAATAAAGCAGTTAAATATGAATGGTGTAGAATAAATAAACACTTTCGAGGTAAGAACGATATGGTATTTGAAAGTACCTCATCTCGCAAATACATGTTCATAACATAAAGGGGCTCAGGTTAGCCATGCGAGTTAAAGCGTTGACCTTTATCTCACATGGCAAACCTAGAGTGGCGAGTTCGATTCTCGCCTGGGCAAAGGAAATTATTTAGTGACGAAATTCATTAAATAACATCCCACAATCCCACCCTGGCTAGAAAAGGGTGGTAACCTGTAGATAACCCGTCCCAATCAGCCTAAGTGGCAAAAAGTGGACGTTAATAAATAATTATAATAATGTTCATAACAATATTTGGTATTCAAATAAAGTAGTTCATTATATAACAGTATATAGTCTGTCTGACAAGAGTGGGAGTGGGGGTTTACTGAACGCTGAAAACTGATTATCCGTTCAAATTATATATATTTGTCTGTTAACGCTCTAGCGGTCGTAATTTTTGTTTGATCGTTACCCATCTCGGTGTACTCGTATAACCGTTTCAAGCAAAACTAAAGGTCCAGTTTGTAAAGAATCAATCGTATTGAAAATTAAATTTACTTTAAATATTGTACTTCTTATTTTCGACCCAATATTTTTATATATTCTTCATATTTTCTTGGCGAGTGTCACCAATAAAAAACATTTTTTCGCGTAAACTTTATTGATACTGCCCTAGTTGTTTCGTGGTCTAAATACACCCTCTTGAGGGATCTCCATTTCTGAAGTGGTCTCTTTTCCCCTCTTACGTTCATTGCGTGTGTCCTCACTCACTTAACGACCACCCCAGTGAAAGAGAGAAACGAGCACTTCAGAAATGTAGAGCCAGAATGTAGAGGTGGTGTGCAGGCTACGAAACATGTCGGGCAGTAACAATAAAGTTTACACGAAAATATGTTTTTTATTGGCGTCCCTTGCCTAGAAAATATGAAGAATATTTAAATATCATTATAATACCTTTACTCTCTACTGTCAATAGTAACTGAGATAATTGGATCTTTTAGAATTCAGACTTCAATAAAGTCCCAACTCCCCTCCTACACTTGTCATAATAATAATAAGCTTTTGTAACATGAACCTATTGATTCTAATGTTGAATACCAAATATTGGTTTCATGAGACATTTATTCTGCGAGATACACGAAAATTAGTTATGTGATGACGTTTTAATTAGGATTTTACGTTCTTCCCAGAAAAACGTGTGAAAGGACTTTTTCGGAGTTTTAGGTGTTGTCAAGAGAGTCACCCACGAACGGCCTGTTATCACTCAATCATCGCCCCCTTATCAGATAAACCATGAAAGACGCCCGCCCTTATCATTCCCCCTCCTCCCGCCCAATTATAACCAATACAAAACTAATTAATTAATAAAGTCTTTTTGACGACGCCAATTAAATACTGAAGAAGTCGACAGTAGCTCTCAATGAACAATCCCCTCGCCCTCTCATTGGCAATTGTAATCTTTATTTATTTAGTCCGCAAAATATTGGACAAAAGCCTCCGTCTTATTAAATATCTATCTTGGGGGGGGGGGGGTGCAGAGGGGAAAACTCACCCCCTCCCCTCCAATTACCCAGAGCAGGGCTACCAACCTCCATTGGGAGTTTTCAGGGCATGAAAATATCGGAGGGTCCTCATTCCCTTGTCCAACCAAACTTCCCTCATTCTTCAACAAACCCTTCATATTTCCATTTTTTTTTTTAATATTATTTTTTTATCTGACCTCAGAATTCTTACCCTCTCCCCCACTCCATTCTTTCCCTCTTAATTTTAAGCATTATTTGAAAAGTTTGTGGCGGATTAAGTATTTGAGGTTGGCGCTGTTCGCTGTCGGGAGAGATTATCAACTTTCTTACTCCTTGGAAGAAAGTTCATAAAAATACATCGAGTAGCTGAAGAATTTGCGTAAACAAACTCCGTAGAGATGTAGCTGACGGAACTTTCTTGAAACGTTCCACTTCTCATTTTTTTAATACTGACATGCCTAAAAACTGTGTTCTTCCCGTTGAATGTTGTACGAATTGGAATTGTCTTCCATGACATCCGAGGCTCTCCATGATTCAGGAAGTTATTGGAATTTTAGAAGATTTTCCTTATGGGAAATGTCCATCAATCCTATCCTGGAGATGACAGAAATTTGATCCGTTTTATATATATATATATACTAGCTCAGATACCCGGCTTCGCCCGGGAATTCATTGGAGGCTGAATGGTGATGGTAGTTTTTAGCCGGCTTTACATTGCACAATATTTTGACATTTACCCGCCCCATTGTTTAGGATTGATAACCGTCGTTGCATTTGCTAATAATAGAATTATTTCTTCAATCATTCTTCACAGTCTTCGATATTTTTATATTTCCCGTCTCTTATACATGTAAATATGGTGAATTTTTATTTCAGGCCTCCCTTATAACCCCCCTCCCGTTCGAACCTAAAAATTTTAATATAACTTATTATCATGGAAGAATTAATGCTAATTAACATACCGAGTTTTGTTAAGTTCGGTTCAGCCGTTAGTGCCCGCTAAAGTTTTAACGTATAACTCATTTATACTTAGGTATACGGCAAAAGTGTATATAACAAAAGTTACTCCAAATAACAAAATAAACAACTTTTGTTATGTTTATATTTGCGGAAAAACCAATAGGAAACGAAATATCGCTATTTTTAATTTCAGGCTTCCCTTATAACCCCCACTCCTGTTCGTCTCAAAGAAAATTAATATAGCCTAAAGTCTAAGTTGGGTTAGTAGTAATATACATACCAAGTTTCATAAAATTCGGTTCAGCCGTTTATGCGTGAAAAGGTAACAAACAAACAAACATACACGAAAGAAACAAAATGCAGATATGGTGTCTATGACATGTGAAACGAAGAGGTATCGTGAAATTTCGCGAAAATCAATGTACAGACAGAGGTTACAATCTATATATATATATATTACAGGGTGTCTTAACTTCCAGTGCCACCCCCCTTTAAAATCTCCAATTATAAAGCTGGATTTTGTTTTTGAACTAAACTAAGCAAGTGGAAAAATGTATTTATTTTACAAATATCTACTACGCGATTTGGTTTAATAAATTAATTCTAAAAACGCATATTGAAGTAAACATTTTTGGATTCATTCAAGAATACTTTTGCGTTATTTCGGAATATATATATATATATATATATATATATATATATATATATATATATATATATATATATATATATATATATATATATATATATATATATATATATATATATATATATACTAGCCAAGGTACCCGGCTTCGCTCGGGAAGTCATTTGAGGCGGTAAGATTCTATTTTGTTTTTGGCAATGCTTCTACGTGTACAACTGCTCTTCCTATCTGGACGCATTTTTTCCCATAAGGGTCCGTTGGTCGATCTATAGAAAATAAGTCTCTTAATCATTTCCTCTCCTCTGTTTGACACACCGTGAATAATTCAAATCATAATCATGGATAGCTTTTATTATAATTAAACATTATCTATAATGTACGTTTTTTGTATTAACAATCTAGATAATATACCCAGCGATGCCCGAGAAATCATCGTTGACTGACTAATGACTAACATTCCGAGTTTTGTTAAGTTCGGTTCAATCGTTAGTGCCCAACAAAATTGTTGGCCCCTGCTCTAGTTTTTCGTGTTTATCTCGTTTATACTTTGTTATACGACAGAAATGAATATAACAGAGGTTATTTTAAATAACAAAATAAACAACTTGTGTCATGTGCATATATGCAGAAAAACCAATAGAAAACGAAAAGCCGCTATTTTTAATTTCAAGCTTCCCCACTCCTGCCCGTCCCTAGAAATGCTAGTATAACTTATTATAATAAAGGCGCTAGTCCTAATACGCATACCGAATTTTATGGAGTTCGGTTGGCTCTTTTGTGCCAAATAAACTTCTTCACTTCCGCTAAAGGTTTTTGCGTATATCTCGTTTATAATTCGGTATACGAAAAAAATTTATATAACAAAAGTTACTCTAAATAACAAAGTAAACAACTTTTGTCATGTTCATATTTGCCGAAAAACCAATAGGAAACGAAATATCGCTATTTTTAATTTCAGGCTTCCACTATAACCCCCACTCCTGTTCGTCTCAGAGAATATTAATATAGCCTAAAGTCTAAGTTGGGTTACTAGTAATATACATTCCAAAATTCATAAAATTCGGTTCAGTCGTTTATGCGTGAAAAGGTAACAAACAAATAAATAAAGAAACAGACACGAAAAAAAACAAAATTCAGATATGGTGTCTATGACATATGAAACGAAAAGTTATCGTGAAATTTTGAGAAAAAATGAATGTACAGACAGAGGTTACAATTTTATATATATATATATATATATATATATATATATATATATATATATACCC
Organism: Riptortus pedestris; assembly: GCA_019009955.1. Taxonomy (NCBI): domain Eukaryota; kingdom Metazoa; phylum Arthropoda; class Insecta; order Hemiptera; family Alydidae; genus Riptortus; species Riptortus pedestris. The sequence continues at coordinate 145,910,984 of CM032232.1, read as the reverse complement.
GTATATTAATTTCAGAATCTATCCCTTTATTAGTAGACTTGTTCCAAATATAATTATGTTGACTACAAAGTTTATGTCGTAGGATTTTTACAACATGAGAAAAAAATACAAAATAGAAATAAAACAAAAAAAAAACTAAAATAAATAAAACTAAAAGAAAAACTATAAATAGTTAAACTGGAAGGAGGCAAAACTTATATTCCACAGTGCTTGCTATATATAACTTTCATAATTGTGGATAATAGGTTTTATATTATATCAAATAATCCATTATTTCTTAAATACTTAAAAACATCATCTATAAATTGGCTACTGTCGGCTGTAGTTCGCATACATTTGTGGGCCATGGCTACGTTTTCACTTGTGTGCAGTCAGTTAGTATGTGTTTTACAGTCAGCGTTCTGTTGCAGTAGCGACATATAGGTTCATCTTGTCTGCTCATTAGATATGAATGTATTAGTCTAGTGTGTCCTGTGCGTAGGCGTGTAAGTACAATTTCTTCTCTTCTAGAGTGTCTATTACTTGAAGTCCAGTTGAGCCTGTTCGATTTGATTTCTCTAAGTTTACTGTCAATGTTATGCCATCAATTATTCCAGTCATCCTACTGGCCAGGCGGGAATCGAACTCGCCACTCTAGGTTAACCTAGTGAGATTAAGGACAATACTTTTAACTCATATGCCTACCATGAGCTCCAACAGTAGAAGAGCCTCTGATCACTGCCATGAATGGAACATATTTCTCAAATAACGAGAAAGAAATGTAATTAAGGCACATAAATTCAAATATACCAAACACCGCGAGTGACTGAGAACAATGTTTCTTGCTTTGTCTTCATTGAAGCAATTTAAGTTTGGTCTTGAAAGGAGAAATTCTAATACAGGACTCCAACAGACTCGATATAAGTTGGGCTTCGTTATGGAATGAGGTATTATTATTCTTGGGGGATTTAAATGAAACTTCGTCGCAGGTAGATTTGATTAGCTGTGTATATTTCCTCTTGTCATATCATATACGTTATATTGAAGGGAATATATAAAACTTTGACAGACTTTTATTACGAATATTTTGTAGTTTTATTTAAAAATTGATGATTTTTGATAATATTCAACTTCGGTATAAAAACACCCTTCGGACATGAAGCTCTTTAACTAATTTTTAGGAAAAGAATACATATTTTAGATTTAATCTATATATATATATATATATATATATATATATATATATATATATATAACTGTAACCTCTGTCTGTACATCGATTTTTTTCTCAAAATTTCACGATAACTTTTCATTTCACATGTCATAGACACCATAACTGCATTTTCTTTCTTTCGTGTGTGTTTTTTTGTTTGCCTGTTACCTTTTCACGCATAAACGACTGAACCGAATTTTATGAAACTTGGTATGTATATTACTACTAACCCAACTTAGACTTTAGGCTATATTAATTTTCTCTGAGACGAACAGGTGTGGGGGTTATAAGGGAGGCCCGAAATTAAAAATAGTGATATTTCGTTTCCTATTGGTTTTTCGGCAAATATGAACATAACAAAAGTTGTTTATTTTGATATTTAGAGTAACTTTTGTTTTACACATTTTTTCGGGAACAATGTATGAATCAAGTAATTTGTTTAGAAATATTGATATGTTCAACAATTCTTTCCAATATAAACTATGAGGTATCTCACCTGGAAAAACAAATTCAAATCTATGTTAATATTTTGTCCCTAATAATTCAAATCTATGCATAATGCACAGGAAACGGGAAATATGACAATATGGAGGACAGTGAAGTCTTACATAAAAAATCAATTTTATTATTAACAAATCCACAGCATCGACGGTTATAGAACCTAAACACTGGGACGGGTAAATGTCAAAATATCATGGAAAGTAAAAAAAATGCCATCACCATTCAGCCTCTAATGAATTCCCGGGCGAAGCCGGGTATCTGAGCTAGTATATAAATGGATTTATCACTTTCGGGCAGAGCATGAAAGATTTTTTTTTTCTTTAAAATGATTCGCTATTCTCGAAATATTCAAGTTTGATTGGACGTCATTTTCGGATTTTAGGTAGGTTTGATGGACATTTGAAGAACATTTTCGAAAATTGCGCCATGAGTACAAACCTATGTAGCTGATTTCCCTTAAGTGTCTGCTAAAATTGAAGGTTGCTGAAAAGTGAAAGGCTCTATTAGATTGTAAGTAGAAGAGAGTGAAAGATAGATAATAATGTGAGTGTGGAGTGATTATTAGGGGATAATTAGGCTGATTGAGAGTGATTGATGAGGAGTGATTATGAGCTGATTGAGCTGGCTCGTAATCAAAAACCCCGCTCATTATCATGATGACATATCTCTTATCTCTTATCAAATATCCATCCAACTGTATATTCTTACTGATTCTGGACAGATTATCGATAAAGTGAGGATGGGACATTGAGGAATATAGTTCCTCGTTTAGTACACAACCTATTATGTAATGACTAATAAACCAGATATGATCGTGTCGAACCAAATATTCAAGATTTCAGCAAACATATAACAGCAAAACATAATCGGTACGTTTTACCAGTCAACCTGATAAAGTATTTAGAACTGACTGCAGAAAAAACTTGTACTGCTTTGGTCATATCGAAGAATTAAATGAAAGTCCTCCACGTAGGTGCTGCGTAAACTAAGCAGATTTCCCACATGAAGTTATACAGTAGATAAATCTGTCCAATAACAACTATTGTAGTAAGGTATCTCTAAACCTATTCAAGAGGGACGAATAGTTACGGAAACGGCCGCCAGAGCTCTCAGCGGAAATTCCCGAACATAGTAGACTCCTGCCGACCACACACAGAATACAAATGCAAATATCTCGGTTAATATTCAAGATACAGAATAAATGTATAGAACAATATTTATAGTAAATTTAATTTGCAATAAGATTGATCCTATACAAGTTCCGACGCATAATACCGGAGATATTTTGAATTTTCAAAAATCCCCCCTCCCACTGGTACGATTTTAGCCATTAACGAATTTAATCTTCCTTTTTTCATAAAACGATTAAATTCCGAGTTTGGTAACGATCAAACAAAAATTGCGACCGCTAGAGCGTTAACAGACAAATATATATATATATATATATAGTTTTGAACGGACCTCATTTTCGTCATCGCCTAGGTAGGATCGATGGACATTTGAAGAAATTTTTTGAAACTCGCTTCATGAGTACGACCTCAATAGCTGATTTCCCCTAAGGGAAATCTGCTAAAAATCTAAAATTGGTTTAGTTCTTATTAAAATGTGTTAGGAAATATCTCCCAATGGGAACTCTAATACTAATATACATATATAGTTCTTTAACTTATCATCGAAAATCAAATAATAATATGTAAATTTTAGAATAAAGTAATAACATTTTTATTCAACAGAAAGTCGAGTCTCCTGTCGTCTATTTTTTAAGAAGTCGAAATAATGACTTTTCCATCAATATACGTTTATAAACAATATTGTTCGTGAAACAAAGCTTTCATGTTATACTATTTCTGTATAACATGAAATTTCGAAAACATCGTTTCATTTTCAAGAGTAAAATTATTCTACGCTTTATCGGAACGTGTCAAATGTATTAAAAAAAATATTCTTTGTATAAAAATAAAAAAATTAAATATTTTCAAGTTAGAAGGCTGTACTCAAACAACAACCATTTTCAATCATTAAACAAAACTAAAAAAACAACAGTCATAAAAATCGGTCAAAAACAATTAATTACCATCGTCTCTTAAGGAGAAACAATTATAAAGCATGTCATATTTTAATAAATTCAAATATCAATAAATTAAAAAAAAAATGTAGAATGGTAGTATTAAGATTGTCAACGAAATTAATTTATTTTATATAATTATTTAGATTTTATAAAATGTATTCATTAATTTGAGCTAATTTCAAAAATAACGTATCTATTGTCGAATTTGGTAAAAAATAAAAAAAAATATTAAATATGCTAGGGGCCTCAGATTAGCGATTTGGGTTAGTCTTTATAGACGTGAGTTCGATGCTCGCCTGGGCAAAACTAATTTATTTAATGAAATACTGATTAACTAAAATCCTGGGGTCCTACCCTGTCAAGAATAGTATCACAAAGTGGACATTAACAAATAAATGCTAGAGCGATAGCAAACCATTACTTATTTATATTTCCAGCATAAGATTTGATCCAAGGTTTATCGAGTAATAAGAAAAAGGTCTTAACGCAAAGGTCTTGCCTAAGCTATTATTATTTAGTTGAGATGCCGGTACACAGGCGATTCATCGATATAATTTCATGAATATAATTTTACCAAATTAAATAAATATTAAAATTTGTACAAAGCTAAATCTTAAAAAATGTCCGTCACGCAGGGGCTGCGTAAACGAAGCAGATTTCCCAAAAAAAAAGTTTTACAATAGAGAAATCTGCTTAATAACAGTTATTGTAGTAAGAAACCTCTAAACCTATTCACGAGGGACGAATAGTTACAATAACAGCCGCCAGAGCTCACGGCGGAAAGCCCGAACAGCCACTGCTGCCGAGCACATGCAGAATACAAATGCAAATATCTCAGTTAATATTCAAGATAGAGAATAAATGTATAGAACACTATTTATAGTAAATTTAATTTGCAATAAGATTGATTCTGCAATATTTTTGATCCGACGTATAGTAACGAAGATATTTCGAATTTTTGAAAATCCTCCCCTTTAAACCCCCCTACCACTGGTCCGATTTCAGTCATTAACGAATATGATCTTTCTTTTTACATAAAACGACGAAATATCCAGTTCCGTAACGATCAAACAAAAATTGCGTCCGCTAGAGCGGTAACAGACAAATATATATATATATATATATATATATATATATATATATATATATATATGCAGTTTTGAACGGACCTAATTTTCGTCATCTACTAGGATCGATGGAGATTTGAAGAAAAATTCCGAGAATTCCGTCATGAGTACAAGCTCAATAGATGATTTCCCTTAAGGGAAATCTGCTAAAATGTACCATTTTTATCTACATTGCAAAAGGTACGTGTTAGCCTGAAATGCAAGATATGTGAAACGCAGTTCGGCAAGTTCTGAAAGATTTGTGCAACAGTAAGGGCAAATGAGTCATATTTCCAAAATACATCACGGTATAAGGTTCCATATGCCAAATAGTGGGATAATGGAATAAAAATAGAATAGAAATCGGGCATAATGGGGGGGGGGGGCACCTGACAGATGTGCGCGCGCATTGGAGCAGATGTCGGAGGACAATAGTACAAACTGCGCCACGAGCCATTCGGCCCTAATAAAGCAAGCTCTAGATGATTGATTTGTTTAGTTTGTAAAACCACCTATCGACGGGAGATTATTATGGAGGACATTTTATTTGTGCGAAGGCCAATTGGGTTGTCAGCTGAGGTGCAAGCACAATGAATAGGCCAAGCGACTAAAGATCTTGAGGTGTAGAGTTCTTTCTCAATTTGGGAATGATCTTTGGAGATTTGATTGTGCAACTGGAGATCAGATGCTATCATTGTTTTGAGGTTGTGCTTAGGACGCGATTTTTAAAAAGTCCGTCACGCAGGGACTGCGCAAACTAAGCAGATTTCCCACGTGAAGTTATACAATAGAGAAATCTCCATACGAGAGATGATCAGTTACGGAAACGGCCGAACTAGCTTTTGGCGGGAAACTCACTCGCCCGTTAACCACGCACATTTAATAAAAATGCAAATATCTTGGTTAATATTTAAGATAGAGAATAAATGTATAAAAGAATATTAATAGTAAATTTAATATGCAATAAGATTGGTTCTATACAATGTTTTGATCCAACGTATAATAACGGAGATATTTCGAATTTTCGAAAATCCCCCCTCTAAACACCCCCTCCCACTGGTTTGATTTCAACTATTAACGAGCTTGATCTGTCTTTTTACACAAAACTTTTGAATATCCAGTTTGTTAACGATCAAACAAAATGTGCGACGGCTAAAGCGTTAACAGAAAAATAAATATATATAATTTTGAATGATGGGGGTAGGATCGATGGACATTTGAAGAAATTTTTCGAAATTCGCGTCATGAGTACGACCTCATAGCTTATTTCCCTAAAGGGAAATCTGCTAAAATCAGCACGAAAGATCATGAAATTGCACGAGGAATATGGGAGGATTGTTATTAAAAGTGGGATTGAAAAATATTATAGAACCAATCTTGTAGAACTATTATGCTCTACACATTTCTCCATAACTCAAATATAAAAGTTATTCGTTCTTTCTTTTTTCCAGCCGTCAGTAATCCCCCACTTCTAGTCATCTGATTTTGACTTCGAAAGTGGGAATGTACTGTGAGATGACTTTGCTAGTGTGACACTCTAGCAAGTGTGAAAAGTGCTTAGTTTACGCAGCCCTACTTGACGAACATTCTTAGTTTGAAAAAGGTAGGTTCGCTATGTTGGGAATATTTTTGGAGTAAGCAACAAAATTATTGTTACCTTCAACAGTGAGTTAGTATAAAGATATTTACTCAGTTTTTATTCTGATTTGTTACCCTGCCTGACGGACGTTTGATGAATACGTATGATAATGGAGTAACATGTAAAACCAAATCTATGAGAACTAAATAGGAAGTTTCATGTTGAGGAGCCCCAGAAAAATAATTATTGCAGCAGATAAAAACGCTAGAATAGTGTTTAAGGCGTATTGCGTAAGAACTCTTTTTTACTTAATGGCGCCTGCAAGAAATAGCAGAAACGTAAAATCATTAGTAATTCATTTCAGCAAAACCTACAATTGAACACAAGATCCGTATACGCTTTAGGATACTCTTTGTCCTGTGATTTCTCTTGAATTGTTGGCTAAATTTAATTCTGATCAAGAAATGATCGGTATAAGAGTCAGGACCCCTGAAGCTCCTATCATCTTGTGTCGCTTCACAAAGAACTTCTACAAAGAGGTTTGAGCGTTAATACTCTTGAATAAGAGTGCTGCTGGTTCGATTCTAGTGTAGATTCGCAAAACTCATAGATGGTGCTCATTAGGGCAACTATGTCTGGAAATGCAAGTCCAGATTAGCCTATGGTGAACAAAGAAATTACGACATTTTGTTTTCTCTTGAATTGTTGGAATATTTCCTGCAATCGATCGCATGACCTGTTTTCTTTTTGTTGATAACTGGAAGGGGAGATACAGACATTTAGCGCAGGGCTGGCCAGTAACAATGGCGATTCATTAGTCCGTGGGCATACACAGAGCAAGCTGTGAAACCACAGGGAAAGGCAGCATTCCGGCCGTAGGGGGTGACTGATACTCGGGGAAACCCCGGGGGATTTTAAAATTCCGTCCAGGACAACCCCCGACGGCTGGGGTCGAGGGGGGATCGGCCGGGGGTTAAAATGATTATTAATCCGATGCTAATTGCAGCAATAAATTGGGGTGAGTTTGGGCGTGGCCGAGGACCAGCTAGAGTCTGCACAAGTTGAGAACCTCAACAGCTGACTCAATGTCTTTACTTCGTTCCTCGTGCATCTGCTGTCTTGGGACCCAACCACTAACTGCTGACTGCCCCCGTTCTAACAGGAACCCGGGCCAGCTTAAACTAAGCAGCTTTACCAGAATGACACACGATGACGTCACAGAGTGTTACACCAACTCAGATGACGTCATAACAACCTTTCATCTTCCCTTTCTACTCAGAAGGAGCACTTACATTATCCTAATAAGACTTCAAATTTCAGTTGTAAGTTATGTTACTTATCAGGGGATTTTATTTGGTGAGTTCGTCACTAAATACTTACCATGTATACGAGGGCGCTAGTGAAAAATATCGATTCCATTGTGGGTGATAGTTCAACAAGAGATTTTTAATGATGTGATGGCTTAATGTGAAAATCGCAATGTGTAGTAATGTGTTAATTCAATGAACCAGATTGGCCCGCCAGACACTTACAAGAGAGGTTAGGGAACCCAAAAATTCAAAAAAAATTCTGACACTGTTGAAGCATAGTAGTATATCCGTAACACAAAAGTATTTTTTGTTCGTGTGGAACTACGATTTGAAGGGGTAAAATCACCTCTGGAAAAAAATCGGGATTTATGTTTCTGAGGGAATATTGTTGAAAAAATAGCTCAAAAAGTTAAAAAAAATATTAGAAACTGAGTTGGGTAGGGAAATTTTTGAAAAGTATGACATTTCATAAAAATCGGATTGCGCAACTTTAAAGTATATTAAAACCCATAAAACTAACATTTAAAACTTATTTTATATATATTACCATTTTACCAATATTTGCTCAGAAATATAAAAATCGATTTTTTTAAATAGGTCATTTTAAACATTCAAATAGTAGTTCTGCTCGAACAAAAATAGTTCCGTGTTAGAGATGAACTACTCTGCTTACACACAAGATGTCTCAGAATTATTTGATTCCCTAACCTCTCTTTTACGACACATTGTGCTATTATATGGGGCTCAGGTTAAAGGGGGTCATGTGAGTCGACCTTAATCTCACATGGCAAACCTAGAGTGGCGAGTTCGATTCTCGCCTGGGCAAAGGAAATTATTTAGTGACGAAAAGCATTAAATAACATCCTTAGTCCCACTCTGACTAGATAAGGGTGGTAACCTGTAGATAACCCGTCCCAATTGGCCTTAGTTGCAAAACGTGGACGTTTATAAATAATAATATTATGTTTTCCACTTTATACTTGTATAATACTATTAATATTAAAACTACAAATCATATTTTAAGAAGTACTTCAAATCTATCATATTCCCCTTTTTGAAGAGTCAATAAAGCAGAACAATCCAAACAAATATCTAAACTAAACAATTGTTAAAGTGGTCAAACGTTTTTTCCTTTTTTGCGTTGTCAACCTTGTTTAGCAAGTGATATCCGCCTACTGTCTTCAGCTCCACTATCACTGTTAATACTCCATTTAAAAAATTCTTCAGTTTTGCAGTTATAGTGATTCCAATTTTTAATATTAGGATATCTTGGCTTTCTTCTCCGAAGCAAAGGAAGTATTTTAATCACTAATATTTTCGGTTTTATGACTTCCACTGATTTTAAGTTTGCCTAGTTTTAGCGTGACGTCTGTATGTATCTCGCAAGACTAAAAAAAAAAACGGTTTGGCATAGAATGTTTAAATTCCATACTTGAGATTGTTGTAGCACCTCGTTGATCACATCCTTGTGATAGAAATTGACCAAATTGTGTTATTTGACACTTTTTTGATCCGATTCACTGGAATAGAGATATAATGTATCATTTTCAAATGTAATAATTTCAAATGAAATGCAATTTAAAATTTGTTTTAATTTAATAAGGTTACAAGGCCATATTTCTTTCTTTAGATTTTTCTTTATTAGTAAAGATTATTATTATTATTATTATATATTAACGTCCACTTTTTACAACTAAGGGTAATCGGGACGGGCTATCTACAGGTTACCACCCTTTTCTAGCCAGGGTGAGACTAAGGATTTTATTTAATGAATTTCGTCACTAAATCATTTCCTTTTCCCAGGCAAGAATCGAACTCGCCACTCTAGGTTTACCATGCGCCTTGCGCAGAGGCAATATCGTAACCAAGGAAGGTCTACTGAGGTGCGATTATTGCTAGTTAGTAAAGATTAAGTTTATCTTTAGTTTAAACTGATCTACAGTATCCATTAAGACCTTTGGCATTCTATTATTTTCCATATATTCTAGAGCTAGTCCATTATTGTACTACAACGGACTACTAAAGTCTCTGACACATTTAATCAAAGTTTTCCAATATAAGTTTTATGTAGATAAATATAGACTTCATAGATGTTATAATACTTTTACTCAAATAACAAAGAATTCAATAATAATTATGAACAATTTTATTTTTTCTTTGTTTACTGAATGGCAGAAAAATAAAACAAACGACATCTCAACTAATTCACCTAACGAATAATTAATTATTTGGCACAGAATGAGCATATTAAATTCTGGAATTTTAGTGCAGCTTTGCAGAGTTGTAAAAATGATTCCCTTAAGGGAAATCAGCTATTGAGGTTGTACTCATGACGGAATTTTCTTCAAATGTCCATCGATCCTACTTAGTAGATGACGAAAATGAGGTCCGTTCAAAACTGTGTATATATATATATGTTTGTCTGTTACCGCTCTAGCGGTCGCAATTTTTGTTTGATCGTTACGAAACTCGAAATTTAGTCGTTTTATGTAAAAGGAAAGATTAAGTTCGTTAACGGCTGAAATCGGACCAATGGGAGGGGGGGGTTTAAAGGGGAGGATTTTCGAAAAATCGAAATATCTCCGTTACTATACGTCGGATCGAAAAGTTGGGTAGAATCAATCTTATTGCAAATTACATTTCCTATAAATATTGTTCTATACATATTTTCCGTATAATGAGTATTAACCGAGATATTTTTATTTTTTGTAATGAGTTCCGCTTTCAGTAAACCCCCACTCCTACTAGGGGCATATTAATAATAAGCTGATATCTCATGAACCACCTCATTATTAGGTTAAATACAAAATATTTTTTTCAACAAAGCTTTATTTTACGAGGTACAAACAAATACGTTCTGTTTCTTTGAGATTGAATTGTTTTTAATTTAATCTCAGAGCCTAACGGACGAGAGTTACTTACCCACCAAAAGCTAGTTCGGCCGTTTCCTTGACTTGTTTGGCTCTCGTGAAATTTCTTTATTGTAAAACTTCACATGGGAAATCTGCTTAGTTTACGCAGCCCCTGCGTGACGGCCTTCAATCAATCATCAATTCAGGCTGTAGTCATAGCGATTTCCGAAACTATTCCAAGTTTGATAGATCTTACTTAGGTGGTTACAAAAACGAGGTCCGCACTAATACAAACACACACTCAACAAAAACAGTAAGGTTTGTCTGATTTAATGAGATTTCCCCAGCTATTGGCGTAGTACTCATGAAGCGATTTTCGGGAAATGTCCATCGATCCTACCTCGGAAATGACGATAATGAGGTACGTTCATAATTGTATTTAGGTATACATACAAGCTCACGCTCCAGCAGTCATAACCAAGTTGTTTGCTCGTTACCAAACTGGATATTTGAACGTTTTATGTAAAACTAAAGATCAAATTCGTTAATGTTTGAAATATGACCGGTGGGGGGGGGTGAAGTTTAGAGGGGAGAATTTCCAAAAATCTCCGTTATTATGCGTCGGAACGAAAAATTCAATAGAACCAATTGTACTGCAAATGTAATGTTCTATGAATGTAGTTGCACGCATTTTTTTCACTATCTTCATTATTAACCAAGATATTTGCATATTCTAGTTTTCCTTCATCAGCTAACCCTCCACTCTTAATCGTGTCACGTTAAGAATAACCATCTATATTATGAAGTGCATTATTCCATGCCTAAATATCAAATATTGTTAACATCAGACTTTAATATTTTGTGATAAATGCAATTACGTGACGCACTTGGAAAATCTGCTTTATTAACACAGCCCCTGCGTGACCTTTCAATTTAAATTCGCCAGGGATACGTTCCTTTTAGGTTTCAGAGCATTCATATTTCAACACGTCAACGACGGGTATTTCGGCTAGTGCACACACACACACACACACACACACACACACACACACACACATATATATATATATATATATATATATATATATATATATATATATAGCTATATAATTTTTAAAAAAATATATACACCTTCAAAACGGCATAACAACTTTTCCAAACTAAACCAACCCCTTCTTGGGCGTAATGTCTTCACCATCTGGCAATGCAATACTTCAAATAGTAGAATCAAATTAAATCTGTGCACTTCCCCAAGCCTGTTAGTCTAAGTGGCTCAAGTAATAAACAGCCCTCAGCCATTTCATAGGGCTTCGATTCTAAATCATCATCAGGGCTTAGCTCGGTTCGATTTGATTTTTATTGGTCTCCTTCGAGGGGTGAGACTTTTTTCAAAGATCAATTAGGGAAAGGCAATCTGACTAAAAGGCTTATTTCGTTTGGGTTTGTGTTTAAGTAAACATTTTTAGCTTTTTAAAGAAAATCAGCTTTTGAGGTTGTACACGTAAGGGAATTTTCTAAAAATGTCTTCAAATGCCCATCAATGCTACCAAGAAGACGTGAAAGTTTCGCTAGCGGCTGAAATCGGACAAGTGGTAGGGGGGAAATTCGAAACTTCAATACATCTCGGTTATTATACATCGGTTGGTATAGAATAAATCTTATTGCTATAGTAATGTGGTATAAATATTTTTATATACAAATTTTCTCTATACTGACTGTTAGCAAATAAATACACATTTTTAAGCAGATTTCCCTTAGGGGAAATTAGCTATTGAGGTTGTGATTTCATCCAAAATTTTTCTTCAAATGTCCATCGATCCTACCTAGTAGATGACGAAAATGAGGTCCGTTCAAAACTGTATATCTATTTGTCGGTCGCAATGTTTGTTTGATCGTTACCAAACTCGATATTTAGTCGTTTTATGTAAAAGAAAAAAAAAAAGATCAAGATCGTTAGTGGCTGAAATCGGACCAGTTGGAGGGGGAGTTTGAGGGGAGGATTTTCGAAAATTTGAAATATCTCCGTTACTATACGTCGGATCAAAACATTGTACGGAGTCAATCTTATTGAACATTAAATTTACTATAAATATTGTTATATACATATATTCTCTATCTTGAATATTAACCGAGATATTTGCATTTTTATTAAATCTGTGTGGCTAACGGACGAGTGACTTTCCCACCAAAAGCTAGTTCGGCCGTTTCCTTGACTGCTCGGCTCTCATTAAATTTCTCTATTGTATAAATTCACGTGGGAAATCTGGTTAGATTACGCAGCACCTGCGTGACGGACTTTTTCAGTCTTCAGTGAACCAATAGTCCCAACTTGTTTATGCGTATATTTAACCGTTTTATTCAACACTAAAGTTCATAGTAATTAGGACCGTACAGGGGGAGGAGGATTCGAAAATTAGAAATATTTCAGTAATTATGAGTCATATTAAATATTGTTTTCATTAAACTTTTACTGTGTGACGTACATGAGAGTACGTTGCGTGATGCCTTTATCATTTAAGAATTTGCCCTATGAATTAAAAAATGTTTATTTGTTCTACACCATCCTGGATATATATAGATATATATATATATATATATATATATATATAGAATTATTATTACTAAGGATCATATTATTTAATGGCTGATTTCGCACAAGGAATAAGGGGGAGGGGGGTTAGAGGAAGGGAGTTCGAAGATTAAAAACATCTCACTTATTATTTATTTTATTACTTTATTTATTACTTTATTTATTACTTACAAGGATCTTCCTTATAGCAAGGAGCCAGCAGATTATTCACAACTTCATAATATTCTAAATAATGCAATTAGAGAAGTATATATTAACATTTTTAAATATTTAAGAAATAGTTTCAAACTTCGCGAATCTTGTCTGAGTTAACATTATTATATTTCTCTTCTTCTCTTAATTGTTTTTTGTTTGTTTATTTAGTACCATTATACCTATCTATTAGTAAATTCTTGTCAGTTATACTCAATTCTAGTTTGTAAAAATATGTTTATATATAAGCTACTAACATAGAAAATCTATCCTCATTATATAAGGCCAAGTCCATGCTATAAGGAAAATCCTTGTAAGCAACAGATAAAATAAAATAAACATCTCACATATTATGAGTCGTACGGAATAATTTAAAGAACCAATCCTTTTAAACTATTAATGCTCTACAATTCTAGTTCTATACATTTTTTTCTACATCTTCAACATTATGCGAGTTATTCGAAGTTTCCTGATTTTTGCCTTCAGTTTCCTAACCCTTCTAAACATGTGTTTGACGTAGAAATCGTAAAAAAGTCCCATATTGTGGGGAAAAATGTGTGGTTTACTCAGTTCCTGCAAGTTGGACTTTCTCTATTATCATCACTTTTTAAAAACTTCTCTCTAAAGCATTATAAAACCAAATATATTGTTGCGAAAATTAAATACAGGAATAATCCTTCAGAGAGAGAGAGAGAGAGAGAGAGTGTCGCGTATTTAGAAAGTGTGACGTAGATCAAAGAAGCCGACGGAAAGTTCTAGCCCCTTATAGACTCGTCCAGCCCAGCGTCGAAGGAACCAGACAATTCCCCTTTGATGTATGCCGACAACCTATATAAGAACGGCCAGCCGCGAGCAGGCTGTTTTTATTCTCACCTCTTTTGATGTTCACATCCGTGCGACTTAGTGCAGTGTTTTTATAAGAAGAACAGTGTTGTGCCGTGACTGTAAGTAACAGTTTAGTGCCGTGTTTAAGACAGTGCAGTGCCGCGAAGTAAAGGACAGTGCAGTGCCGTGAAGTAAAGGACAGTGCAGTGCCGTCTTTCTGTGAATTTCAGTGACCGTGAGTGAATTATTGGACTGTGTAATCTGAAGAACACTGACGCTATCAGTGTATACTGTGAGTAGTTATTAAGAATAATTACCAAGTGTATTGTGCATTGTGAAATAAATTGTGCAGTGATAAAAACTCTGAAACTTACGAGTATTTAATTTTGCAATCCAAAAGAACTCTTAATAAAAATGTTTATTACTGGTTTTGGTAATAATAACGTAACAATATGTTTGCACATATAATAATGAGCGCATTTCATTTTCGTCTTCTCCTAGACACGATTGATGGAAATCTAAACCATTTTTCACTCATACTATCTGTAAAGGTGTGTAAATTAATTACAAATTCGAAATTATAGCAAGCGGTTACATGGAATGGTTTTCGCGAATGATTGCTTTAGAATGACCAGAGAGGCAAATGCTGAAAAATAAAAGGGACGAATACATTTTATGGCCAGAGAGACGAGAAAAGCCTGGTCGCTGAGCCCCTACCTCATTCTCCAGTTAGAAATAAATTTGGAAGAATATATAAAATACAAAAAATATATATAAAAAGGGCGAGTTGTGCTTGAGTTTATATTGCGCCAATTAAAGACTACCAACAGTCCAGATTTGGGATTATTCTTTTGTGAAAATCGTCATTTGGGAAAATAACGACTTACACATTTCAAATATTCTCCAAAACCCACATTTTTTGTTCAGCTCGAAGAGCTTCCTTGTTTTAGCAAAAACAAATCCAATTTTTTATTCATAAAATGATTCAGAGAGATATTTCACAGAGGATACAAAATACGTAAATGTATTTAGTTTAATTATCAGCTATCAAAAAAAGAATATAAATTCCTGTTCTCTATAAACAATTATTTACGTAATACAAATAGATGTTCATCAAGGAAGGGTTGCTTAAGCTAAGTAGATTTTCCATGTGTTGACCTTCCCATTGCCCACCCCGATTGAAAAATAAAAAGTACAGTAATTTATAATGAATCAGAATAATTTTTATCTCAATCACTCAAATTTTAAAAATCCAAGACCACCGTCTGACGGGGGGGGGCTTTAAACACAACATATTTGCTTGTACCACGAATAATAAAGGGCTCTTCAAAAATTATTTGGTATTTAAGCTTTGAATAAAGAGGTTTATTCTGTAACAGAGTATTGTTAATATGACATGAAGATGTGAAGGTTTACTGAAGTCCGAAACTGAAAATGCAAATATTTGTGTTAATATTCAAGATAGAGAATAAATGCATATAACAATAATTATAGTATATTTAAAGTGCAATAAGATTGATCCTATACACTTTTTCAACCCGATTGACAGTAACGGAGATTTTTCGAATTTCCCACCCCTTTAACCCCCCCCCTCTCACTGGTCCGATATCAGCCATTTACGATCTTGATCTTTCATTTTACTAAATGAATGAGTTTGGTAACGATGAAACAAAAATTGAAACCTCTAGAGACACAACAGACAAATATGTATATAGATAGATAGATATACAATTTTGGGCGGACCTCATTTTCGTCATCTCCAGGGTAGGATCGATGGGAAAGGAAATCTCCTAAAAAATAAATTATATAAATTAACTGAAAGATTTTTCATTACCGTTGTGTTTATTCACTTAATATTCACGGTGGTGTTACGTAATGCCAGTATGTAGATTTATCAATTGTAAAATTCCACTTGGGAAATCACCTTAGTTTAGCCTCCTTAGCCACCGAATGACGGACGGTTCAACATCTGGCTAGGATCGTTGTTTAAATAAATTTTTGAAACTCGCGTCATAAAGACAGCCTCAATAGCACACTTCTCTGAAGGGAAATCTGCTAAAATTACCAAATATTTCTATTGAATTCGAATGTATAATGGTTTTGGAAGGTAATTAGTGAAAAAGGGAACCGTTTAGATTACGCAAACTATTGGATAATCTTTTCTGGCTAATTTACGTAACAATATAATAAAGTCCTAATAAAGATAATTTATTCGTAGCAGTTAGGCTGTTAGCCAAGTCTGGATAAAATGACCAGAATCTGGTATTTAGATTGCAAGCAAATGCTTACCAATTATAGTCATTTAGAGCGAGTCATTATCTGTCCCGATAGGATTACCTTCTACTTAACACGATCAATGCTTACGATAAAAGCCTTAATGATTTTCTCTTTCATTTTCATTTTCGAGAATTAGTTATCAGTGAAATTCAAAAGGAAACTTCCCTTGTTTCCCTTTTTGTATAACTTTTCACACGAAGAAGACATCGTTATAAGCACAAAAAGTCCGTCAGGCAGGTGCTGCGTTAACTAAGAAGATTTCCCCGGTGCGTCACGTATTTGCATTAACCTCCAAAAAACAAAGTTCAATGAGAATAATATTTAGTATTTAGGCTACTGAATAGGATTAGGGGTTTACGGAAGGCCGAAAACTAAAAAATTGATAATTTTTTAAAACTACTAAACTGGAAACTAAACGTGATAAAACGCACTTAACAACGTTTATAGAAAATTACATTTGCAATAACATTTATTTATAACATTTTTCGATCCGACGCATAATAACAGAGATAAGTCGAATTTTAGAAATGTCACCTCCTCTAAACCCTCCCCTCTCCCTCTCGTGGGATTTCCCCCATTAACGAACTTTAGTTTCACATAAAACGTTCAAATTTAGATTTTTGTAACGAACAAACAAAAATTGCTACTTTCAATAGTTACAACGAAAAATACAATTTTCGTTAATCTCCTAGGTAGGATGGGCATTTGAGGAAATATTCCTAAATTCGCGTCGTGTATACGACCTCAATAGCTGATTTCCTCTATGGGAGATCTTTCAAAAAGAATGAACTGGTATCATTAAGCTATATCTTATTAAGAGACAGTAATACAAGATTGCAATAAAGACACATGTATTTAACCGGTGTTGAAGTTTTGTTAGCTCTCACAAATGTTCACAAACATCCAGTGTCCCGTAACACCACGAACCAAGGTCGGATGTTGTTGGCAGAGGGTCTGTACTGCACGTTGAATCTCCTACGGAAAGCACCTTGCACTGTGACAACAGAATTAGTCTTGGCCAACTGAATAGCACAGAACGATTTTTGTACAGGTGTAGCCATTGCTGTAGGAACGAGAGAGAAGTATCGATAGAGCACACTACCAGCAACCTTTCGACAACTTACAACTACCCTCTTTGTAATGGCATGCAGTGTGTTCTGCTGCGATGCTGGTGCAAAGCACCATAAAGATTTGAAATCAGTTCATTCTTTTTCATCATATCAGACCATGTATTTCGAATTTTCGAAATTCTCCTCCTCTAAACCCCCATTTCGCCTGGTCCGATTTCGCCGAACTTGATCTTTCTATTTACAAAAACGATTATGTAACAAAATTGGTAATGATAAGACAAAAATTACAACCACTAGACCGTTGACAGTATATATATATATATATATATACATATATATATATATTTATTTAATTTTGAACATAACTCACTTTCATCATTTTCTAGGTAGGATCCATGGACATTTGAAGAAGTTTTTTGATAATCGTGTCATGATTACAACCTTGATATCTGATTTGTCTCAAGAGAAATCTGCTAAAATGTATAATGAATTTGACATGAGCGATGGAATTATACTCAGCTGTGAAAATCGTACTCGGCATAAAAAAAAAAAAAATAAAAAAAAAAGAGAGAGAGAACGCATGTCGTAAGCAGGCTTTGGTAGTGTGCAATGAGCTTCCTTTCAGCCCCAGAGACTCTTCAATCCTAATTATAAGATAAGGACCCAAATCCAAGCTCAGACGTCTCTCGAGAGATATCTCTTGCGGAAAACAAGGTTGAAGCCAGGCGGACAAAAGGATTGCAAATATGATAACTGGGGAAGGGGGGAGAAAAAAACTTTTTGAAGTGAGCCTCAAGATCGGTTTAACTGAAGAGCTGTTATAATTAGGGTTTGAAACACAGAGAAACCCCTTTCATTTATTAAACTTCTACAACAACTCTCAATTTGGATTCCCATTATTGAGCAATAACAACATGATTAAATCTCAAGTAGTCTTTATTTAAAAAACAATATCTTCAGCTCCAATAATTCCTTTCATAAAGGATTATATTTTTATACTTAATGACCAATAATACTGTATCCTTTTGGTTTCCTTTTATAAATCTGATAATACAATATTCTAAGATACTTAAGTATGGACTTACTATTATAATTCTTATTGAAGTACTAAAGTTTACAGGAAAAAAAAAGGTTCCTCTCTCTCATTAACTTATAATTGGACAACTTCTTACAGAAAACTCAAAGATTATTTTGACCAAGGGATGCGTAAATTAAGGCTAATTCCTAGCGGTTTTAAGCAGATTTCCCTTAAAGCAAAACAGCAATTTAGGTCGCACTCATGACCCGATTTTCGAAAAATTTCTGCAAATGTTAATCGATCCTACCTAGGAGATGTCGAAAATGAGGTCCGTTCAAAACTATATATATATATGTGTGTGTGTGTGTGTGTGAGTATTTGTCTGTTGCCGCTCTAGCAAAATTGCGGTCGCAATTTTTGTTTTATCGTTACCAAACTCGGCATTTTACCGTTTTACGTAAAAAGAAAAGATCGAGTTCGTTAATGGCTGACATCAGACTAGTGGGAGGGGGAGAATTTTGAAAACTCGAATTATTTCCGTTAATATAAGTCGGATCGAAAAAGTGTAAGGAACCAATCTTATTGCAAATGTAATGCTCAATAAATGTTGTTATGTACGTTTTTGCTCTATCTTGATTATTAACCGAAATATTTGCATTTTTTAGTTTTCGGTCCTCGGTAAACCCCCAATCCTACTGATGTCATAATGACAGTAAGGTTTTATATTATGAAGCACTTCATTTGAAACCTAAATACCAAATATTGTTTTCATTGAACTTTTACTATTTGAGATAAATGCAAATACGTGGTACATGTGGGAAATCTGCTTAGTTTACGCAGCCCCTGCATGACAGACTTATGTTTAATCGTTACCAAGGACGGGATAAGAGGAGGGAATTTCGAAAAATCCAAATATCTCAGTTAATATGCGTCGGATTGAAAAATAATATAAAAACAATCTTGTTGTAAATTTAATGGATATGAATGTTTTTAAATGCGTGTTTTCTCTAATATGAATATTAAACAGAGATATTTTTTTTTTTTAGTTTTCAGCCACCAGCAAACCCCCTCTCCTACTCACGTCATAATAACAATAAGCTGGTATAAAATGTACGTTCATTCTAAGCTTAAATACGAAATATAATTTTCAGTGAACTTTTACTTAGTGAGATACATGCAAACACGTTATCAGGAATTAAGATTTTTCGTCCTTTACTCGAAATTTGTTCATTTTATCAATCTCACACTCAATATTTAGCCATTTCAGTAAAAACTAAAGATCATATTCGTTATTGGCGGAAATTGGACTTGGGGGAAAAGCGGGGTTATCGAGGGGGAGATTAGAAAATTCAAAAAATTTCCCTTATTATGAGTCGGATCATAAAATGTTACAGATCCATTCTTATTAAATTTCTGATTTTCTACAATTGTTGCTCTGCGCATTTTTTGGACACTGTAGTATTACTGGAGTTATTCTTACTTTCTTCTTTTCTGCCTTCAGAAACCCCCAGCAGGTAGTGGGATGAGATCGCAAGCTAGTTTACTTTAATCTGCGTGTTGGACTTTTCTATAGGTAGTGTTTATCCTAATAGATTTAATATTCTATAAATGTTATTAGTTGTTTGATATTCAGAGTAGCTTCCCGATGGCGGGACATTTGTTCACAGATCTCATTCCCTGCATAAACAGTTCCAGCGATATCTCTGACCAGAATCCACAATATTTTCGTTATTATGAGTTGGACAGTAAAATCATGTCTACAATGGTTTTTCTGTGCATTTTTTCGTAACTCAAGTATTAAGCGAGTTATTCGTACTTCGTAGCGTGTGGGAAATGGGAGTTTAGTGGGGGAAATTTTGAAAATTCAATATAACTCCATTATTTTACGTCGGATCGAAAAATCGCATATAAGCAATCTTATTGCAAATGTAATGTTCTACAAATGTTGTTATGTACGTTTTTCAATATCTTGATTATTAACTGAGATATTTGCATTTTTCAGTTTTCAGCCATTAGCAATCCCCTACTTTTAACCACATAAACAATATTCTGTTATATAATAACACACATTATTTGAAGCTTAAATACCAAATATTGTTTTCAAGAGACCTTTAATATACGAGATACATGCAAATATGTTCTAGTGACCCCCACCCCGTCTTAGGTTATTGGACACCTAAAATTTGATGATTGATTGAGATAAAAATTATTCTCGTTCATTAGAATTTACAGTACTAGATATGCTATTATCAGCCCTCAGCAACCCCCCCCCCCACTCTTACAAATGTCATATAAACAATAAGCTGTTATATTGGGCAGCACTTGATTTCAAGACTAAATACCAAATATTGTTCTCATTGAACTATTGCTTTTGAGATAAATGAAAATACATGACGCTCGTGGGATATCTGCTTAGTTAACGCAACCTCTGCCTGACGGAATTTTTTAAAATTAACATCCGTCTCGTGAACAAGTAATCTACTGCTTTACAGTTACGTTAACAAACGGGGTTATCCCGAGAAATCTCTATCGAATAAACTGTTAAGTGTAAACAAACAGTAATTTCCATTTGTGAAGGTGTGTGTATTGTTGAATGATGAATGAGCGAGTTGGCAAGGATTACTGAATGAACGGGCGTGGGTTTGAATGACGAGCAGCCAACAACATGAATGACTAATGACTCACAACAAGGGCTCCATTTTAAATAATTATTTATATTCCGGCGGTCATTAGTAAAACTAGAGAGTGATTGTCCCTGGCCCTGACCCAAAGACAAAGTCTTTATTGATTCTCTTCCTCTGTGTACTTATTTATACAAATAAATTCAAAGTATGTTTCAGAACAGTTTGTTGTGGCTGAGTTTGTACGCTGATAATGGATTGATAAGAACGCTGATAAGAGCGTGTATTGATAAGAAGGCAGCGAGGCGTGGAGAGAGACGCCTAGCTCCTGGGGAGTGCTGCTCTCCTGGTAGTAGAGGAGCTTTGCCCGCCACAGGGCCCCGATTCAAACTCCCAGCTGGCCACCTAACAGCTGACTCTAGTCCCATATCAGCTGTTACCCCCACCACTAGCCCTCTCTCCCTCTCCTCTACCTCACTCGCTTAGTATTACGCTATTAAACTATCTCTGCCTCATAATTATCTCTTATCAGCGGAAATTCTTCAGAAAACGTCTATCGCGCCGATGTTGCGTAAACTAAGCAGATTTCCCTCATGAAGTTTAACAATAGTTAAATCTACATACCGGTAACACAACAGCACCGTCAATATTAAGTGAATAAATACAAACGGTAACTAAGAAACCTCCAGACGGGAAGCATCAGAAATGTAAACAAACAGGTCTGCCAACCTCTTACAGGAACGAAAAACAATTACTTGAAATATATCAGAATATAACATTTTAATTTTATTTAAAACTATCTACGATATATAGTACTGTAATTTATAATGAATCTGAATAATTTTTATCTCAATCAACCAAATTTTAGTAGTACAAGAACTTAAGATGGAGGGGACCAGAAAATATTTGCATCTATCTCGTATAATAAAGGTCTCATGAAAACAATATCAGATATTTAAGCTTCGAATAATGTGGTTTATAATATAACAGAGTATTATGTATGTAACATGAGTAGAAGTGGGCGTTTGCTGAAGGCTGAAAACTGAAAAATGCAAATATCTTGGTTAATATACAAGACAGAGAATAAATGTATAAAACAATATTTATAGTACATTTAATTTGGAAGAAGAATGGTTCTATGCACTTTTTCGAACCGACTTAATCGTAACGAAAATATTTTGAATTTTTGAAAATTCCCCCCTCTAAACCACACCTCCCATTGGTCCGATTTCAGCCGTTAACGATCTTGATTTTTATTTTTACATAAAACGATTAAATATCGATTTTCGTATATATATATATATATATATATACTAGCTCAGATACCCGGCTTCGCCCGGGAATTCATTTGAGGCTGAATGGTGATGGTATATTTTTGGCAAGGCTTTACATTGCACAATATTTTGACATTTACCCGTTCCAGTGTTTAGGGTTAATACCCGTTGTTGGCATTTGTTAATAATAAAATTATTTTTTATGTAAAACTCCACTGTCCTGCATATTGTCATATTTCCCGTCTCCTGTGCATTATGCATAGATTTGAATTATTAAGGAGAAAATATTGATATACATTTGAATTAATTTTTTCAGGTGAGGTACCTGGTAGTTCATATTGAAAAGAAGTGTTGAGCAAATTTCTCTAAATAACAAAATAAACAACTTTTGATATGTGCATATTTGCCGAAAACCCAATAGGAAATCATTATTATTAATTTCATGCCTCCCTTATAACCACCACTCCTGCCCGTCCCTAGAAATGTTAGAATGGCTTATTATAAGGAAGGCGTTAGTGCTAATACACATAAAGTTTTTTTTATTAAGTTCGGATGAGTCTTTTGTGCCAAATAAAATTGTTGTCTCCCGCTATAATTTTTAGCGTATAACGTCTTAAATATTTCGGTATACGATGATAGTGTATATAAAAAAAAAAAGTTTCTCTAAATAACAAAATAAACAACTTTTGTTTATGTGCATATTTGCCGAATATGCAATATGAAGCGAAATATCAATATTATAAATTTCAGGCGTTCCTTATAACCCCCACTCCTGCCCGTCCCTAGAAATGTTAGTATAGCTTATTATAATGAAGGCGTTAGTACTAATTCACATAACCAGTTTGGTTTAATTCGGTTGAGTTTTTAGTGCCAAATAAAATTGTGGACTCCCACTTTAGTTTATAGCGTATAACTCATTTATGCTTCCGTATACGGCAAAAGTGCATATTACAAAAGTTACTCTAAATAACAAAATAAACAACTTTTGTTATGTGCATATTTGCTGAAAAAGCAATAGGAAACGAAATATCGCTATTTTTAATTTCTGGTCTCCCTTATAACCCCCACTCCTGCACGTCCATAGAAAAGTTAGTATTGCTTATAATAAGTGATTCGATAGTATTAATTCACACACCGAGTTTCTTAAAGTTCGGTTCAGTCTGTTATGCCAAATAAAAATTGTGGACTCCCGCTATAGTGTTTAGCGTATAACTCATTTATACTTCCGTATACGGCAAAAGTGCATATAAACAAAAGTTACTCTATACATTACAAAAATAAACAACTTTTGTTATGAGCATATTTGCTGAAAAAGCAATAGAAAATGAAATATCGCTATTTTTAATTTCAGGCCTCCCTTATAACCCCCACTCCTGTTCGTCTTAGAGAACATTAATATAGCCTAAAGTCTAAGTTGGGCTAGTAGTAATATACATACCAAGTTTCATAAAATTCGGTTCAGCCGTTTATGCGTGAAAAGGTAACAAACAAACAAACAAACAAATAAACAAACAAACAAACAAACAGACACCAAAGAAACAAAATGCAGTTATGGTGTCTATGACATGTGAAACGAAAAGTTATCGTGAAATTTCGCGAAAAAAATCAATGTACAGACAGAGGTTACAATTTTATATATATATAGATATATATATATATATCTATATATATATAAAATTGTAACCTCTGTCTGTACATTGATTTTTTTCGCGAAATTTCACGATAACTTTTCGTTTCACATGTCATAGACACCATAACTGCATTTTGTTTCTTTGGTGTCTGTTTGTTTGTTTGTTTGTTTATTTGTTTGTTTGTTTATTTGTTTGTTTGTTTGTTTGTTACCTTTTCACGCATAAACGGCTGAACCGAATTTTATGAAACTTGGTATGTATATTACTACTAGCCCAACTTAGACTTTAGGCTATATTAACATTCTCTAAGACGAACAGGAGTGGGGGTTATAAGGGAGGCCTGAAATTAAAATTAGCGATATTTCGTTTCCTATTGGTTTTTCGGCAAATATGAACATTACAAAAGTTGTTTATTTTGTTATTAAGAGTAACTTTTGTTATATACACTTTTTTCTTATGCCGAATTATAAACGAGATATACGCTAAAACCTATAGCAGAAGTGAACAATTTTATTTGGGACAAAAGACCAATCCGAAATAAATAAAACTCGGTATGTGTATTAGTACTAACGCTTTCATTATAACAAGCTATACCAACATATCTAGGGACGGGCAGGAGTGGGGGGTTGTGAGGGAGGCCCTGAATTTAAAAATAGCGGTATTTCGTTTTCTATTCATTTTTCGGCAAATATGAAACATAACAAAAGTTGTTTATTTTGTTATTAAGAGTAACTTTTTGTTATATACACTTTTTTCTTAGACCGAATTATAAACGAGATATACACTATAAACTAAAGCGGGAGTCAACTATTTCATTAGGCACTAACGATTAAACCAAACTTAAAAACTCGGTATGTCAATTAGCATTAATTCTTCCATGATTATAAGCTATATTAAAATTTTTAGGTTAGAACGGGAGTGGGGGTTATAAGGGAGGCCAGAAATAAAAATTCGTGATATTTCATTGTCTTATTTGTTTTTTGACAAACAAGCAAATAACAAAAGTTGTTTACTTTGTTATTTAGATTAACTTTTGTTTTATACATTTCTCCAGGAACAATGTGTGGAGCAAGTAATTTGCGTAGAAATATTGATATGCTCAACAATTCATTCTAATTTGAACTATGAGGTACCTCACCTGGAAAAATTAATTAAAATCTATGTTAATATTTTGTCCCTATAACAAAATATGAAATATGTCAATTTGGAGGACAGTCAAGACTTACATAAAAAATTAATTTTATTATTAACAAATGCCAACAACGGATATTAGCCCTAAACACTGGGACAAGTAAATGTCAAAATATTGTGCAAAGTAAAGTTTTGCCAAAAAAATACCATAACCATTCAGCCCCATATAAATTCCCGGGCGAAGCCGGGTATCTGAGCTAGTATATATATATATATATATATATAAAATTGTAACCTCTGTCTGTACATTGATTTTTTTCGCGAAATTTCACGATAACTTTTCGTTTCACATGTCATAGACACCATATCTGCATTTTGTTTCTTTCGTGTATGTTTGTTTGTTTGTTTGTTTGTTACCTTTTCACGCATAAACGGCTGAACCGAATTTTATGAAACTTGGTATGTACATTACTACTAACCCAACTTAGACTTTAGGCTATATTAATTTTCTTTGAGACGAACAGGAGTGGGGGTTATAAGGGAAGCCTGAAATTAAAAATAGCGATATTTCGTTTTCTATTGGTTTTTCGGCAAATATGCACATAACAAAAGTTGTTTATTTTGTTATTTAGAGTAACTTTTGTTATATACACTTTTGTCGTATACCGAAGTTTAAATGTGTTATACGCTAAAAATTATAGCGGGAGTCAACAATAATATTTGCCAAAAAAGACTCAACCGAACTAAATAAAACTCGGTATGTGTATTAACAGTGAGGCCTTCATTATAATAAGCAATACCAATATTTCTATGGACGGGCAGGAGTGGGGGTTATAAGGGAAGCCTGAAATTAAAAATAGCGATATTTCGTTTCCTATTGGTTTTTCCGCAAATATAAACATAACAAAAGTTGTTTATTTTGTTATTTGGAGTAACGTTTGTTATATACACTTTTGCCGTATACCTAAGTATAAATGAGTTATACGTTAAAACTTTAGCGGGCACTAACGGCTGAACCGAACTTAACAAAACTCGGTATGTTAATTAGCATTAATTCTTCCATGATAATAAGTTATATTAAAATTTTTAGGTTCGAACGGGAGGGGGGTTATAAGGGAGGCCTGAAATAAAAATTCACCCATATTTACATGTATAAGCGACGGGAAATATATAAATATCGAAGACTGTGAAGAATTATAGAAAATAATTCTATTATTAGCAAATCACCGGCAACGACGGGTATCAATCCTAAACACTGGGACGGGTAAATGTCAAAATATTGTCCAATGTAAAGCCTGCTAAAAATTACCATCACCATTCAGCCTCAAATGAATTCCCGGGCGAAGCCGGGTATCTGAGCTAGTATATATATATATATATATATATATATATATATATATATATATATATATATATATATATATATAATTTTGAACGGACCTCATTTTCGTCATCAACTAGGTAGGATCGATGGACATTTGATAATAGCGCCATGAGTACAGTAGCTGATATCCGTAAATGGGAAATTTGCTAAAATTATGTCATTCGGAGATTATAAAGAAATTCCGATTGGCCTGTAGGATCATTGTCCGATCAAAGTAAATATTAATACTATCTCTTACACGCAAATGTTTTTAACTAATATTTTTATTAAAAATCTGGCTTATATTACTACTCAGGAAAACGTATGTGTCAGTACATATAAATATGTGTGTATATATATATATATATATATATATATATAATTCCTTAGGCGAAATTTGATAAAAAGCGTTTTTCACGACGGGTCAGGCTTTGTGGAAGTAACATGAAAGGAATATTTGTTCCATATTTTTCCGATTTACCAACAAGCATGGTTTCCACCTCGCTGCCCCTTCCCCCTCACTCTCTCTCTCTCTTGTTCCGGTATAAATATTTACAACTTGCAATGTTATGGAAACCATTTTAAACAAACGTATATTTTTACATATTTGCATACACTTCAGTATATTTAGGAGTTTGATTATCTACGCATCGTGGTCAATCAATAATATTGTTATTATTAAAATTAATAAATAAAACATGTAAGTAGAATCTTTTTAGAATGAATTACCATTGTTTTTTTGTTTTTTAAATTAATGTTATTATTCTTTGAAAACGGTAGGCCACTGAAGTGGTGATATATAAGCCATGAAACGTGCAGGGCAATTTGAAAAAAAAAAATTTGTTGGTAGACCATTGCCATTAAATTATGAATAACATATACAAATATTTGGTCCAGAATAAGATGAATAAAAAGTCCGTCAATCAGGGGCTGCGTGAACTAAGTAGATTTCCTACGGAAAGGTTTACAACAGATAAATCTGTAACACCACCGTGAATGTTAAGCGAATAAATGCAAACCCTAACAAGAAACCTTTCAGTCCATTTACAAGTTAATTATATCTATAACGGAAAGCGTCTGAATTGTAAACCGGCTAACCAATATCGTAGTACTGAAAAGATAGAATAAGGCCGAAAAGAAAAAATCCGTCACGCAGGGGCTGCGTAAACTAAGCAGATTTCCCACGTGAAGTTTTACAATAGAGAAATTTCACGAGGGACGAACAGTTAAGAAAACGGCCGAACTAGCTTTTGGCGGAAAGTCATTCATTCGATAGTCGCCCACACAGAATACGAATGCAAATATCTGGGTTAATATTCAAGATAGAAAATAAATGTAGATAATGTATATTTATAGTAATTAAAGTAGTTAATTTCCAATAAGATTGATTTTATACAATTTTTCGATCCGAGGCTTAATAACGGAGATATTTCGAATTTTCAAAAATCCACCCCTTTAAACCACCCCTCCCACTGGTCCGATTTCAGCCGTTAACAAACTTGATCTTCCTTTTTACATAAAACGATTAAATACCGAGTTTGGTGACGATTAAACAAAAATTGTGACCGCTAGAGCGTTAACAGACAAATATATATATATGTATATATATATATAATTTTGAACGGACTTCATTTTCGTCATCTCCTAGGTAGGATCAATGGACATTTGAAGAAATTTTTCGAAAATTGTGTCATGAGTACGACCTCAATAGCTGATTTCCCTTAAGGGAAACCTGCTAAAACAATTAATGACATTTATCTGGATAAAAATATTAATTTTATTGAAAACTGTTTACTATATCTAGTGCTGTAAATTATAATGAATCAGAATAATTGTTATATCAATCAATCAAATTCTAGTAGTCCAAAAACTTAAACGTGAGGGGGAGGGGTCACCAGAACATATTTGCAGGTATCTCATATAATATATGTCTCTTGAAAACAATACTTGATATTTAGGCTTCGAGTAATGTGGTTTATTATATAACAGAATATTGTTTATGATGAGTAGAAGTGAGGTATGCTAAAGGCTGAAAACTGAAAATCTCGGTTAATATTCAAGATAGAGAATTAATGTATATAACAATATTTATAGACCATTGTATTTTTAATAAGATTGGTTCTATACAATTTCTCGATCCGAAGTATAGGAATGGAGATTTTCGAAAATCCTCTCCCACTGGTCCGATTTCAGCGATTAACTAATATGATCTTTCTAATTACATAAAACGATTAAATATCGAGTTTGGTAACGATAAAGCAATAAATGCGAGCACTAGAGCCATAACAGATAAATATATATATATATATAGATATAAAAAGTTTTGAACAGACCTCATTTTCGTTCTCCTAGGTAGGATACGATAAGTACGACTTCAATAGCTGATTACCCTTAAGGGAACTGTGCTAAAATGAATGTAACGCCGAATGACGATTATTGTAATTGATACAAAAAGAGTGATTTGTCAGAAATGACTCGACCTATTAACGCATTAACATAAACAATGTGGCAGTGTTTGCAAATACAACTGTGCTCCCTTCGTCTGATTGACAGCTGGGATTCATATATAGAAATTGAAACTGATGGTGATTGGTATGGATTGGGAGATTGAATCAATCCACCCCCCCCCCCCGTCTTTAGTTCCGCTCAAAAAACAAAACGCCATTCAGCAAATCAATCAACGATGTTTTACCCGCATTCCTCTGCCATTGTTTCAGAGAAAAAAACACATTCAACAATAGGATCCTCACTTATTCGTATAGAGATATATATATATATATATATATATATATATATATATATTTTAAACTACTCCCATCAAAACCGTAAAGAAAATGTCCGTCACTCAGGGGCTTAAGAAACTTGATTTTAGCAGATTTCCCTTAGGGGAAATCAGCTATTGAGGTCGTACTCATGACGCGAGTTTCGAAAAATGTCTTCAAATTTCCAACGATCCTACCCAGGAGATAACGAAAATGAGGTCCGTTCAAAATTATATATATATATTTGTCTGTTAACGCTCTAGCGGTCGCAATTTTCGCTTGATCGTTACCAAACTCGATATTTAAACGTTTTATGTAAAAATAAAGATCAAGTTCGTTAATGGCTGAAATCGAACAAGTGGAAGGGGGGTTTAAAGGGGAGGATTTTCTGAAATTCGAAATATCTCCGTTACTATACGTCGGATCGAAAAATTATATAGAATCAATCTTATTGCAAATTAAATGTTCTATAATTAATGTTATATACATGTATTCTGTATCTTGAATATTAACCGAGATATTTTCATTTTTATGTTTTCAGCTTCAGAGATGAGATCGGCTAACTTCGGGTTTAGTCGGCCGTTCCTGTAACTGTTTGGCTCTCTATTCTGAAATGTCTCTATTGTAAAACTTCACGCGGGAAATCTGCTTAGTTTACGCAGCTCCTGCGTGACGGACTTTTTAGATTTGCATAAAACGTTAAATATCGAGTTGTTGATCAGATAATAATTGCGACTGCTAGAGTCTTAGAACAAATATATATATATATATATATATATATATATATATATATATATATATATATATATATATATATATTTCCATATTCGAACGGATCTCTTTTCCGGTATTTCCTGGATAGGATCGATGGACATTTGAAGAAAATCTCATCATGAGAACAACGTCAATTTCTGATTTCCCCTAAATGGAAATCTGCTAAAATGCAAATATCACCATTAACATTAGTTCATGAGTTCGCTTCCAGAGCGCGCTGGTGCCAAAATGCTCACGGGCAAGCGGGGGTCTAACAGCAGTACATTCGTCCGACAGCCACTCAGGATGAGTAAATATATTGACTCACAAGAGATCCCGTCCACAAGCGGGATTCAATGAGGCCCGGGTTTGATTGAACGGGGGTTGGTCAATCACAACATAAAAACTCTGATCACAAATCTCTTGAGTCTAATCCTCACCAAAAAAATAGTCATATATATATCGTGCGTTAATGTGAGATTCCTGGAAATAATTTTTTCCAAGTTTTGCTACTTACTGACATGGAGATTGCACATACCTGAAACAAAAACGAAAAATGATTATTGTTATTTTTACAATAACGAAAAGAAATTTATATTGTATTCAGATATAATAATTGTTAAATTTAGAAATGAATTATTATAACTAAAATATCATAACTAAAGTTGGTGGAAGAAGCGAGGGCAGTCACTAGTTTTCGCTATAATAAACTTGATCGTGTTTTTAACATGTATCAGTAAAACTCAAGATCAGCATATAAATAATATACGTACGTATGTCGAGCTTGGTAAAAATTATTCAAAAAGTGCGTCAGATAGAGCAACGTTTAAAGACATCTTTTCCAAAATCGCTTAAGAGGAACTACCGGAATAGCTGATTTCCCTATATTTTACTTCCCTGAAGTAAAATATGATAATATACTTTATAACCGCTGCTGAGACAAGGGCCTCTGACTGCCCCTCTTTTTTTTTTAAATTTCAGCATCTATTCCTTTCCTCAAAGACTTGTTTTAAAGATAATTTTGATGACCAAAACTATTATGTTGCAACAATTTTCAATAAAATGTGCCGTTTCTTAAATAAAGATTTGTGCAATTTTCGGCAAAAGGAAGCGTCAAATCGAAAAAACCACCAATATAAACTCGTTTCAGAATTCGATTTTCTACAAGAATCCTCAATAAAAAGTGGGTCATGACCATTGGAAATTCCAAAGTTACAGCAGCTGGAGAAGGTTTCGAGGTTGAATTGACTGAAAAGAGTCTTCAGGGGTCACAATTATGGCACATCAAGTCTCAGCTTTGTATTAAAATAATTGGAGATTTTAAGTGGGGTGAAACGGGAAATGGGGACACCCTGCATTTATTGGTAGATAGATAGATGTATAAAAAGTTAAATTGCCCTCATTTTCGTTATCTCCTAGGTATGGTTGATAGACATTTGAGGAAATGTTTCGAAAATGAATACGACCTCAATAGCTGATTTCCCTTTAAGCTCAAATCAGATAAAGGCTGCGGACAACCTCCATTGAGCTTAGAAGATCATTCTCTGGGCAGAACTAAACCCTGGCAAACTTATATTACACACTTAAAACTTGAAGTGAGTGACTTTTTTTTTTTTTTTAAAACGACTCAGACGAAGGCGAGGAAGCGAAGCGTGAGAGAGAGATATCCAGGTGGAAGGAAGGCGATCTGGGAAACCATTAAGGAGACTAAGACGGAAAGGAAGAGGTCCCGGCCAGGAACCGATGTTAATGAGTGGAAAGATAAGCTACGGACAAAAGGGGGAAGAAATGTCTTGCTATAACTCAGCTGTCTGCCTCGTCTCCTCAGCACCAACACACTATTAGCACGCCCCCATGAGCGGGGTCGAGTCGATAAGCCCCGGGAGCAAAAGCTATGT
Organism: Riptortus pedestris; assembly: GCA_019009955.1. NCBI lineage: Eukaryota > Metazoa > Arthropoda > Insecta > Hemiptera > Alydidae > Riptortus > Riptortus pedestris. The sequence continues at coordinate 145,878,971 of CM032232.1, read as the reverse complement.
ACTATCACAAAGCTAGGGACTAAACCCTGCTTCCGGAAGAGAGGTTTATTCTCAACAGGAAGTCGTCAGACTCCTGTCGGTCACTCTTCGAAGGTCAAGAAAGTCCTTCACACAGGGACTGCATTTGCTAAATAGATTTAAATGACTGGAATAATTTATGGTATAACACTGACAGTAAACTTAGAGAAATCAAATCAAACACGCTCAACTGGACTTCAAGTAATAGACACTCTAGAAGAGAAGAAATTGTACTTACACGCCTACGCACAGGACACACTAGACTAACACATTCATACCAAATGAGCAGACAAGATGAACCTATATGTCGCTACTGCAACAGGACGCTGACTGTAAAACACATATTAATTGACTGCACACAAGTGAAAACGTACCAATGGCCCACACATGTATGCGAACTACTGGCCGACAGTAGCCAATTTATAGATGATGTTTTTAAGTATTTAAGAAATAATGGATTACTTGATGAAATATAAAACCTTATTATCCACAATTATGAAAGTTATATATAGCAAGCACTGTGGAATATAAGTTTTGCCTTCTTCCAGTTTAACTATTTATAGTTTTTCTTGTTTGTTTTATTTTTATTTTGTTTTTTTTCCCTTTTGTTGTAAATATAGTAACAATTTATATTTAGTTTCGTTCACTCTATTTATTTTATTAGCAGATTTCCCTTAAGGGAAATCAGCTATTGAGGTTGTACTCATGACGGAATTTTCGAAATTTTTCTTCAAATGTCCATCGATCCTACCTAGTAGATGACGAAAATGAGGTCCGTTCAAAACTGTATATATATATCTATCTATATATATATCTATATATATTTGTCTACTATTAAGGTCTTCGGGTCTTGACCGTGTCTTCATATTGGTTGCCAACGTTTCGCTAGACATGCTGCTAGCTTCCTCAGGGCTATCTCTGAGACTGTCAGTCTCAGAGATAGCCCTGAGGAAGCTAGCAGCATGTCTAGCGAAACGTTGGCAACCAATATGAACACACGGTCAAGACCCGAAGACCTTAATAGTATTAATATATATATTTGTCTGTTACCGCTCTAGCGGTCGCAATTTTTGTTTAATCCTTACCAAACTCGATATTTAGTCGTTTTATGTAAAAAGAAAGATCAAGTTCGTTAACGGCTGAAATCGGACCAGTGGGAGGGGGGGTTTAGAGGGGAGGATTTTCAAAAATTCGAAATATCTCCATTATTATGCATCGGATAGAAAAATTGTATATAACCAATCTTATTGCAAATTAAATGTACTATAAATATTGTTATATACGTTTATTCTCTATCTTGAATATTAACCGAGATATTTGCATTTTTCAGTTTTCAGCAAACCGCCACTTCTACTCATGTTACGTAAACAATACTCTGCTACATAATAAATCACATTATTGGAAGTTTAAATACCAAACATTTTATTCAAGAGACTTTTATTATACGAGATACAAGCAAATATTTCCTGTTGATCCCCCCCCCATCTGAAAGTTTTGGACTACTAAAAGTTTATTGATTGAGATAACAATTATTCTGACTCATTATTAATTACAGAACTAGATATAGTAAATAGTTCTCAATAAAATTAATGTGTTATATTCTGATATATTTCAGTAATTGTTTTTCTTTCCGGTGAGGCGGGCCGACCAGTTTGATTACATTTCTAACCTAACGCTTCCTGTCGGCAGGTTATTGAAATTGGATGAAACATTTCTTATTTCCGTTTGTATTTATTCACGGTGTTGTTGTGTTACCAGTATATAGATTTATCTATTACTGAACTTCACGAGGGAAATCTGCTTAGTTTACGCAGCCCCTGCGTGACGGACTTTCTATTATACATTTGTAAATGTTAGCTGTGTAAAAATTTTAATATTTATTTAATTTTGTGAAATTATATTTTAGCATGTTAAAAACCACCATTTTGTACATTGTCGTATATTTTGTACATTTATAACATTTAGCATTGTAACATTTTTAATATTTATCTAATTTTGTAAAATTATATTTCAATATGTCAAAAGATGAATCGCCATTGTAGCGGCTTCTCAAATAAATAAATAAATAGATTTACGACGGACTGTTATAACACACTTTTGATCACATATCACAACATTTCTCTATCTCTGTGTAGAAAGAGTCCGTCACGCAGGAGCTGCGTAAACTATATTCCCAGATTCCCCATGTGAAGTTTTACAATAGAGAGATCTGCATACTGGTAACACAATACCACCGTGATTAAATACTCACTGTAATGAGACATCTTTCAGTTAATTAAAATAAATTCCCAACTGAAACGGCTTCTAAATTGTAAGAATAATTTATATTTTAATAACTCAAATTTTAGTAGTCCAAGAACTAAAGAAGGGGGAGGGTGGATGAACAGAACGTATTTACATAAATTTCACAAAGTAACGAAGGTAAGGTAAGGTTAGAAACGACAGGTAAGGTTAGAAGAAGCTTCCACCTGAGCCGAGTAATGACGGAAATGGCCGACCTAATCCGAACTATACCCGACCACAGACTTCATAAAAATGCAAATATCTCAGTTAATATTCAAGATAGAGAATAAATGTATATAACAATATTTATATTAAATTTCATTTTCAATAAGATTAGTTCCATAAAATTTTTCGATGCGACGTATAGTAACGGAAATATTTCGAATTTTCGAAAATCCTCCCCTCTAAACCCCCCTCCCACTAGTCCGATTTCAGCCGTTAACGAACTTGATCTTTCTTTTTACATAAAACGACTAAATATCGAGTTTGGTACCGATCAAACAAAAATTGCGACCGCTAGAGCGATAACAGACAAATATATTGATATATATATATATATATATATATATATATATATATATATATATACAGTTTTGAACGGACCTCATTTTCGTCATCTACTAGGTAGGATCGATGAACATTTGAAGAAAAATTTCAAAAATTCCGTCATGAGTACAACCTCAATAGCTGATTTCCCTTAAGGGAAATCTGCTAAAAAGCAAGTGAGTAGATGGGATTGATAGGAGTTCGGAGTGTGAGGGGGGAGTTACTGAACGCTGAAGAAAAAAAAAGAATAACTCACTGAATACTTGATTAACGAAAAAATTCACAGAACAACAATTGTAGAGCGTCAATAGTTTAACAAGATAGTTTCTATAGAATTTTACGACAGTATTTTGAATTTTCCATTCCTTACCCGAACCCCCGCTATTCCAGATCCCAAGTACAGCAATAACTAATTAGATATTTAAAGTTGACTGAAACTATTAAATATCGTGTATGGCATCTTCGAAACATGAACGTAAAATCTTCATTGATGTCGTTCTCATGCAAAAAATATCTCTCATGATAAAGGTCACTTGAAAACAATATTTGGTATTTAAGGTTAATATAAAGTACATGTAGTTCGGGATAAAAAACAGGTATGGGCCGCTTTTAAATGTAGTGCATTTTAAAGTAGCATTCATAATTTTTAACGATAGATATCAGGCATGAAATTATAATGCAATTATAATACAATTTATTAAAATAACAAAATGAAATGAAAATATAGGTACAACATTATAATTAAATCGGAAAATTTGGAATTATTACAAACAACGAAAGTTAAATAGCGACACCAAAATCAATGGGACACTTGAGCATGCATTTGGGAAACTAATCCATCGATGTTTGGAATAATTTTACTGATACAAAGGCGTAAAGAATTTTCCAAATTATCACCTTACTAGCCTTGTACGATGTTTTGATTTATTGACTTTCATCATTGAAAAGAACTGTTGGCATTTATAAGTACTGCCAAACGCACAAATCTCTCCACATCTTCCTCATTTGGAGCAACTAGTGTAATATTTTTGTTTAATCGGGTTTTTTAAAAATGACTCGCTACCCGCTGGCCTTGTTATTATTATTATTTTATTATTATTAATTAACGTCCACTTTTTGCAACTCAGACTAATCGGGACGGGTTATCTAGCCAGGGTGGGATTGTAGGTCTTGTGGTTGCCCACATTTGATATAAAAGTTTATTGTTAACATAACATAACAATAAGTGGTGGTTTAGTGAATCTAAAAATGTCAATATCTTGGTTAATATTGAATATAGGGAAAACATGTATGTAATAACATTTATAGGGTATTTTTTTATTATTATTATTTATTAACGTCCACTTTTTGCAACTTAGGCTAATTGGGACGGGTTATCTACAGGTTACCACCCTTTTCTAGCCAGGGTGGTATTTTAGGACGTTATTTAATGAATTTCGTCACTAAATAATTTCCTTTGCCCAGGCAAGAATCGAACTCCCCACTCAAGGTTAACCATGTGAGATAAAGGTCAACGCTTTAACTCGCATGGCTAACCTGAGCCCCATATAGGGTATTTAAATTTGCAATAATATTGATTCTATACACTTTTTCGGCGTATAATAACGAAGATACTCGTATCTCTTCGACTAACGTCGTAAGTCACGACGAAAATAGTCTACACGAGTTCAGAGAGGGCCGAAACTAATAATCCCATTCAAATTTGGAAACCGAAAGTTTTTGCGATTGCATTTCTTCGTGTACTCCATATAATCAAGGAAAATTAGAAAAAATGGACACTGTCAATATTTGACTAAGAGACGAATGTAAAAAAAAAACATTTATTTTGATAAGACGATAAGGTATGTGTCTTTCTAAGATCAAGGCTTCAGTGGAAATTCTAGAATTTCCGAATTTTATGACAAATATGTTTTGTAAGTACATATGTTAGAACTGCGCCAGGGGCTTAGAGCTTTTGTAGAGGCCTATATAATTAATTTATATTCACCGACAGAGGTATTATACTCTTGCTATTGATCCGGCGAGAACAAAGGATTCCTTAAGAAGCTTTATTGTTTTGATATCACGCCTGATTTGAAGTCAATCAACGAGAGGGAAGGGAGACTGGATTGAAAGGGAATATGAAGCTATAGTCGAGTGGTCTCTATAAATTGGGAAGATTGTTTAGGAAGGGTTCCATTGACGGCGAAGCCATATTTGGCAAAGGTTCGGTGTTCCTCAAGAGATTAATCTAGGCCCTATCCTACTCTAATCCCCTGATATTTGTGTGCTCTGGGGATTATATAAGTCCGATATCTTCATGGAGGTGTGAACCTTATTGCGGGAGTGGAGATATAAACACCTCAGAAGGGTGGCGGCCAACTGAGTCGACCTTGCCAGTAATTTAATATATCCCCTGCTGGGGCGCCTAACTCCCCTACGTCTGGCTTGCAATGGAGTCACATGCAATGGAAAAGCCCGGAATTCAGTCGCTTGCAAAGATGTCGATTGCAAAATCACTTGCAGTCGCTTGCAACTCGCTAGATTGTAAACCACATACCATGGATTCGATATGACAGATTCCCTTGCAATGGACGAATATGAATTGGAGAACCATGAACTGGACGTAAAAGCAATGGAGTCCCATGCAATGTACACGCCTGAAATCTAGTAGCTTGCAACTCGCTAGATTGCAAACCACATACCATGGATTCGATATGACAGATTCCCTTGCTATGGACGAATATGAATTGGAGTACCATGAAATGGACGTAAAAGCAATGGAGTCCCATGCAATGGACACGCCTGAAATTTAGTCACTTGCAACGTGTTCGATTTGCAAACCACATACCATGGATTGGATATAACAGATTCCCTTGCAATGCCCGTATATGCAATGGAGTTCCATGCATTGGATACGCCTGAAATTTACTCGATGGCAATACAACATACCATGGATTCCATGAAACGGATTCCCATGCAATGGACTAATATGCAATGGATTCTCCTGCAATGGAAACGCCTGGCATGTCAGTTGCGACATACTCGATTGCAAAACATATGCAATGGATTTGCTGCAACGCATTCCCCTGTAATGCACGTATAAGCATTGCATTCAGTCACTTGCAACGTGCTCGATTGCTAACTACATACCACGGATTTGCTGCAACGCATCCGTCTCCAATGGACGTATATTTAATGAATTGGTCTGCAACCTACTCCAATGAAACCGACTACAACTTGCCTACAATGGACTCGTCAACGACCAAACTCACGTGCAACGAAGTCTTCACATTAATTATGTAGAGTATTTTAATATTGGGTCCAGGAGAAGAAGAATAATGACCTCGAAAGGCAAATAAGCGGAGGGGCCCATATTTTTGAACTCTACACATGACTTTTGACCTTGAAGGCATGAAGAAACTTCTCGAAAATGAATTGAAGATACAAAATGATTTAAAAAATAGATTTGGGGTTTAAAAAAACTGTAACAAGAAGAAATTGTTTCCTACCTTTTGAAATGAAACAAGAATCTTGTTTAATATATTTAATAAAACGTTTTTTTGGTTATGGAAAATTTGTAAAAATCGTTGAAACTTTTACATATAAAATTTTGTTAAAAATATATGGTATTGCGAAATTATAGATTGTATTGGAATTTTGGCTCTGAATAAGAAATGTCATCTGGAAAGCAACTGAAGTGAAAAATCAGTGATCACTTATGTATGAAAAACTATTGGTGGGGTGATGAGCGTTTTGGGAATCAAGGTGTTTCGGATTTTCCTTCGTCGGTGTGACTGATGTTGAGATGCGGAGAACTTAAAAGACGGTTAATCACAAAACTTTTTTATGGCTCCTCACAATTTTATTTCTTATAAACGCTGAGCGCTTTCGGGGACTAAATCCCCATCCTCGGAGCTACAAAACAATGTAACACCATAATTAGGAGTCTAAAAACAACAACAACTGATTTTGAAGTTTAACAACTGATTTTTAGACTCCTAATTCTGGTGTTACATTGTTTTGTAGCTCTGAGGACGGGGATTTAGTCCCCGAAAGCGCTCAGCGTTTATAAGAAATAAAATTGTGAGGAGCCATAAAGAAGTTTTGTGATTAACCATTCATCACCCTCACCACCAGCTAAAAATAAATATGAACTTAAAAGACATTCTGAAGGTCAATATTGAAATGTAGGGAGAATAGAAAAAGTGAAGAGATACGCGCATTAAGTCCCATCTAATAGGAGTCATCTAGAGATCATGATCACAGATGATTGTGGATTCTGGTCAGAGATATCGCTGGAACTGTTTATGCAGGGAATGAGATCTGTGAACAAATGTCCCGCCATTGGCAAGCTACTCTGAATATCAAACAACTAATAACATTTATAGAATATTAAATCTATTAGGATAAACACTACCTATAGAATAAATGATCTTCTTCAAGAAATGGTGATTATTGTAGCTGATTTCGAAGTTGTATTCATGATGCGATTTTTAACTTTTATGAAAAAATTAAGATGAAATTTGTTAATGGTTAAAATCTTGGAAAAGGGAGGCTACGTTAACTATACAGATATTCCACGTGCCTCGCATATTTATCACAAAATGTAAAAGCTCTATGAGAACAATATTTGGTATTTAAGCTTCACATAAAGTACTATAAAGCAGTAAGCTAAAATACGGAAATATTTCGGTTAATATTCAATTTAGAGAAAACATATATATATACTAGCTAAGGTACCCGGCGATGCCCGGGAAATCATTGCTGACTGACTAATGATTGTATTTTTATAGCAAGACTTCAATGTGTACAATTGCACTTCCCTCCACGATGTATTGTTTTTTCAAAACAGCCAATCCTAAAGTGTAACTTTCAGGGTTAATAGAATAGAAATTTTAGTTTTGAAGAATATATGAAAATGGGTTCCTAATTTATCCCTCACGACTTTTTGACTCGCAGTTTTTGAATAATTCAAACCATAATCATGGGTAGCATTTATCACAATTAAATGTCATCTATAATGAACATATTTCCTGCCAAAAATCAAACCAAGCACATATAGTTTTAGCATAGTTTTATACATAAGATTATATTCGTATTAGTAAGCCTCAGTGGAAATCACTTCCCGTCGTGGCAGCATTCCACAGGAAATAACTAAACTCAATTACCTCACGTTCATTTCCGCTCTCGCAGGAGCGTTATCATCGTTGTTTTTCTTAGAATATTGATTCAGAATATTATTTTAATAATTTATCTCCCTGATGGAACTAAATAATAGATCCCTAAACATAATTTCATTTATGTTCAAAAAGCTAGATGAGGGGAAGAGAGCCCCCCTGCAACCTAGTAATACTTTAAACATTCATATCGAGTATATATTAAATACCAGAAATGCTCTTATAGTTTATATTCTATTAGAAATAAATAAAAAAGTTATAGGGAAAATAAATAAATAAATGAGGAGGCGACGGAGATTTATAAGCTCACTAATCCGAATTATACTTGCAACTATCATATAAGACTAAAACATAACATCTTTTGTCATAATATCCATTTATTAAAAAACACTTAAATAAGCACTAATAAAATTAATGGCTCCCGCAATGGATTTAGCGTATATGCCGTGTTAACTTCATTTACGGCAAAAGTGAATACAACAAAAGATACTTTAAATAACAAAAGTAAACAACTTTTGCTATGTGCACGTTAGCCAAAAAAAAATAGGAAATGAAAATTGCGAATTTTTATCTCAGGCCTGTCTTATAACCCCCACTCCCGTTTGAACCTAAACATTTTAATATAGCTTATAATCATGGAAGAATTAATGCTAATTCGCATACCAAGTTTTGTTAAATTCGGTTCAATCGTTTGAGCTCAACAAAATTGTTGGCTTCCGCTTTAGATTTTAACGCATATCTCGTTTATGTTATACAGCAAAAGTGAACATAACCAAAGTTACTTTAAATAACAAAATAAACAACTTTTGTCAATTGCATATTTGCAGAAAAACCAGTAGAAAAAGAAATATTGCTATTTTTAATTTCAGGCCTCCCTTATAGCCCCCACTCCTGCCCGTCCCTAGAAATATTGGTATGGCTTATGATAATTAAGGCGTCAGAGATAATACACATATCGAGTTTTATTTAGTTCGGTGGACTCTTTTGTGCCAAATAATATTCTTGACACCCGCTGTAATTTTTAGCGTATAACGCCTTTATAATTCGGTATTCGACGATAGTGTATATAACAAAAGTTTCTCTAAATAACAAAATAAACAACTTTTCTTATGTGCATATTTGCCGAAACACCAATAGGAAACGGAATATCACTATTTTTAATTTCAGGCGTCCCTTATAACCCCCACTCCTGCCCGTCCCTAGAAATGTTTGTATGGCTTATTATAAGGAAGGCGTTAGTGCTAATACACATACCGAGTTTTATTTAGTTCGGTTGAGTCTGTGTGCCAAATAAAATTGTTGACTCCCGCTATAATTTTTAGCGTATAACGCCTTTATAGTTCGGTATACGAAAAAAGTGTATATAACAAAAGTTATTCTAAATAACAAAATAAACAACTTTTGTTATATGCATATTTGCCAAAAAACCAATAGGAAACGAAATATCGCTATTTTTAATTTCAGGCCTCCCTTATAACCCCCACTCCTGTTCGTCTCAGAGAATATTAATATAGCCTAAAGTCTAAGTTGGGTTAGTAGTAATACACATACCAAGTTTCATAAAATTCGGTTCAGCTGTTTATGCGTGAAAAGGTAACAAACAAACAAACAAACAAATAAACAAACAAACAAATAAACAAACAAACAAACAAACAGACACCAAAGAAACAAAATGCAGTTATGGTGTCTATGACATGTGAAACGAAAAGTTATCGTGAAATTTCGCAAAAAAAATCAATGTACAGACAGAGGTTACAATTTTATATATATATAGATATATATATATATATATATATATATATATATATATATAACAACATTTATAGAACTTATCCAACGCATAAGATCGGAGATGTTTTGAATTTTCGAAACTATCCCCTATCCACCCCCTCCCCTGGTCCGATTAGCCATTAAACAATTTGATCTTCGTATTAACATTAAACAATTAAATATTGAGATTGTTAACGATCAGAAAAAAATTGCGACCACTAGAGCGTTAACAGACATATATATGTATAGTTTTGAACGGACCTCATTTTCGTCATCACCTGGGTAGGATTAATGGACATTTGAGGAAATGTCCTTAAGGTGAATCTGCTTCAACTCTACATCTGTTCTTTCCAGCTGATGTCCACCTTTTGAAGTGTTCGTCTATCCATCTGATCCATAAAATCAGTAGATGGTTCCTACAAAAGTCGTTTTGCAGTCTGTGGTGTTAGTAACTGGACAGTTATTTCCAGATCATAATATGAAAGAAGCCAATGTTGAAAGTATGCTGTTGTGGGATTCGATTGTAAGAGTGGTGACATTTAATCTATTTAAAAGGGAGGGGAATCGAACTCCGTTCAATACATTCCAGGCACTAATCAGAAGATAAATCTTGTACAAGCAATGGGGAAGTTGTCGTGTTATCTCAACTTGACAACTGATAAGAGAAGGTTGCCTCACAAACGAGAGTTTGCTTTCTAATTCCAATGTGTTTACAGATACATTTTTAATAGCGCATTAATCTTTCAATCGCAAGGTCGCTAACTATTAATTATTTGCAGAGACGGGAAATTATATTTGCATGCCGACTTCGAACAACATATTCAAATGTATTCAGACAAAGAGACACACTTAGATTTATACTATGTAGAGTTGGCCGCGGTGGTCCCAGCACGGGTGGGCTAGCAAGCACAAAAAACTGGGGTCTGCTATTGTTTGACGTTTCTCTTCTTGCAAGGAGCTGCTTCATAAACAATGAACGGAAGAGGAGGGGAGGTTCACATGGGGGATGCATATGTGTGTGTGTGTGTGTGTGTGAGTGGCTAATGTTGAGATGTGTGTGTATATGTGAATGGACAAGGACAAAACAGTCTACGAAGGGGGGATCAAAAGAAAACTGAAGAGGGGCAGCAGTGTGCGTGTGTGAGTGTGAGCACGCGCGCGTTTGCGTGCCTGAGTGAGGGTGAGAAAGAAACAAATTATTCTGACATCACTCGAAGACAAAGGATTAGGATTGTTTAAGTGTAGCGACAAGAATAAGGGTTTTAACGAATCCTGAAAAACAATTATACAAAATAAATTTTCATCATTGGGCTTTCAAGATTTTTATGTCCGACTCATAGTAATGGAGCTATTTCCAATTTTAGCAAATATCCTTAAAGAGAAATCTGCCATGGAGGTCGTACTCTTGACGCGATTCTCGAAAACATTCCTCAATCGTCCAAAGATCCTCCTTAGTGGATGACGAAAATGAGGCCCGTTAAAAATTATATATATACCTAGAAGGTAAGAATGCTGCCTTAAAGAAAATCAAATCTTAAGCAGTTGCATAATAAAGCAACAAACAAAAAATCAGAACTGTAACTCATGGAGGCTAATCAAAAAAGTCCGTCACGCAGGGGCTGCGTAAACTAAGCAGATTTCCCACGTGAAGTTTTACAATAGAGAAATTTCAGAATACAGAGTCAAACAGTTACGGGAACGGCCCGAACTAGCTCTTTTCGGAAACTCACAACTAGACCCGAAGTTAGCCGATCACATCTCTGAAGCTGAAAAAAGAAAATATCTCGGTTAATATTCAAGATACAGAATACTTGTATATAACATTATTTATAGTAAATTTAATTTGTAATAAGATTAATTCTATATAATTTTTCGATCCGACGAATAGTAACGGAGATATTTCGAAAATCCTCCCCTCTAAACCCCTCCCCACTGGTCCGATTTCAGCCATTAACGAACTTGATCTTTATTTTTGTATAAAACGTTTATATATATATATAATTTTGAACGGACCTCATTTCCATCATCTCCTGGGTAGGATCGATTGACATTTGAAGAAATTTTTCGAAACTCGCGTCATGAGTACGACCTCAATAGCTGATTTCCCTTAGGGGAAATCTGCTAAAATTAAAGAATTGAGAAACAGTAGAGTGATTTTCAAGTTGAGTATAAAGTAAAGTAACAAAGACTTGAGTATAAACAAATAACCCAGGTCAATGCGGAGCAGGAGAAAAAACTCAAGAGCTTTATGAAGAGCTGGAAAAAAAGGTATATATATATATATATATATATATATATATATATATATATATATATATATATTTGTTTGTTACCGCCCTAGCGGTCGTAATTTTTGTTTGATCGTTAACAAACTTGAAATATAATCGTTTTATACAAAAAGAAAGAGCAAGTTCGTTAATGGCTGAAATCGGTTCAGGGTTAGGGGGGGGGGTTAGAGGGGAACATTTTGAAAATTCTTAATATCTCCGTTATTATGAGTCGGATCGAAAAATTGTATAGAACCAATCTTATTGCAAATATAATGTTCTATAAATATTTCTTTGTTAATTTTTTCACTATCTTGATTATTTACTGAGATATTTGCTTTTTTTTAGATTTCGGTCATGAGTAAAGCCCCACTCCTACTCATCTCATATTTTCAGTATTCTATTAGGTTATGGAGCACTTTATTTGAAGCTTAAATACCTAATATTGTTCTCATTAAACTTTTAAGTTTTGGGATAAATGCAAATACGTGGCCCACGTGGGAAATCTGCTTAGTTAACGCAGCCCTGCGTGACGGACTTTTATCTTTAGTGTTGGCTGAATTGGTTAAATATCGAGTATGGTATAGGTCAAATAAACATTTTTGAGACCAGAACGTTGGTTATTCATTTTTGTTTTTTCAATGCTTAGTATAATAATGAAGATATTTCGAATTTTCTAAATACCTTCCCTCGTTAGAATTAAACTGGGAGGGGGGGGCGAGTTTACCCATCCCCAGTCCAATTGAAGCCAGAAACAAGCGTGACCTTTTAAATGTACATGAAACGCTTATATAAGGAGTTACGTAAGGATACGACAAAAATTACGACCTTTAGACAAGTGTTTTTGACATGACAATTTTGAACTGACCTCATTTTCGTCCTCTTCTAGGTAGGATCGATAGACATTTGAGTACAGTTTTATAAATATTATTATTATTTATTAACGTCCACTTTTTGTAACTTAGGCTAATTGGGACGGGTGGGTTATCTACAGGTTACCACCATTTTCTAGCCAGGGTGGGATTTAGGATGTTATTTAATGAATTCCGTCACTAAATAATTTCCTTTGCCCAGGCGAGCATCGAACTCGCCACTCTAGGTTTACCATGTGAGATTAAGGCCAACGCTTTAACTCGCATGGCTAACCTGAGCCCCACATTTTTATAAAATCATGAGTACAACTTCATTAGCAACTGTTACCTTTTCTTTTTTTTGAAATCAGCCATTAAAGAGTTTTTGTCTTGTAACCAAGACTATTTAAGTTAAGTGTGAAATGCCTTTGTGAATTTTTAATTAATTCTGCTAATTGTTAAAAGGAATTAATTCCCCTGACGTTGGAATATGTTGGAAATTCAAATGCCCTCCGTCGCCGCTCTCAAGAGGTCTTTACATAAAGGAACGGCAAAATAGTCGAGTCATTAGGTAGTCCTTCAAGTGTCGGAACTTCATGAATTTTTAACAGTTAACCTCAATAACTACGCCTAAAAAATATTATAAATTCACTACGAATATCGATCAATAAACAAAATTAATGGAAATTGCTACATCTCGGCCAAACTTATAATTTACGCATAGTTAAAGTTTATTGGTTTATGAAAATTATAAGTTGGCGTTGGGTTTTAAATATTGTATCGGTCGGAGAGAATGAGTTTATCGACGTACCCATAATAGGAAACGGGTTTTGGCCAAATCTGTTGTTTCAATTTGCATGTTTGTGTTGGATCACGCAAAGTTTACGCATAACTCATTAAATATGTTTTACGGTGTTTGCCAACAGGTGGTGACCTCTTAATCGATATATAGAATCGACTGGAATTAAAATGAACACATCTCATGTAATTTGGCGTAAAGCGGCCTTTGTTCATTCGATTCATGAACAGTTTATTTCATCGAATTTCCCGTACTATAAATGTATAAGTGTGTGTGTGTGTGTGTGTGTGTGTGTGTGTGTGTGTGTGTCTATGTCTGTTGCCGCTCTTGTGGTCGCAATTTTTGTTTAATAGTTGCCAAATTCAATATGTAAGCGTTTTATGCAAATCAATAGATCGAGTTCGTTCTCGGATGAAAGCAGACTGGGGGAGGGGGGTTCATAGGGGAGGAATTAAGAAAATTCGAAATATCTTCGTTGTTATACTTCAGATTAAAATATGGTATAGAACCATCAATCGTAATACTACTTTAATAGCCTAAAATGTTTTCATATTGAATATTAACCGAGACATTTGAATTTTTTTAGTTTTCAGATTTCCGTCTAAAAATCTCCTATTCATATTATATTAACTGTAAGCTGTTATATAATTATAAGTGTAAATACTAAATATTATATTGCTTGAATTTTTACTGTGTGTGGTACACGTAAATATGTTACGTAGAGACGTCGTAATTAAAGATTTTACGTTTTAGGTTGTACTCATGACGGAATTTTCGAAATTGTTCGTCAAATGTCCATCGATCCTTCCTAGTAGCTGTCGAAAATGAGGTCTGTTCAAAACTGTATATGTATATATATATATATATATATATATATATATATATATATATATATATATATATATATATATATATATATACACTCAACCACAAAAAAAAACCGGACACTTAGATTTAGACTTATAATATTGTTAAATACTTAATATATATGTATATTAATCTTTTTAATTAAAATAATTGGTTAATCTATAGGTTATTTAAAACAAAATCTGCCAAAAGCGAATAATTTTGGATTGATTATTTACACAAAAATACAAAATAAAAAAAAAATAAAAAGATAAATTAACACATTTAAAAAAAAAAAAATATTTTTCATTTTTATTACAGTGAATGGTAAAACTCCGGCCTTCCATCTAAGATTGAAAGACCCATTATTCTGGACCGAAATAAACATAAAACATTAATTAAAGAAAATGCTTGGTTAATAATTAAAGATGTTTAAATGTGCGAAAAACTACGTACAGTTTAGAATAGATCAACTTGACGACAAATAAATCTAATCTGAGTTTTATCTAATTGTTTACTAATCCTGAAGGAATTAGTTCAATGCACTTAGACTCTAAATTCTCTGTAATAACTAGAACACCCACATAAAGGAAATTACTGAAAATTAGCTTTTAATATGACAAAAATGAAGCGTCCGGTTTTTTTTGCGATTGAGTGTATATATATATATATATAGATATATATATATATATATATATATATATATATGTTACCGCTCTAGTGGTCGCAATTTTTGTTTGATCGTTACCAAACTCGATATTTAGTCGTTTTATGTAAAAAGAAAGATCAAGTTCGTTGGCTTAACTCGGACGAGTGGGAGGGGGGGGTGGTTTAGAGGGGAGAATTTTCGAAAATTTGAAATATTTCCATTACTATACGCCGGATCAAAAAATTGTGTAGAGTCAATCTTATTGCAAATTAAATTTACTATAAATATTGTTATATACATTTATTCTCTATCTTGAATATTAACCGAGATATTTGCATTTTTATTAAATCTGGGCGGCTAACGGACGAAGTGACTTTCCCGCCAAAAGCTAGTTTGGCCGTTTCCTTAACTGCTCGGCTCTCGTGAAATTTCTCTATTGTAAAACCACGTGGGAAATCTGCTTAGTTTACGCAGCCCCTGCGTGACGGGCTTTTTAAACTCGTGAATGTTTATTTGGTCTATACGATACTACATATTTTACCGTTTCAGTTAAGATCCAGTCAGTAAAGATCGTGCTCATTATTGGTTAAAGTCGGACCTGGTATAGTAAGGGTTTTCGAGGTGGGGAAATAGGAAAATTCGAAATATTTCTGTTATTATGAGTCAGATGGTAAAATAGAATAGAGCGGTAACATACAATAGTTATTTATTATACAAGTGACGAAAGTAGATCATTTTACAACTCGAGTGAAACGTTTACCCACACGAGCGAAGCGAGTGTGGTAATTTCACGAGAGTTGTAAATTCTACTTTCGTCACGAGTGTAATATTAAATTTTTTCTGTAATCGTGTAATACATGATCAGATCTAACCAGAATATGAACAAAATTAGGATGTGAAGATTATGGTATGTTGTTGGTAGGTTATAAGCATGGTTGTGAAAGGTTATAAGCATAGTTATAAAACAACTAGTGATGATTGTGAAGTAGTGCAGTTATAAACAAGTGCAGGTTATAAACAAGGAAGGTAATTATTATTATATTTAAATTTTAAAATATATTGATTATTTCCACTAATAATTCATTCACATTTCAATTTGTTTTGTTAAAATAAATACTTACAATGTTAAGAAACATTTAAAAGCATTTAATTTCCAACTTCAAATTATTTTTTAATTTATACTTATTACTAATTAAGAAGGCAATTCACTTTCTTCACTTGTGAAGAAAGTGATTACTTTCTTCACTCTATTGCAAAATGTTTCACTTTCCTCACTCATTTCAGTTTAGTAATGTTACCATTATTCAACGATTACAGAAAAAAAATATATATACATATGCACTTATTTATAATTTTTAATGGCCATCATTTTCGTCATCCACTAGGGAGGATGGATGGACATTTGAGGAAATTTTTGGAAAATCGCGACAGGATTAAGATCTCAACTGCTGATTTCCCGTAAGGGAAATCTGCTAAAAATATTGATAGACAACAAGAAGTACTTCAAATTAATATTAGTATTTTCCATGTTTCGCCTCACAAAAGCCTAGCTCTCAGGAGCAGTTTTATTCCAAGGAGTTTAATATAAATTTTATATATATAGTAAGAGCTGATTATGTCTGTGGGATGACTTCCAAGGATCTGATCCACGGTTCCGTTTCTAATCTATTTCTGCCTTCTCCTTCGCAACAGCTGCATCGGCCGGTATATCCTTCATACTTTCATTCTACAACTAGATGATCCGCCGATCAGTTGACTCAAATAACATACTACTACCCTTTCTAAAACATATGTAAAAAGTAAGTTTTCTGAGGTAACTACGACGAAGGGAATGTGCTACGGTTTACATCAGACAAATCGAAAAAAAAAAAAAAAAACGCAAGGGCTGCGTTAACTAAGCAGATTTCCTACGTCACGAATAGCATTTAGTCTCGGTAACTTAAATGATCTATGAGAATAATATTCGTTATTTAGATTTCAAATAAAATTCTTCATACTATATCAACTTATTATTAATATGACATGAGTATGAGAGGAGGTTTTCTTAAGGCCGAAAATTAAAAACTAAAAGTCCGTCATGCAGATGCTGCGTAAACTAAGCAGATTTCCCACGTAAAGTTATACAATAGAGAATCTCCAAGTGCCAAATAGTTACGGAAACGGCCGACCTAGCTTTTGGAGGGAACGAAGCTGCGGCTATAGCTCGACCGTTACACTTAATAAAATGCAAATATCTCGGTTAATATTCAAGATACAGAATAAATGTATAAAACAATATTTATAGTAAATTTAGTTCGCAATAAGATTGGTTCTATACAATGTTTCGATCCGATGCATAAGAACTGAGATATTTCGAAGTTTCGAAAATTCTCCCTCTAAAACTCTCCCCCCCCCCTCCCTCTAGTCCGATTTCAGCCGTTAACGAACTTGATCTTCCTTTTTACATAAAACTATTAAATACCGAGTTTGGTAACGATTGTACAAAAATTGCGACCACTAGTGTTAACAGACAAATATATATAACTGCTCAAAAATGAATAGGGATATTGGCTGTTTTGTGGTATGCTTGGGCCCTAGCATATTTTTTTTTTATTATAAATATCATTAATATTTATTAGAAATTATTGTCATTTTTCCCCATAAAAAAAATTTAATTAAGATCGATTTAATTAAAATTAATAGGATAAGAAAAAATAACCAATATCCCTATTAATTTTTGAGCAGTATATATATATATATATATATTTATATATATATATATATATATATATATATATATATATATAGTTTTGAACGGACCTTATTTTCGTCATCTCCTGGGTAGGATCGATGGACATTTGAAGAAATGTTTTGAAAATTGCATCATGAGTACGACCTCAATAGCTGATTTCCCTTAGGGAAATCTGCTAAAAAAATACAAATATTTCGGTTAATATTCAAGATATTAAAGAAAACGTTCATATTAAGACGTTTATAGAACATTAACATTTGCAATAAGATTGGTTTTCTACAGTTTTTCGAACCTACGAATAACAACGGAGATATTAAGATTTTTCGAAATACCCCCTCAACTGTCCGATTTCAGCAATTAACGAACTTGATCTTTATTTTTACATAAAAAGTTTAAATATCAAGTTTGATGATGATCATAGAAATTACTACCGCTAGAGCGTTATCATGCAAATATGTATATATATATATTAGCTTTGAATGGACCTCATTTTCGTTATGTCCTGGTTAGAATCGATGGACATTTGAGGAAATGATTCAAAAATCGTGTCATGATTACGTTCTCAATAGATTTACTTAAGGGAAACCTGCTAACACATCTTAAAACCATTTACATTCGTTTAAGGACTTCACTTAACAAATAGCTAAATAGATTATTTTAAATCGGACTTATTGCTTTTCCTCCTCTAATTTTAAATGCACGTTGACTCCACATTTCTTCTCAGAAATAATTGCGTACTGCAGAAAATCTTCATGAGGTATTTTATTATTATTTTATTCTGACAGTAAGTTCACTGCAAACCTGCATATAGAATACTGGCAGTGAAACGAAAAATAAAACAGTAGTATTTCAGAAAACTAACCCGAAGCGAAGATTCAGCCAATATTTATGAATAAATAATGTTCTAAAGAAACTACATTTATTCAGAGTAGCTCACAGTTCGTACTTTTTTAATGGTGTTCCCGACATCAAATAGCATGTTCTTCCGAATTGCTCCGGACACATAAAAACATATATATAGTCGAATAATTCCACTGCCTGGAACAGTTTGCATGAAATAATAATAAACCAACCTAGGAACTGGGGAAATTACAACTCCAGAGACCGCATGTTCTCGAGCGCATTACATTAATAGAATCAATAGTCGGGAGGCGGAATTCAAGAATATTTTCGGGACTATAAAATATGCACCGAGTTTTCTCTATATATCCTTCTGATGTTTTCCCGGCCCCATTGCTAGCGGTGGAAAATAGCAGCAGGGGTGTGGGGGAAAACTGTCAGTAAATATATTGAAGAAATATCGGGGGAGACGCTCAGTAAATTCCTTTTCGGGATAGTTGTGGGGGGAAGTGGGGGGGGGGGTCTAGAACAGGTAGTATATTGGGGGCGCCCCCCCCCCCTACACCTAGGGCAATTGAATATAAGAAATTTCCAAAGCTGCTTAGATATTCCCTTGCAGAGGGGCTTATGTCCACTCACGGTCTCTCTCTTATTTCCAGGAGTGTACATCTCACTCACTCTCTCTCTCTCTCTCTCTCACTCTCTCTCTCTCTCTCTATCTCTCCCTCTCTCTCTCTCTCTCTCTCTCTCTCTCTCTCTCTCTCTCTCTCTCTCTCACTCTCTCACTCTCTCTCTCTCTCACTCGCTCTATCTATCTCTCTCTCTCTGTCTCTCTCTCTCTCTCTCTTCCCTCTCTCTCCTCACTCTCTCTCTCCCTCTCGCTCTCTCTCTCTCCTCTCTCCCTCTCTCTCAATCCCTCTCTCTCTCTCTCTTCTCTCTCTCTCAGTCTCTCTCTCTCTCTCTCGTCCCTCCTCTCTCTCTCTCTCTCTCTCTCTCTCTCTCTCTCTCTCTCTCTCTCTCTCTCTCTCTATCTCTTTCTCTCTCTCTCACTCCCTCCTCCCTCTCTCTCACATATACTAGCAGACTGCTATTTAAGGACTCACATAGACCTACCAGACACTTTGACTGAATTACTACATGACACTAGCCAGTACATTGACCGCTTATTACACTCCTTGAAACATAACACCATTTTCGACAAGATGTAATGCTGGACAATACTCAAAATATAAGCAAAAATGAGCATACTCATATAATTATACTAATATAATAAACTGGTGATTAGAGTGTAACTTATATCTCGCTCAATATTCGCGAAACGTGATTACTATAAGAATAAATAAATAATAATTGATACCATAAAGGTACATTTAAAAGTTCCTCATTATTAAAAAGATTTTCAACAAATAGGATTTTTTAAAAGTTTATTCAAGCCTTTATTCGTTTTTCTCTTTTATATATAATTACAGTCGCACAAATAGAAACTTTATACAAAACTCCTTTTTGGTCAGTCACACACTTCCTCATTATGGCTACAGGTGTAATTATGAAACACTCAGCCGATGCCTCTATGAGCCCGGAAAGGCTTCCAGGCGGCTGGCCGGCGCTAAGCACCTTAACAATTATAGCAGTTTGAGCGGGAAGAAAAGCCCGCCAAAACCAAGGTAACAGTAATTAGGTTTCATGCATTAATTAAAACGCTGCCCCCCCCCCGTCGTATAAATTGCAATTACCATACCTCAACCCCCGCCAAAGCAGGGCTACCAACAACCTCTACCCTCGTTTCTTTCAGCACTGTCCTCGCCCTTTGCTCCGAAAAAAAAATCCACTTCCCGCGTTAAACCATGTAAATTTACACCGCATATCTTTGAGCGAATGTGTTAATACTCGCTGTAAAACGTTCTCGTTAGCCTGTAAATCCACTAATTATAAATTATCCCGAGGCTGTGTACTTACTTGATTAACAGTTTTAATGAATTACAAAGCAGTACTTGGAATCTGAACCAAAGAGATTGTAATTGTCACCCTTTGAATCCATTTAGTTAATTCTTTAGTTACCTGTTCCTTGCTGTTGTATGTATTCAGCATTCTGTTTCATCAAGAGTTCATAGTTTTTAGATTCACCAGAAATGACTGTGGAACTATACTGTTCAAAAATGAATAGAATATTGGTTATTTTTTCTTATCCTATTAATTTTAATTAAATCGATCTTAATTAAATTTCTTTTTTATGGGGGGAAAAGACAATAATTTCTAATAAATATTAATGATATTTATAATAAAAAAAATAATATGCTAGGCCCCATACATACCACAAAACAGCCAATATCCCTATTCATTTTTGAGCAGTTTAGATATTAATTTGAAATTTTCAGTTAATTTTTAGATTATTTAAAACTACACACATATAAAAACTGTGCAGTAAACGTTTTGATTACTTAAAAAAAAGAACCTCATTTATCATTCATCGAAAAATTGTTTAGAACCAATCTTATCGCCAATTAAATTTACTATTAATATTGTTATATACATTTATTCTCTATCTTGAATATTAACCGAGATATTGGCATTTTTATAAGTATAACAGACGAGCTATGGTTCCCGCCAAAAGCTAGTTCGGCCGAGTCTGTAACTGATCTTCACTCGTATGGAGATTTCTCTATTGTATAACTTTACGTGGGAAATCTGCTTAGTTTACGCAGCCCCTGCGTGACGGACTTTTTTATTTATCCAGCTGGTCTCATAGATATTTTGATGAAAGCATTCTTCCAAAGAGGTACAATAGCTGACAGTGAATTCCTCATTGTAAATTCCATTAGCCATAGACATTCCCTGGAGGACGGGACACTAATCAGACTTGAAGATGTGGGGGAGTCTATTCAGACTCGGTGTGTTGGCAGCTCAGGAATGTGGGGAGCCGAGGAGATGCAAATGCGTGACGTCACATGTCATTAACTGCACTGCGCCGAGATTGGGTGAATGATTAACATTCAAGCAGATTAGGTCCATCTTAGGATTGTCTTTGTTCATTCATACCTTAAGCTGAAAGAGAGTTAGAACCAGGATATTCTCCCATATGTTTATATAATTGTAACCTCTGTCCTTACATTGATTTGTTTCTCGAAATTTCACGATACTTTATCGTTCCACATGCCATAGGCACGATATATGGCTTTTGTATCTGTTTGTTTGATTGATTATTTGTTTTTTATTTAAAGTAATGTTGATAACACTTAAGAGGGAGCGGACCTTGTCGAGAGGCTAACACAGTTAATTGTGTTAACTCATTTCCTATGAAATCTTGCATTTGATTTCTATTTATATTTACTATTCTGTATAATTTAGCAAGGAATGGTTTTGACTGGATATATGTACATTTTAGATAATATATAATTTTAATAAATGCTAACAATGATTATGATTTGAATTATTCACGGTGTGTCAAACAGTGAAGAGGGATTGATTATAAACTTATTTATTCTTCAAAACTAAAATTTCTATTCTATAAGTCCCCTACCGGACGGGAAGTGAAGTTGTGCACATTGTAGCCTTGCCCAAAAAAAAAAAAATATCATCATTTAGCCACAAATGATTTCCCGAACAAAGCCGGGTACTTTAGCTAGTCAATAATAAATAGAATGTCCGCTACGCATTGGCTGCGTAAATTAAGCAGATTTCACACGTGTTTGAATGACACACTTGTCATTCTAATCTTACCATCTATTCCCTTTTACTAGAAGTTGTGGATTATTAACGGCGGAAAACATGATAGTAAACAGAAACTAAAATATTACTTGGATTTAAGATGATTAGAGATTGTGGTACTTAAAGTGTAACTAATCAGATCTTCCACGTGCGTTTCGTATTTGCATATATCTCAGAGTTTAAAAATTTAATGAGAACAATATTTTCGATTTAACTCATTTTTTAGTCGTGAAATGCACAAATATTTATTTCAGAAACTGTACGTTTATCAAATATGCTGTGACACAATAATTGTAGCCAACAAAATCTAATGGAAAAGGAATGGGTGTGAAATATTAAAAGAAATAATGATTCGTGAAAAAATTGTTTACTTTAATTAATTTTGGTTAAACTAATTGCGTTAAAAATCTGGGTTCTGTTTGTCCATGAAACTATGTAGGTGGAAAAAAGTTATTCCTCTTACAAATAATTACTTCGTAATTTGTTTAAAATTCTAAATTCTAAGAACGGTTTTGTTATATTGATGTTTTTTAGATTCATTCACGAATAATTTTACGTTATTTCATTTTATATATTTATTTATTTTTTTTAAATCCATTCCTTTTCCAGTAGACTAAAAACAGTAAAACGTTCCGTTTCTGAAATAAAGATTTGTGCACTTTACGGATAAAGGATGCGGAAAATCACCGAAAATGAATCACCGATGTAGACTCATTTTAGAATTTGATTTTCTACAAGTAGTTAGCTGGAGAAGTACTGGAGAAGGTAGGCGAAATGACATCATGAGCGTGCTTAGTGCACACACTCTGTGTGCTAACACAGTTCTTTTTTACTATCAGCTCAAAAGGAAAAATGTTTATCGATTTTCCGGAATCCAATTTCAATTTATTTTACTGGGTTTTTATACTCAGCTATCGATTTTATCCCAGCCGTGTTGAAGGCAATGGATGTTTGTCGCTGAGATAAAAACGGGGAAGAAACCGGATGGAAGGATAAACACTGGAGCAGGTGCATCAATTGCACAGCTCTCAATGATATTGCATTAGGCTTGCAGAGAAATCTGCTAGCTGCATCCCACCTCCCCCCGTCGGTTTTTTTATTATTATCGCCCCCCCCCCGCTTCTTTGTTTCTGTATTAAATAAACATTATTTTATAGGGGATGGTCCTTCTCTATGGACCCCTCGTTCCAACGCATTAAATGCTTTAGTCCCTGTTTCGATCAGGTCCACTCCTCCCCCCCTCTCTCTCTCTCTCTCTCTCTCTCTCTCTCTCTCTCTCTCTCTCTCTCTATCTCTCTCTCTCTCTCTCTCTCGCTCTCTCTCTCTCTCTCTCTCTCTCTCTCTCTCTCTCTCTCTCTCTCTCTCTCTCTCTCTCTCTCTCGCTCTCTCTCTCCTCTCTCTCTCACTCCTCTCTCTCTCTCTCTCTCTCTCTCTCTCTCTCTCTCCTCTCTCTCTCTCTCTCTCTCTCTCTTCTCTCTCTCTCTCTCTCTCTCTCTCTCTCTCTCTCTCTCTCTCTCTCTCTCTCTCTCCTCTCTCTCTCTCTCTCCTCTCTCTCTCTCTCTCTCTCTCTCTCTCTCTCTCTCTCTCTCCTCTCTCTCCCTCTCTCTCTCTCTCTCTCTCTCCTCTCTCCTCTCTTCTCTCTCTCTCTCTCTCTCTCCTCTCTCTCCCTCTCTCCTCTCTCTCCCTCTCTCCTCTCTCTCTCTCTCTCCCTCTCTCTCTCCTCTCTCTCTCTCCCTCTCTCTCCTCTCTCCTCTCTCTCTCTCTCTCCTCTCTCTCCCTCTCTCCCCTCTCTCTCTCTTCCCTCTCCCTCTCTCCCTCTCTCCTCTCCTCTCCTCTCTCTCTCCCTCTCTCCTCTCTCTCCCTCTCTCCTCTCCCTCTCCTCTCCCTCTCCTCCCTCTCCCTCTCTCTCTCCCTCTCCTCTCTCCCTCTCCCTCTCCTCCTCTCCCTCTCTCTCTCTCTCTCCCTCCCCTCTCCCTCTCCCCCCTCTCCCTCTCCTCTCTCTCCCTCTCTCTCTCTCTCTCTCTCCCCCCTCTCTCTTTCTCTACTTCTCTCTCTCTTTCTATATCTCTCTCTCTTGGACTTTTCAAACCGCATCATTAAATTAAATTCTATTCTAATCCCTATAGAGGGGTGCAGTAATCCCCTCGAAGAAAAGGTTTGCGGGCAAAAACCATAAAATAATGTCCCATCATTTCAAACTCCGCCGGAACTTTGTATAATGCTTCCATAATATTCATGTATCTCTAAAAGCACTAGAATTCACAGTATACCACTAACTTTTTTACATTTTAAAATAATTTATTGATATTCAATCTCCAGTAAGTCCTTATACCAACGGTGTCCGAAAATGTCTGCACTGAAATACACTTAACTATTGAACTGATAGAGTACCTCTTAAGCCGATACCCAACCGTAGTAGTAACAGGATACTATCATCTAGGGGAGATTAGGGTAAAAGCGAGTAGTCGGGAGCAAACCGGGTACCTCCCCTTAGCCGCTGTGTGTACTGCAGTCGCGGTGATGAAGATGATATTACGATCCAACTATGAAAAAGAAGCGGTGGCTTTGCGCCAACTAGTTAGTTCTGCTTGTTTAATGTCAGTGATAATAATTCAATTTTCGTGGAACCTGCTGATGATTTTGGTGGAAGAGGTTTTTGATTGTACTGCACTCCCATTCCAATTAGAATAGAGGTATATAATTTTCATAGTACAAGTTTTAATTACCTTTATTATAACAGTAAGTAATTGTCTTTAGCGTTTCGTATGATTGAATGTTTTTTTTAACCTTTATGTATGCGGGGTGAAACTAAGTTAGAACTAAGGTAGAACCCGGGTTCGTCCCACAATTCTCGAAACATGTAAAGTATAATTTTACCTAATTTTGTTTAATTATTTCACAGTAAAAGCATTTGTCTTGCAATTATGAATTTACTTTTTGAAATATGTAATTGTTTTGAAATAGCTAAAAACATTGATGTTGTTATTTTTTTTTTGTATTGTCCCCAAATGTTCTGCAGAAAAAAAATATTAATAAACCAGCACCATCAAAACCCGAATCACTCAATTTGCCCTGCTGTTCTAAGACCTTGACTGCTGATGCTGAACTTGTTCCCGAATCAAGATTCACTGTTTAACTGTCTGGACTAATGCCTCCCCCACACACTGACAGAAAGCTGCAGACGAAGGAGGACAAGAGAAAAGGAAAACTGTCATTTTGACGGGCTCTCCATGCAGACTTTATCTACAAACAGCGTTAGAAGGAAAAATGATAGTAGTCGAAAAAAATGAAGAGAAGAAAAAGAAACATAAATAAAAGAAAAACAAACCACAGAAAAGGCGACTAAAACTATCAGGAAATAAGTGTTCTATAAAAAGAGAAACCAATGGATAAAATGTGGGGTGAGAAGAAGAGGATGAAAATATGACTACTGCCTGCATTTATTGCAATGGGCTTTGCTCAGACTCCAAGGGTGGTGAAGGATGCACCTATTGTCATGGTTGGGACCATCAAAGCTGATCTGGGGCCCAAGAGGAACATGGCGATTTTACTTGGGACTTGTGCATTGCAATTTCACCCACGAAAACCTAATGGTAAAATAATAATGGCTAAGACTGTTAACCCTCCGTCGGGCGCAGCTAGCCTGAGAGGCCAGGAAAACATACTTTTTGATACCACGCCTCATTCTGTTTCCCCTGTGAGGGGCCATTCCCAGTAATTTCCTGATTTGTGTTCATGCTTAGAATCCCCTACTTTAGTCTATTGCCATCCTTCATCCAGACCGACTGGTCCCTAGGTGGCTTGTGAGGCCGACTGCGCCCAATTGCTCCTTAATTTCGAAGATGATTTTTTTTCAAGATATATCTATTGCAATCGTTCCTTTTACTAAGATTAATGCTATTCTATATGGAAGTTCGTCGATATCTTGAGAAATAAGTGCTAGTCTAACTCTGGCCTCTCAGGCCGAATGCGCCTTATCAATTTTACTTGTTTTAGTTTAAGCTTCATTCTATTTTAATAAAGTTATTATTTTACGTACTAAATAGCATATTTGCTTTCCTTAGATCCTAGCAAATTCTGTCCTACCAGCGTTTTAAATTAAAATTAATTAGATGGGGAGTGGGGGGGCTAAAATATGTGGGCGGCCTCTCAGGCCGTGTGCGCCCGATTTTGTTTCGTCCAGAGGTGCGCCCGACGGAAGGTTAAATTTGTTTAACTGTTATTGTTCATTTACTTATTTCAATGTTTTAATGCATCAAACAACATTTTTTATTAACAAAAAAAACATCAATTTGATTAAAAGTCATTACCTTGTTATTTTTCCATAAAAAAACATATGTACCCGGTTTTACCCTACTAGTGGGGTAAAACCAGGCAAAATGACTTTTAAGAAAAAAACTTTACTTGTTTGTGGTAAAAGTTGTGGTTTCTGGAAGTCTTCAAACCTTAGCTACCCGGTTTTACTCCACTTTCCCCTATCAGTTACATTTATGCAGCTATTTCTGAAATAGTGGAAAACCTTATACAATGATTAAATTAATATAAACTTTCTTGGTGTGTCTCGGAAAATTCCTGCGGACAACATTTAAGATATCTGTTATTTATGGTATTAAATAAAGTAATCATAACAAAAGATGTTATTGTTATTTATTTATAAATAGCCAAGATACAAATCATAATTTCAAGTCTGTGTAGAAAAATCAGCAATATTTTCTCATACCTTAAATAAACTCTTCTACCCGTCTACTTTTTACATATAAATAGAGAATACGTGGAGATATGACTTCCCAAGTGGTGTATCAGCATTTCAGAAATCTGCTTAGTTAACGCAGCCCCTGCATGACGGACTTATATTATTATTATAAAGTCAATTTCGGTGCTGGAGTGTAATGACACCAGTTTAGCTGGCAGCAGGTGTCCATAACGGGCTACCCCCACTCCTAGCTACTCAGCTGCAGTTTGGCATGTCACCGCATCAGCTGAGCAATAGAGGTCGCCCAGATATTGACAGATTCCTTCCCTTGAGTTCTTTTAGCAGATTTCCCTTAAGGGAAATCAGCTATTGAGGTTGTACTCATGACGCGATTTCCGAAATTTTTCTTCAAATGTCCATCGATCCTACCAAGGAGATGAAGAAAATGAGGTCCGTTCAAAACTATATATATATATATATATATATATATATATATATATATATATATATATATATATATATATTTGTCTGTTACCGCTCTAGCGGTCGGAATTATTGTTTAATCGTTTAACCAAACTCGGAATTTAATCGTTTTATGTAAAAAGGAAGATCAAGTTTAGGTAGGATGAAAAAATGTAGGCTACGCTTCCACTATAATAATTTAATAACACGGCAAAGCGCTTTCGATGCTGTGCATCATCGTCAGTGCCCTGTTGACACACACAATAATAGTTACAATAAAATATTTTAGGTACATATAACAAAAAACTTATTTTTCTTTGGGCTAAAAACATATAAAATTTAACGTGAAACTAAATAAAATATAAAACATTTCAATCAACAATAATAGTTACAATTTTCTATAAAATATTTTAGGTACATATAACAAAAAAGCTTATTTTTCTTTGGGCTAAAAACATATAAAATTTAACGTGGGACCAAATAAAATATAAAACATTTCAATAATTAACAGTTATTTTTAAATTAGGTTGGTACAAATAGACAGTTAAAGCTAACTGAAAGAAGCCCTATATGAACAAAGACGTTTTACAAGACAAAGAAGAGAAAGGGAGACAAAGGGGACTTACCGAAGGTTTTCGATGTTGACCTGTCGGCTCTTGGAGCTAGACTGGCTTTTCATTCCAGCTAGTTGAGGTAAAGAGGCTGTTGGAACAAATTTTAGAGGGCAGACATCTTCTTTAATATTAATGTTATTCTTTGCCGTTAGAAGGTCCAATCTAATCTCCAGTCCCTCAACCCTGTCCATTTTCCTTCCCTTAGGTAGGTGGTGCAAAACTTCCAAATGTAGAGAGTCCTGGTCATGATTTTCGGCCATTAGGTGTTTTTTCATTTCACTTGTTTTTGTGGTGAAATGTTCTTTAACTCTTGTTTTTATCTTCCTGCCACTCTGCCCTACATATGTAGCTTCACAGGAATGGCAAGATATCCGATAGACGCCAGACTTCTCCAGAGCGGAAACAGGATCTTTGGGGTTGGGGAAGAGATTTTTGAGGGTCTTCTTGCTCCGGTAAGCTGTCTTGATGCCTGCTTTTCCCAGTAAGTGAACCCATTGCCCCCCAGTGAACCCATTGCCCCCGCGCCTTTACTGCCTCCCTAAGACACACAAACAAGACATACCTTTACGCCCCATAGTCTCTTTCAATTCGGCACCCACTGAAAAATTAGCGAAAACTCTCACTTCAAAATTTATTAACATTGCTGAATTTAATCCTACCTACTCTATCAAAAACAGTATGGAATTCGTCAAGAGAATTACAAACCCAGACGAACACTTTCCGGAAGAGAGGATTATAGCATCTCTTGATGTTATGAATATGTTTTCCAACATACCGCCCAAAGATGTACTATATGTATTCGATTCAATTTTCAAAATTAAAAACGTAAACCCTGTCATATCCCAAGAATTTTTAGATCTGCTGGCCCTTTGCTTGAATCAAAATTACTTTAAATTCCAAAATAAATTTTACTCCTTATCCACAGGTTTGATCATGGGCTCTCCAATATCACCTCTTGCAGCTAACCTTTTTATGGAATACTTGGAGACAAAATATATCATGTCACCGAGAAACCCATGCTACAATTTAATTAACTTTTATGTTCGCTATGTGGATGACATATTCATAAGTTTCGAGGGTAGCTTAGACAAAGTCAATGACCTTTTAAATTATGTCAATGGCTGCCATAGATCTGTTAAATTCACTGTAGAAGTTGAAAAAGAGGGATTGTTAAATTTCCTTGATCTCCAAATAAGAAGAGAGGGGAGGAGTCATTCCTTCAATATATACAGAAAACCCAGTACGAGTGACATCATGATACCCGCCGATTCCTACCACCACACTCAATATAAAATGTCGGGATTTACTTTCCTAATTGACCGCCTTATCAATATCCCCCTATCTGAACATGACTTCAACCAAGAATTATCCTTTATCAAATACTTGGCGCTCAAAAATGGATATACGGAGAACTTAGTCGACAGAATGTTGGAAAAACGTCTCCGAAGAAAAACTGAGATAGAGTTACAAATCACTCCCACCAACAAAAGGAATGATAATCCCGGCTACCCACTTAGCATCCCCTTCATTAAACCCCTCTCAGTGAAAATAGGAAACTTACTGGGAAAAGCAGGCATCAAGACAGCTTACCGGAGCAAGAAGACCCTCAAAAATCTCTTCCCCAACCCCAAAGATCCTGTTTCCGCTCTGGAGAAGTCTGGCGTCTATCGGATATCTTGCCATTCCTGTGAAGCTACATATGTAGGGCAGAGTGGCAGGAAGATAAAAACAAGAGTTAAAGAACATTTCACCACAAAAACAAGTGAAATGAAAAAACACCTAATGGCCGAAAATCATGACCAGGACTCTCTACATTTGGAAGTTTTGCACCACCTACCTAAGGGAAGGAAAATGGACAGGGTTGAGGGACTGGAGATTAGATTGGACCTTCTAACGGCAAAGAATAACATTAATATTAAAGAAGATGTCTGCCCTCTAAAATTTGTTCCAACAGCCTCTTTACCTCAACTAGCTGGAATGAAAAGCCAGTCTAGCTCCAAGAGCCGACAGGTCAACATTGAAAACCTTCGGTAAGTCCCCTTTGTCTCCCTTTCTATTCTTTGTCTTGAAAAACGTCTTTGTTCATATAGGGCTTCTTTCAGTTAGCTTTAACTGTCTATTTGTACCAACCTAATTTAAAAATAACTGTTAATTATTGAAATGTTTTATATTTTATTTGGTCCCACGTTAAATTTTATATGTTTTTAGCCCAAAGAAAAATAAGCTTTTTTGTTATATGTACCTAAAATATTTTATAGAAAATTGTAACTATTATTGTTGATTGAAATGTTTTATATTTTATTTAGTTTCACGTTAAATTTTATATGTTTTTAGCCCAAAGAAAAATAAGTTTTTTGTTATATGTACCTAAAATATTTTATTGTAACTATTATTGTGTGTGTCAACAGGGCACTGACGATGATGCACAGCATCGAAAGCGCTTTGCCGTGTTATTAAATTATTATAGTGGAAGCGTAGCCTACATTTTTTCATCCTACCTACATTAGAAGTCACTTCCACCTGCCAGAATACCAACTCAGAAAGATCAAGTTCGTTAACAGCTGATATCGGACCAGGGGGAGGGGAGTTTAGAAAGGGAGAATTTAGAAAATTCGAAATATCTCCGTTATTATAAGTTGAATCGAATGAATCTTATTGCAAATTAAATTTACTATAAAAATTGTTCTAATCATTTATTCTGTATCTCGAATATTAACCGAGATATTTGCATTTGAATTCTGCGTTCTGTATGTTCGGACTTTCCGCCAAGAGCTCTGGTGGCTGTTTCCGTAACTATTCGTCCCCCGTGAATAGGTTTAGAGGTTTCTTACTACTACAGTTGTTATTAGGCAGATTTCTCTATTGTAAAACTTCACGTGGGAAATCTGCTTAGTTTACGCAGCCCCTGCGAAACGGAGTTTCTACTTTATATAGTGTATGCTGACTTCCAATTCTGCTCATAATTAATTTAGAAATCTACCTATACTACTGTCATGATCACAATATGAATATGGCAAATTAAATAATGTTTTATAGCTAAAAGGTTATTATACGTCGGATTGAAAACGTGAATGGAATAATTCTTATTACAAATTAAATTTTATATATACATATGCGGTTTTTTTTTCACTATCTTAATTATTAACCGACATGTTTGCATTTTTTAGTTTTCACCCTTCAGTAAACCCCCACTCCTACTCATGTCATACTAATAATAAGCTGTTATATCATAAAACACATTATTTGAATTTTAAATGCCTAATTTTGTTCTCACTGAACTTTTAATTTCTGAGATAAATGCAAATACGTGGTGCACGTGGGAAATATGCTGGTTTACGCAGCCTCTGCGTGACGGACTTTAAATATGACAAAACATAATAGAATTGAAGGTTAGGTACTCTTATGGTTAGGTGTCGTGTTGGATAGGAATCTTGTGTTTCAACCATTTATATTAATTCCTTATTCCGAACGAACTGCGCTTTTTCTTGCCCTTATCCTTTTAAGAATCCGAAGCCCAAACCCCGCATGAAAAAAAAATATTAACAAAAAATTTGTACCCTGAAGTAGGAGAATCCGAAAGAACGAAATGGGTCAAGAACATGTCAGAGCTAATTGCGAACAGATGTCTCCAAACATCTGGTTACAGTTCATAATAGGCTCACAACTCCAGGGTGTCAGTTATTGGGCACGTCAACCAGATTGCAATGAAGTGGGTCAAAAAACGTCCTTCACGCAGGGGCTGCGTAAACTAAGCAGATTTTGCTTTGAAGAAAATTTGTTAGTTAAGGTGCATAAAAAAAGTCTGTCTCGCAGAGGCTGTATTTCCAATGTGAAGCGTATTTCCAGTTTCCTAATGACGCCGCTGATGTCACAAAATATGTTCTCCATTTTTCTTGTAGTATGAAATCAAATCCATTTCTTTTCATTAAATATTTATAGTTTACATAAATATTTTTTTTGGTTTCTATAAAATATTTTTTTTTAATTTAAATGAGTTCCGCAATGCAGGCGATTGATTTACTCATTATTATAGTGTCATTAAAAAGTGAAATGCAAAAAAAAACAACAACAACAAACGGAAAAAGAGTGAACTTTGGCAAATGATTTTTAAAGCAGATAAGGTGATATGAAGCAAACGATATTGTACGATATGGAAACATCAGGGTTATGAACATTATAACATAATTTATATATTATAGAACGTAACATGCCAATGAATTCGGATGATGAAGGGAAAGCAGATGAAGTGGAGTACGATTCAGACAACACGTACATCGATCCAGACTATGTAGAAGAGACGAATGAAGACGATCCAAAAGAAGTAGAAGAAGCTATTCAAAAATCTATTCAATCCAGAAAAGGAAAAATTAACACACGAGAAAGGGAAACAAGGAAAAGAAAAAGAGATGCTGATACATCAGAAGAACATGAATACATAGAAAAAATTTATGGGGAAAAAGTAGTAGGCAAGAGAGGATGCTTTGAGTGGTCAACAATTCCTTTCAAAAATGTCAACAGAAAGTCCCATTCAAAAATATCGTGCATGTCAGTCCCCGGACGAAAAATGATGGGAGAAATGCCCAGACACCAATTGAATGTTTTCACCTATTTTTCAATGACTTTGTTTTGAATAAGATTTTGTCCCACACCAATGAATAGATTGAACAGCAGAGAAATAATTATACTCAATCTTCATTGAGCACTCTCAAAAACATGAAGCTCGATGAATTATACGAAGAATGAGCAAAATGTCTTGCTCAGACTGTGGTAATGCAATATGCAATGAACACCACAAAAAACTGTGTTGTTCATGTGAAAATAAGTGATTTCAAACAAAGTTCCTAACAAACAGGTTGTGTTATAGTTCCTAATAATGCTAAAAGTTCCTAAAATAATTTTTAAAGGTTCCTACATTCATGTGATATGTACTTTTTTAAGTTCTTTTTTACTTTTTGTATTTATTGCTATTTATCTTTCAAACTTTTTGACTCATTTTGTTAAGTTTTTTGAATAATTTTGTATTATATTGAATATATATTATCTACAATGTATATTTTCATAAATATTTTTTTTTGTATACAATTTTTAATAAAGCTGTTATTTTGAGTTTTTAAAATTATTAAATTGCATTAATTTTAAATTTAAACCATTTATAGAGTTCAACAAATAGTATGAGACATTTTGAATTATTTTAATTTGAATACCAGTGATGGAATCCCAGTTAAAAAATGAAATAATAGTATTATACGCCTAATAGGCGTAGTGGTAGTAATAGATTATGATAAATTGATGGTAGTACTCTAGGGTTAATGAATCTGTGCACATTACTATTTCATTTTGACAGCATTTAACTCTTGACAAGGCTAATATAAAATAATTTCTATAATATTAGGTAATTTTTTATTTTTTTTTGTACAAATTACGAGAATAGCATTTATGCTTATATTATACATTCTTAATAAAATTAGCACAAATACATGAATTCATTTTATAAAATGTATCAATTTAATAATTATAAATTAATTTCTTTAACAATCTTAATACCACTCTAAATATAATTTTTTTTTTAATTTATTGTTTTGGAAATTTATTAAAATATGGCATGATTTATAATCGATGAGATACATATCCCATCTTAAAGTGGCAATGTATCTGATCATTAATTACTTTTGACCTTTTTTTATGACACATTATTTTGTTGTTTTATTTATCATTGAACTTTTTTGATAGTATTCATGTTGTGTTAAAATCATTTTCTTGTATCTCGTTTCATGATTATGTCTTTTTTTTTTTTTTTTTTTTTTAAATAAAAGTTCGGTGGATATATCTGCTGAAAGAAAAGTAATTAACTTTTGTCCCTTCGATTTGTGGCCGACAAGAGCCACTTGACTCTCTGTTAAATATTAACCTTATTGCTCTCTACTGCAATTAAATGTACCCGTTACGTACTACATATCTTTACAATGCAAAATGGGATTTATTGTTGACAGTGCTAATAACTGCTTATAATTTGATAAACAGTATATATGAGGATAATTGACTTATAATTAGTACTTACTGATTTTAAAACAGGACAATTACTATCTGCCAAACATACCTGAAAAAAATATATAGAAACATTAGATACAATTTTATAACTATTTCATATTCTAAAATACTATATAAATGTATTTGATTTTTATCAGTTATAGAATAGTTTTAGAAGTACATTCTATAACCAGCCTGTTGTAACTGTCAGGTTTATAGGCTGAACAGCGCAATACTATCTGATAATTATCAATATGATACATTCCATAACAAGGTCTTTGTATATGTTTTACGAGAGGCGAGCATTAATATATTCATATTGCGTATGTCGCTTTGGTCTGGTGGAGCAAAGTAGCTGTTACCACTTAGCGATTACCATAACTCCAGCATTAACAGCTCAGATGATCACTGTCTTTAAGGCCTTCTCGCAACTTTCTAAGGGAGCCCCGAGGCGAGCATCACACGGCAATTATTTCCCTACAAGGAGGCCAGGTTGCGCCACCATCGCTGAGAGGGCGGCAAGTTAGCGCGGGAATACAAGCACCTTATCACCAGGCCTTATCAGTATGGAAACACTCTAATTGCAGGCTCTTAATCGCTCAATCTTGTTGTAAACACATCCAATAAATGGGCCGATATTTGTAATTAAAATGATTCTAGTTAATGGGAACTCGCCCATGTGACTGTCTCAGGATAATGGCCCATTCTTAACAAGCAGCGCCCATTATCGCTAAATGGTGCTAAGTTGTTCCGATCAATTTCTTTTTTTTCTAATCTCCGGAATGTGTTTTCTTCAACACCTTGTAGAATAAGGCTTTCACAAGTAGGTGTTAAACGGTTATAGCTTTTAATTTATTCAGATTTATTGCTCCATTCATAAACATACACAAATTAAATCAACGGAAGCCGGTCTTTGACCCAGAAGTTTTAAGAAAACTGTAGGACTAACAAATTAACAACAAATGGCCAGACCCCGTGGCAACGTTATGTATTTATGACAATACATTATTATCTATCTATCAATCTACTTACGCGTTAGATTGGAATGTTGCATTTAAGAGTCACCATCACAAATGCACACAATTTCTAACGGGACATGGACATTATTTACAAGATTTAAAATTCAAGAAAATGACAAATCCATTTTTGAGGTGCTGGATGGTGAAGGAATTATTATCTCATGGACTCTCTATGAAGGACTCTCTGTGGGAGTCACAGGGAATCCTTGGTTCCTGTCACATCATTGTGAAGAGCAGGGCACAGATGATGGAGCGTATGTTCTGAAAGCGCTCTGTCATAACGAATAAAGAACAGTGAAGGAACGAGGCTTTTTTTCTTACCTGAGAAAATGACAAATGTACTTGCGACTCACAGACAACACAAACGTTTTTACATATACTTTATGACTGTTCAACATTTAATCAAAATAGATCAAATTTAATAATGAATATAATTTTGAAAGGAAGTATTTGGCCAGAACCACCTCATATAATATTTAACAAATATAATAAAGAATTTATAAAGTTTATCAAAAGTACAGATATGGATGAAGCAAAAATACATTAGAATGTAAAGTTGATTGTGAGGAATGGGAATTATAATTCAATATATTTACCTTACATAGACTTGCAAATTAAACATCAGTTAAGTTTAACTTTAATTTATATATTTTTTCGTCCTTATTTTATTTATTTGTTTTTATTTATTAATTTTAGTTGTAATTATCTTACTTATTATAATATTTTATTTTATTATTATTATTTCTTGTATATAATATTATTTGAGTAAATAGTTGATAACATGTATATATTGTAAAATAAAAATGTATTTAAACATAATCATATATGTAATATGCCAATGCATGTATGTTCCATGTAATATGTCATGTGGAAATGGAACATGTATTCAAATAAATAACTCCTCATAGGGTTACTAGCAGGAGAAAAAAAAATGGGAAAGTTGCATGTCGCAATCGAGCAAGAACCACCACTTCTCTTCTTGAACTTCGATTACTTGATGGCCATTCCACCGTTGTATTTTTGATTTCCCTTAATTTGCAATCTATTTATAACCATTCTTGTTCCCAGTTATGTATAATCTTGTTTTTAGCAGATATCCCTTAAGGCTGTTACCGCTCTATCGGCCGTAATTTTGTTTGATCGTTACCAAACTCGATATTAAAACGTTTTATGTAAAACAAAAGATCAACTTCATTTATGGCTGAAATCCAACAAGTGGGAGGGAGATGGTCTAGGTGGGGGAATTTCAAAAATTCTTAACATTTCCATTATTATACGTTGGATCGAAAAATTGTATAGAACCGATCTTACTGATCAAATTAAAGTTACTATAAATATTTATACATATATTCTCTAATTTGAATATTAATTTGCATTTTTCAGTTTCCAGCCTTCAGCAAACCCCCACTTCTACTCAAGTTCCGTAAACAATACTCTTCTATATAATAAACTACATTACTCGAAGCTTAAATACCAAATATTTTTTATTATACAAGACACATGCAAATATGTTCTGGTTACAGTAATATGGTAAATAGTTTTCAATAAAATTAATATGTTATGTTCTGATATACTATAGTAATTGTTTTTCTTTCCGGTAAGTGGTTGGCAGACCTGTTTGTTCATATTTCAGACGCTTCCCGTCTGGAGGTTTCTTATTATCGTCTGTATTTAATTCACTTAGTATTGACGGTGCTGTTGTGTTAATAATATGCAGATTTATGTATTGTTAAAATTCTGGCAAATCTTGCTCAGTTTACGCATCTTCGTGACGAATGCTTTTTTTAGATCTCCTTGTTTCGTACCTCAAACTAGATTCCGGATTCCATCTGGTTATAAATAAACGGACAAGTTTCAGACCGAAGGAATCAGGGGGTATAGTTTGACGGACTATTGATGGGGAAGTTGGGGCTGAAATGACCCGAGCTATTATGGATGGTTTATGCAGAACCTCTGCCCAGATCCCGAAACAAGATGAGAGTCCGTATCTAAATACTTAAGTTAGTTTGATAACATTCAGCCCTCCTGGCTTGGGGTTAATGCAACCCTATCGGATCTACAACTCCTCACTATTGGAACTAAATGTTTACCTCAACAGCTGATAAATTATGCAAAACGAACTGTGTAAATCTCAACATTTTATTCCAGAGGTCTTAATTATTATTTTGGGAAACTATGAGTGATTATAACTACAGTCAGCAACCTAAAAGGTGAATGTCACTAGATATAAATTAGAAACTTTATTATTGTAATAACATGATCCGTCGATCTATAATAAGATCTCTGGTCAAAGTTAAAATTAAAATATATGGTGGGAAATAATCCCTCAAGTATCAATAATGATACCCTCGACCAAGGTTTGCAGAACCTTCCTATCTATTCCCACCTCGTATAATTTAAAAAATATATGCACTCGATATTTACCATTCCATGGAAAACTAAAGGTTATGTTTGGAAATCGGCTTAGGATGGTTAGGGTAAAAACTAATTGATAATTCGAAATACTTCAGTTACCATGAGGTCGTTTAGAAAAATGTCTAATAACCAATGCTGTTGGAATATTAATTTTCCACAACTACTGTTTTATACATGTCGCCGGTTCTAAATGACTTTATTGTTCCTGTAGACTTGAGTGATGTCTACTCACTTGGTGCATTAGGTGAACGAAAATGAGGTCGGTCTCCATTTCTCTAATAAGTTGGGTTTTTTTCTGAAAAACCATGGGGAATTGTTGTTCGGAGGAATTTGTTTGGAAAAGTTTGTATCCGTTCTGGATGAGCAAAATATGCAATGTTGTTCGGAGGGCTTTGTTTTGAAAAGTTTGTATCCGTTCTGGATGAGCAAAATATGCAATGTTGTTCGGAGGACTTTCTTTTGAAAAGTTTCTGTCCGTTCTGAATGAGCAAAATATGCAATGTTGTTCGGAGGGCTTTGTTTTGAAAAGTTTGTATCCGTTCTGGATGAGCAAAATATGCAATGTTGTTCGGAGGGC
This sequence comes from Riptortus pedestris, assembly GCA_019009955.1. Classification (NCBI taxonomy): domain Eukaryota; kingdom Metazoa; phylum Arthropoda; class Insecta; order Hemiptera; family Alydidae; genus Riptortus; species Riptortus pedestris. The sequence continues at coordinate 145,840,700 of CM032232.1, read as the reverse complement.
TTTGTTTTGAAAAGTTTGTATCCGTTCTGGATGAGCAAAATATGCAATGTTGTTCGGAGGACTTTGTTTTGAAAAGTTTGTATCCGTTCAGGATGAGCATAATATGCAATGTTGTTCGGAGGACTTTGTTTTGAAAAGTTTGTATCCGTTCTGGATGAGCAAAATATGCAATGTTGTTCGGAGGACTTTGTTTTGAAAAGTTTGTATCCGTTCAGGATGAGCAAAATATGCAATGTTGTTCGGAGGACTTTGTTTTGAAAAGTTTGTATCCGTTCAGGATGAGCAAAATATGCAATGTTGTTCGGAGGACTTTGTTTTGAAAAGTTTGTATCCGTTCTGGATGAGCAAAATATGCAATGTTGTTCGGAGGACTTTGTTTTGAAAAGTTTGTATCCGTTCAGGATGAGCATAATATGCAATGTTGTTCGGAGGACTTTGTTTTGAAAAGTTTGTATCCGTTCTGGATGAGCAAAATATGCAATGTTGTTCGGAGGACTTTGTTTTGAAAAGTTTGTATCCGTTCAGGATGAGCATAATATGCAATGTTGTTCGGAGGACTTTGTTTTGAAAAGTTTGTATCCGTTCTGGATGAGCAAAATATGCAATGTTGTTCGGAGGACTTTGTTTTGAAAAGTTTGTATCCGTTCTGGATGAGCAAAATATGCAATGTTGTTCGGAGGGCTTTGTTTTGAAAAGTTTGTATCCGTTCTGGATGAGCAAAATATGCAATGTTGTTCGGAGGACTTTGTTTTGAAAAGTTTGTATCCGTTCAGGATGAGCATAATATGCAATGTTGTTCGGAGGACTTTGTTTTGAAAAGTTTGTATCCGTTCTGGATGAGCATAATATTCAATGTCGTTTGGAGGACTTAGTTTTGAAAAGTTTGTATCCGTTCTGAATGAGCAAAATATGCAATGTTGTTCGGAGGGCTTTGTTTTGAAAAGTTTGTATCCGTTCAGGATGAGCATAATATTCAATGTCGTTTGGAGGACTTTGTTTTGAAAAGTTTGTATCCGTTCAGGATGAGCATAATATGCAATGTTGTTCGGAGGACTTTGTTTTGAAAAGTTTGTATCCGTTCAGGATGAGCATAATATGCAATGTTGTTCGGAGGACTTTGTTTTGAAAAGTTTGTATCCGTTCAGGATGAGCATAATATTCAATGTCGTTTGGAGGACTTAGTTTTGAAAAGTTTGTATCCGTTCTGGATGAGCAAAATATGCAATGTTGTTCGGAGGACTTTGTTTTGAAAAGTTTGTATCCGTTCTGGATGAGCAAAATATGCAATGTTGTTCGGAGGACTTTGTTTTGAAAAGTTTGTATCCGTTCAGGATGAGCATAATATGCAATGTTGTTCGGAGGACTTTGTTTTGAAAAGTTTGTATCCGTTCAGGATGAGCATAATATTCAATGTCGTTTGGAGGACTTAGTTTTGAAAAGTTTGTATCCGTTCTGAATGAGCAAAATATGCAACGTTTGCTCCACAATAGGTTTTCTAACGACAGAGTACTTATTGTGTAGGAAAACATGACCATTTTGTTATTCCGGATTGATTAGTTTCTCTACCACTCCTGGAAGAGCTTGTATCCATCGTTTATGTACCCGACTGCATCCAAACACACAAGTAATGCGTGCGTATTAGTAATGGACGTTTGCTTAAAATAATTACCTAAGTAAACATCACAGGGGGCTTCTTCGGCGCACTGAATATCAATCAGAGAGAAAGGGTTGTTTGCAGCTTGCTAAGTGTTTGCGCACAGACTGCGCCAGAACAGAGCGCTAACTAATATCCTTGCTCGTCTACAGATGCTGAATGGAAGACTTACCCCCAGGCAGAGGGGATAGGGCAGCCCTTGGCCCTGCAGACCCGAGATAAGGGCGACCCCACGCCCGAGATACCAAGGGAAGATAATCCCCCAATAGTATCTGGGGGGGGGGTTAGTAATAGAAAATCTGTTCGCATACACACTCACACCCCAGGGTGATCCTCCGCAAAACCGAGGCCCCCACAAAAAAAAAAATTCCACACACGTTCATTATTGAATAATGCGCTTCCTTCTGGAGGGGACTTGATTGAGGGGACTTCCATAAACCATGTATCTTCGTAGTACACACTTGCAAAAGCCTCAATTCAAGCTCTACCTCAATTTGAGGTTTCCCAGTAGGGGTGGAGGACAATATTATTATTTTCATTTTTAAATGTTTTATTAAAAACTAAGCTAAAGGACTTTGGGGTGTCTCTCGCGGAAGGCCAACAATTTTCCCTTCTTATCTAAACTCAAATTCTGTGGGTAATTTAAGATTAGTTAACCACCAAACGTCTATGGCTCTAGAGGCCAAATAGAACCATGACGACTGCGAAGGGTAGTTCTTCTTGGTTTTCACATAGCCTTCACCATATTTTGGAGACTCATCTTCTACAAATTCTCCATCTACGTAAGTGTAAGGTAAAACTTCTGTGGTTCTGGAGGTCAAGTGGATCCATCACGACTGTGTTAGATAGTCTGTCGCAGTTTTTTGTTAGCCTTCTTCAAATTTTGGTAATCCATCTTCTGCTATTACTCCACTTCTGCTTGGGTCCGCAAGAGTGACCGTCAACTTCTATGGTATTGGAGGCCAAGTAGAACTAATACGACTGTGATGGATAGCCTTTCGCAGTTTTCAGTTATCCATCTCCAGTTGTTTGAGACCCATCGTCTGTTACGCAAGCGTAATGGAAAACGTATTTGGCCCTGGAGGCCAAGTAGAACCATTAAGACCAGATTTTGGAGATTCATCTTGAACTACTTAACCAGCTACGTAAGTGTAAAGTAAAACTTTGTTAGTTCTGGAGGCGAAATGGAACCATCACGACTGTGTTGGATGGTCCACTCCAGATTTTGGAGACTCATTTTTTGCTATTACTCTATCTCCGCAAGCGTAACATCTTTGGTACAGGAAACCAAGTATAAACTTCACGACTATGATAAATAGAACGTCGCAGTTTTCAAATATCGTTCTCCAGATTTTGGTGATCTTCTGCTATTAATCCAGGTTCGCAAGCGTAACGGACAACTTCTATGGTACTAGAGACACCGACCGTGATTTTCGAGAACCATCTTCTGCTATTTTTGCAGAAAACACTCATCCATTCAGCTTGCAGTGCTCCATGCTTAATAAATGCAAATGGAGTACTTTTTACATCATCATTAATGAGTCGCTCCTGTTGAGATCCTCCTTATCTTCCACAAACAACTTCCAAAAAGCTCTATATATTCTTGTAGTCAGAAGCTTTCGTATTTTCCTTGACGAGAATCTCCGTTTCGTGCACACCCAATGACTATTATTACTTTGCCTCTTAGTATACATAATTCAAATTTAAGAGTCGAAGAAATAATTACTCGTTTTTCTTTATAGTTTTTTTTTCTTTCAGATTATCCTTATGAAAAAATTAATATTATTGAATATGGTCTAATAAAGGAATTTCCCACACATTTTACCAAATGTCTGCCAAACTTAGAGATGGAAGTTCAAAATTTTGATAATACCAAACAAAAATGACCACCCCTACAAGCATATACAACAATTTTCATAGCTGGTTTCCCATCAGCAAATTGACCCGAAATGCAATTTAATTTTCCGAAAGGCGAATTCCCATTAGCGACTCGACCCCCCAGAACATACGGTTATTAAGAAAACTAATGATCTAAAGCTTTCTAATCGTAGCCAGGCTGCACCCTGGAGCATTTACAGCTGTGCATGTTCAACAACCTGATCATTAATGACCAGTCATTATACGGCTCCATTAAATAATGACAATGATGTCACAGGCCTAATGTCATTGAAAGAAACATCACCCTAACTGAATACCACTCATGTCAGCTTCAATAATCATTTTAGTCACGTTATTCGTACGTGTATCAGCAGATTTCCCTTAAGAGAAATCACCTATCGACGATGTACTCAGGACACCATTATCGAAACATATCTTCATGTGCCCTTTGATCACAACGGGATGACAAGGAATATGTCTGTTTAATTTTATATATAGCGGCCGTAATTTTGTTTGATTTTCACCAAACTCGGCATTTAAGTCTCAAGTATAAAGCAAAAATTGAAGGGGCTGAAATTGTGCAGGAAGGAGGGAGGAGTAAAATAAGAATTCTGCGTATTATTATGAGATGAATTGAAACCTTTCCCATAGCCTTATTGTATATATAATTTATTACAACTGTCGTTCTAACACATTGTTTTCTTTTTTTTCTCTCAAATTGGGGTATTTTTCAAGATATTTCCAATTATTTTTTTAGCATTCAGTTAAACCCCCACTCCTACTCATACCAAACATCTTGCCTAGTCCTTAAAATCCAAGTCGTTTTTACATAGATGAATTCAATCACTCTCTAAAAGAAGTCCGCCATGAGGAACTGAGTAAACTAAGCAAATTTCCCAAGTTCAGTTTTCACACACTTGTGATCTCAACTCGACACATATTCTCTATTTATATGTAAAAAAAACTGAAGAGTAAAAGAGGGGAGGGGGTCACTGACAGCAGAAAACAAATACAGTATGACTAACTCCCTTAATACTTGAGTTACGAAAAAATGCATGCAAGTACCAGTGTAAACCACCACATAGTTTAAAAAGATCGGTTCTATAACAGTTTTCGATCCAACGCATTATAACCGAGATATTATGAGTTTCCAGATCTCCCCACTCGCGCACACAGCCCTCACACCCCAGAAAGTGACACATCGAACACCCCATTCCTCGGGGTAGGTGAGTTTCCGGAATACCAGGTTGGCAATTTTAGAGTAATGAACATTAGGGAAATCTTTTTTACATTCCTGTGTGTTCTAGGGAGCCTGGAGAAACCCGCACTCTGGAATGTATATATCTTCTTCAGGATCCAATATTTTTATGTTCTTCATAGTTACATAGCCAGGGCAACCAATAAAAAACATTTTTTCGCGCAAACTTTATTCATACTGCTCTACATGTTTCGTGGCTTACATGCCACCTCTTCATAATAATAACATTAATTTAGTAAAACCCAATGATAGTTCTTTGCTAAATACTGCATTAATAAGTGCCTTTCAAACATGATATATTTATTAAATTTAATTACAGTTTGCCACTTCTGAAATACTCGTTTCCTCATACGTTCGTTCTGGCTGTCCCTTCCTCGCCGGGGAGGGCGTTGATACTAAGATTCCTGAAGTAGGTTAAGTCAGCTGAGTACAGATCAATTAATTACACGTCAACCGTGAACTCGATTATTTCGCGTCATAACTTCAGAAAAGAAAGTAGCAAACTGTAATTAAATTTAATAAATATATCATGTATGAAAGTCACTTACTAATGCAATATCTAGTAAAGAGTTATCTCATATTTTTTTTTTTAAATTAATGTTATTATTTTTTGAATACAGATATGCAGAGAAGAGGTTGTATTTAAGCTACGAAACATGTAGTATGAATAAAGTTTGTGCGGGAAAAATGTTTTTTATTGGTCACCTATGCTATTAAACTATGAATAACATCTATTTGTGGTAGTAGTATATTCTCTGAAAGGAATAGACCGAAAATATAAGGAAAGTGAGTTATTTCATGGCTAAAATCCTTTCCAATTATGTTGAAGGATAGATGTGGGGTGACCCTTCCAAGTCGTGACACTAACAAGAACTCGTGCCATTTGTAGACAGGGAGCTCCTTATCAACCCTTATCAAGTCATCAGCTGACTGTCTTATCACTCCTTCCCGCCAAAACAACCCCCCGCCCTCAGGGCAATTAGTGACCCCCCCCCCCCTTCAAAGAGTTTCAATCATCCGAAAGCCCTCTATCGGCCTCCGGGGACTAGACGAGCACTTCTCTATCATCTGTGTTTGCTTAATAGAAACCCAGCCGGGCCTGCAGACTACTTATGTGGATTAGACTCCTTATCTGTCGGGGCACGTGACACAAAGGATATGCAAGACTCACCCTCCAAGGATCGATACAGTAAAAGAGTATTAGCAAACACAATATTTAATTCTAAAGGACATAGATCAATGCAAGTTTGGAGGGTTAATGAGTAACCGTAGAGCGCGTGAAAACTTTAAGTTACTATCAAAAGAACAGATTTTGAAGATCCTGAACCTGCCCCACTAACTTAGCCTTAGGCCATCTTCTTTTAGCAGATTTCCCTTAGGAAAAATCAGCTAAGGGTTGTATACATGACGCGATATTTGAATAACTCCTTCAAATTTCCATCGATCCTACCAAGGAGATAGCGAAAATGTGGTCCGTTCAAAATTATATACATAATAGTTGGATGGGGGTTTAGAGGGTGGAATTTCGAAAATTTGAAATATCTCAGTTACTATACATCTGATCTGAAAATTGTATTGAACCAATCTTATTACAAATTGACAGAGCTATAAATGTTGTTCTATACATATTCTCTATTGCATTCACAATACCATATGGTTAAAGCTATTGAAAAGCCTTTAAATATTTGCGATCTTAAAAAAACCGTTAATATCAGCGGTATTAGGATGAATACATGCAAAAATGTAAATGAAAATGTTAACAACGACACAGGAAGTCACGACTATGAAAAGAAACATTGGTATGAACAATGTGAAGACCTTCCTAACTCTGCTCCTCGATACCTTGTTGTAAAGATACAAAATGAAGGTAAGACCTTTAACGATATCAGCCCTTTTGCCATACACAAATGGATATGCTCATATTCCAAACAAATAAAAGTTAAAAAACTGAGAAAAGAAGGCCTTCTCCTATTAGACTGTCCAATCGAACAAATTGCCGTTAAAATTTTAAAAGCAAATTCCTTTAATGGTCTTAACATTACAGTCCAACCACACAAAACTTTGAATTATTCAAAAGGTATAATTTATTGTGCAGAAATAAGAGATCTAGAGGAAGATGAAATCCTTGAAGAATTGAAAGATGAAGGAGTTCTGCACATAAGGAGAATGAGGAACAACACGAAGAAATCTGCGCTATTTCTAGTAACGTTCGACTCCCCGAATATTCCAGAGCGCCTCCACATCGGCTATATGTCAGTGCCGGTTCGCATTTATATCCCATCGCCACTCATCTGCTTTACTTGTGGTTTACTGGGCCACCATAAATCATCGTGCAAGAGCCAACCAGTTTGCAGGAAATGCTCTAAATTGAAACACGATGACCCTTGCACTGAAACTAAGTGCTGTTTATGCCAAGGTGACCACCTTACCACCTCAAAAACGTGCCCCGTATATGCTGAAGAATTTGAAATTAAAAAGATGATGGTAATAAATAAACTCAGCTACCAAGAAGCTAAGAAAATGTATTTATACGGAAAAAACAGGTCGTACGCAACAAAAGTGAAAGTCAACCAACCTGATTCATCAGCTGTGAGCATGCTAACAGGTCTCATTGAAAAAATGAATGAAAGATTAATAGTTTTAGAAAATTTCATTATGACCAAGTGCAGTCAACAAAATACTTTAAGCCCACCAGCAAGTGAAAATGATTGTACGACACCCACTACAGCTGATCATAACAAAAGTAAAGTTAAAGTGGAAAAAAATGCTAAAACTAATGAAATTCTGGAATTAGACACAAAAAAAGAAACCAGGAAAGGAAGAAGCAGCAATAAGAACAATGGGAATCAGAAAAATGTACTTGGAAGCAATCTCAAAGAAAAGAAAAGATGAATTCTCGCTTGTTTTGCCCCAATTACTATGGTTTAATTTTTATTTATTTTTTCCATTGTTTTATTTTTGTTTTTATTACTAATTTTCATTTTATTTGGTAATCCTTTAGTTGATCCCATTGTTTATCCATTTTACTGGTTATATATTCTGTCCTCTATAAGTTACAGTTCTCTTCTGTTCTTAATTTTTAAATTTCTATCATTTTAGACACTACTGAATGATCTCTCTCATTCAATGGAATTTGAATGGTATTCAGAAACACATTGGGGACCTGAAGCGCTTACTGGAGGATAATCCAGAAATAGTTGCTATCCAAGAAACACACCTTACACCTGGTAAGGAATTCAGTATACATGGTTACACCACCTATAGAAAAGATTACTTCTTGGGAGGTAGGGCATGCGGAGGGGTAGCTATATTTGTTAGAGATAACACATATAGCGAACCCATACAGCTGAGAACAACACTGCAAGCAGTAGCAGTCTCAGTTCACGTCCCCTTCCGAGTTACAGTATGCTCCATTTATCTTCCACCAAAGGAACCTCTTGACTTACATGAAATACATAACTTACTGACACAATTACCAACTCCTTTGCTATTTTTAGGAGATGTAAACGCATTAAGCACTATGTGGAACTCTCCTGTAAGTAATAGGAAAGGAATACAGCTACAAAACATTTTTGAACACTTCGATTTAATTTCACTTAATTCAAATTCTCCAACACATTTATGCCCTCGGACTGGAACACTGACTAACATTGACATTTCTTTATCTTCTCCCTCTATCTTCACACGCTTTTCATGGAGAGTTGATCAAGATTCCCATGGAAGTGATCACTTTCCAATACACATTTTAACTAACTCTTCTCACTCACTATTTCACAACATTTCAAGATTCAACACCAAAAAAGCCAATTGGAATACTTATCAGGATTACATTACTGAAAAGCTTAAGTCGGTTAACCCTCAAAGTATTATTGAGCTAACCTCTCTAATGTTAGAAGCAGCTGAGATAAGTATTCCAAAAACTTCACGGACATACAAAAAACCTCCAGTTCCTTGGTGGAATGATGAATGCAGAATTGCTGTAATGAACAGAAAAAGAGCTCTTAATTTATTCCGCCGAAATCCGTCTGACGTAAATCTCCTAGACTACAAAAGGAAAAAATCCAAAGCCCAATGGGTTATTAAGAATAGTAAAAGACAATGCTGGATAGATTTTTTATCTAATATTAATCGACGCTTACCCGCAAAAGAGGTATGGACTAAAATTCACCAAATTACTCATAAAAAATACCGCAAACCAATTACAGGACTAGAACACAATAACAAGATCATTACCGACCAACAGACAATCACTAACATCTTAGGAGAACATTTCAGTAATGTATGCAGCTCCAAAAACTATACAATACAATTTTTCAGACACAAAACACTAACTGAAACAATGACTTGCCCCATTATTCCAACTTACCAACACCCACTAAATGATCCCTTCAGTTTCACAGAACTAAAACTCGCACTATCGACTGTAAAAATGACTTCACCAGGACCCGACCTTATCACATATGATATGATAAAAAATCTACCAGAACAATGCTTACCATTTCTTCTTCACCTATTGAATGAGGTTTACACTAGTGGTACGTACCCTCACAACTGGAATGAGGCTATAGTTATACCAGTTCTAAAATCTGGGAAAAGCAAGAAACTAGTCACAAGCTATCGACCGATTTCATTGACAAATTCCCTTTGCAAAATCACAGAAAAGATGGTCAATAAAAGGCTTTTGTGGTTCTTAGACCATAAAAAACTGCTTTCTCCTTTTCAATGTGCATTTAAACCTGGGCATTCCACTATGCACCATATAGCACGGATGGAAAGCGAAATACGTAATGCATTCCTTGGAAACAAATTAATGTTAGTAATATCCCTCGATCTGGAGAAAGCATATGACTCTGTATGGAGAAGGCTTATTCTCTCTCAGTTGATCGAATGGGGTGTCCAGGGAAACATTATAAGGTTCCTGGATAACTATCTGTCTGAACGTTTTTTCAGAGTGAGGGTAGGTACCACTTTATCTGAAGCATTTCTTCAGGAGAATGGAGTGCCTCAGGGAGGTGTGCTGAGTACAACCTTGTTCAATATAGCTGTAAATTCTGTCATAAAGTATATCCCCCAAGAAGTATCTTACTGCCTGTATGCTGATGACCTTATCTTATACATCACTTACTCTTCATTAACATACGCACAAAACATCATACAGCACACTTTAAATGAACTTCAAAAATGGTGTTCTGTAACTGGGTTTAAGTTATCAATCGAAAAAACAAAGTATACCATTTTCACCCGAAAAAGAAGTTACGAATGCCCACAATTAACACTCCACAACACTATTATAAATAAGACAGACGAACTTACATTTCTTGGACTTACATTTGACAGAAAACTCACATGGGTTCCCCATTTAAAGGGCCTCATTAGTAAATGCAAGAAAAGCTTGGATTTATTAAGGGTACTTAGTAATTCTGCATGGGGAGCTGACAGATGTTCTATGCTATCTTTTTATCGTGCTTATACCAGGTCATTGCTGGATTATGGCTGTATAGCATATTCATCAGCCAGTCCAAATATACTTAAAATGTTAGACACAATACACAACACAGGACTGAGGATAGCAACTGGAGCCTTCAGATCTAGCCCTGTTGATAGTTTATGTGTTGAAGCGGGAGAACCTCCATTGGAATACAGGAGACGTATCATCTGCTTAAAATTTATTTTAAAATGCAAAGCATTAGATGCTCCATGCGTCAATGTATTCTTAAATAACACACTTTACAACAAATACATAGAAAAACACACTAAACATAAACCTCTAGTCGTACGCACTTCAGAAAACACTATTGATTCGAACATATTACAAACTCAAATACACCATAACAGAAACATAACACTCCCTCCATGGAGAATAAATAACTTAACTATTAATTTAACTTTAACAAAATTTAACAAAAGAAATCCTTTATCTGCCAAATTTTACAGAATAGCTTTTAACTCAATTGTAGCAAATAGCCCAAACTCACTTCACACTTTTACTGACGGATCCAAGACTGACTTTGGAACAGCAGCTGCAGCAATTATTAATACTGACATTTACACTACAAAACTCAACAATAATACAAGTATTTACACAGCTGAGTTACAAGCCATAAATATTGCCCTTTCAAAATTTCACAATGTTCAAAATTCCCAAATTTACTTATTCACAGATTCCTTAAGTTCTTTATTCTCCTTAAAGAATATTTACAGTACTCATCCCATCATAACCCAAATTTTAGAAAACATTATACATCTTCAAAACAACATTACACTAGTATGGCTACCAGGACACCAAAATATTGGACAAAGTACTGAAGTCGATGAACATGCAAAATTAGCTACCCAAAAACTTTACGTAGACACAAATGAACTAACGGTAGACGATTTAATACACTCTGCAATAACTAACGTACTACATGATTGGCAACACAAATGGCTACAAACAGACAATAAACTAAGACAAATTAAATCAACAGTACTCACACGGACTAATAAAATTGCAACATATTCGCGGAGAGAGGAAGTGATTTTAACAAGGCTCCGCATAGGTCACTCCTTTATTACTCATAACTATTTAATGGAAAAAAGGGAGCAGCCCAAATGCAATGTATGCAATTTGACTCTTACAATAAAACACATACTGACAGACTGCAAGAGACGAGATCATTTACATATACCCCACGACCTACATGACTTACTCACTGAAGGTAGCCCATACATACCCACTATACTACAACATTTAAAAGACATTAACATATACACAAAAATTTAACTAATATAATCCATTTAAAATTAATGTTTGCATTTTAAAATAAATGTTATAATGTTGTGTGTGTGTGTGTGTGTGTGTGTGTGTGTGTGTGTGTGTGTGTGTTGTGTGGGTGTATGAGTTTTCACTCACCCCAGTGTGTTTTAGGGAGTACAGAGTTTTATGTAAATAGTTCACTAGTAAAAACTTATGTTTTATGTAAACCTTAATCATTTTAAATTTCTTTTATTCATTTTATACACCAATTTTTTTTTAATTATTGATTTATTTAATTAATATTTAAATATTTTATTAATGATTTCTTTATTGTCCAATATCAATAGTTTTGATTTGCAGTTTTCACCTAGCTTTGAATTTTGTCTTTATTTGTTTTCTTGCTCATTTATTTTTTATCTTTGCTGTGTTCAATACTTGTTTTTTGATTCCCATTCATGCTTTTTGAGTTCCATTTTGTTTTTGAGTTCCATTTACATTTTGAGTTCTAGTTCCGTTTTTGTGTTTCATTCAGTTTTAGTGTTTAATTTCGCCTTTTGTGTTCTATTTTTTTTATTCCAGTTCTGTTTTGAGTTGCGTTCCTATTTCTTTCCCATTTATGTTTTGATATCATCTCTGTTTTTTGTGTTTTCTCTCTGTGTTTTGATCCTTTTATGTTTTGTAAATCCTTTGTTTGTTTTGTGTTCCTTTTGTGTTATGTGTTCCTTTTGTGTTTTGTGTTCCTTTTGCGTTTTGTGTTCCTTATCTGTTTTGTTTTCCTTTTGTGCTTTGTGTTCCATTTCTGTTTTGTTTAATTTTTTTTGTTTGTATTGTTTTTTTTTGTTTGTATTGTTTTTTTGTTTTGTTTTTTAAAGTTACAAATCCTTTAGTTTAGAGCAACATCGCCGAAGCTGCGAAGCTCCAATAAATAAATAAATAAAATATTGCATGAATATTAACCGAGATATTTGGATTTTATAGATTTCGGCTATGAATAAACCCCCACTTCTATTCATGTCATATTAATAATAAGCTTTTATATCATGAACCTCTTTATTACAGGGCTAAATAGCAAATATTGTTTTCATCGAACATTTACTTTGAGAGATATATGCATTTGTTCCTTGATTACTAAAATTGAGGGATTGTGATAAAAATGATTCTGATTCATTATAAATTACAGCACATCAATAAAATTAATATATTGTAATTTATTATTATTTTTTCTTTCCGAACTAGAATATTTCTTCATATCTATTCAGCTCTGCAAGGTTTGCAGGCCTGTTTGTTTACGATTCAGACGTTTTCTGTTGTAGAGATTATTATCTTGTAAATTGACTGACAGGTTTCTCATTACCGTTTGTATTTATCCAATTAATTTTCATGGTGGTGAGACCAGTATGTAAATTTATCTATTTTAAACCTTCACGTGGGAAATTTGCTTAGTTCACGGAGCCTCTGCGTGACCGACTTTAAAACTTTAGAGTTTGATGTATTTGGAATGACTCAGACAGTGTCGAAAACTTCCTTATAATAAATGTTTTGAAAGAGCATATAAACATGCGTGATTTTCGGTTAGATGAAGATCTCATCGAGCGTGTGGAAAATATGGAGGGAAATGGGAGGAAAACAATGGGAAGGAAATGTCAGGGAGAGGAATATAGAAATAACTGTCAGGGGATAAGGCAGGAAAGGAAAAAGCCCGCCAAGAAAGAGTAAGCACTAGGCTTGATTGAAGTTGGAAGAGCGGGAACAGGAGATAAAGTATTGCTTTGTATTAGGGGAGAGGTGCGAGCTTTGTTGACACAACAACAAAGTATGTCCCCATTGTTGACAGCTACAACAATCGGCAACATCTCCTCCTCCAGAAACAATAATTGTTCTCCTTTTTTGCATCTGCTTACATCATTGCCTAAAATACCTTGGCGAAGTAGACCCCTACAACAAAATAAATTGTTTGGAATCTTGTAATTTGTTTAGAAACTCGGAATTAAAGTTTTTTCAACAATAATTTTCTCATTTTGTATTTAGACTACACTTCATAAGGGATATTTTAATTTCGTGACGTATCTATCTAAAACAGCTTACTTGAGCCGTCATACATTGTAAGCCAGTCTCTGACTGGCACGGCTAGTGGAAGGTCCTATGTATGTCCTTAAATGACTAAACCAATAAAAATTTCGAAGGGTCAACAAAAAAATAAATAAAATAAAGGATTATTATACCATTTTTATTTCGCAACTAGTTTCGCGTTCATATGATCCTCTTCATCCTCTTCTCAATTGGTCTCGTATTTAAAACTTATTTTGTAGTACTTACATAATCAATTACATTTCATCGAAATACTGTAAAAATAGAAGATTTAAAGAGAAATCTTTCATTAAGCTGTATAATCAGGTATATATTAGACCATGTATGCAAATTACAAATTACTGTAAAATTATACTTGTCTGATTGAAAATGTACAGTGGTTGCATTGTGCCATCAGCCGTACATTACCATAGCGTTTTAGCATATCCAGAAAAATATCAATTCTTCATGAAATCATCAATACCTTTTTAAAGCATTGCATCAGCATTATAACGCCGTCAGTACATTGTCAAATAATTATAAAATCATCAATACATTCTGAAAGCATTCGAACGTCGTCAGTACATTGTCTCAGCATTGTAACGTCTTCAGTACATTGTCAAATCATTATTAAGTCATCTACACGTTGTCAAAGCATTTGAACGTCTTCAGTACATTGTCTCAACTTGATAAAGTCGTTAGTACATTGAACTATCATGAATCATTGTTTCAGGATTTATTAATTACATGATCATTGTTCTGTCAAAGCATTTGGATAATAACATCTTCAGTAAATTGTCAAATCTTTATAAATACAATCAAAACATTCTCAAAACATTTGAACATCATCAGCAGATTGCCTCACCATTACTCCATGATCAATGGTCTGTCAAAGCATTTGAAATTCATCAACACATTGCCTCAGCATTATAATATTGTCAGTACATTGTCAAATCATTATAAAATCATCAATGCTTTCTAAAAAGAAGTAGACGTCATCAGTACATTGCCACTGAATTATAAAGTATTAATTATATTATCAAATCATTATAACAACCCCAATAATTCATCAACGCACTAAAACGACATCACAACGTTGACATAGCATTAAAATGTCATCAATACTCTACCTAATCATTATAACATTATCAATCAGAAAAATAATTATAACATCGTCAGTCTATTTTCACATTATAAGGTCGTCAGTAAATAGCCAATTTATTATTACAACAATAAATTGAAAAATAAAACTCAAGTACTTCAGGTTTTTGCCAACAGCCCAGGAATCAGGGACACAATGTACAACTAGATAAAAAGAAGCCGAACTTCTAAAATCAATAAATTCTATGTATAAGTGTGTGTGTGTGTGTGTGTGTGTGTGTGTGTGTGTGTGTGTGTGTGTGTGTGGTGGTTGTTGTATACACATATATCTTTTTTTTTGTTCTATAAAATGGAGGGGGAGGGGAACGAAAAAGAAAATCTTTATTAACGATTTTCCAACCGGAGAATGATGTTAGGGGTTTCCCCTCGGAAGACAGGGACAGATAAGAAGAGGGAGTGAGTCTGTGGCAGAAAGGCGGCAAGACTCAATGTAGCGAGAAGATGCAATGTGAACCAGATTCTCTGCTAGGGGTGGGCCGCCATCTTGGGTAGCAACACTAGATACATTGACAAAGGTCAGCCAACTCACCGACAGGATTAATAAAGCCATTTCTATATGGCACTTGCTATATGTAAAATATAGAATGAACAGTATTCCATTAAAACACAAGGAGGTAGCATGAAAAATAATAATGGAATGTTATAAAATATGGTAGTGTTTACATTGGACGGGGGATGTGACTACTCAAAATGAGGAATAAATAAAAACTAATACCCGAGTTGGAGAAAACATATACACATCAATAGGTGTTGAAAATTTAATCAGTTAGAGGATTGGTGATGCAAGAAGATTTGATAATACTGGAAATATTTCAGGTTTTCTATGATCCCACCCTCTAACACCCATAACTCTCAGTCAATCATCATACCCTTAGCTAGTATAATTTATAATTAGTTATAATTTTTTTTGTTTTTTTTGTATACGAACGGTGAATTTTTTTTTAAGAGCTTCTTCTGTTTCGATGTTTTATGCAAACACTGGGATATAACTCGCTAGTCCGTGGTATTTTTACGTTTACAAAATAAAATTAATTCCTTTCTCTGTAACCATTTTCGGATATGATTTAAAAAAAACTGGATATTTTAGTGTGGCTGCAATTGAAATGTATAAAAGAAGGAAATATCTGGAATATATTTTTATTTGAAACATTCAGCCAGACACTGGCCCATTTATATACAGGCACTTTTTTTTTTGGTTTTAGATTTTACATAAAAACTCTCTGAGATTATTACAATAGAAATTGGATGTAGGTATACACGTTACATCCTATTATACATCAATTAAAGATATATTAAGGATCTACGTGCTTCCGACAAATTCAGGACATCAAGGTTGCCAGGACACGAAGACTTTGTGCAAAGGAAAAACTGGAAACCTAAAGCCGAAGTTAGCTGGTGAGGAATGAACCTCTCACTTGAGGGGGGAGAGAAGAGAGAGAGTGAGAGAGAGAGAGAGAGAGAGAGAGAGAGAGAGAGAGAGAGAGAGAGAGAGAGAGAGAGAGAGAGAACAACGAAGAAATGTATGAAAAAAAAATATTGATCATTAATAGTTAAAATTCAATATAGAGGTCTTTATAAAAGATTTATAAGAAATGACACTTGCAATGTGATTGGTACGATGCAATTTTGATGTTAACAGAAATTTAACGAAGCGAACCGATGAAACGAGTCCGATTTCCGCCAATAACTTGATCTTTAGTTTTACAAAAAGTATTTGAACTTTGTAACGATCAGAAAAATCTGGTGTAATTAAAGTTTTGTAGGGAAGAGGGCATTTAATTTAATATCACGGAGCCTTCACAATTTTGACTTCATTTAAGTTGAAATAAGTATATATATATTGACGGGGCAGAGATGATAAGGGGAGCAGAAGCCTCAAGAGATATTGGCGCCCTGGATATTGAGCGTCTTGTCGTATTAAGTTAAAGCGATAGGGCATTCAATCTACCCCCCCCCCCCCGGCCCAAACACAGCCCTTCCAAATCCCTTTCCCTTCCCTAGAAAATAATCGAATCCAAAATTTATATTTATGAAGACCCTTAATGTCCTTCGCATCAGCCCCCAGGAAGGCGGAAGAAACATCCCCTAGGCCTTCTCTCTCCCCCTCCCCCCTCAGATCATTAATGAGACATTATTCTAAGCAAAAGGTAAATTTATGTTTTAAGGAAAATGTTGGAAAATATTATATCTCCATCGGGGCACCTGCTGTACAAGCGATACAATTTTCATTAAATACCTGAATGCTAATTTCAAGATTAATACTATATTTTAGTCTTGAAATTACCGCTTAAGGGTGGCTGCATAATTATGGTTTTTCGAATGGGGGTGTGTGTATGTGTATACATATATCAGTTTTATGTGTTTTATCTGTTATAAAATTCTGGTTTTTAAAGATTTTTGATCACTCTTTCTGAAAAAAACAAACAAAAAAACACTGTTAGATCAAATTAGCACACACACATATATATATATATATATATATATATATATATATATATATATATATATATATATATATATATACTAGCTCAGATACCCGGCTTCGCCCGGGAATTCATTTGAGGCTGAATGGTGATGGTATTTTTTAGCAGGCTTTACATAGCACAATATTTTGACATTTACCCGTCCCATTGTTTAGGATTGATACCCGTCGTTGCCGGTGACTTGCTAATAATACAATTATTTGTTCGATAATTCTTCACAGTCTTCGATATTTTTATATTTACCGTCTCTTATACATGTAAATATGGTGAATTTTTATTTCAGGCCTCCCTTATAACCCCCCTCCCGTTCGAACCTAAAAATTTTTATATAACTTATAATCATGGAAGAATTAATGCTAATTGACATACCGAGTTTTGTTAAGTTCGGTTCAGCTGTTAGTGCCCGTTAAAGTTTTAACGTATAACTCATTTATACTTAGGTATACGACAAAAGTGTATTAACAAAAGTTATTCCAAATAACAAACTAAACTACTTTTGTTATGTTTATATTTGCGGAAAAACCAATAGGAAACGGAATATCGCTATTTTTAATTTCAGGCTTCCCTTATAACCCCCACTCCTGCCCGTCCCTATAAATTTTGGTTTTGCTTATTATAAAGAATGCCTCAATACTAATACACATACCAAGTTTTATTTAGTTCGGTTGAGTCTTTTTTAGCAAATAATATTGTTGAGTCCCGCTATAATTTTTAGCTTATGACGCATTTAAACTTCGGTATACGACAAAAGTGTATATAACAAAAGTTACTCTAAATAACAAAATAAACAACTTTTGTTATGTGCATATTTGCCGAAAAACCAATAGAAAACGAAATATCGCTATTTTTAATTTCAGGCTTCCCCTATAACCCCCACTCCTGTTTGTCTCAGAGAAAATTAATATAGCTTAAAGTCTAAGTTGGGTTAGTAGTCATATACATACCAAGTTTCATAAAATTCCGTTCAGCCGTTTATGCGTGAAAAGGTAATAAACAAACAAACAAACATACACGAAAGAAACAAAATGCAGTTATGGTGTCTATGACATGTGAAACGAAAAGTTATCGTGAAATTTCGCGAAAAAAATCAATGTACAGACAGAGGTTACAATTTTATATATATATATATATATATATATATATATATATATATATATATATATATATATATATATATATTTAGTCCAATGAAATCTTGAACAAAAAGGCCAATATCCTTGATAATCTGTATATATATTTATATTTCAAATAGTTTCATAATTACTCATCTGGATATTTTTTCCCATCCTTTAGTGTGGTAGTGATAATGATTTTATTGGAAATGTATTTGCTTGACTAATAAATATTTAAAAGTTATCTTATATCACATTTCGTGGTCAGATATACTCGTATGTGAATTTCGTTTCCGTATTAAAGTTTTGAAAATAATCTTTCTAACTAATCTACAAACCTTTTCCTTAAATCGAACACTAACTCAAATTATTCTGATATTTTCTTCACAACTTATACTACAATATACTAACTCTTACCAATTCCATAAAAAAAAACAAATCATTGCCGACTCTATTATTTAAATAAGTATTGTATGATTTAGAACTCAGTCGCATTTTTTGTAAATTATCATCAGAATGTATATTAAAGAAGTATTTAGCATGGTATTCGTAAAGGAAATCTGCTATTGAGGTAGTACTCATTGCGCAATTTTCGGAACATTTCCTCAAACGTTCATCGATCCTACTTATATATATATATATATATATATATATATATATATATATATATATAGATATATATATATATATACATATATACTTGGCCTCGATATATGTGTTTCATACATAACGAAAGATCGGAGTACTTTAATGGCTGGAATCGAAGAAGTTGGAGATGGAGTTGCCAAAATTCAAATATCACAGTTATTATTTTAGTTTTTTTCTAATTTTATTTAGTTTTAATTGTTAAGCTGTTAAATCATGAGCCGAATGTTCTTCTAATTGAACTTTTACGATTGCGATCAAGGGAAATATCTGCCACGATCGTGGGAAATCTGCTTAGATTACTCAGCCCCAGCGTGACGGAAATTTTTACTATTCCTGAAGTTGATATGAGGGGTTACTTAATTGTTTAATCTATGGCCGTGGAAAGTCACTTACAGTCAGACTAAAATCCCTAAACCCTTGGCATTAACCTTTTTTTTTGTTCTCGATATTGCTTTAAATTATCGTTTATGCCAGAGAAATTACCGAGATGGTAGTGAATGCTCACCTCTCCCTCACCCCCACCCGCTCCATAAACTGCGCCGGGCAAACTTTTTATCATAAACACTCCAGAGGAAAGATCCCACCCTCCGCCTGAGGCCGTAAGGGCCGACATTAAAACTTTAATAGCTAATTCCGATTTGAATGGGGGC
Source organism: Riptortus pedestris (assembly GCA_019009955.1). NCBI lineage: Eukaryota > Metazoa > Arthropoda > Insecta > Hemiptera > Alydidae > Riptortus > Riptortus pedestris. The sequence continues at coordinate 145,821,053 of CM032232.1, read as the reverse complement.
ACCACGCCCCTCGGCTTGGGGGAGGGGGGAGAAAGTGAGAGAGGAGGTGGGGGAGAGATAAAGAAAGTATGAGCGTCATAAAATGTGACTCTGAGAGAAGACGTAACCCTGAAGATGACCGAAGGAGTGAAAAGAAACATCCCGGGCAAGGGCCTTTACAGAGCTTTAACGGCCTCCCATCGCTCCAACTACCTTCTGCTTAAACATCCTCTGGGATATTTGCAAGTTGGACTTGGCGAGTTTACAGTTACACCCAAGCTGTCAAAAGTGTTAACACTGTAACATTTGCCTTTTAGCACATTCTCCTTAAGGGAAATCACCTAGTACTGTACTCCGGGATTTCCTAAGGATTTCTTCTAATCTCCATCGATCGGAGGTGACGGAAATGAGTTTCCTTGAATATGCATAAAATCGTAACTTCCGTCGGTACATGGGGTTTTCCTGGAGGTTTCTCGATATTTTTTCTTTGCTTATGGAAATGGAACGATATCATCAATTTTAGCAGATTTCCCTTGAGAGAAATCAGCTATTGAGGTTGTACTCATGACGCGATTTTTGAAAATTTTCATCAAATGTCCATTGATCCTACGCTGCAGACGACGAAAATGAGGTAGTTCCAAATTGTATATCTATCTATCTAAATACTTGTCTGTTACCGCTCTATCAATCTCAATTTTGGTTTAATCGGCCCCAAACTCGATATTAAATCGTTTTATGTATAAAGAAAGGACGAATTCGTTAACGACTGAAATCGGACTAGTGGGCCTGGGGAATTCCGAAAGTTCTTAATATCTCCATTACTAAAAATTGTATAGAACCAATCTTATTGTTCTAACGAAACCCAGAACAATAAACTAAAAACTATTAAAACCACCATCCATCCATGGAAATATTCGACAAGAGACAACAGAAGACATGAAGTTGTATTAGGAAGACTCCGAATTGGGTACACAAGACTTACGCATGGCTATCTTATGACAAAAGATCAACACCCGATTTGTGAGAAGTGTAACACATTCCTGAATATCTATCACATATTAATGGAATGTCATAATTATACAGATATTAGAAACAAATGCAATATTTCCAATAATATAGAAGTGGCCCTTGGAGATGACCCGAAAGAACTCCATAAATTGTTTAATTTTATAAAAAAACACTAACTTATACAAAGAAATTTAAAATACAATTGTTTGTACCCTCGTTTATATTGTTAAAATGGCGATATGGATGAGGACACCAAAATGTGAATTATAAATATTACAGGGGGATGATAACCTGGTAGTTTTTCGCCCTTAAACCCTATACAACAACAACAACAATCTTATTGTAAGTAAAGTATTCTATAAATTTTGTTATATATATTTATTCTCTATCTTGAATATTAACCGAGATATTTGCATTTTTCCGTTTTCATCCCTTTGTAAACCCCCACTTCTATTCATGTTACATAAAGAATACCAAATATTGTTTTAAAGAGACCTTTATTATTGTAGAGATACTTGCAACTTCTGGTGACCCCCCACTTCGTCTTAAGTTCTTGGTTCTACTAAAATTTGATTGATTGATTATCTATTACAAAACTTCACGAGGGAAATCTGCTTAGTTTAGGGAGCCCCAGCGTGATTCTGATTAGTAAGGTTATCAATTCCCACCAAATCCACAACATCCTTTGTTATTTATATTCTATTTATCTCCCGTGGCAAACCTTGAGTGGCGAGTTCGCCTCTCGCCTGGGCAAAGGAAATTATTTAGTAACGAAATTCATTAAATAACATCCTAAAATCCCACCCTGGCTAGAAAAGGGTGGTAACCTGTAGATAACCCGTCCCGATTATCCTCAGTTGCAAAAAGTGGACATTAATAAATAATAATAATAATAATATTAATTCTCACTTGAAAATACCTTCGTTAATTAGTTCCATTAGAAATTTAACTTTAATAGCATTTCGGTTAACTATTTTTTTTAAATGCATTATTTAAACAGTCAGGCTGAATTTGCACAAATTCAGGGGACAGCGGAAATTGTGGGGGAATCAACATCTATAATTTTGTTATACATTATCTTATTTCTTCCGATGTGTTGACATTATTGAAATATCTATGTAATCATTTGAAAAAATTCATTATGCGGTTAAACTCAATATGATTGATTGTTTATAATGTTATTTAGTTTGCAGGGAGGGCTACGATCTCTTGTTTCCCACAACTCGCTTTTCAATATAAATTAAATTATTTTTAGACTAACGCTGTTATATATTTCCACTTGGTATATTAATTATGAAAACAATTGAAGCGCTTAATGTTTTGATTAAACAATTGAAGTAAAACATATTAATTAATATTTATTTATTAACGTCCACTTTTTGTAACTCAGGCTAATTTGGACGGGTTATGTACAGGTTACCACCCTTTTCTAGCCAGGTCGGGACTAATGATTTTATTTAATGAATTCTATCACTAAATAAATTCCTTTGCCCAGGCGGGAATCGAACTCGAGGATTAGAACAGTCTTGATATCCCTCAAGCGGGGGCGGAAGTTCTAGGGAGACTAAAACAGTTATAATTGTCTTAGTTTATTTCCTGCAAAATGTTGGCATTATTGGAATTACTTTCAACTCACCTTTGACCACCTAAGAGAGAAAACCGAAAATTCAGAGTAACTCCTTTAATATGAGCCATATCGAAAAATGGTATTGAATCAATTTCGTTGCAAATTTTAATTTCTATAAATGTTTGTTAATTTTTTTTTGTCGAATTGAATGCAATATATGTTCATTTCTAGCGTATTTCCCTTTAGGGATGTCATGTATGTGGATTGGTCTCATGATAATATGTGTATATAATATTTCAAACGTCTTTATTCCTTGTCATCTATCAGATAAGATCGATGGATATTTTTTGAAATTCTCATCATGAGAACAACCTCATATCCTATTTCCCTTAAGGTAATCACAATAAATCCTCTCTGTTGTTTGGAACATGCTTGAACTGTTTATTTCCATTAGTTGCTGTATTTGAATGCCGTGGAGGACTAGCATGCTCCGAAGATGCCTAAGTATATTGTTGAAGGGGAATAGGTAAACCCTTCTACTCCTCAGCTGTTTATAAACACTGGGAGATGACGATAAAGCATGTTGACATTGGGGAGAAAATGTTGACAGGAACAAAGATAAAAGACCCGGAGAAACTAACCTAATTCTTCTCATTTTGAAAGGCTTCCAGAAATAAGTTGATCCCCCTTTTGAGGGCGCTATTTTTTCTCTTTTTTTCCAAATGGTTAAATGTTATGAGTCGATTTGAATTGAAAATAATAGACAATAAGGACATGTACATTTTGTTGTCAAATATGTCAAATGATAACCGAGTACAAGTTCAGTTGCTAACTATTTTAAAACCAAAAAAGTCCGTCACGCAGGGGCTGCGTAAACTAAGCAGATTTCCCACGTGAAGTTTTACAATAGAGAAATTTCACGAGAGCCGAACAGTTAAGAAAACGGCCGACCTAGCTTTTGGCGGGAAACAGTCTCATCCGTAACCCGCTCCGATTTCATAAAAATGCGAATATCTCGGTTAATATTCAAGATACAGAAAAAGTCCGTCACGCAGGGCTGCGTGAACTAAGCAGATTTCCCACGTGAAGTTTAGTAATAGATAACTATACATACTGCTAACACAACGAACCAGTGAATAAATACAAACGGAAATAAGAAATGTTCCATCCAATTTCAATAGCCTGCCGACAGGAAGCGTTAGGTTAGAAATGTAAACAAACGGGCCGGGCCGGCTCACACCGGAAAGAAAAACAATTATGTACTGAAATATTATATTATATAAGAATATAACACATTAATTTTATTGAGAACTATTTGCTATATCTAGTACTGTAATTAATAATGAGTCAGAATAATTGTTATCTCAATCAATAAAATTTTAGTAGTCCAAAACTTTAAGATGGGGGGGGGGGGTCACCAGGGCATATTTGCATGTATCTCGTATAATAAAGGTCTCTTGAATACAATTTTTGGTATTTAAACTTCCAATAATGTGATTTATTATGTAGCAGAGTATTGTTTACGTAACATGATTAGAAGTGGCGGTTTGCTAAAAACTGAAAAATGCAAATATCTCGGTTAATATTCAAGATAGAGAATAAACGTGTATAACAATATTTATAGTAAATTTAATTTGCAATAAGATTGGTTATATACAATTTTTCGATCCGATGCATATTAACGGAGATATTTGGAATTTTCGAAAATCCCCCCCTTTAAACCCCCCCTCCCACTGGTCCGATTTCAGCCATTAACGAACTTGATCTGTCTTTTTACATAAAACGGTTAAATATCGAATTTCGTAACGATTAAACAAAAATTGCGACCGCTAGAGCGGTAACAGACAAATATATATATATATATATATATATATATATATATATATATATATATATATATATATATATAAATATATATATATATATATATATATATATATATATATATATATATACAGTTTTGAACGGACCTCATTTTCGTCATCTACTAGGTAGGATCGATGGACATTTGAAGAAAAATTTCGAAAATTCCGTCATGAGTACAACCTCAATAGCTGATTTCCCTCAAGGGAAATCTGCTAATAAATGTATAATATAATATTTATAGTAAATTTAATTTGTAATAAGATTGATTGAATACAAGTGTTCGATCCGACGAATAATAACGGAGATATTTTGAATTTTCCGAAAATCCCCCCTCCAAACCCCCCTCCCACTGGTCCGATTTCAGCCATTAAAGAACTTGATCTTCCTTTTTACATAAAACGATTAAATTCCGAGTTTGGTAACGATCAAACAAAGCTAGAGCGTTAACAGACAAATATATATATATATATATATATATATATATATATATATATATATATATATATATATATATATATATAAAATTTTGAATGGACATCATTTTCGTCGACTCCTGGGTAGGATCGATGGACATTTGAGGAAATTGTTTGAAAATATCGTAATGAGTACGACTTCAATAGCTGATTTCCCTTGAGGAATATCTGATAAAATGCAAATAGCTCGGTTAATAATCGAGATCTGGAAAAACAACAAAAATGGCAACATTTACATAACATTGAATTATCTATTAGATTGGTTCTATACACCTTTTTTATCACACGTATATTAACGGAGACATTTCGAATTTTCAAAGTCCCCCCTCCTCTCACTGGCCCAATTTCAGTCATTAAAAAACTTTATCTTTATTAACAGCTTAACATTAAACTTAACATTTTAAAGTTTCAAGTAAAGAAACTTTAAAATGTTAGGTTTGGTGAAGATCAAACAAAAATTGCGACCGCTACACCATCAACAGATAAATTACCTTATGATCTGTTGGTCTCAGTAGCTGATTTCTTTTAAGGGAAATCTGATAATATCACATTTAAGCAGATTCTAAACTGATTTCAGCTTAGATCTTTACGAAATAAAATCTCATGGATTTCTCTAGTGCTCCATACATTTGTTGGTGCATTTATCACTTTATCAACTAGGAACTGAGAGTTGAAAGGATGTTGATAATATATTATCGTGTTAGATTTTCCCAGCTACCAAAGGAAATGTCGAATGTTTTGAAGTTAAAGATATGTTTATTAAGGAAATGTCCTCTTATGAAAATGGGCCTGGTTTAGTCGCAAATATCATTAAATTGAAATATTACTGAATGTTGTAACGAAATCACGTTGAGGACAATAGTAAATTTAATGAATCTTAATACAATATTTACCAAATTAAATAGTTAGAATACGTGTTGGTTTCATGGGGAAGTCTGTGCAACCCTTTTTAATAAAAGGAACTTTAGCAACACTAAAAATATTGACAATACGGAAAATAAAACATCATTTACAGACCTTAAATTTGGTAATTCCACTGATTTTGATAGAGTAAAAATCTTGTAAAATAAAAGGAATACAATGAAAATATAAATAATAGAGAGCATAAATATAAATAAAAACAGGAAAAAGGCAGTAAACAAAAAAGTACATAACGCTAGCCGCTAGTACGTTACTAAAGCCTTAAATCACACGGCCCCACATATATAAAAATAACTTGAAAATCAGTAAACAGTTTTGCTTGAAATAACGAATTTCTAGTTTACCTTATGACTTTGCTTTGAGAATGAATAATATAAATTTAATTCTGTGTTAACCTTAATAACAGATGTACTTTCCTAGAAAGAGTGGTCGGTTTTCGGAAGCCATTCCTTTCGGGCATAAAGGCGATTTGGGAAAACAGAGAGAGACAAAGGTTACCTTTTTTACCAAACTCAAATCCTCCCTGTGTTTGTTAGCCTAATGGCGACCAGCTTCTCTCTCTCTCTAATCCGACTTGGTTTGGTTCTGGAAAGACTCCTCTTGATTTTTTCCCCCAAGGGCTTATCCTCTTTGTTTCCCCTTTCAAGTATATATGTATCACGATCCAATTAAAATTACCCAAAAACATTTTATGGAAGGAGCGAAACATAGATTTAAATTGCTTATTTGCGTGCCAGAACGGGATGTCATAGTAGCAGTCTGAGATGTCGTGGTAGCAATCTGGGATGTCATGGTAGCGGTCAGGGATATCATGGCACTAGTCTGGGATGTCATGGTAGCAGTCTGGGATGCCACGATAGCAGTCTGGGATGTCATAGTATCAGTCTGGGATGTCATGGTAGCAGTCTGGGATGTCATGGTAGCAGTCTGGGATGCCACGATAGCAGTCTGGGATGTCATGGTAGCAGTCTGGGATGTCATGGTAGCAGTCTGGGATGTCATGGTAGCAGTCTGGGATGTCATAGTACCAGTCTGGGATGCCATGGTAGCAGTCTGGGATGTCATTGAAGCAGTCTGGGATGTCATGGTAGCAGTCTGGGATGTCATGGTAGCAGTCTGGGTTGTCAAAGTAGCAGACCAGGATGCCATGGTACCAGCCCGGGATGTCATGGTTGCAGTCCGGGATGTCATGGTAGCAGTCTGGAATCCCACGATAGCAGTCTGGGATGCCATGGTACCAGACCGGGATATCATGGAAGCAGTCCTGGATGGCATGGTAGAAATCCGGGAAGTCATGTTTCCAGACCCTTCGTCCCCAAGTCATCATCAGAGCTATATTTGCGTGAGACTATAACCACGTTCTAGCCCTGCTTCTTTACATAGCTCTTTTGAGCTTGTCAGGTTGCGTTCATCTGTGTTTAAAAAGTCTGTCACAAAGGATCTGCGGGAACCGATTGCCCAAGTGGTGGTATTACGCACTATTGAACTCATATATCCTCTATTTATAAGAAAAATAATCGGTTTAGTAGAATTAGGGGCATACAGAGAGCATAAACAATAATATACGAATATCATTATTAATATATGAGTTACGAATAAATTTGTAGAGCATCAATATTTTAGAAATATTTCTAAAAAACATTTATCCATCCGCCTCATAATATAAAAGACATTTTTAAATTTCGTACCCCCGCCCCCCCCCCTATTCCCGGTCACTGTTTCAGCCATTAACAAATACAAACATTAGACTTGAATTAAACCATACAATTACTTTTAGAGCCGGCTCTATAATTACGGAGATATTTATTATAAGTACCAATAACTGGCTTAATATTTGAGTTACAAGATATATGAGATACGAGATATATATGAGTTGCCTGTTGACTTTCCTGGGGGCTATTTTAAGTGCGATAGAGAAGATAGCTGGGGCTATTGTATTTCTGTTCGTTTCTTCTTCAAGCCTGAGATAGCAGGAGCGGGGAAACAATGAATATATGGAAGAAAGAGGGGTGTATTTGAATAGAGGACAAGGGTCGGATGTAAGGCCCAGCTGTGACTCCTCTGGGGCCTAGCTGGGGTCCCTCGCCGGAAATAGAGACGCCCTTGGAACAGAAAAGTGGGAGAGGGGGAAAAAATTCGGAAAGTGCTAAAGAAAATGTGGATAGAGGTAGAGAGAGAGAGAGGGCTGTATGCAAATACCCCCCCCCCCCCCCCAGGAACCTACACCTGTAGCAATAAAAGTTTGGAATCCCTCGGGGAGAGTTGTTCTCTTTGTTACCCGCCAAAACACAACCGTTCCCGCCAAAAACCTCATCTACATCTTGCCAATCCCTTTAATGGTGTTATTTTTCAATCTCGCGTTCTCCGTAATAGCTTTTGAACAAGTTTCTAATTATCATCGTATTAACTTTTCATTCGCACGTTCAGCAAGAGAGAAAACGAACAATATCCATTTTAGCTGATTTCCCTTAAGGAAAATCAGCTATTGAGGTTGTACTCATGACGCGATTTTCGAAATTATACTTCAAATGTCTATCGTTCCTACCTAGGAGATAACGAAAATGAGGTCCGTTCAAAATTGTATACATATAATTTGCATGTTACCGCTCTAGCGGTCGCAATTTTGGTTTAATCGTTTTATGTAAAAAGAAAGATCATTCCTTTAATGGCTGAGATCCGACTAGTGGGAGGGGGAGTGTTAGAGGGGAGGCATTTTAAAAATTAATAATATCTCCGTTATTGTGCGTCTGACCGAAAATTTAATAGAAGCAATCTTTTGGAAAATAGAATGTTCTATGAATGTTGTTATGTATGTTTTTCATTAACCAAGATATTTGCATTTTTTTAGTTTTCGTTTCTCAGTAATCTTTCACTTAAACTCACTCTTCACTGGCTCGCGTGCGAAATCTGCTTAGTTTACGCATCCCCTGCGTGACGGATTTTTAATTGAGCGACTATTGTTATTTATATAATTTCATAAATAAAGTAAAGTAAGTAAAATGAAGACTGTCAGTAAATAAAATTCATGGTATTTCTTTCATTACTAATATGCGCTATTCTTCTAGGCAAGCTGGACGGTAAATGAACGAATCTATCTGGATGTATAATGTACTGTAGCTTGAACCACAGGTGTCATTTTTAAAGCTTCTTCTCTCTAAAATATTTTGCAGGCACTGAAGATGGAGCTGTTCATCTGAAAGTGCACTATGTATAACTAAACGCAATGTAGAGGAAAAGAGACCAACTTTATACATCCAGAATATCCGCTATAGTTTTTAGCCTGGACAACGAAAGACTCTGGATCAACCAGCTACCAACCCCTTCTTCATTGATTAACCTGTTTTAATTCCATAAAATTAATTGATTATTAGTAATTAAAACCAAGTACAAAATTTACCAACAAATATCTGCGAAGAACAATATCGGATTCTAAACGATATGAGACGAATACACTGCTACGCGTAGCAATATTTCTGGAACGGTTGAAGAAGCATGTAGGTTAGTATCGTTAGAACAGATGTTGTGGTACACCTCCCAGTTATATGTCACAGGCCTGTATTTGACAGTTAGCCCAGAGCTCGATAAACTATCCGGGAAATAAATCACTTTTCCAATTTCCTCGTTTTATACCGGCTCAAGGTTTTATCCAGTGTCCTCGCAGTTTTGCTTGGACAAAGAATAGAGTTCAAGGGGTTACTCATTGTATTCGGACACTTAAGTTTTTTTCTTTTTTCTGATAATTATCTTCAGATAATCGGTGAAGGGTAAATCTATGTGAAGGGCCACTCCATTATTATGCGTCGGATCGAGAAATATTTTCGAAGGGAACTTTTTATAAAAATAGTAAACTACAATTGTTGTTCTATACATTTTGAACTAATTACAATATTAACCGAGATCGACTTGTTCCACCATATGTCCACAGATTTGATATATGAGTTGTTTTTTTTTCTTTTGTTTTTTCATGTTCAGTTATTTCCTATTTTTTTGTTAAGGAGAGTGTTGCTCTATTTGCAACTTAAAATAGAAGAATAAATAGATAATAACGAAAGACCACCCCCATTGATTTTCGTAACGATCAATAAAAATTGCGACTGCTAGAGTGGTAAGCCATTTTCTATTTATTTATTATCGCCCACTTTTTGCTAATATGGCTAATTGGAATAGTTAATCAAAATCGTACCAACCTTTTCTAGCCAGGGTGGGAGTAAGAATTTTTTTTTTTTAAATGGAGTCGTCTATAAATAAATTACATTTACCTTGTGAGATTAAGATGCCTTAACTCCATGTCTAACCTGTTGAACTTTAGAAAATTCGAAATAGCTCCATTATTATAAGTCGGATTGAAAAATTGTATAAAAGCAATCTTATTGTATAATTAGTTGCCTATAAATGTTATTATTTACTTATCTTCTCTAATATAAATATTAGCAGATATATTTGGATTTTTTTTTTTCATCCATCAGTAAACCCCCACTCCTACTCATGACATGACAACAATAAGATGTTATAACATGAACCTATTTAGTCTAATCTTAAATAACAAAAATTGTTTTCGTGAGCTTTTTATTACTCAAGATATATGCAATTTCATTTTGCAAATTAAGGTTTTACGTTCTTGTCTAGACGTTCATATGATCTATACCATAACCGATATTTAACAGTTTCAGTCAACAATGAAGATCATAATTGCGTTATATGAGCCGGACTGAAATATTTTATAAGACCAATCTTGTTAAAATATAGATGTTCTATGCATATTTTTTTTCCCTGAAATATTAAGCAAGTAATTCGTACTTTCAGTCCGAAGATGTGGGGAGTTGTGATCACTAGTGTGTTATTGCTGAAATATTAAGCAAGTAATTCGTACTTTCAGTCCGAAGATGTGGGGAGTTGTGATCACTAGTGTGTTATTGCTGAAATATTAAGCAAGTAATTCGTACTTTCAGTCCGAAGATGTGGGGAGTTGTGATCACTAGTGTGTTATTGCTGAAATATTAAGCAAGTAATTCGTACTTTCAGTCCGAATATGTGGGGAGTTGAGATAACTAGTGTGTTATTCCTAAAATCATCTTAGTTTACGCAGTCCCAGAATGACAAGCTTTTTAAATCTGAGCTGAGATAAATTTGCCATTAGGTGAGACGATTGTATAAAAAGAGTTTGTCCGGTGTGTATGTTGTTGCATTGTATATGTTGATTAATGTTGCCGCTATTGTTGCTGGCGCTAATGACATGTCGGACAAACACAATAGGGCTGACAGCTCCGCCCTGAGCTACTCCCTTGCTCACCAATATGCTCACTTATACAACTTGGTCACTTCAAATCAACAACAGCAAATATTACATGAAATAAATTCTACAACGGGATATCAAAACACTTAAATATGGAACTGATACATCCAGGATATAAAGGTTCCAGATTAACCCTAACAACTTATCTTAAAAATGGTGTAAATAAATATTAAACTTTTAGTCAAGTTAGAGGGGCTGTACGTCATCCTTTTAGTAATATTCTAAATTTCATTAAATAATACGTAAAGACTCATATTGTAAATTTCATATAATATTACATTATCATTCATATTGTAAATTTCATAAAATAATACAGAACCTTCCATATTGTAAATTTCATATAATATTACACGATCATTCATATTGTAAATTTCATAAAATAATACAGAACCTTCCATATTGTAAATTTCATATAATATAAGACGATCATTCATATTGCAAATTTCATAAAATAATACAGAACCTTCCATATTGTAAATTTCATATAATATAACACGATCATTCATATTGTAAATTTCATAAAATAATACATAACTTTCCATATTGTAAATTTCATATAATATTACACGATCATTCATTCATATTGTAAATTTCATAAAATAATACGTAGCCATTTATATCGTTAAGTTTCATAAAATGATACATCACTAGTCATATTGTAAGACCAGTCGCACATTCATTAGAACTTTTATTTTAATTATTTTTTTATTTTTCTTAGCTGATACCCAGCTTCTTGAATTAGGTTGTGCGATTGCAGCCTGATGACTGTAGAGAAGGATAGGCCCTTTATTCTAGACCGTGGTCGTATTTGAATGGGAGATTGTACAGGCTCTTGGGCTGTGCTTTATTTTGATTGTACTTTACCTGGTGGAGGGTATGGGTCACCAGGTGGATTGAATCATTAGAACTTTAACAGCTGATTTTCATAAATATAAGACTGGTGTCAAATTCGATACAGACTAGAACCACCAGACGAAAAGATCCGAATGAAAGCAGTTAGACAGTTTCGATATATTTTATAAATGACACGAAAACATGTTTCATGACCCAGAGAAAAAAAATAAATGGTATACATTGAAGAATAAGTAAAAAAAAAAAAATGAGACAATAATGAAAGAATAAGCCGCTAGAGTATGCGTGATGAAGTTAATAAAGAGAGCTGTTATGAATGAAAGGGCGGTAGGTGGCGTGATGGACAGCTGTTAGGTGTAAGCATGAATGGGCTACCCCCACTCCTACACCCTTAACCAATGACACTATACCAACACACTCCTAGAGATTAATGATAGTATTGAACGCATATACTGCGTAAACTAAGCGGATTTTCCGGTATTTGCATTTACCTCATAACCTAAAAGTTCAATAAGAAAAATATTTAGAATTTAGGCTTCAAATAAATTGTTTCATTATATAACAGCTTATTGTTAAAATGTCCTATTTCAGACTTTCAGGAATATGATCTTTAATGTCGAATAAAACCCCGAGTATGTCATATCTCATATAAAAAGTTTCGAGTTAAGAACATAAATTCTTAATTGAAGACGCCATCTTACACAGTGAAAGTTTAAGGAAAGGAATTTTTGATATTCAAGCTATGAATAAAGTTGTTCATATAAAACAGCTTCTTGTTAACAGACCATGAGTGAGAGTGGGGATTTACTGAAACCCAACAATTAAGAAATATTTTGGTTAATGTTGTAGATATAGAAAAAAAAATGTATATAACATTATTTACAGAACATTATATTTGCAATACAATTAGTTCTATCTTATACTTGATCCAACATATAGAAACGGTGTATATTTCGAATTTTAAAAATTCTCCCTCTTAACCCCCACTTCCAATCGCCCGATTGCAGTCATTAACGAACTTGAAATTAAGTTTTACATATTGGGTTTGGTAACGATTAAACAAAAATTGCGACCTCGAGAGTTAATAGGCCAAGATATATATATATATATATATATATATATATATATATATATATATATATATATATATTTGTCCCATTTGTGTTTGATCGTTGCCAAACTCGATATTTAAACGTTTTATTTACAATTAATGATTAAGTTCGTTAATGGGTGAGATCCGACTAGGGACGGGGAGTTAGAGGGGAATTCCGAAAATTCCTAATATTTCCATTATTATACGTCGGATCGAAAAACTGTATAGGACCAATCTGATTCCAAATGTATTGTTCTATAAATGTTGTTCGTTCATGTTTTCTCTAAATTGAATATTAACCGAAATATTTCTACATTCTAGTTTTCGACCGTCAGTAAACCATCACTCCTACTCATGACATATTAACAAAAAGCTGTTATATTATGAAACGATTTATTTTAAACCTAAATATTTAAGTTTGTTTCATTGAACTTTACCATTTGGGGATAAATACAAATTCGTGACGCGTGTGAGGAATCTGCTTAACGCTGCCCCTGCTTTGCGGAAATTTAATTTCTTAGTTAAGGGGAGTTGAAACGAAAATTTACAAATTCTTCCGGACCTGACACTGATAAAACATATTTTACAACACCACAAAACGATTTAAAAATTTTATCCTATGACGTTTTTTTGACCAGATACATTTGAATGGATATATCGTTTTGTAAATTTCTAATGGAATAATTTTAAGTGAATTAGAACAAAAAAGTTTGTTTATTTAATTTGATAGGAGTACAAGGAAGTCAAGCCCAAAGCCGATTTTAGCAGATTTCCGTTAAGGTAAATCAGCTATTGAGATTGTACTCATGACGGAATTTTCGAAATTTTTCTTCAAATGTCCATCGATCCTACCCAGGAGATGACGAAAATGATGTCCGTTCAAAACTGTATATAAATATATATATATTTGTCTGTTACCGCTCTAGCAGTCGCAATTTTTGTTTGATCGTTACCAAACTCGATATTTAGTCGATTTATGTAAAAAGAAAGTTCGTTAACGGCTGAAATCGGCCGATTGGGAAGGGAGGATTTTCGAAAATTCGAAATATCTCCGTTACTATACGTCGGACCGAAAAATTGTACAGAATCAATCTTATTGCAAATTAAATTTACTATAAATATTGTTATATACATTTATTCTCTATCTTGAATATTAACCGAGATATTTGCATTTGTATTCTGCGTGTGGTCACCAGTAGGCTGTTCGGACTTTCGGCCGAGAGCTCTGGCGGCCGTTTCCATAACTATTCGTCCCTGGTGAATAGGTTTAGAGGTTAGGTTAACTGTTTTTTGGGGCTAGAAACTACTGGGTTATTACGCCCTAAATAATGTTTTAGGTTTAGAGGTTTCTTACTACTACAGTTGTTATTAGGCAGATTTCTCTATAGTAAAACTTCACGTGGGAAATCTGCTTAGTTTACGCAGCCTCTGCGTGACGGACTTTTTTACAATGTACTGTACTGATAGGATTATGGACTAATAAAGACGTTATGTGAAGAATTTGCAACTTGATTGGAAAGAACGTAATAAAATAGTTTTTAAGTACTTAAGGTATTATGGTCTCCGTGATTAAAAAAGTTGGTGTCCGACACGAAAAAAAAAAAAAAACAGTTCTTTTGAGCTAATCCTATAGGTCGTTAGTCTCCTAGCCGATGGAGCTATTTTGCGAGTTAAGTTGTCTGCGGCAGTATACAACAGTTTGGAATAGTTAGAACAACAATAACTCCCGATGGGAGGAGTTAGTGTTCTCTTAATGAACAACATTAAATCAACTGCTTTCCCTCCTTCTCCGACGAATAATAGCACCTGGGTTTTTATCCCCCGGATCTAATTAGCGCGCGGATTTCTTCAGGTCAGGAGTTAAAACCCGCTAACTGCCGCTATAAATTCACCAATTACAGCTGGTTGAAGAAGTCGATGGAAAAGCCGGCGGAAAAAGTCTTACGGACAGTTTAATGTACCAATAATTTAGGAAGTGAATTTTCATTAGTTCTCTTTTACAGAGTTGGGTGTGAAGGTATCCTAATAGTCCTAATATATGGACTTAAATGTGATCCAACTAACTTTTCAATGAAATATTTGTGACATGGAATATATTCTTAACAACTCATATTGAGATTTATCCCATATGATGTACAAAATGATTAATACTGACAGAAATGTAGTTTTTAAATGTATATAAAAGTCCGTCACGCAGGGGAAGCGTAAAATAAGCAGATTTCCCACGTAAAGTTTTACAATAGAGAAATTTCACAAGAGCCGAGCCAGTCAAGGAAACGGCGGAACTAGCTTTTGGCGGGAGTAACGTTAGGCGTCCAGATTTAATAAATATGCAAATATCTCGGTTAATAGTCAAGATAGAGAAAAAATGTATATAAAAATATTTGTAGGAAATGAAATTTGAAATAAGATTGATTTTGTACAATTTTTCCGACGTATAGTAACTGAGATATTTCGAATTTTCGAAAATGCTCCCCTCCCAATCGTCCGATTTCAGCCGTTAACGAACTTGATCTGTCTTTTTACATAATACGACTAAATATCAAGTTTGGTAACGATTAAACAATAATTGCGACCGCTAGAGTGGTAACAGACAAATATATATATATATATATATATATATATATATATATATATATATATATATATATACATATACAGTTTTGAACGGACCTCATTTTCGTCATCTCCTAGGTAGGATCGATGGAGATTTGAATCAAAATTTCGATAATCGCGTCATGAATACAATCTTAATAGCTGATTCCCTTAAGGGAAATCTGCTAAAACGGTTAATACTGCCAGACAGATGTTGATAAATGTATATAAAAATAAACATATATTACTCTATATGTTTTAAATTTTCTTTCTTTCTTTATATATATTCTCCATAGCACCAACGAAACACAAAGAGTTCTTAAACCCCGTTGGTATAAAAGCTTTTTCCTCTATATAAGGTTAAATGAAATATTGTGAGGGCTCTGTGTATGGGGTTAGATAGTGCTGGAGGTGTGAGGGAACTCCTCCGCCGTGAAGAGCAGAGACTCTTTGATAGGATTCCCCGAGCATCAGGAGGAAAAGGATAACGGACCAAAGAGGATTAGAAGGAGACGAAGAGAGAGTGTGAGAGAGAGAGTAAGTGGATTTAGGCCGACACACGCCAGCCCCCCCCCCCTTACCCGCACATATTTGTTATTAGGATCTGGGGGCTTATTTCGGGGATTATTTACCCCAATTATGTGTTCCTCTCACACAAGAATTACCAAGCGTCGGGGGCTAAATCCTCCAAATAGGCGAAGAATGCTCGTGACTCAGGGGATGCGCAAACAAAACAGTTCTCAACGGTTACGAAAATCTCGGCTACCTCAACAGCTGATTTCCTTTAAGGGAATGTAGTATTTCCAGGCTACACCTGGTAATTGATCTCGTGAACAGGTAAACCTGACTTTCACTCGACTGAATAAGGGACATAAAATGGTTTCCCATAGCAATTTGCATCACACCATCCAGCATTAAAGCCATCATGATGAAAATTCAATTCTCACCAGTAAAATCGTGAGTGGAGAAAATACAATTGAAGGCCGGAGTTGTTAGATAGCCATCCCTCGGCAGCCTGCAGCCTGCATCAGTTGACTAATGATAGACTATTAGCCAGAATCAGTATGCAGGCTGCAACTATTCAAGGGTAGAGTTGTTAGATAGCCATCCCTCGGCAGCCTGCAGCCTGCATCAGCTGACTAATGATAGACTATTAGCCAGTATCAGTATGCAGGCTGCAACTATTCAAGGGTAGAGTTGTTAGATAGCCATCCCTCGGCAGCCTGCAGCCTGCATCAGCTGACTAATGATAGACTATTAGCCAGTATCAGTATGCAGGCTGCAACTATTCAAGGGCAGAGTTGTTAGATAGCCATCCCTCGGCAGCCTGCAGCCTGCATCAGCTGACTAATGATAGACTATTAGCCAGTATCAGTATGCAGGCTGCAACTATTCAAGGGCAGAGTTGTTAGATAGCCATCCCTCGGCAGCCTGCAGCCTACATCAGCTGACTAATGATAGACTATTAGCCAGTATCAGTATGCAGGCTGCAAGTATTCAAGGGCAGAGTTGTTAGATAGCCATCCCTCGGCAGCCTGCAGCCTGCATCAGCTGACTAATGATAGACTATTAGCCAGTATCAGTATGCAGGCTGCAACTATTCAAGGGCAGAGTTGTTAGATAGCCATCCCTCGGCAGCCTGCAGCCTGCATCAGCTGACTAATGATAGACTATTAGCCAGTATCAGTATGCAGGCTGCAACTATTCAAGGGCAGAGTTGTTAGATAGCCATCCCTCGGCAGCCTGCATCAGCTGACTAATGATAGACTATTAGCCAGTATCATTATGCAGGCTGCAACTATTCAAGGGCAGAGTTGTTAGATAGCCATCCCTCGGCAGCCTGCAGCCTGCATCAGCTGACTAATGATAGACTATTAGCCAGTATCAGTATGCAGGCTGCAACTATTCAAGGGCAGAGTTGTTAGATAGCCATCCCTCGGCAGCCTGCAGCCTGCATCAGCTGACTAATGATAGACTATTAGCCAGTATCAGTATGCAGGCTGCAACTATTCAAGGGCAGAGTTGTTAGATAGCCATCCCTCGGCAGCCTGCAGCCTGCATCAGCTGACTAATGATAGACTATTAGCCAGTATCAGTATCCAGGCTGCAACCTTTAAGGGGAACGTGCTTATAAAATGTTTCTAAGAGTTTCCTGCTAAAATGGCGAAATATAACAATAATTAAATTAGTTGAATTTCTCATTATTGCAAATGTCGTTGAAAATTATTGTCTCATAATTGTGGACATCGACTAATTAATTAATTCCAAGTATTTCAACGGCATTGTACATCTCTCTCTCTCTCTCTCTCTCTCTCTCTCTCTCTCTCTCTCTCTCTCTCTCTCTCTCTCTCTCTCTCTCTCTCTCTCTCTCTCTCTCTCTCTCTCTCTCTCTCTCTCTCTCCCCCTCTCTCTCTCTCTCTCTCTCTCTCTCTCTCTCTCTCTCTCTCTCTCTCTCTCTCTCTCTCTCTCTCTCTCTCTCTCTCCCCTCTCTCTCTCTCTCTCTCTCTCTCTCTCTCTCTCTCTCTCTATCTATCTATCTTTCTCTCTCCCCTCTCTCTCTATCTCTCTCTCTCCCCTCTCTCTCTATCTATCTAACTCTCAGGAAATTTAGAGTTGGTCCTGTAAATTAATTCGGAGTGCTGTAGATACGAATTTATATTTACGTTCCAACTCCGGATTTGAGGTCATGGATATGATTATTGAGCTAGCCATGACCTGTGAACCAGCAGCTGGCCGAATCTGCCATCCGAGATGACAGCAAATACAGCCAAAGAGGATTCTAATTCCAACAATGAGGTTGTTGTTGCAATCGAATAGCAATTAAGTATATTAGTATAAACAGCCAGCACATTTCTATTCGCAGAAATCAAATGTGATAAAGGGCAAATTGGAAATACTAAAGCATTCCAATATTCCCTTTGAAACAGTTTATTAATGTATGTTTTATATTATTAAAACGGGCAATACTCATATGTTTTTTTAGAACACAGTACCGCATTTGAAACGGAATTATATGCTTTTTTAATGTTAATTATTCACTGTAAAATTTTAATTATTCATTGTCATTGGAGGCTAAAATTTCCTTTGAAAATAATATATACATGACACCTGTTTCAATTTAAACTGATTTAAAAAAAGTATGTTAGTAATTAAGGAGATTTCCCGTGTGCTGCTATAATACGCTTGTGATCTCATCAGAGTAAACATTCTCTATTAGCAGATTTCCTTTAAGGTTATACTCATGACATGATTTTCGACATTTTTCTTCACATGTCAATGGATCCTACCTAGATGAACACAGGGGCTGCGTAAACTAAGCAGGTTTCCCCCGTGAAGTTTTACAATAGAGGAATCTGCATACTGGTAACACAATACCACCGTGATTAGATAATGAGAAATCTTTCAGTTAATTAAAATAAATACACATGTAAATACATATGTAAAAATTGCGTCAAAGCAGGAGCTGTGTAAATAGCGGTTTTTCGAAGGCTCCTATGACTAAGGGAATGCCCTACGGTTGCATCAGTCAATTTGTACAAAGTCTAGGATCGGATACCATCGCGAAATAAAAATCCGTCACGCAGGGGCTGCGTAAACTAAGCAGATTTCCCATGTGAAGTTTAGCAATAGAGAAATCTCCATACTGGTAACACAACACCACCATGACTAAATACAAACGGTAATGAGAAATCTTTCAGTTAATTAAAAAAATGAATTCCCAATTGAAACGGCTTCAGAATTGTAAGAATAATTTATATTTTAATAACTCAAATTTTAGTAATCCAAGAACTAAAGAAGGGGGGGGGGGCGGATGAACAGAACGTATTTGCATAAATCTCACAAAGTAACGAAGGTAAGGTAAGGTTAATAGAAGCTTCCGCCTGATCCGAGAAATGACGAAGATGGCCGACGTAATCCGAACTATACCCGACCACAGACTTCATAAAAATGCAAATATCTCGGTTAATATTCAAGATAGAGAATAAACGTATATAACATAATTTATAGTTAATTTAATTTGCAATAAGACTGGTTCTATACAATTTTTCGATCCGATGCATAATAACGGAGATATATTGAATTTTCGAAATACCCCTCCTTCCATGGTGGGACGGCAGCCAACATCGCAGCGCTGAATAGATAGAATCTAGACCGAAAAGAAGAACAATTAATGAAGGTTATCTGAATGTAACAATAATTTGGTTGAAAACTATTTACTACACCTACTACTGTAAATTATAACGAATCAGAATAATTTTTATCTCAATCAATCAAATTTTAGTACATATTGTTTACTAGTATAAGTGCAATCTTATTGCAAATTAAATGTACTATAAATATTGTTATATTCATATTTTCTCTATCTTGAATATTAACCGAAACATTTTTTAGTTGTTAGCCTTCAGCAACCACCCCCCCCTAATGTTACGTAAACAATATATACTAAAATTTGATTGATTGAGATAAAAATTATTCTGATTCATTATAATTTACAGTAGTAGGTGTAGGAAATAGTTTTCAACCAAATTATTGTTACATTCAGATATATTTCATTAATTGTTCTTCTTTTCGGTCTAGACTATTTCTATTCATTCAGGGCTGTGGTGTTGGCTGCCCTGATTGTTTACATTTTAGTCGCTTTCCGTTGTAGATATTATTAACCTGTAAATTGACTGAATGATTTCATCTTACCGTCGGTATTTATTCGCTTAACATTCACGGTGGTGTTACCAGTATGTTTATGATTTATCTGTTGTAAACCTTCCCGTAGGAAATCTGCATAGACCACATAGCCTCTGCTTGACTTTTTTTTGAACCTACGTTGACGATGTTCATGAGCCGGTTTGTAAGATTACTGCCAAGATAATGACTGCGCCGGTTAGATATTGGAGCCACCGCTTTGTGGGGTCTGTAAACGGCTTGCCTTCCAATTATCCCCGATGTCGGATCGAGGATACCGCTTGAATTTCCTCAGAGGTTTGGACGGGGGGGGGGGAGGAGGTTCGGTTCCCCGATGGAGGAGTATTGGGCGAATTCCAAGGAGATCGCATTAAGGTGGTGCCTCTTATGGAGATCAGGGCCTTAGTCTAGCAGCAAAATCATTCCTCATTCGACGCTGGAATTTATTGCCAACGGCCAAGAATTTTAGGGCGATTGTCTCCACTTTATTAATTTATTTCTCGCGTGGCATTATTAGACTCCAGCTTCCGTCATGGAAGTTCTTCGTAAACCTAGCAGATTTCCCTCGTCATCGAGACTCTGCTGATCTTTCTTCATTTATTGCCCATTTTTCATTTAATAAGGAGACTACGTAAACATAACGTCAAATGTAAGCTGTAAATGAGGTGTTTACCGGATCAGGTGTTCAAAAAGAAACGTCCGCCAAGCAGAGGCTTCGTAAACTAA
>CM032232.1:145775000-145795000 GCA_019009955.1 Riptortus pedestris | reverse complement strand
TCATTACCATTTCACAACAGGAAGTTAATAATCTGTAATACCTTTCAACAACTGTTGTTAGAATGTCTGAGTTTTGGAGGTGCGCATAGATCAGTGGTAGAGCGTCCAACTTCCACGACCTGAGTTAAGCAATATCGAGCATGGTCAGTACTTGAATGGGTGACCATGAGGTTGTAATACCAGAGGGTGCTGGTGTCGCAGCGGTAGTGGAATGACGGGCGTCTAGTGAGTAAATCAGCCTGACAGCCCATCGGTATGGCGAAGCACATTGTCTCTCCAAAACCATGTAAAGCAGTAAACTGACCGTTGTTGTATGACCACTGTCCACTCCCCGATATATATTGAGGCCTGCCAGCCTTCTGCAGACAACTCATTACAGGTCCTCCTTGGTTAACGGGAGTTGCACGTCGGGTTGATCATTCAGTATATAAAATTTCTAATAGCGAATCACTCGAGCAATTGAGGGACGCTATATATCATTAAGACCGATAATGCCAACAGAATAAGTGTATGAATTTCATAAACTCTGATGAATAGTTTTCTGCAAGTCTAAAAGGACTCCCTAAATTAGTTAAAACTCAAGCCTTATTATGCTTTCTAGCGGCGAGCATGTGTGAAGGGTTCTAAGGGAGGCATGATATGAAAAATCGTCCTTAATCGTTCAGTGCTTGTCTTTCATCAAAAGTGCATATAAAAAAAGTTGTTCACTTTTATGTTTAAAGTATTTTTTTTTTTAAAGTACACTTTAATCGCGTAACGTTGTACAATCAATATACATATTTAATACTACTGCAGGAGACCAATTTTATTAGTACTCATTAAAGATTATTTGATATAAACATATCATGGCAAATTATTTTATTTTTTTAGACTTTTATGATAGTTCTAAGTATGATTCGGGTTTGGACATCTTCTATTGGAAATAACTTCGTAATTCATTTGTAATATGAATGTAAAATATAAGAGAATTAAGATCAGTTGCCCAAAATCCAATAGGAAACGAACTATAGCTATTTTTAATTTATGGCTGGGGCTCAGGTTAGCCATGCGAGTTAAAGCGTTGACCTTTATCTCACATGGTAAACCTAGAGTGGCGAGTTCGATTCTTGCCTGGGCAAAGGAAATTATTTACAGACGAAATTCATTATATAACATCCTAAAATCCCACCCTGGCTAGAAAATGGTGGTAACCTGTAGATAACCCGTCCCAATTAGCCTAAGTTGCAAAAAGTGGACGTTAATAAATAATAATAATAATTTAAGGCTTCTCTTATAACCCCCAATCCTGTTCGTCTCAGAGAATATTAGTATAGCCTATAGTCTAAGTGTGGTTAATATTAATATAAGTACAAAGTATCATAAAAATCAGTTGAGCCCTTTATTTGTGAAAAGGTAACAAACAAATAAACAAACAGACACCAAAGCCACAAAATTTTGGACCATTTTGAGGAAAAAATCAATGTACAGACCAACCTTACAATTTCATATATATTTATATAGTTTTTAACGGGCCTTATTCTTATCTCCTGGGTAACATTTGAAGACATTTTTTGAAAATTATGTCATTATTTTAGTTATCATGGGATTGAACTTTGCACCAAATAGCACAGTCAATCCAGGTCAATTGGACTAGAACTAAAATCTATAGCACTGGCTGTAAAAAAGAAAAATGAGTTGCCCATGAGAAAAGAGATTTAGTTCTTGAAGGATTTAGATCTGGATCAGAGCTCCAAGGTCATTTGTGTGGTAGATTTATTCCGGCGGGGAATGGTAATAGGGATTAAGTGAATTATACAAAATGTCGGTTCTTGAAGTTGATTTCTTCTGATGAATCAGCCCTCGATCTCCGCCATCCCACCCACCCCACGGCTACCATCGGCTTTTCTTTAATGAAAAGAAGATTATCCATTACATTGAACGGGAAAAGCTCTTCTACTCTCTCTTTCCGCTTTATTCCGGAGCAGAAAGGAAATCGCTGACTTAAACCAATCCTTTTCCTCTCTCTCTCTCTTCCCCACTTTTCTTTCAAAGCTCCCCCTTGGGGGGTTAGGCACCACAAAGGTATAACCCTTCCAGGTGAAGGGCTTCATGTAAAGGGCCTGCAAATGAATTTATAAACGCCCTATCGATTCATCGGGCTCCTTACCGGTCACGCAATCGTTCTGCTGGCAGCTCACCAACAAAACATATCAATATCACTAGAAAGAAAGAGGAAGGGAGATTGGGAGGAAGAGAGAGAGACATTTTAGTCATGTAGGGGTAGGATCAATAGACATTTGAGGAAATTTTTTCAAAAATCGCGTAATGAGTACGGCCTCAATAGGTTATTTCCCTTGTGGAAATCTGCTAAAAATCTCTAGTAATAGAAATTCCGCTATTGTAGGGCATCCTTAATGTCGTGTACTCTGAGGAACAAGAGCGGCCTTCATTCATGTGTTTGTTGTGGTTCAAACCAAGCATCAAATCAGAACTACAAGAGGGGTATTTGAGGTTGTCTCTATAATCTCTTTAATTGCGAGTAATTTATATCTCATTATTCGTTTCGTTCTACACATCGACCTTCACCAATGACAGCCCTTAAGATTTTACAGGAATTGCTCCAATGATGCAATAGTGCATACACCATTCTTCAGATTTCCTTTTTTGTATTTTCCTGTCGTTCATTTACCATGAGGTTCATTCAAGGCACATAAATAACAGCTGATAGACCTCACATTATGTTTAATATATCTGTAGATCATCTAAATGCACTTTCCGTTTCTGACAAACCGATGGCATATGTCCGATATAGATTTTTATTTATTTCGGTTGGCATTGTAGACCTTAGAGATATTTGGCAACCCCTAGCAGGATTCGAGGGAGATCTAGTATATGGAATGAAAGGAACCCAATGTCCTTTGATTTAGACTCTAGATTCCCCCCCCCCCCCCCCCAACCACTACCCCGGAGATACCAGCGCTGTCTGGTAGTACAGCTGTAGGGTTAGTACCCCGCAATCGTCCAATCAAGTCCAGACCAAGCTCGAACTTGACCTTGACTAAGGTGATCTAAAGTTGGACGCACTGCCCCTGGACAATGGACGCTCCCTATAGATTCACATAACCAATTTCATATTTTTAGACAATTAATAGATCATAGGTCCAAAAGTCACTTTAGCAAATAGCAAAACGAATTGAGGGCAATGTACTATCCAGATACGCGCCTTTCCTGAAAGGACATCATTGGCTTCAAATCACCAATAAAGTCCTCACAGGATAACAAAGACAACATTTACAAAAAGCGAAGCCGATCTCCCTCAAACAAGTTGTCGCAGACCGAACGGACGAGCTTCTCCTTAAATAAACGTTTTTGGGAGACTTCGGGGGGTGTAAAAGCCTTACTTTGCGAAAAGCGATAACAATTACTGAGTGGTTTGCTGTTGTTGTTGGGGGCGAGGTCTGCTTGCAGAACCAGCCCACGGCTCTGCTAACTAAAGCAATCACTGCCGGGGTTGTCTGAGTCTGCCCTCGGGGCTTACACAGTTCCCCGTTCGAACCCCAGGAACATTTCTACAACACCCCCCACCACTCATAGAAACACAGTCCGAGACGCCCCTCATAACTCCACATTTCAAAGCAACAATTATTCCAGACTGGTAACATCATTGAGTGCGATAACTTCAGGCCGATCTCTGTGTTCAGAACATGCAACTAACTTCTCAACTCGCCTTCCTCAGAAACTGATTCAAAATCTAGGATTTAAGGCTAATCAGATTTCCCACGAGTTAGACAAACAACTGATACATTCCCTATTTTTACCAGATTTTCCTTGAGGGAAATCAACTACTGAGGCTGTACTCATGATGCGATTTTCACTAAATTTCTTTACATGCCCATTGATCCTACTTAGGAGATGACGAAAATGAGTCCTTTCAAAAGTATACCTATCTATCTATAGTTATCGTTACCAAACTCCATATATAACCTTTCATGCAAAACTAAAGATCAAGTGCTTCAACGGCTAAAACAGAACAGAGTGGGGTTAGAAGGGGAATTTCCGAAATTCGAAATACTCGGTGGCATATGACCTATGGGGACTGTCAGTCTACAATAGACAACTCATTCCAGATCCTCCTTGGCTAACGGGGGTTGTACGTCGAGCTGATCGCTCACTACGAAAAACTCAGATCACGAATCCCTCAAATCCAGCTCAGGTTTGGCTAAACATCTTAATGGTTTTTAATGGCAAACGAAAAAAATAACGTCACTTTACAATATTTAATATATAAATTTATTTCTGCAGCCTTGAGCGTTTTTATTACAATTCTACCCTAGTTATAGGCTTCCAATTGAAGTGGAACAACAGCCAAACCAGTCGAATGAATCGATGCAACAACGTGTCATATGACAATCGAGATAATATCATCTAGATACAACTTCTCGATTCCTATATCGATAACAATTTCCCCGGAGTCTGATGCCCCGATTTAATAGCTGCAACATGCTAGTCGACCGCGTTGCACGTCATCTACAAATTCAATACCGTTTCAATCAAGGAATCCGACATATTGAACATTGATTAGAAACGATAATGTGGTTCGGATTGCATGTTTACACCCAGACGATTAATGAATGTTCGATACCCGTCCAGATAAATGGCTGAGGTGGATTAATCTTTGATTAGCAAATTTTTTAAAGTACACTTGTGAGCATAATAATATAATGCATTCGTTGCTCTTGCAACATTTGGCACCAAGGGTTTTCATTTGAACTAAAAAAAAACATTCTCCTTTACACCTACTTTTCTATTCTTATCGAAAGATACTTCTAAGTTTCATTCGGTTCCTTAATTCCTCCGTGTGCCCCTAAATAGCGGGAGTCCCGCAGGGTAGCATTCTTAGTACCATCTTATTCCTTATCAAATCCCGCAATATTACACCCTTAAACTATTTTCAACATGCATGCTGTTGATACTGTAATTATAATGCCAGAACCTAATTTTGGCATCTGCGTCACCTCAATAACAGCCGTCTCTTCTAGAATCTTGGATGACTCAAGAAGGTTGTTGTTGTATAGGGTTTAAGGGCGAAAAACTACCAGGTTATCATCGCCCTGTAATATTTATAATTCACATTTTAGTATCCTCATCCATATCGCCATTTTAACAATATAAACAAGAATAAAAACAATTGCACTTTAAATTTCTTTTGTATAAACTCTCGTGTTTTTTATAAAATTAAACAATTTATGGAGTTCTTTCGGGTCATCTCCAAGGGCCACTTCTATACTATTGGAAATATTGTATTTGTTTCTAATATCTGTATACTTATGGCATTCCATTAATATGTGGTAGATATTCAGGTCTGTGTTACACTTCTCACAAATCGGGGGGTGATATTTTGTCATAAGATAGCCATAGAATTGTGTGCCCAATTCGGAGTCTTCCTAATACAACTTCATCTCTTCTGTGGTCTCATGTCGAATATTTCCATGGACGGGTGGTGGTTTTAATAGTTTTTAGTTTATTGTTCTGGGTTTCATTCAACATGTGTTGCCTGTTTTTATTAATTTCTTCCTTGAGTGGATGGTAGAGTTCTGCAACTCAAAGAAGGGTTATGGTTAACAGCAGTAAATCCAGCCAAGAAGAAGCAATCCTATTGCAAATGTAGTGTTCAATAAGCGTTGTCGTAACGTTTTTTCAATCTCTTGAGGGGAAAAACGCGACTACCGAAATAATTTTTACGTTTTCCATAATTAACAATAAACTCTTATATTTTGAAGCACTTTATTTGAAGCCTAAAAACCAAATATTGTCCTCATTGAACTATTAAGTTTTATATAATGCACGTGGGAAATCTGCTTAGTTAACGCAGCCCCTGCATGACGGAGTTTTTACTTTACTTTATTTTTTTTTATATATTAATAACGTCCACTTTGTGTTACTATGGCTAATTGGGACGGGTTATCTACAGGTTACCAGCCTTTTCTAGTCAGGGTGGGACTAAGGATTTTATTTAATGAGTTGTTGAATAAATAAATTTCTATATGCCCTGATGCGAATCGAACTCGACACTCTAGGTTTACCGTGTTTATAGCCAACGCATTAAGTCACTATGCTAACCTGAGCCTCTAACTTTACTTTATATTTAATGTTAATTGTTAATACGACAAACAAACAGGCACATAATCCATTTAAGGTGAGGGATATGAAGGCTGTTACGTAATATATATTGTCTGGGACTGAAGAATTATGATTCCAATTCACCTAGAAATAATATGTATTTTTCTGTATTACCATTGATGTATATTAAGGAAGTCAAATTGTATTTTGTATTCTATCACCAAATTTCATTTTATTTCGTTAATATTTTTTAAAAATCAAGCAATTTCAATCCTGGGCCACGAGATATATTATATTTTATTAACACTGTGATCGAGATGTCAGACAGAAATAAAATCTAAATTTGGACGTTAATTCGAGTGGGTAAATAACCCCATGAAGTTTACATTTGTTCTTATCTATAAAAAGGTTCATTAGACCAACATACTATTTGTTTACTGAAGGCGTAGTGTGTGTTACTATCTCGTTACACGTTATCATATCGTAAGCAGATTACCTTATCTATCTACGGCTAGTAACGGTGCTATGAACTATCAGGCCTTCACAATAATACTCTCTCGCTCGAAGATAAATAGTTTATGATTGAAATAGCCTGTGGACCTTGTAAACGTAATGTTTGCGGATATAGAATTCAGATGTTGAGATCGGGCCGAAGACGAGATTCGACGAACATTTCGAAAAATCTCCATCGGTTCTGAGGATTAATTAAGTTAAAATTGATATGTTCTATGCTTTTAAGATATTCCGCCAGCAGCTATAACGTACTGTATAATATTCCGTTAATCAAGAAGAATATAATATAAGCTTTTAGCAGATTTCCCTTAAGCAGCTATTGAGGTCGTACTTATGATACGATTTTCGAAACATTTCCACCAATGTCCATCAATCATATCCAGGAGATGACGAAAATAGGTCCGTAGAAAACCTGATATATTTGTCTGGTAACACTCAAGCGGTCATAATTTTTGATTGGTTGTTACCAATCTCGATATTTAAACTTTTTATGTAAAAGTAAAGAACATGTTCGTTAAAATTCTTAATATCTCTATTATTATGGGTCGGATCGAAAAATTTCATAAAACCGATCTTATTGAAAATGTGATATTCTATAACTTTTGTTATGTACCATTTCTCAATGTCTTTATTAACGAAGATAGTTGCATTTTTTTAGTTTTCGGCCCTCAGTAAACCCCCACTCCTACTGAAGTCATATTAGCAATAAGCTGTTATATTATCAAGCAAATCATTTGATTCCTAAATACCAAATATTGTTTTCATTGAACTTTTACGTTTTGAGATAAATGGAAATCCTTGACGCAAGTGGGAACTCTGCTTAGTTAACGCAGTTCCTGCGTGACGGATTTATTAACTTATTACCTATCGATTATAATCAGCTGACGTGATCCGCCATATTGCCTTTAGTTAGTCTATGCCCGACTTAGCTAGTAGATGGTCGTACCACATAATGAAGTCATGATTTTTACAATTTGATGGATAGTGCTCTTGATGAGGCGCCAACTGGACGAGAAACTAGCTGGGCAATAAAAAGAATTCATGGATCACTTGAATTTTTAATTATCTTGACTTCATACTCCGTTTAACATCAGTATATCTTTAGAGTCATTGCAATTCAGAATGTAGATGTTTATAAAGAAAATCGATGGAAAAGTGCTCAGAACTTCAATTTTTTCCGCTCTATAAGTAGAAACCAGCTGAAACACGAGAGAACCAGCTGTTCTCGAAGGGATGAACACTTGGTAATGGATACCTAGTCAAATATTTGGTAGAAGGCAAAAATGCCCCGACAAACTGCCCCTAAGAATGGTGGGCTAGATACTCGACCTAGAATCGCAGATAACACCACCTCCCACCGAAATATCCCATTACAGGTTTATCTCTCATCTAAATTGCAGCTTCTCTCCAAAGAGGTGTGCCTACCTCTTAGCAGCCTTGCAATATCTGCGACACACATATCGATACTCCTGAGTCCCAATCCACTGAGATAAATGGTAGAATGGTTTATTGAGGTTTAGCTAACGTCTCATCACAAGAAAATTCGTCGAAGGATAACAGCGGGGCTGCTTTAACTAATTAGATTTCCTATGTGTAAAAATTCAATGGGCATTGGTATTTAGGCTTCGAATCGTGCGCTCTGTTAATATAACACTTTGTTGTTAATATGACTAGTAGACATGGTGGTTACTGCAGGCCGAAAACTAAAATAATGCACATTTCTCGGTTAATAATCAAGATAGTAAAAAAGCATACATAACATTCATAGAACATTACAATTGCAGTAAGATTGGTTCTATAATACTTTTCGATCCAGCGTATTGTAACGGAGATATTTCGGATTTTCGAAATCCTTCGTCTCTAAGCCTCCGATCCAGCTTGTACGATTTCAGCTGTTAGCGTTGAAGAACTTTTTCGAAAATTCCTTTGTGGGTACAACCTCAATAGCTGATTTCCCCTAAGGAAAATCTGCCATAAATGAGAACTGATTATTCAGTTCATGACATTATAGTAATGTGAACTCTACAATTTTAATCACCTGCAACGAAACTTATAATACGATAATTGCTGTTGCTAGAGCGGCAACAGACAAATATATATATATATATATATATATATATATATATATATATATATATTTGAATGGACCTCATTTTGTCATCTCCGTGGTAGGATCGATGTACATTTGAGGAAATTTTTCAATAATCGAATCATGAGTCCAAAAACAATAGGAGATTTCCCTTAAGGATATATACATTTATTCTCATTACATAAATACATTTCTTCTCTATCTTGAATATTAACCGAGATATTTCCATTTTTATTTAATTTGGGTGGCTAACGGACGAGTGACTTTCCCGCCAAAAGCTAGCTCGGCCGTTTCCTTAACTGCTCGGCTCTCGTGAAATTCCTCTATTGTAAAACTTCTCGTGAGAAATCTGTTTAGTTTACGTCAGCCCCTGCGTGACGGACTTTATCTATTGTATAAATTCACTTGGGAAATCTGCTTAATTTACGCAGTCCCCGCGTGACGGACTTTCGTACATACAAAGAATAAGACACCGCCATCATGAGAGGTGTTCCATTTTTTCAGAGAGAATCCGTCCAATCAAAAGAAGTTTGACATAAGTGCTGTGACGAATGAAACCTTTAATTGGAAAGTCGAACCGATATTTCACTGTCTTAATTAAGAGCGAGTCAAAACAAGACAGAGCCATTGAGTAGAGGAGTATGCCCGCATGCGCACTGCTAATGACTGCTGCCACCTTTCCAGGCATAAAAACCCCCGCGACGGGCCTGTATGATGGATGTGGTCTCTAGGAGAAGTGGCTATATCCTGTTTGGTATATAAGTCTATATAACCAATTATACCCACTTATACTCATCCAGCCCACCATATACACACACACACAGTGGATATATAACCCTTTTCTTGGGCCAACCGTCACACCAACTCCTTAATATAATATCACAATGCATGCTGTCCTTATCTTGATTAATTTATATCTTCCTACTACTTGTGGCTTTGAACCAGTATCTTGTGACCAAGTGGCTGAAGCACACTCTACTACAATGCTCCAGAGATTCTGAGATTAAAATCTATCTAATCTATTAAAACCTATAAATGTATTTCGCTTTACTATGCTTTGACTTTCAGGAAGATAAGAAGCAACCGAATAATGTTGCTACTGTATGGCAAGCCTGATATCACGATAATGGTGGATGCGAACCGAACTGAAAAACATAAAAGTCAGTCACGCAGGGGCTGAGTAAACAAAGAAGATTTGATGTGAAGTTTAACAATAGATAAATCTACATACAAAGAAGAAATAAATATTTACAATAATTATATTTATAATTATAAGAAATAAATAAATAATAATAATCAAAACATAGCATATTAATTTTATTGGAAACTATTGACTATATCTCGTACTGTAATTTATAATGAATCAGAATAATTTGTATCAATCAATCAAATTTTAGTAGGCCAAGAACTTGAGACAGGAACGGAGGTCACCAGGACAAATTTGCATGTATCTCGTATAATGAAGGTTTCTTGAATACAATATTTGATATATGTGCTTCGAATAATTTGGTTTAATATACAACAGAGTATTGTTTATGAAACAGTAGAAGTGGGGGCTTGGTGAAGGTTGAAAACTGAAAAATGCAAGTATCACAGGATATAGAATAAATGAATATAATAAGATTTATTGTAAATTCAATTTGTAATATGATAGATACTATACACGTTTTCAATTCGACGTACAGTAACGGAAATATTTTGAATATTCAAAATTCTCCCCCTCTAAACAACCCCTCCCCCCCCCCGGGTTTCATTTCAACCATTAACGAAATAGATATATATATTTTTTTTTTTTACATAAAACGACTACATATCGAGATTGGTAACGATCAAACTATAATTGCGACCGCTAGAGCAGACAAATATATATATATATATATATATATATATACTATATAATTGTGTGTACGTTTTCGACCAGGTTATATTTATATATGGTGTTGTTGTTATTTTTTTTGGAGGTTTGGTCAATGTTGTTGAAAGAAACTACTTAGTATTTAGAAACAACATTATAAAGTAACAACATAAAGTAGCAACTGAATTTTCACTGCCCTGAAGGAGAGAAAATGAAATTCTCGAAATATCGCCATAAATTAAGAAGTTTCTTTCACCAACATTGACCAAACCTCCAAAAAATATTAACACTATATATATATATATATATATATATATATATATATATATATATATATATACAATTTTGAACGGACCTCATTTTTGTCATCTAGGTAGGATCGATGGACATTTGAAGAAAAATTTCGAATTTCGATGAGTAAGATCCTAATAGCTAACTTCCCTTAAGGCTAAAAAAAAATAATTGAAAGGAAGCTGGTTATTACGAATGCTATTAAGTTTTCTGAGAAGTCAAAAAGGTTTTAGCTATTGTCAACCAAGGTTTAATGAGCATAAAATGAAAAACAGACATTTCTGATATAATATGTTTAAGATACCTGCATAAACTCCTAAAAACAATAAAATTTAACTGGCCAAAACATTGTTCGCATTAAGTACATTCATTGAAATTAACAGTGCTCAACTGGTATTACTGGTATTTTCCCTGTTGAAAGCCCACTCATTTGAACAATAAGTAGGCGGAAGGCTATTGTATTAAATAGCAGACGATAAAGCCCATATCGAAGTGGCTTTAGGAAATTTTAATGTGCTCGAGAAGGCTCTATTAGGGTTGGGAATAAGTGAGGGAGTGCATTGTGTTCACTGATGGTTAACCATCGCAGAGTAAGACTGCTGAAGGAGGGAGGCAGGTGTGTCACCGTGAAATAAGCTGGGGGCAATATCACACCTCAAGGGATACGTCACTCTTATCAGTGAATATCATGCAACACGTTATCCTTATCAACAAAGTCTAAATGAAGTGCTTAAATTGTTCTCAATTTGCTCAGATAGTTCTCAATGTTTATGAACAAGCTTCACAAACGGTGCTTGTTCCGCTGAGCAAATACGGAATTTTACGAGAAGGAACAACGAGAAGAAGAACGTATCACAATATATTATGCAGTAATATATATACAATTAATAAGTTTTTACTTACAAGAAAATGGAGTGAGAAAGATAGGAAACATACCTGTAACAAAAACAAAAAAAATTGATAAGCTATGTGGTAAAATAATCTTAAATTCTAAACAAATTTTATGGAACTCAGTAAAAGATAGAGTTGCCTGTATGAGGTATGACAGTAAGGTCAATAATCATTTATTAAGATGCACCGAGATTAAAAAAATGTCCGTCAAGAGGGAGCTGCGTAAACTAAGCAGATTTCCCTGGAATAGTTTTGCAATAGATAAATCTCCATATTGCTAACACAACACCTCTGTGAATAAATGTAAAAAGTAATAAGAAATATTTCAGTCAATTTTAATAAGCTCCCAACGGAAAGCGTCTGAATTGTAAATATAGACCTGCCAACCTCTCATAGCTAAACAGATATATAGACATATTCTTCACGGTAAAGAAATACAATTACTGAAATATATCTGAATATAACATATTATTTTTATAGAAAACTATTTACTATATATAGTACTGTAATTTATAATGAAGCAGAATAATTATTATCTCAATCACTCTAATTTTAATATCCTATGAACTACAGAAGGGGGGGGGGTCAAGAGAACGTATTTGCATTTATCTTCCAAAGTTGAAGCTTATACCAGTCCCTACGCCAACTTCACGAGAGCCGAACAGTTACGGGAACGGTGAAACTAAGTTTCAGCGGAATCTTTCGAACCGAACTAACAAAAGCCGAATACGAAAAATGCTAATATGTCAGTTAATATTCAAGATACAGAATAAATTTATATAACAATATTTTTAGTAAATCTAATTTGCAACAAGATTGTTTCTACACAATTTTTCGCTCCGTCATCTCCTCGGTAAGATTGATGGACATTTGAAGAAATTTTTCCAAAATCGTGTCATGAGAACGATCTCTATAGCTGATTCCCCTTAAAGGAAATCTGCTGATATATTGGTTATTATGAATCGGATCGTAAAATGTTATAAATTCATAACATTTCGTTTTTATTTTTATTTATTTTAAACTTCACTACACCCCCAGTATTACTCATAAGACTTTTTATTAGAATTAGAAAAATGACTGGTGTTTTATGCCAGGCCATGATAATATCGTTAGTTTAACCAACCCCTGTATGACGGACATTTGACATGTCGAGTAGTTTAGTTCAATAATTGTCAGAGATAGTACATAAGCCCATTTGGTTTTCTTATAGAGATAGAAATATTGTTGGGATAATCCTACCTGATGGAAACCATTTGCTTCCATAGATCAGGGATTAAGATAAATGTTAGAAAACGGAATCTGTTCAGTTGTGTTCGACTACCTGCTCGAGTCACTCAGTTACAAGGTAAGAAATTTTGTACCTCGATAATTTGTAAATTGGGATAATTTTTAGCAGATTTCCCTTAAGGGAAATCAGCTATTGAGGTTGTACTCATGACGGAATTTTCGAAATTTTTCTTCAAATGTCCATCGATCCTACCTAGTAGATGACGAAAATGAGGTCCGTTCAAAACTGTATATATATATCTATATATATATATATATATATATATATATATATATATATATATATATATATATCTCTCTATCTATATATTTGTCTGTTACCGCTCTAGCGGTCGCAATGTTTGTTTGATCGTTACCAAACTCGATATTTAGTCGTTTTATGTCAAAAGAAAGATCAAGTTCGTTAACGGCTGAAATCGGACCACGGGGAGGGGGGGTTTAGAGGGGAGGATTTCCGAAAATTCAAAATATCTCCGTTACTATTCGTCGGATCGAAAAATTTTACAGAATCAATCTTATTGCAAATTAAATTAACTATAAATATTGTTCTATACATTTATTCTGTATCTTGAATATTAACCGAGATATTTGCATTTGTATTCTGCGTGTGGTACCAGTAGGCTATGTTCGGACTTTCCGCCGAGAGCTCTGGCGGCCTTTTCCATAACTATCCGTCCCTCGTGAATAGGTTTAGAGGTTAGGTTAACTGTGTTTCGGGGCTAGAAACTACTGGGTTATTACGCCCTAAATAATGTTTTAGGTTTAGAGGTTTCTTACTACTACAGTTGTTATTAGGCAGATTTCTCTATTGTAAAACTTCACGTGGGAAATATGCTTAGTTTACGCAGCCCCTGCGTGACGGACTTTTATTGTATTCTAGCTTATAACAGTCAAAAACCTTCTAGAACATTTGTTTCATATATATGTGAATTAATTTATGCAGTAATTTACCTCTTTTCGGAGTTGTAGTAATCTGTGACTTTTCAAGTCACTCGTTAAAATGTTATAGCGTTATTTTATGAAGTGACAATTAGACGAATAAAAACGTCCGTCACATAGGAGATGCGTTAACTAAGAATATTTCCCACGCATTTGCATTTATCTCAAGTTCAATGAGAAGAATACTTGGTATTTAGGCTTCAAATAATGTGTTTCATAATACAAGAGCTTATTGTTAATATGAGAGGAGTAGGAGTGGGGGTTTATTGGAGGCTGAAAACTAAAAAAATACAAATATCTCGGTTAATAATCAAGATAGTGAAAAGAACCCACATAACAACATTTGGATTTGCAATAAGATTGGTTCTATACAATTTTACGATCCGATGAATAATAACGGAGATATTAAGAATTTCCGAAATTCCCTCCTGTAACCCCCTCCCCTCCAACTGGTCGGAGTTCATCCATTAATGAACTTCATCATTAGTTTTAAATAATATCATTAGTTTAAATATCAATTTTGTTAACGATCAAACAGAAATTTCAACCAGTTAACAGTCAAATATACATGTATATATACTGTTTTGAACGAACCTCATTATTATCATTTACTGGGTAGGGTCGATGTACATTAGAAGACATTTCTTGAAAATTGCGTCATGATTTTTTTCAAGGGAAATCTATCTGCTAAAAGTAGTTATGGTTCAAAGGGCTCGCTAATAGAAAGAGCAATAGAACAGGTGTCACGTGGAAATTTTAAGTTAATATTAACTTAGGCCCAATTTAACCTCTCCGAATGGCCTAAGTTGCAAAGGCAAAGGTAAATTTAATTAATTAATTTTAAAAACATCCGCCACCCAGGCGATGCGTAAATTAAGCAGATTTCCTTCATTCGGGTCTTGGCTTGATATTAAGACTTCAAAAGTAAAGATCAAGTCTTTTACCTCTGAACTCGAATCAGTGGTGGGAGAAGGATGTTAGAACCTTAGAAATACCTACTGTATACTTTAATTGCAATATGTAAGAATAATTCCGATTCAGGATAAAATCACTATTCCCCACAAAGCCAACCGCAAAAGTCGGTTTCACCGAGAATCAGAGAGAAAAAAGAATAAAAACCCTCTCTAGAATTGAAGCGGGCATTATTCCTATAGCCGGCAGAGAAGAAAAAGTACAAACGGAAAATAATTCGTCTAGAGAATGAGCTCCTATTACACTCTAGAGAAAGGGCATTAAATAAAAGATGGAGGGCTCCGGGAAAGCGGAGGGGGGTATTAGGGGGGGGGGGCAAGGAAACGGGGAAAAATTAAAGAGTCGTTGGAAATGATTCTTCTTGTTATGTCGAGATTTTCCCCCGAAAAGAAAACCTCACCGCAACCCTGCTATTTTCTATTTTCCCCTTTTTCACTTCAAACCGACTAGAATGATCTTTCGATTTTTCCCTTCTCCTCGTCCCTGAATATAATGAGGACCGCGGCACGAATTCCAACAAGTGCTTTTTGACATTTCCTTTTGGCGGGTTGAATTTATTCAGCTTTTTAATTGTCCCTCTCCTTTGTCAATTGTACAGAGAATATTTGGTGAATTCAGTTTAATGATTTTTTATTTATTCAGGAGCAGCCGCAACTAGGCGATTTGGTTCAATATTTAACAATGTAAAATAAAAACAAAATTATAGAAAAATACCAAAAAACTGAATCAACAAAAAATAATTAATAAGTCCGTCACGCAGGAGCTGCGTAAACTAAGCAAATTTCCCACGTGAAGTTATACAATAGAGAAATCTCCATGCGAGAGCTGAACAGCTATGGCAAAAGGCCGAACTAGGTTCTGGCGGGAAATTCAAAAATCCGTTATCGGCCCAAATTTAATAAACATGCAAAGATCTCGGTTAATATTCAAGATAGGGAATAAATGTATATAACAATATTTATAGTAAATTTAATTTGCAATAAGATTGATTCTGTACAATTTTGCAATCTGACTTATAGTAACGGAGATATTTTGAATTTTCGAAAATCCTCCCCTCTAAACCCCCCCTCCCACTGGTCCGATTTCAGCCATTAACGAACTTGATCTTTCTTTTTACATAAAACAACTAAATATCGAGTTTGGTAACGGTCAAACAAAAATTGCGACCGCTAGAGCGGTAACAGACAAATATATATATATATATATATATATATATATATATATATATATATATATATATATATACAGTTTTGAACGGACCTCATTTTCGTCATCTACTAGGTAGGATCGATGGACATTTGAAGAAAAATTTCGAAAATTCCGTCATGAGTACAACCTCAATCAATAAACCTTCAGGGAAATCTGCTAAAATTAAAAACGAAAAATAAACATTAAATACGAGTAATAAGAAAAAAACAAATAAACAATAGACTAGTATTAAAGAAAACAATTTAAAATGGTATTAATATAAGAAATTAGTTATTTCTATATACCGGTACATTTATATTATATAAAATTGTTCAAAATTATATTAAATTTCTCACTATATCAAAATCAAAAGGGAGACAAGTTACATTTTCTAAAACAAATTCAGTTCTTTATGTTGATTTAGTGTATTGTCAATCTGTGGACTGCTGTCTGTAAGACATTCGTACAAATTATGTGGGGTCTCAGTCAAGTATTCAATGTTCCTGCAGTTAGTCAGTCAATATATGTCTTAAAATTTGACAAGGGAATGTTACAAGTTGAGCAAGTAGGTCTGTCAGTCTTTGTCAATAAGTATGAATGTGTTACTTTGGTTTGGCCGATTCTAAGTCTCGAGAGAACTACTTCTTCTCTCCTGGATAACTTGATGACTACATGCAAATAGTGTTCTTAACAGTTAGTAGTTTGTTATCAGAATTTCAGTTAGTCTAAAAAATTATAATTATGGAATTATAGTTATAATTTTCCGATATGTCTCATATTAATGGATATAGAATTATTTTGATTTTTCGTTTTCCAATCTCTAAACCGTTTCTGATAGTTTTCCGATTTAAGCCATTAACGATCTTCTACATAAAACGCTTAAATTTCAAGTTTGGAGACGATTATCAAAGAAACCTTGTGACCGTCAGAACGAAACGGCTTGTATGTATATATATTATATTTATATATATATATACATATATATATATATATACTAGCTAAGTTACCCGTCTTCGCTCAGAAAATCATTAGAGGCTGAATATTGAGGGTATATCAGGTAAGAAAAAACGCCTTGTTCCTTCACTGTTCTTTATTCGTTGCAACAGAGCGCATACGCTCCATCATCAGTGCCCTGGTGGCAAACAAATACCATAAAAACGCTGTACAATATGTCATTTAATTAAACAATTTAGAAAATATATGTACATGTTACATGGTCAAGAGTTAAAACATACAACTTATTGTCCCAGTGAATATTTACAGAAATAAGAAAAACTATTTTCACAGATTAAAATTAAAAACTTGTCAATAAAATATATACACAATTTCAATAAATAGTTAAAATAAATAAATGAATAAAAATGAATATTTACAGTTAAGAAGTCTAAAATAGGATAAATAGTAAAAAGCGAATAGTCCAATTAAAATTAAAAAAATAAAAATGAAGGAACAACCACCGGAGGAGCTACAGAAAGCAATACATACAGAAAACGTAAAAGAAGAAAAATAGAAAAGCGAGACAATGACTAACCTCTTCACAATGATGTCACAGGAACCAAGGATTCCCTGTGACTGAGGCCTCGGAACCGGAGAGCCATGAGAGAGGCTTCCGAGACATGCCTCAACCTGGTTCCTTCTCCCGTCTTATTAATATTCAGGCCTCCTTTTTTCATCCTATCTAGCTTTATGAATAGGTTTTCGGCTATGCTCAGGGTCTTCGTAGAGCAGCTCATACTTTATAGCAGATTTCTCATGACCCTCCTTCTTGGTGTGAGCATGGAACTCTGTGTCTCTGGTAACATCCTCTTTCAGCCGGGTTCTGATCTTTCTTCCACTTTGACCGACGTACGATGCCTCACAGCTAGAGCATGTTACCCTGTACACTCCCGACTTGTTGAGTGAGTCAACAGGTTCCTTGACCCTCGGGAGCATTGCTTTCAAAGAGTGTCGACTTTTGAAAGCGGTCGTCATCCCGAGTGTCTTGAGTTTTTTTTTTTCCAATCTTATGAGACACAGAGCCCAGATAAGGAATAGAAAGAGGGAAACGAACGTCCTTATTTCGGTTCATCTGACCGTCACCGACCTCCATATCCATAGTCAACTTCCGACGGAGCCTCTTCTGGACTAGTCTGTCCACCACCCCATCCTTGTAGCCGTTGTTGGATGCTATGCACTTGATGTGGCGCAGCTCAGGCACATTCATCAGCCTGTCTACGAGGAAAATCAGGCCTAACATCTTGTCTTGGGGGTGGTGGAAAGACTCCGCCGGTATGATCCGGTCTGTCGATGACTTCTTCCTAAAATTACTAAAAGAATGGCCACTACCTCGCTTCTCTATATCCAAATCTAGGTGGCACAGCTTATTATGCTGCTCTACTTCCAGGGTGTACTTTATTGTCTCATGGCAACTATTCAGGCACGAGTGCAACCCATTAAGTTCTAGCATGGTACCTTTAAAAACGATAAGAACATCATCAACATAGCGTCCCCAGAACTCAATGAACCTGAAGTAGGGGTTGCGTGGGGACAATATAATCATGGTTAGCGTTTATTAGAATTAAATATTACCTATAATGTACATATTTCTTGTCAGAAACCAATCCGAGATTGTGAGCTTAGTTGTATACGTAGTAGTAAATTTGAGTAGAATGCAATTCTATCATTTCACAGGAAATAAGTTAATACAATTAACTGTGTTAGCCCCCGACAACTTCCGCCCCCGCTAAGTTGAAAAAATCCGATGATCACAGGCTATAAATAATACATACTTATAAATATTTCAGTTTAAATAATATGCAAGAGATGGAAAAAATAAGGGCCAAAGAGCAACATTAAGAGTCAGTGAGAGAAGGGAATTTATTTTAATTTATTCAATTTAATTAAGCTTCCGACTTTTTAAAATTTACCTAAGAATCGCATTGCTAAGGTAAGTAATTGCCGTCTACTCACGACTCGAATTAGATCTGAGAGAAAAAAAAGGGAAAATATAAAGGCCGGTTTGTAATTTATTTTTACCTGTTGGATTAAAAAAAATATTAGAATTCTTTAATCAATTTTGTTTTTAATTAGTACATTTGATGTGCTGGAAATTTATTTATTGCCGTTTGATTAATTTCGTTGGTTTAACTACATTTTTCATCCGACTAAATAACACTGAAATTGGGGATTTTGGGTAAAATCGATAACATGGACGAACTAACAATTTTGGAGTACAGAATGTGCATTCCACGTTAGTTAATGGTGTTACTAAAAACATATTTTAAAACTCCAAGGTATTCTATTGGCCCTCAAGAACACCCACGCAATACAAAGCAAACCCGTTATCATTTGCACGGATTCCTTAGGTTCCCTTCAAGTACTAAACAATATTTACACTAATCACCCAATAGCCCAAAAAAAAAACATGAGCTTACCGTTCTAGATGAACACACTAAATTCTACTGGTTGCCAGGACACGAAAACCTAGGACTGAATGAGACTGCCGACTCAGAAGCCAAAAAAACAGTTGGAAAACTTGATTATGCACAAATAGATGTACTACATGAAGACATTTCAAGACAAACAAAGCACCTCATCTTACATACATGGCAAACCGACTGGACTAACACAAGTACTGAAAACAAACTACGCACTATTAAGAACTATTTATATACTATACTATTTGTATAGGGCCATCAAGAGAAGAAGTAGTTCTCTCGAGACTTAGAATTGGCCACACTAAATTAACAAACTCATACTTAATTGTTACATGTTGTTAAGGGATTTTTTTTTGTTATTGTTACCTGCTGTTACTTTTGAAAGGGCAAATCACCTTCGATGTGGTGTCCATGAATAAATAATAATAATAAAAAACATATTTGCATGTACCACATACAC
>CM032232.1:145752500-145770000 GCA_019009955.1 Riptortus pedestris | reverse complement strand
GATGGAAATACTAATTCTATTAGTTATTAAATTAGTATTATTACTTATATATTATTAAGACCATTCCCTGTGAGGTATAACAGGTAAAAAAAAAGTCCGTCACGCAGGGGCTGAGTAAATTTTTTACTCTCATCCGTTATCCGCCCCGATTTCATAAACATGCAAATATCTCGGTTAATATTCAAGATAGAGAATAAATGTATATGACAATATTTATAGTAAATTTAATGTGCAGTAAGATTGATTCTATACAATATTTCGATCCAACGTACAGTAACGGAAATATTTCGAATTTTAGGAAATCCTCGCTTCTAAACTCCCCCTCCCACTGCTCTGATTTCAGCCTTTAACGAACTTGATCTTTCTTTTTACATAAAACGACTAAATATCGAGTTTGGTAACGATCAAACAATAATTGCGACCGCTAGAGCGGTAACAGACAAATATATATAAATAAATATATATATATATATATATATATATATATATATATGTGTGTGTGTGTGTGTGTGTGTGTGTGTGTGTGTGTGTATATATATATACAGTTTTGAACGGACCTCATTTTGGTCATCTACTAGGTAGGATCGATGGACATTTGATGAAAAATTTTGAATATTCCGTCTTGAGTACAACCTCAATAGCTGATTTCCCTTAAGGGAAATCTGCTAAAGAAGTCCATCACGCAGGGGCTGCGAAAAATAAGCAGATTCCTCATGTGCTGATATGACACACTTGTGGCCTCATCTCACCACTTACTCCCTATTTATATGTAAAAAGAGATGGGTAGAAGGGGGGGGGGTTACTGACACCAGTAAACAAAAATGTAGGAATATCTCGTTTAATATTTGAGGTTCGAAAAAAAAAATCACATATCAACAATAGTTGAACACCAATAGCTTTAACACTGTTGGTTCATTAAATTTTCCGATCCGATTTATAATAACGGAGATATTTTGAATTTTCTTATCCCCTCTAAATAAACCCCTCATTATTCCAGGTCCAATTTCAGCCAATGGCAAATAGTTTCTTTAGTGTTGATTGAAATAGTTAAATATTGAGCATAAACATCTTCGTGTAAAGAAAGAAAAATCTTAATTTATGACGCCACCACATAACGCATTTGCATATATCTCACAAAGTATAAGTTCAATGAAAACAATATTTGTAATTATCCTTGGAATGAAGTGATTCATTATTTACATAACGATATGTATACGTATTCAGTGTTGCCATGACTTAGTTGCGTACTTATAAAACTAAATTTTAAAAAAAATGTTTTGAACCACTTTATTAGATATGATTTTCATTTTTAATTTATATTCGAAATCTCCGTTTAAAGGGTTCGGTCCAGAAAATGTCGCAGTACTTAATTTAATGATCTTTTTGTGGCAAGAATAACGGTTCCATAGACATTCTTTTTGTATGTTGGACATTCTGAGAATATGTAACAATTTCTTTTTCCCACTTCTAACAACCACCCTTCCTCCTTAGTTGACGATTTTCATCAAACGCGGTGATGCACGTCTAGACGGTAAATGCCTAAGCGAAATTATATTTTAAAGCTAATGGTTATTCAGTCATTCGAGATAGGTACAGGCGTTGCGCAGAAACTGTCAAAATTGGTTTAGGGTAGGCCAAAACGGATAATTAACTTAAAATCTGAAAACCGAAACTTTCCGTCATTACAAATAGTTCCTTTATTTAGTTCAACGAAGTAAAAATAGATAACTGGTGGTGACAGATCAGTGTTGAGTGGAAATCTGATTTTTTTACGCAGCCCCGCGTGATGGACTTTTCTATATTTTATTATAAAACGACATTTATCTGTAATTTTGTAAGCTTAATTTATTTATTTTTTCGTTTGTCGTTGCAGTTCGGGGTGCAACGAGATGCGCCTATTTCGCTGCATTGCAACGGGCGAGGTGTCCGCAACCCCTTGAAGAGCAACCTACCGGCGAGCTATGTGCCCAGCTACAGGAACGACTTCGACTGCTGCTATTGTGACTCTAGGTTCAAGGTTCGAAGGTCATTGTCGAGGCACCTCCTAACCCACACCACCTTCAGGCAGTTCTACTGCACCACCTGTTGGAAGGGCTTCTACGACAGCCACGATCTAAGGAGGCACGCCAATCTACACGCAGGTATTCGTAGGACTTTCAAGCTGTTTAAAACTTATGTCAAACTAATAAATAAAAAAGTTCGTCAAGCAGGGGCTAAGTAAGCTAAGAAGATTTCCCTTCTGAAGTTTTGCAATAAATAAATCTGCTAAATGGTAACACTTAGAACCACCGTGATTATTAAGTGAATAAATACAAACGGTAATGAAACAGATCGGCCAACCTCTCAGAACTGAACAGATAGAAA
Organism: Riptortus pedestris; assembly: GCA_019009955.1. Lineage (NCBI taxonomy): Eukaryota > Metazoa > Arthropoda > Insecta > Hemiptera > Alydidae > Riptortus > Riptortus pedestris. The sequence continues at coordinate 145,767,636 of CM032232.1, read as the reverse complement.
AATAATATTCTTCACCAGAAAGAAAAACAATTACCGAATATATCTGAATACATCATATTAATTTTATAAAAACCTATTTACTTTTTCTAGTACTGAAAATTATAATGAAACAGCATAATTTTTATCTCAATCACTCAAATTTTAGTAGTTCAAGAATTAAGAGGGAGGGAGGGGGTGATCAAAACAACATATATGTTTATCTCGGATAATAAAAAGTCTGTCACGCAGGGGCTGCGTAAACTAAGCAGATTTCCTAAGTGAAGTTTTACAATAGAGAAATCTGCCTAATAACAGCTGTAGTAGTAAGTAAACCTCTAAACCTATTCACGAGGGACTAATAGTTACAGAAACGGCCGCCAGAGCTCTCGGCGGAAAGGCCGAACATAGCCAACCACACGCTGAATACAAATACAAATATCTCGGTTAATATTCAAGATAGAGAATAACTGTATAAAACAATATTTATAGAAAATTTAATTTACAATAAAATTGATTCTATACAATTTTTCGATCCGACGCATAATAACTGAGATATTTTGAATTTTCAAAAATCCCCCCCCTCTAAACCCCACTGGTCCGATTTCAGCCATTAACGAACTTGATCTTCCTTTTTACATAAAACGATTAAATTCCGAGTTTGGTAACGATCAAACAAAAATTGCGACCGCTAGAGCGGTAACAGACAAATATATATATATATATACAGTTTTGAACGGACTTCATTTTCGTCATCTACTAGGTAGGATCGATGGACATTTGAAGAAAAATGTCGAAAATTCCGTCATGAGTACAACCTCAATAGCTGATTTCCCTTCTGCTGGAAAATCTGCTAAAATTGCTTGAAAGCCATATTTCATACTTAAGCTTAAAATCATGTGGTTTATTGTATTAGAGTATTGTTTATGTAACACTAGTAGAAGTGGGGGTTTGCTGAAGGCTGAAAACTGGAAAATGCAAATATCTCGGTTAATATTCAAGATAGAGAATAAATGTATATAACAATATTTATAGTACATCTAATTTGTAATAAGATTAGATCTATACAATTTTTCGATCCGTCGTGTAGTAACGAAGATATTTGGAATTTTCGAAAATCCCGCTCTAAACCCTCCCTCCCACTGGTACGATTTCAGCCATTAATGAACTAGATCTTTCTTTTTACTTAAAACGATTAAATACCGAGTTTGGCAACGATTAAACAAAAATTGCGACCGCTAGAGTGTTAAAAGACAAATATATATAGTTTTGAAAGGACCTCATTTTCGTCATCTCCTAGGTATGATCGATGGACATTTGAAATTTTTTTTGCGAAAATTGCGTCATGAGTACGACCTCAATAGCTGATTTCCCTCAAAGGAAATCTGCTAAATAGGATGGCGGACGTTAAAATAAACATACCAATATAATAGCCCGTTTTCCAGGCTAAGGAATGAACAAAGCAGGATTATCACGCCGGTGATCTCAACTCACAATCTGTTCTCTATTTCTCTCTCAAAAAAAGAATCATGCTCAAAAAGAAATTGCATTGACAGGAGGCGTTTAGTACCTCAGTTCCTGGAAATGAAAATGGGATGAATAGAAATAAGGGTTTATTTCCTGCTTCAACCCAAGACTACACGGGAATTTATGTGCTGTTTACTTTGTACAAGGGAGTAAAAATGTTAAAGATAAGTTAAATACATCACTTTTCCAAAATATTGTACTTTTATTACCAGATACCAAATATTTGTCAAATTGCATTATGACATTAGAAATTAGTTCCTTATATATTACTGTTTCAGAAATCAACGTCTTTTATTGCGAGTTCTGTGAAGCCATTTACACTCAAAATATTACTAAAGGAGATCACCTGAGCCGCATTCACCACTTGTTGACTGATCAACACCAAGGACAAATTCAAAATACGCCTGTGTGATTAAATCAAATTTAATCACTCAAATACAACGTTTAAAACGTAAACTTTTTAGTTAAAACCTATCAAATAACATGAATAAGTTCGATATAACCTATATTTTTATTTAATTTAGCTTAAAGCATTCTATGAAAACCCGAGTTACCTGATGAACTGACTGTGATTACAGAAAATAATGCGATTTTTTTTTTACAATATAAATAAATATTAAGTATATACTGTTAACATAAAGGCTTAGCAATATTATTCTTCGACAATATTAAAAGTTTTATACATATTCATGAAACTAATGTTAAATTAGCATTAAGTAGAAATATAAATGTCTACATTAATTTTTGGAAACAATTTTAACGTGTCTATTTACTTTCGACCAAAAACATAAATTCTTGTATTATCCTATTATGGAAATATATTTGTTTTTTATTTACAGATCCCTGCATGATGTAAAAATAATTTTATGAGAAATTTGTTAAGTTTTAATTGTTCTGAATGAGTGTTTATTTATTTAAGACATTGTTATTTTGATGAATTGTTATAATGATAATTGTTGTACTGATGGATATTTTATTATTGATAATATATATTTATGACGTTCGTTTCATTTGTTCCTCTTTTCCAACCTAATTCCTATAATGAAGTATTCTGAGAGTACGTAGATTCAGTAGTGCTAAATACTTAATAAAATGTTTTATATTTTTGAAACCCTAAAAACTAATTATAAACCAAGAAGATTTATAATGAATTTATTAATATTAAATACATTTATTAATATTATTATTATTAATATTTTGTAAATGAAAAAAGGTACTTAAATGCATATTCATGGTGAATAGTAGAATCGATTTGCAAGGACTCGTTTCTTTTTTCAGGCATGCAATTAATCATGTAATCAAAAAGTGTAAAAATGTCATTAAAAAGTCGAATTACTCTGGAAGAAAGATGTAAACAACAATAGAAATATTTAGTATTTATCAGTGACTGAAATCTAAATAAAAGTATCCATACTTATAAATTCAGAATATTAATTAATATATACGTGAATATTAAATAATTTAATATTTAGGTATTAATTTGTTTCTAATAAATACGGGGCTGAGTAATTGAAATTATATATATATATATATATATATATATATATATATATATATATATATATATATAAATATATACATATATATACTAGCCATGGTACCGCTCGGGAAATCATTTGAGTTGGAAATAGTCTATTTTGTTTTTGGCAATGCTTCTAAGTGTACAACTTTTCTTCCTGTCTGGGCTCCTTTCTTCCCGTAAGGGTCGGTTGGGCGACTTATAAAAAAGAAATTTTAGATTTGAAGAATAAATGAAAATTAGTCCCTAATCATTCCCCCACCACTGTTTGACACACCGTGAATAATTCAAATCATAATCATGGATAGCATTTATTATAATTAAATATCATCTATGATGTACATATTTTCTGTATACCATCTAGCTAATATACCCGACGATACCCGGGAAATTATAGTTGACTGACTAATGATGGTATTTTTATAGAAAATTGATGAAAAACCAATGGGAATCGAAATATCGCAATTCTTCATTTCAGGCATCCCTCATAACCCCCACTTTTGGAACTAAAAATTTTAATATGTCTTATAATCATGGAAGAATTAATGCTTAGTCACATTCCGAGTTTTGTTATGTTCGGTTCAATCGTTAGTGCCCAACACAATTATTGGCTCCAGCTCTAATTTTTAGTGTATATCTCGTTTATGCTATGTTATACGACAAAAATGAATATGACAAACGTTACTCTAAATAACAAAATAAACAACTTTTGCTATGTTCATATATGCCCAAAAAATCAATAGGAAACGAAATATCGCTATTTTTAATTTTAGGCCTCCATTATAACCCATATTCCTGTTCGTCTCAGAGAATATTAATATAGCCTAAAGTCTAAGTTGGGTTAGTAGTAATATACATACCAAGTTTCATAAAATTCGGTTCAGCCGTTTGTGCGTGAAAAGGTAACAAACAAACATACACAAAAGAAACAAAATGCAGTATATTGGTGTCTATGACATGTGAAACGAAAAAATATCGTGAAATTTCGAGAAAAAAATCAATGTACAGACAGAGGTTACAATTTTATATATATATATATATATATATATATATATCTATAGTTGTGTGTGTGTGTGTGTGTGTGTGTGTGTGTGTGTGCATGTGTGGATCGGTATGTCAGTTTTATTAATTTTTTTTTTCAACCATGGAAAGAAACATCTAATCAAACAGTACAAAAAATAATATGTCATAAGAAATCTAATATGTCTATAAAAAATTCGAAGTTTGACTTGTCGCAAGGCCTGCATTATGAGTTATAGTAAATGACTAAGCAATTTTTATTAAACACCCTTCCTACTCGTGTCATATTAACAATAAGCCGTTATATTTTGTAGCACATTATTTGAAGCATAAATACTAAATATTGTTCTCATTGAACTTTTACTTTCTGAGATAAATGCAAATGAGGGAGGGAATTCTGCTTAGTTTACGCAACCCCTGCGTACTTTTTATTGTGAACGATGTATTGGACCAAATAAATAAATTCTTCTTCTTAGTTATCCGAATTATTTTCGATTTGACTCTTCATAAGCCTGCGTGACGGACTTCTGTCTTATTTTTGAATCTTTTGGAAACCATTTCGCTAACCCATCTATTTCTATAATAATGTACTAATAACTTGACAACCAAAGTACCTCGTCTTGTATATATTGGGTCCTTTCTAAGGGTGGAAGACAGAATTGAAGGCGAGATGAGGAAACCTTCTGTCTACCCCTTGAACCGGAACTATCAAAGGTTTCGAATGTATCTAAAATTACTATTTCATAAATATACGTTAGAGAAATCTACTTAATTTCGGAATATCATAAATGTCGAGAGCTAGAGACTCTTAGCCCACCCACAGTCGACTACATATTTACAATCATATGACAAACCCATATTTTTTTTCTTTCCTTCTGTGAACGTTGAAGACAATCATTGTTGTCAACAAGAGTATGGGCACTAAACAGAGCTGCTTGAATTAGGAGCTGTCAGCTGACACTGGAGTCCTAACAACAGTACTAACTAACAATAGTGTTCTAATTGCTGGCAGAGCTACTGTAACAGTTCAAACGGTGGCTCATTAGGGATGTAGCAGCTGCCACCTGCTAATAGCCAAGCCCTATCGGTTACAGTAAACACAGCCGATAATACACCTGCAATCCGGGCCAAGAAAGTGACGAGAAACTTGAGACCGTTATTGAAAGATATCTGTCAACAGGTACATATTCGACAAACATGGAAAAACAGTAACGACTACCACTAAATCAAAACAATTCTCAACGGCATACTAAAGTAAGCACCAAAACAACCTTTTACTCCTGTTAATGTTGTAATGAAATTGACATTGCATTACATAAACCCATTATAAATGACCATATATTTTATATTGTGAGTATTCCCAGCACAGAGCACATTAAGATTATTATTTATGAATGCTTAAATGTATTGTTTTTACCTTTAAATAAGAATTATATCCAATTTGGAGTGAAGTCACCATGTGCTCTAGCATTTTCATAGATAACGCCGATGGATTTTGATAATAACATTCACAGCTCTTAACGTCGGTACACTAAGTAATAATACGGATGAATTTCGATAATTAATTCCCGTTAAATGCACTTTTTGAGCGTATTTCGATCGGCAGTTCAAAGTTCACTCCCGGATTAGCCCTATATAAGGACCCCCTCGCGACGGATTAAGATCAGTCATATTCGGCATCCTCTGGAGGGGAGACCCTTGTTGGTGACACCTTGCTAATCCTTTTGCCAGATCCGGCCTGCCTGACCAGTCTACTGCCTGTTCTACCTCTCACGGCTGTCAGCACTTCTAATAAACAGCTAAGTGTTTCAATTGTAATATAGTTTAAGTATAATTAAGTGCCCCCATTATATTGTCAAATGTGCCTCTTTATTTTAATTATTAATAATTATAATTGGAGAATATTTTTATTATAAATAAATTTATATATATTTGAATTTGGACTTGAGTCGATTGTTGGTGGCCCTTCCTAAATTCTTGTTAGTGGTTTGGTTGTGGGATTTTTCATATATTACAGCTTCCACTGCTTATCGCCGCAGCCAGATCGCAACAATGTAGATACCCAAATGCCCGTCGCGCAAGGTCTGAGTAAACAAGGGCAGTGCACGTTCTACTCTCCGCCAATTTGAATGAAACTTTTTCAGTCTGTAGTACCTAATAAAAAACAAATTCTGTTAAAGTGAGAGAACGCAATTCTCACACGGTCGTCTAAAAAAAAATGTTAGCCTGAAAGTCTTGAGGTGTTATTAACGTAATTATTTCAAAGGGAATCAGCGGCTCAGTGGCGTCTTCTTTCTGTAAACACAAGATCTCGAGATTGAATCTCGCCGAGAGCAACTTTTTTTTTTTTTTTTCTTACTTTTTATTTCTAGGGCGTTTATTTAATATTAATAAATAAATAAAAAGTTGTTTTGCAAAAAGTGGACGTTAGTAAATAATGTTTTAATAGGTATAAAGAAATATTTAATATTATGCTAGAAATCCATTACTATTAATTGAAAACATAAGAGTATAACAATTATCAATTATAGTGCAGATATATTGATAATATTTTTAAACGGTTTTATTTAGCTTTACCCGTTTATTTTTAATTATTTTATAAATAATAAAGATATTTAAAATTTTCTGTCTCTAGACATAAAAATATTCTTTATCGATCAGTTTTATAATTTGTTTTTCATTAGGTACTGCACACTGAAAAAGTTTCTTTCAAATCAGTGGGGTGAAGGCCGTGCGCTGCCCCTGTGAGAACATTTACCAAGTGCTGGATATGGCACACTAGTGAACAAGGAATCACTAACAACTCGCTTAATAATTTATTTTAGAGCAAATGTATGGAACAGCAATTGTAGATCATCAATAGCTTAACAAGAATTCTCCAACAACATTTTTCGATCCACTCAAAGTAACGGAGATTGAATGAATTTTCGAATTCCTCTCTCTAAACCCCCCCCCCCTATTCCGGATCCAACTTCAGTCATTAATTAGTATAATCTTAATTGTCGAGTGAAACAGTGGAATATCGAGTATGGTATGGAACAAATAAACACATTCGAGGTAAGAACAAAAAATCTTAAGTGACAATGTCTCGCACAACGAATTTGCATGTACCTCACACAGTAAATGTTCAATGAAAACAATATTTGGTATTTAAGAGTAGAATAAAGCGGTTGATGGCATAAGTAGAGGTGAAGGTTTACTGAATGCTGAAAACTAAAAAATTGAAATATCTACGTTGATATTCAATATAGAGAAAATATTTATATAACAACATTAAATTTGCAATAAGATTGGATATGTACAATCGTTTGATCGGACTTGTGATAACCGAGATATTTCACATTTTTGAAATTATCCCCTGTAAATCTTTAAATTAACCCTCCCCCTCCCTGTTAGTCAGGTGTTAACGAGCTTGATCTATAGTTTTGAACATAACGCTTATATATCGAGTTTGTTAACGATAAGACAAAAATCGCGACCACTTGAGCGGTATCAGAGAAGTATGCATATATAATTTTGATCGGACCCACTTTTCGTCATCTCCTCGATAGCATCGATGGACATTTGAGGAAATTCTTTGAAAATTGAAGAATACAGCTTCAATATCTGATTTCCTTTAAGGAAAATCTCGTGAAAAGAATATTAACAGTTTGAGTTTGTACAGGATGAATGTTGAGTATATTTTGGCTGTTATGTGCGCGTATAGTTGGTCTTTTAAGATATGTTTATATAGGGCCAGTCTTAGTATAAACAATAAAAAAACTACTAAAGGCTTTTAGGGTTTGGTTGATGGGAGAGAGAGGGCATTAGGGGTTCTATGGGGTATCACTGGCTCATAACAACCCCTGAGAGTGGGGTGTTATTGGGGGTTGTTATGCTGTGTTATTTTTATGGTTTAATAACATTTTATCACGAGGGTTAACATATGGGGGTTATCTACAACTAGCAAGCTCTATGGAGACTTAGCCTTCACTGTGAATTATGTAGGCCCAAATATTTATTTTATACAGAATCTCTTTTCTCCCTCGCTCAAAGCCCTTCATGAGACACGTTCATTTGAAGAAATCTTTATTTTCTATGAGATCCATTTTAATTTCTTTTAACGCTATTTATTTATTTTTATTTTTACACTATCATGAAATATGTTTTGCTTATACTTAATACATGTTCACGTTTGTGTCTTACTACGTAGGAAATTAGTTTGAAGAGTAAGGTGACATGCTTTGTTAATTCAAGGTGCGGTCAACGGGATTCTCTGCACACCTTGGGAAAATTAATTAAGTCTTCCACCTGAGAAGAGAATGAAGTGTCTAAACATTTAATGATTTAATTAAATAAATAAATAAACAATGGCATCTTCAATTTTAGCAAATTTCCGTTTCACGTTCAATTTCATCAAAATCATTGGCCCTTACTTAGCAGGTAACGTAACTTAACGGAAATCAGGTCCGTTTAATTAAAAGTCCGCCACGCAGGGGCTGCGTGAACTAAGCACATTTCCCAAGTGCGCCACGTATTTGCATTTAATCAAAAGTTCAATGAGAACAATATTTGGCATTTCAGCTTCAAATAAAGTGCTTCATAACGTAATAGAATATTGAAAATATGAGATGAGTAGGAGTGGGGCTTTACTGAAGACCGAAAACTAAAAAATGCAAATATCACAGTAAATAATCAAGATAGTGAAAAAATGTACATAACAACATTTATAGAACATTATATTTGCAATAAGATTGCTTCTATGCAATTTTTCGATCCGACGCATAATAACGGATATATTAAGAATTTTCGAAATTCTCCCCTTTAAACCCTCCCTCTCCCCCTAGTCCGATTTCAGTCATTAACGAACTTGAACTTTATTTTTGTATAAAACGATTATATTTCAAGTTTGGTAACGAAAAGTCAAAAATTGCGAGCAGTAACAGACAAATATATATATATATATATATATATATATATATATATATATATATATATATATATATAGTTTTGAACGGACCTCATGTTCGTCATCTCCTGGGTAGGCTCGATGGACATTTGAATAAAAAATTCGAAAATCGCGTCATGAGCACGACCTCAATAGCTGATATCCCTTAAGGGAAATCTGCTAAAACAGGGAATGCATAGTTTTCATTTTAAAAAATATGGGAAAGTTAATAAACCTTTTGAAAACTTTATTAAAAAAATAAAATAAAATAAACTTTCAATTTGATTTGCCGATGACCACAATGCTAATGTTAATATGTTTACTAAACACTTGACCAGGTTTTATAGAAACACAATTTCTCTTTCATCCACTTTATAAATAGATTTCCAGGTAAGAGAAATCAGCTATTGATTTCTTCAACCTATAAATATATCTATATATATATAAAATTGTAACCTCTGTCTGTACATTGATTTTTTTCGCGAAATTTCACGATAACTTTTCGTTTCACATGTCATAGACACCATAACTGCATTTTGTTTCTTTGGTGTCTGTTTGTTTGTTTGTTTGTTTGTTTGTTTGTTTATTTGTTTGTTTGTTTGTTACCTTTTCACGCATAAACGGCTGAACCGAATTTTATGAAACTTGGTATGTATATTAGTACTAGCCCAACTTAGACTTTAGGCTATATTAATATTCTCTAAGACAAACAGGAGTGGGGGTTATAAGGGAGGCCTGAAATTAAAAATAGCTATATTTCGTTTCCTATTGCTTTCTCAGCAAATATGCACATAACAATAGTTGTTTATTTTGTAATTTAGAGTAACTTTTGTTATATGCACTTTTGCCGAATACGGAAGTATAAATGAGTTATACGCTAAAAACTATAGCGGGAGCCCACAATTTTATTTGGCACTAAAGACTCAACCGAATTAAACCAAACTCTGTATGTGAATTAGTACTAACGCTTTCATTATAATACGCCATACTAACATTTCTAGGGACGGGCAGGAAGGGGGGTTATAAGGGAGGCCTGAATTTAAAAATAGCAATATTTCGTTTCTTATTGCTTTCTCGGCAAATATGCACATAACAAAAGTAGTTTATTTTGTAATTTAGAGTAACTTTTGTTTTATTCACTTTTGCCGTATACGAAAGTATAAACGAGTTATACACTAAAATCTATAGCGGGAGCCCACAATTTTGTTGGCACTAACGATTGAACCGAACTTAGCAAAACTCGGTGTGTGAACTTGCATTAATTCTTTCATGATTATAAGCTATATTAAAAATTTTAGGTTCAAAGGGGAGTGGGGATTATAAGAGAGGCTGAAATGAAAAACTCGGTTTTTCTATTTTCTATTTGTTTTTCAGCAAACATGCACATAACAAAAGTGGTTTACTTTGTTATTTAGAGTAACTTATGTGTGCATTCACTTTTGTCGTAAAATGAAGTAAACACGGGATATACGCTAAAGTCAATAATTATATTAGTACTCATTTAAGGGGTTTTAATAAATGAATACTATGACAAATGATGTTATGTTTTCGTCTTATATGATAGTTCAAAGTATGATTCGGATTAGTGAGGAATAAATCTTCGTCACCCCCTCCTCATTTATTTATTTTTCCTAGAAAATAGCTTTGTTATTTATTTCCAATAGAAATATAAACTATAAGAGCATTTCCATTATTTAATTTGTATAATGTACCTTGATGTTATTGAAACAAATATGTGCTATCATAATAATTAAACGTTAATGGTAATGTCATTATGACAAAAAACAATATGCGTTTAAACAATATGCGTATATGATATGATATTTTCAGGGTACCTCTATTATTTAATTCCATCCAGTAGATAAATTATTAAAATAATGTTTTGAATCAATAATTTAAGTAGAAGAATTTTGAGAAGTCTCATGCGGGAGCGGAAGATGAATGGAGCCTTACTAGATAATTGAGTTTACTAATTTCCCGTCTGGCATTACTGAAAGTGGTTTCCAGTGTTTTTTCACTATTACAAATATAATCTTACGTGCAAAAACTTTGCCTAATATTATATGAGCTCGGATTGGCTTTTGAAAGGAAATATGTTCATTATAGATGATATTTAATTGTAATAAATGCTACCCATGATTATGGTTTGAATTACGAGTATTGAAAAAAAGTGATTCAGAAAGTGTAAAGGGATAGATTAGGAACATATTTTCATTTATTCTTCAAAACTAAAATTTCTATTATATCAATCCCCTGAAGTTACCCTTCAGGGTTGGCTATTTCGGAAAACCATTACGTCTTGGATGGAAGTGTAATTGTACACATTGAAGTATTGCTATCAAAATACCATCATTAGTAAGTCAACAATGATTTACCGGTCATCTCCGGGTACCTTAGCTAGTATATATATAGATATATATATAGACATATATATATATATATATATATATATATATATATATATATATATATATATATATAAAATTGTAACCTCTGTCTGTACATTGATTTTTTTCGCGAAATTTCACAATGACTTTTCGTTTCACATTTCATAGACACCATAACTGCATTTTGTTTCTTTGTTGTCTGTTTGTTTGTTTGTTTGTTTATTTATTTGTTTGTTTGTTACCTTTTCACGCATAAACGGCTGAACCGAATTTTATGAAACTTGGTATGTATATTACTACTAACCCAACTTAGACTTTAGGCTATATTAATATTCTCTGAGACGAACAAGAGTGGGGGTTATAAGGGAGGCCTGAAATTAAAAATAGCGATATTTCGTTTCCTATTGGTTTTTTGGCAAATATGCATATAACAAAAGTTGTTTATTTTGTTATTTAGAATAACTTTTGTTATATACCCCTTTTTCGTATACCGAACTATAAAGGCGTTATACGCTAAAAATTATAGCGGGAGTCAACAATTTTATTTGGCACACAGACTCAACCGAACTAAATAAAACTCGGTATGTGTATTAGCACTAACGCCTTCCTTATAATAAGCCATACAAACATTTCTAGGGACGGGCAGGAGTGGGGGTTATAAGGGACGCCTGAAATTAAAAATAGTGATATTCCGTTTCCTATTGGTGTTTCGGCAAATATGCACATAAGAAAAGTTGTTTATTTTGTTATTTAGAGAAACTTTTGTCATATACACTTTTTTCGTATACCGAATTATAAACGAGATATACGCTAAAACCTATAGCGGAAGTCAACAATTTTATTTGGGACAAAAGACCCATCCAAAATAAATAAAACTTGGTATGTGTATTATCACTAACGCTTCCATTATAACAAGCCATACCATCATTTCTAGGGCGGGCAGAAGTGGGGGTTGTAAGGGATGCCTAAAATTAAAAATAGCGGTATTTCGTTTTCTATTCGTTTTCGGCAAATATGAACATAACAAAAGTTGTTTATTTTGTTATTTAGAGTAACTTTAGTCATATTCATTTTTGTCTTTTAACAAAGTATAAACGAGATATACACTATAAACTAAAGCGGGAATAACTGAAATCTATGCATAATGCACAAGAGACGGGAAATATGACAATTTGGAGGACAGTGAAGACTTACATAAAAAATTAAATTTATTATTAACAAATGCCAACAACGGGTATTAACCCTAAACACTGGGACGGGTAAATGACAAAATATTTGCAAATTAAAGCCTTGCCAAAAAAATACCATCACCATTCAGCCTCAAATCAATTCCCGGGCGAAGCCGGGTATCTGAGCTAGTATATATATATATATATATATATATATATATATATATATATATATATATATATATATATATATAAAATTGTAACCTCTGTCTGTACATTGATTTTTTTCGCGAAATTTCACGATAACTTTTCGTTTCACATGTCATAGACACCATAACTGCATTTTGTTTCTTTGGTGTCTGTTTGTTTGTTTGTTTGTTTGTTTGTTTGTTTATTTGTTTGTTTGTTTGTTACCTTTTCACGCATAAACGGCTTAACCGAATTTTATGAAACTTGGTATGTGTATTACTACTAACCCAACTTAGACTTTAGGCTATATTAAAATTCTCTGAGACGAACAGGAGTGGGGGTTATAAGGGAAGCCAGAAATTAAAAATAGCGATATTTCGTTTCCTATTAGTTTTTCGGCAAATATGAACATAACAAAAGTTGTTTATTTTGTTGTTTAGAGTAACTTTTGTTATATACACTTTTTTCGTATACCGAATTATAAACGAGATATACGCTAAAACCTATAGCGGAAGTGAACAATTTTATTTGGGACAAAAGATCCAACCAAAATAAATAAAACTCGGCATATGTAATAGCACTAATGCTTTCACCATAACAAGCCATACCAACATTTCTAGGGACGGGCAAGAGTGGGGGTTATGAGTGATGCCAGAAATTAAAAATAGCGATATTTCGTTTCGTATTGGTTTCTTGGCAAAAGAACATAACAAAAGTTGTTTATTTTGTTATTTAGAGTAACTTTTGTTATATACACTTTTCTTTTATAACAAAGTATAAACGAGATATACGCTAAAAACTAAAGCGGGGGCAACTATTTTATTGGGCACTAGCGGTAGAACCGAACTCAACAACACTCGGTATGTAAATTAGCATTAATTCTTCCATGATTATAAGCTATACTAAAAATTTTAGGTTCCAAGGGGAATGGGGGTTATGCGGGAGGCCTGAAATAAAAATTCGCGATATTTCATCGTCTATTTGGTTTTTGGCAATTGTGCACATAACATAAGTTGTTTACTTTTTTAATTAGTGTAAATTTTGTTTTATAATTATTTTTTTTTTTTGTAAAATAAGGTATGAAGCAAGTAATTTGCTTAGAAATATTGATATGCTCAACAATACATTCCAATATGAACTACCCAGGTATCTCACCTGGATAAGTTAATTCAAATCCATGTTAGAATTTTATCCTTAATAATTCAAAACTATGTTATTTTTTAACGCCAGTAACAGTTTGCACCAAATAATGTATACTGCCCCCACCCTTCTCTAAGTGTATTTAATACATTATTTAATTAAAACGTGAAAAATATTTGAAACAGTTTTAGAATTGTGAAGATAATGTAATATGATTTTTTAATATATTTGAATGTATTAGAGGATAGCTATCCAAAATGCATTGCAGGTTGGCAGCACTGAGGCTATGTAAGTGTCGAGCTACTTCCTTTGTCCTATCAGTTCTGCCGCTTCCCTTCCGACCTCATATTGGTCTATGTTTACATGTTAATTGATGCTTATAGCAATGTATTATTATTCTCAGGAATGTGAATTTCTTTAATTATCATAAATAAATAATTTACTAGAATAAACGCTAGGGAGGTGCACTCAGGTATTTTTGGTATTTATTAACTCTGTTCCGTTAATGTATTATGATATACTTTACTGAAAACCAATATGAATACACAGTTTACAATCGAGACTTATGAAAGAGTGTTTTAATAGAGGCTATGGCGTACCTAAAACAGCTGTCACCGTTGGACATTGTACCGCATGAAGGGAAAGGAACTTATTCATACGTGGTTTGGAAGATAGAATACATTCTAGGATTATGAATTATATGGTCCATCACTTTATAAAAAAAAAACTACATACACAGAGGACGGGAAATATAAAAATATTGAGGACAATGAAGTCTTAAATAACAAATAATTTTATTATTAACAAATCCACAGTAACGACGGGTATAAATTCTAAACACTGGGACAGGGAAATAAAAAAAATATTGTGGAAAGTAAAGCCTTGCCAAAAATATACCATCTTCATTCAGCCTCAAATGAATTCCCGGGCGAAGCCGGGTACCTTTGCTAGTATATATATATATATATATTATTGTTTCATCGAACAAGCTTACAGAAGGGGTAAAAACAAATATTTGAAGTACCTCCGGAATTATAAATTAGAGAAATAAAGGCAACATAGCTAATCTAAGGGCAAATTTAAGTTTCTACAAATTCATTTGCAGTATCTTTCTCTTTTCAATCTTCTGTAACAACTGTTTTAAAACTAGCAACACAAATGACTACTACTGACATAACTACACTAACACCTCAACAAGGTTGTACAAACCAAAATACTCCAAGACTGGCACAAACACTGGTTACGTACTGACAACAAACTATTGGAAATAAAACGCAATGTT
>CM032232.1:145745000-145747500 GCA_019009955.1 Riptortus pedestris | reverse complement strand
AACTGTAGTGGAGTTTTAAATAATTCATGCAGTTATTAACTTGTTCAGCATATACCTATACTTAATTGTTTATTTAATTTATAACGTATAAGTTTTTCCTCAACATACCAATTGTCATTTCGGCATTTTGCTTCCGTTTTCTTTTCTTTGGTCTGTTAGTAGTCTATAGCCATAAAGAAAATGATATATATATAAATATATATATATATATATATACTTGTTTGATGTTGATTAGACATTACATTATATAAGATGAGTTGTAAATTTTATTTTTCAGTTTATTTTAAAATGTTTTTATTTCACTTTCATATTCAAAAATTAGAAATCATTTTGAACGTAGCTAAATGATAAGTTCTATCAAAGTTTCATTTATTAATTCATGGAAATATATGTACATATATTTATTATTGAAATAAAATATTATTTTAATATTTATTATTATTATTACATTAATATTTTATTTTTTAAACCTACAGTTGTGAGTTAGATTCCCGCCTTGGCAATAGGGATTTATTTATTGACGAACCCATTAAATAAAATCCTTAGTCCCCACCCTGGCTAGAAAACGGTGGTAACATGTAGATATCTGTCTATCTACCAATGTGTCTGTCTATCTATCCGTCAATTTTCTTATTTATGGAATTGGCCATCTATACATATATATATATAAATATGCACAAACGCCCACACATTATCTACAAGGTACACCTTGTAATTGATCTCGTGATCAGGTAAACCTTATTTTCACTTGATCGAACAAGATAATAAGTGGGTCACAAGGACATGCAGTGGTTTCCCATTGCCTTCTGCATCAGCCTATCCAGCAATAAAGGCATCATGAGGAAAATTCAATTCACACCAGTAATGGCATGAGTGGAGAAAATTCCACTCAAATTGTTAGAAAGCCACTCCTCGGTAGCCCGTTACCTGCATACTGACTAATGAACTAGTATGAGAATGCAGACTACTACTTTAATCTATCCTCCAGTCGTGCCTCACTGACGTGTTGTAAGTGAGAATTTAGACAGCGGGGGGGGGGGATATTCATACATACATTGCGGCATGGGCACAACCTTATAAGCAGATTTTATTTTGGATGAATCCTCTATAAAATAACCCACTTATTGAGGTTTTAAAGATTTTATTTCCTTCAAAATATTTGGATGGGAATAGCCCAGACATAACTATGTGGTGTTCAGTTAGATAATAGGAAAGAGAGAGAGAGAATGTTTGAACTGTGATGATGATGATAATGGTTGGTGGGCTAACAGGACCATCACGAACTACTATAATTCGCAGCTGTATCAGCTGACAGCAGATTCGTGAACCGTTAACCCAGATGGTCGGGTTCCGAATCCTAGCACGAACCAACTCCTCGCCTGTTGCTACGTTCCCTTGTAGGAATCGTTCGGTGGATCGGTCCATTGATTTATCGAGTAAATTCTTTGGAACGGGTTAACCATCCAGAACTCGCGTCAAAATTTCCCATAAAAAAGTTGGTATATACCATATTTTCAACAAATAATGGTTTTATTTATTATAAACATCAAATACTAATGTAAAATAATAATATTATTCAAAATGTATTGTACAGGTATTCTGTTTTGAAGAAACATTATGTCATGTAACTTAAAGAGCTAAATAACTAATTAAAATCTTCTCTCCACAAGAATGGCATACAACAGGATGTTCATTACAAACTGCTTTTCTGCATGTTGGGCAACTCATTTTTGACTTTTTGTTTTTCCTCCTCGGACAATAGGCACAAAACTGCGACTGGGTACTATAACCAGAACATGTGGGATTTTCCTCTTTTACACCAGCGATCCTCTTCATTTTGTTTCTTTCTAGTAGGGGCATGGTGATCAATTGTGAACGGTTGAATCAGGTTCAGGTTGGAATGAGTTACAGAGCCAAAAAAAAAAACACTTTTCGGTAAATCCCCATCACCAAAGCGCTCGCTTGATGAGAAGATATCTCGTAATTAAAAAAAGGAAAAAAAAAGTTTTCGCCAGAACTCGCTTGAACGTGAAAAAACACTCACAATAACCAAAAATGTCCGTTTAAACGGCAGGTGGGGGCTGCGTAAACTAAGTGATTTCACACGCGTAGTTGTACATTAGAGAAATTTCACGAGAGCCGAAGAGTTAAAAACACTCAAAACGGCCGACCTTGCTTTGGCTGAGGGAAACTCACTCCTATCCGATTAATTGCCCCGATTTCATAAAATTGCCAAATATCTTGGCTAATATGCAAGATAGAGAGAGTAAATGTATATAACAATATTTATAGTAAAATTAATTTGCAATCGGGGAATTGATTTTATACAATTTTTCGATCCGATGTATAGGGTTAACGGAAGATAATGTAAGATTTATCCATATTTTAATTAGAGAAAATCCTCCCCTTCTAAACCCCCCCCTCCCACTGGTCCAATTTCAGCCTGTTAACGTTTGAACCGGCGTATTTTTTTTTTACATAAAAAACTGACTAAATGTCG
>CM032232.1:145577500-145742500 GCA_019009955.1 Riptortus pedestris | reverse complement strand
TATATTTATATATTCCTTTTTAAAGTTCTAATGGTCGAATCTTATTTTGATTGTTACTAGACTCGATATTTAAACGTTCTAAACAAACTAAAGAGGATGTTCGTTAATAGCTGACTATTGGGAGGAGAGGGCGGGATTAGGGGTGGGAGGGTTACATGAAAATTGGGAAAATCTCGGTATAAATCTCATGGAAAAATTGTATTGAATCAATCTTACTAAAGTCCTATTAAGCTGGCTATAAGAAGTTTTCTTTGTCCTAAATATTTCTACGCCTACTTCTGCTCATGACAAAAAAAAAAGGCCGTCAAGCAGGTGCTGCGTTAACTAAGCAGATTTCCCTTGTACGCCACTTATTTGCATTTATCTTGAAAAGTAATAGTTGAATGAGAACAATATTTAATAACGTGTTTCATTATATTGAACATTCATCGTGTGAGTTACATGAAAAAACGTAGTGTGATGACGCTAACAATTATTTTGAGGTTGAGAGTCGAAAACATTTATTTCGCCTCTACCATACTCAATATTTAGCTGTTTCACCACCCCTAACCATATTAGTTAATAGCTGTGGGGTTTAGAGGGTGGATTTTGGAAATTCAAATTATCTCCGTTATTATAAGACGTATCGTAAACTTTTACAGAATCAATCTTGTTAAACTGTTAATGCTCTACAATTGTTGTTCTATGTATTTTTTTCGGAACTCAACTAATAAGGGAGTTATTTGTTGATACTTTGTTTTCAGCATTCAGTAATATCTCCTTCCCGCCCCGTTTTCTCATCGGTTTTTTTTATAATAGAAATAGAGAACTTGTGGAGTAGATGAGATCACAGCTCTGTCATACACCATGTGGGAAATCTGCCAAGTTTACGCAGCCCCTGCGTGATAGACATTTTATAAATTCAGGAGAAATATAGTGGTCTAGAGAACTATATTCCTAGAGAATAGGTATTAAGTTAGAGAAAGCATTAGCCAGTCTCCATATTGTTTTCTTTGAGAATGCCAAATTACTTTCCTTATTTTAATGGTACGGTTCCTTTCGGAGTAGGATCCTCGAGGAGATGGCCTGAGGGGATGTGCGTTGACAAGGGCCGTCTAAAGGGTTGGAGTACTTGGCCCACTCGACGATGCAAGGGTTTTACGCGGCAAAACTTCCACATGGAAACTGTACGTGCTGAAGGGAAAAAAATGTAGTACAGACTTGGAGATAACCTTGGACCAAGTAATTATCGTTGGACTATCTCCATAACTCATGAAGAGCTAGATTTCAGGAGTTTTTTGATTTCTGATAATGAATGTTGACTGTATGCGTAGAATAAGATTGATTCGAATGACAGAAGGTGGATAACCACCTGAGGGTAGCAATTATTTTTATTTAAGCGTTTTTTTTTTTTTCACATCGTAGAATCCTGTTACATTTTTTTCTTAATAATTCGTAATTAATTTAATGTATTATAGATATTGTGATCAATTATATACTGTGAAAATGACGAGAAGTTGTCTTAATCGATCGGTTGGTCATCCAGGTACATTTCGAAGAGGTAAGAAAATCCCTTATATTTTTCTCGATTTCTTTGTCATAGTACTTTATTTGTATATCTCTATTCAAACCCTATATTTTTCAATAGTATAAAATGAACCAACCTTTTCAGATAAGTACAGCCCAATATAAATGAAGTCGGCGATCTAACAGAAAGTTAATTTGGAATATTTACAAACGCCTGAGTACAGAAGTCATTATTATTGAGTGTGAAAGGGAAACTACAATTGAGAAAGGTGTAAGGCAAGGATGCTCTCTGCCACTTTATCTGTTCAATATGTTCATTGAAGAGGCAAACATGGAAATGAAAGGAACAATTGGAGGTATGCAGATTAACGGTAAATGCATTCATTGCATCAGATTTGCAGATGACATTGCACTGGTGGCGAGGTCCGAAGTAGACATGAATAGAATGATGCAATTCCTAAAGGATCCTTAGATCTATTTGTACTCAATGTAAATTGACATAACAACAATTTTTCGACAGTAGAGAAGAATAAAACAAAGGAAATATAAATGTTAGAATTGCACACATGCTTGAAAAGGTGAAGAAGTTTTGTTACCTAAGGAGCATCAACACTAAAGACAATGGTAGTAGAGCTGAAAGCCGATAGAAGAATAGCACTTGCTGAACAAAGTGACTGGAAATGTGAGTTTTAGCGTAGAATTTAGTCCGGAGCAAGTTGTACTAAAAATAAACCCATTGTGGAAGATCTGAGTGGGGTAAGTGAAAGTAAAAGTCTTGAAGGCCATGGAGAAAAGAGTGTGACATTTCTTGGGCATATCATAAGTCACAAAGACTTCATCACAAATATTTTCGAATGTAAGGCCATTTCTTTGTAAAAATATAAGCCACACCGACATTAATGATAAAAAATCAGAATCTCAGTTAATAATGTCCTCGGTTTCTACTGATCTCCATAACAAGACAAGAAAATCTGGAAAAAAATGTGAATAAAGAGACATTCTCGTCTCTGGCATAACATGTGTTGTGAATATCTATTAGAGAGAACATATGATTGGCCAGCTGTCTGGGGCAGATATGGCTCGGGAGAAAAGCTCTTTTTGGAGGTTGCCGCCTCGGGCAGTGTACAAACATTCGCTCACAAACAGGCCTCAGACCCCCAAGCAACGAGGACTTGATAGCAAAAGGGAGAAAACGGTGTATGACAGCCAAAAAATGAGAGATACATTATTAAAGAGCTAACAGTGTTACAGTTAGGATACAAAGAGTCCGTCAAGCAGGGGCTGCGTAAACTAAGCAGATTTCCCAAGCAAAGATTCACAATTGATAAATCTACATACTGGTAAAGTAAATAAATAAAAAAACAGAAAAAAGTACATACATTAAAAGTAAAACTCATTTAATTGTAATGTAGGCTAATTAAAATGCCAGTTGAAAATAAGAACTTGTAAGGGAGAAAACATATGTTTATGTAATATAATATATAATGAAAAACGTGTATATATTATTATTATATAGAATAAGTAAGTATATTGCCAGTATTAAAAAATGTACAATAATTATTAATTATTGGCCAAATATAAAAGCAGATAAAAATATTAAGCCAGTAATAAGAAGTGTAAATAGGCACAACGTAACTCGTGTTACTAGCACACATCTTTAAGTAAATATAAATAAATAAAAATGTATTTATAGATTTAGTTAAGAAATAATTGTATAAAAAAATAGTAAATTTAATACCGTTAGGATATGACAAGAGCGGTATATGCAATATATTAGTTGATATTATTTAAGACATAGAGTAAAACAGGGACTTGTAAACACCATTATACTACTATAAAGGCCATAATAATCTAGTTGTTGATTGCCCAAATCATATTAATCCTAATCCTACATACTGGTAACACCACCGTGAATATTGAGTGAATAAATACAAACGGTAGTGAGAAATCTTTCAGTCAACTTACAAGTTAACAATCTCTACAAAGGAAAGCGGCTGAATTATGAACAAGCAGGTCAGCCAAACTCTCAGAGCTGAACAGATAAAAAGAAATATCCTACAACGGAAGGGTATCTCTGATATTAATGGAAAAATAATGGCTTATTTAGAGGCTCTCAAGAACCATTTAATCTCGTTAGATATTGAAAGAGTTATAAACAGCACATATAGCCAGTAAATTAGTTCTCTTGGCAGAGACGAAGAGTGCCTGTACCAAAATGTGCCACTTTTTATGACCAAAGTTATATCTCAAATCCGCTTATTAGGTACAAAAAAAACAAAGATTGATAGTTGGCAGGACAATTTACACTTTTATTCCAGAAAAGCCATACCCCTTTTGCGAAGATAGCTAAGGCACCGTTACGCACTTCATCCTTAAATGCTTTGTTTTAGCAAATAGAAGAAACCACCTCCTGAAAAGCCTCAACATTCCACAGCAATCCATGGATAATCTGTTTGACCTTATGGACAAGAATAAAATAAACTGCATATATGTTTTCATACTTAAAAGTCTTTACGTCAGAAGGAAAAGAATGCAAACAATATAATTATTAATATAAAATAAATGTATTATGTGATTTTCTTTAGTAATCATTGCATATAGTTTTTTTTTCTTTAAATGAATTCTCTGTTTATGTTTATATAAAGAAAAGATAAAAGAAAAACTATAAGACAGAATCTCATTGGGAACACAAAATAACACCGGAAGAAGACTCCACTTCAATGAAAGTATATGTTTCCCGCAGGTAACTACTTCTTATTATAATGCTAGCATTATCTACGCAAACTATTAAATGAGTACTCATAATATAGGACCGATCGATCATTATATTGTATATATTATTGGCTTGCCGCTAAAGTATTTTATAAAGTTAAATTTCCTTTGTTTCTTTTTTCAACCTCTATATCAATAAATGTTAATGTTTGGTTCAATTAGACATAAGGTTAGTTTCTAAATCAGCATTCTTTAGGATTTAAGTTGTATAAAGTTAGCTGCCTACTATAAAGTGTATTATATGTTGCTTATTCAATATATACTTGATTCTTTGGAGAACTTAAATAGTGACTTGTATTATTCACCCTCATCTTTCCATAAACTAGTACATATTTCAGTTTAATGCTCTCTTATTCTTGCCTTTAAAAAACTTCCCTCCTTTACATTTTGGTACCGACATTTTGTATTATTATTATCGCAAAAGCTAACTGCACGCCCTAACAAAATTATTTACAAAATTAGTTCTTCAACGTATTCAATTCCACTCAGAATAACTATGATAAATTGAATTTTCGATTTCCTACCCTCTAACTCTCACCATAAGTTCCAATTTAAGAACGCAGTAATTCGATAGCTCCTTTTGGAAAATCTGGAAATTTGATATCCATAACGTTGAATGATGATAAAGGAAAATTTATGAGCAATTTAATTATGAGGGAAAAGAAACGATAAATAAATCAAAAAAGAAAATATCAAAATTCTTAAAATAAAGTTTTATATGAATTAAATAACAACCCCTACTACATACCCAAAAATATTTATATGCATTTATTTATTTTCTTCCTACAGTAACCCACATAAGAAGGCCGTTTATTTATTTGCATATCCCATGCAGTTTAAGCATATCAAATAGATTTGAAGTTTATTACAAAAGTGATATATAAATTATTACGAGATTAAATATGATATTACTATAAACAAATTAACAATAATAGAGTGAAATGAAAAATTACATCACGCAGGGGGTGCGTAAACTAAGCAGATTTCCCACAGGTAGGTTTAGAACAGATAAACCTACATAATGGTAACACCACCGTGAATGTTAAGGGAGTCACTTCGCAGCGCTGAACTGATAAATAATTCTAGACCAAATAGATGAACAATTAATGATATATGTCTGAATATAATATACTAATTTTATTAAAACTATTTACTATTGCTAGTGGAGTCAGAATAGTTTCTATCTCAATCACTCACATTTTAGTAATCCAAGAACAAAAGAAGGTAGGGGTGGTCAACAGACCGTATTTGTTTGTATCTCGTACAATAAAGCTTTATTTAAAACAATATTTGGTATTTAACCTTGTAATGAAACGATCCATGATATAACAGCATATTGTTAATATGAAACTAGCAGGAGTGGGAGGTTTACTGCAAGCGTAAAACAATAAAACCCAATTATCTCGTAATAAACTTATTGTACGGAAAATATGTACAGAACAATATTTATAGTAAATTTAATTTGCAATAAAATTGATTCTATTCCTTTTTTCGATCAAACCAATAGTAACAGAGATATTTTGAATATTCGAAATTCCTCTACTCTAAACCACCCCTCCCCTGGTCCGATTTCAGCCATTAACGAACTTGATCTTTTTTTTTTTTTCCATAAAACGACTAATATCGAGTTTGGAAACGATTAAAAAAAAATTGCGACCGCTAGAGCCGTAACAGACAAATATATATACACACAGTTTTGAACGGACCTCATTTTCGTCGTATTCTAGATAGGATCGATCGACATTTGGTCTTGAGTTAGACCTCATTAGCTGATTTCCCTCAATGGAAACTGCTAAAAATACGTACAATAAATCTAAAACTGGGAGTTTTGTTGGACAGACCAAGCCCGGAACCACAGGCAAATGGAGAGAAGAAAGACAAGTCCTAAACTAGACTAGAAAGAATGAAGGAGAACTGGTCAAATCCAAAGAACGTTAGATCATAAAATATATCTAATGGTCGTTAATGGGTTGAATCGCACTACTTAATAATAAATAATGTAATATTGGACAGACCTCATTTTCGTTTTCTCCTATGTAGGACATTTAATGACATTTTTCAAAACTCCTGCCATGAGAACGACTTCCATAGCTGATTCCTCTTAAAGCAAATCTGCTAATATATTAATATACATTATGTTAGGTTTGGAATTAATTGTTATAGCCATATATAGATGGCTGGAATTATGTACATACTTGGAGGGGGAGGGGGGAGATAGCGCACATTCCGGAAATTCATCAGAATAATCTTCTCTCAGATGGAAAACTTAGTTTGCTGTAAGCCTCGCACACTTTACGAGTTAAATTAATATTTTTAAAATTTATTAAATAATTACTAAACTCTTTTTGATTTTTTTTAACTAAATGAAAAATATCCATCAGTTTTACACATTGTAAATTCTCGAAGAAAATACAAAAAAAAAAATAATATTTGTACAAATACACGATACATTTTTTATAAGAAAATGAAGAACAAACATAAAAAAATTCCAGGCAATTTCCTTGAACAAAATCAGCTGAAGTCAAGCTTACCATATTTATGTCGATATTGTTAATTACTTAAGATGTACACAAGATTTTCTAAATCGGGACCTCTTATGTCTTAGTGGTTTATTCATTACTATTTTTTAATAGAGCCTCCTTTTGAATGTTGCAATCAGAAAAATAAGGACAAATCCCGGTGTTTCCATATCCAGCAGGCTGGTACAGCACACGTCGAATCCTGACGATATACCGGGCATTGCTGGGGTAATGGCTGCATCAGCTGTTTCTTTTGAAGAGCTGGGCAGGATCTAGGACTTGCAATTTTGATGAAGAAACGGGCAATTATACGAGAACCTCTAGGCAGAGATCGGAGGTCTTGTCGAAATTGGCTAATTCCCGTTCCCAAAAGGCAGATCCTTTAAATATATGGGAGAGATCGTTAATGGCGAAACAACGTTGGAAGACATATAAGAGACAGAATAGTTGCAGGGGCCCAGCTAAATTCATGTCCTACAGATAGCTCTCATACCAATAGTTAGACATGATTCTAAATAAGGAAATACGGAAGGCCCTACTAGTCTGAGAGGAAAGAGCTCTGAGAAAGATACTTGGGTTACGCTGAACTGATGAACTTGTACGTGTGGTTTGAGAGATTCAGAAAGGCAGATAGACTATGCAATGAATGACTCATTGAGGTTAGGGATGTTGTCAATGGTCCAGATCCAACAAGAAATGTAGAAACAGATCCTACACCTTGAGTCTGAGTTCTGCAAGAACTGTAGCCTCTAGAGCCAGCTCCTGCAAGAACTGAACCCCAAGAAACAGGTCCCACAAGAACTGTATCCCTTAGAATCTGGTCCTTCAAGAACTATAGACTCTAGAAACAGACCCTACAAGAACTGTATCCCCTAGAAGAAGGTCCTTCAAGAACCGTAACCCCTAGAATCTGGCCCTGCAAAAACTGTAGCCTCTTGAAATAGGTCCTTAAAACTCCAGAAACAGGACCAACAAGAACTGTAACCAGTTGAGTCTGGTCCTACAAGAACTTTAAACTCTAGAAAGAGGTCCAACGAGAACTTTAGCCCCTAGAGTCTAGTTTCACAAGAACTTTAAACTCCAGAAACAGGTACAACAGGAACTGTAACAAATTGAGTCTGGTCCTACAAGAACTTTAAACTCTAGAAACAGGTCCAAATAGAACTGTAACCCCTAGAGTCTGGCCCTTCAAGAATTGCAGTCTCTAGAAAGACACCCTACAAGAACTGTAAACCCAAGATTCTGGCCCTTCAAAATCAGTAGCCCCTAGAAAATGCTCCAAGTCCCGTAGCCTCTAGAAACAGGCTCTACAAGAACTGTACCCCTAGAGTAAGGTCTTCTAAGAACTATAGCCACTCGAAACAGGTCCTGCAAGAATTGTAGTGCCTATAAACGATCTTTGTCAAAACTCTGCAATTTATATTCGACCTGCTTCAAACGAGTTGCATTAAGCCTTGAGCCCAACAATCAGCTGATTGCGAACACAACCTTCACAATGGATCCAGGAATAAAATTGTTACCCAACCATTGCAATGAGCAGAGCAGATTATTATTTATTTTTTTTCTCTCTCTCGCCAACGTCGAAAGAATGGCGGCCTTGATAGAACTATTAGGATTTAGAAGAGATGATAGCGAATTGCTGGGTTATGACAAGGCCGTTGGAGTTGGGTTATGATTGCAATACAAAGAGATTGTTTCTTATCACTGGTTGAGCACTGTTATCAAGGCTAGGTTAGCTATAACACACCTAGAACACTTCCTAGGGCATCGAAAATCATTCGTGAAGGAGTTGAGTAAACAAAGCAGATTAATCATTTCTTAGATCACGGAAGTGAGGGACTTTCTTCTCTGACTGTTCTTTATCACTTATCACTATCGAGGACGTATTATTTTGGCTTATGCCATACAAAACCCAATACACACACACATCAATAAATCACAATTTACGTGAGATACCAGGTTGTACTGTCTAGAACTTTATAACTAGCTAGAATAGGTAAAGCTGAATCGTAGAATAGCCTAATAGTGATAGTGACAGTGAGCCGGTGTTGAATGGGTTAAAAAATAGCTTGGCTGTGGAAGGGAGGCAGATGGGTGGGTGAGAATGATGAGCTCTGGGATATAGGAAACCCCAGCGGAATCCCTCCTCACTCTCTCTCTCTCTCTCTCTCTCTCTCTCTCTCTCTCTCTCTCTCTCTCTCTCTCCCTCTCTCTCTCTCTCTCTCTCTCTCTCTCTCTCTCTCTCTCTCTCTCTCTCTCTCTCTCTCTCTCTCTCTCTCTCTCTCTCTCTCTCTCTCTCTCTCTCTCTCTCTCTCTCTCTCTCTCTCTCTCTCTCTCTCTCTCACTCTCTCCTCTCTCTCTCTCTCTCTCTCTCTCTCTCTCCACTCTCACTCTCTCTCTCTGTCACTCTCTCTCTCTCTCTCTCTCTCTCTCTCTCTCTCTCTCTCTCTCTCTCTCTCTCTCTCTCTCTCTCTCTCTCTCTCTCTCTCTCTCTCTCTCTCTCTCTCTCTCTCTCTCACACACACACACACACACCACACACACACACACACACACACACACACACACCCCTCTCCCTGATATTAGTGTCTATTATTGTTTCCGCACACCAAAACCAAATGCCAGGCATCACAAAACTCATCCTAAGATACAATGAAAACGTTGGATTCTCTTTTGGCGAAGAGGGGTTGGATAGCAGTAAATGCATTCGAAAATTTCCGCTCAAAAAGGGACGACCATTCATACCAGAAATTAAAATTTGACTAACAAACAGAATATCAAAACTAATCAAGAATCGGACCAGTTTGCTGCAAACAGAGATTTGAACAGGCACAAAATGAATCTTGCTCATGTGACAAACGAACTATTCCAATTTATCGACACCTTGAACTTTACTGATTAAAGCTAGACAAATTCTGAACATTCCCGAGTTTGCGTTCAAAATATCTCTACATTTTTAAAAGAACTTGACTAATTTACTCAGAAAATTAATTCCTCAGAGTTTATCAGATCCCCGTTTGCAAAGTCGTTATTATTAATTTCACTATAATTATATTACTTTTTTCTTCAGTTATCCTATTATTTCATTTATTATATTTTTACATTGTCTCTAATTTATTTATTTATTTTAATTAGTCTAGATTATATTTCATCCACCACTGTCCATTTAGCCATGTATTAACAATGTATAAAGAAGTATAAGAATAGGAAAGGAATCAATTTGAGAAAGATGTATGCCACAATGCGATAAAGTATATTAAATGAACTGCCCTCTTTCCACGGTTCCTGGAGGAGACATAAAAACTAAGTTCCACCTTGTCTACATTCTCACGGGGACTAGACTGGAGGCCCTATGAAAGTTATAGACTGCACGCTCTTATAAGCTAATGCATACTTAATAGTCGTTTAATCAGGCAACTGAGGGATGGCTCTCTAACAACACCGGACACTAAAGGGGTATTCTTCAAACACCTTAATCCCGTTGTTATTTGATATTATCAAGTAGAATGGAACTGGAAACCATTGTTACACACACTACAGACCGTCAGCGTTTTACTTGGCGTGGAAATCAGGACACTTATGGGCACAACTCACAAGCTTATACCACAAATCCAAGAAGAAGTTCTTTCTGGCTAAGTTATTCCCAGTTTCACAGCTATTGTTTTTAGCATATTTCCCTGAAGGGAAATCGGCTATTGAGGTTGTATTCATGACGCGATTTTCGAACAATTTCCTCAAATGACCATCGATCTCACCCAGGAGATGACAAAAAAGGTTAAAAAAAAAATATTTGACCGTTAACGCTCTAGCAGTCGCAATTTTTAGTTATTCGTTACCAAACTCGATATTTATACGTCTTATTCAAACAGAAAGATTAAATTCGTAAATAGATGAATCGGACGAAAGGAGAGGGGGAGGGAGGTGGAATAATTTCTAAAATTTTAAATACCTCGGATATTATGCGTCATATCGAAAACTTGTACATAACAAATGTTATTGCAAATTAAACTACCTATAAATGTTGTTATAAACATATTTTCTCTATAGTAAATATTAACGGAGATATTTGGATTTTTTAGTAGTCATCCTTAAGTAAACCTAAGCTGTTATTTCACGAACCACTTTATTCTAACCTTATATACCAAATATTGTTTTCAAGAAACCTTTATTATACAAGATACATGCAAATTCGCAGTGTGATGACGTCATCAATTAAGACTTTTCATATGCTAGACCACCACAAGTGAAATATGCTTAGTGTACGCAGCTCCTGTGTGGAGTACTTTTCTATGAGTATGTAACCATTAATAGAATACAATTATTACTATTATTATTTATTAACGTCCACTTTTTGCAACATAGGCTAATTGGGACGGGTTATCTACAGGTTACCACCCTTTCCTAGCCAGGGAGGGATTTTAGGATGTTATTTAATGAATTTCGTCACTAAATAATTTCCTTTGTCCAGGCGAGAATGTAACTCTCCACTCTAGGTTTACCATGTGAGATAAAGGTCAACGCTTTAACTCGCATGACTAACCTGAGCCCCAGAATACAATTACCAATATGTATGAGACTCGAATTATAAACGTTTTCCAAATTTACTTGTTCTTGGACTAAAAAATGATTACAACCTCAAAAGCAGATTTCCCCCAAGGGGAATGCGGTCGAGTCTAGCAAGACTTGCGGCTGATTGTTAGTTTTGTTGCTAGTCGGAGAATGGGGGCTTAAGATTGGATTGAAGTTGGTTCTGTGCATAATCTACTTAGGGGCTGATATTGAGGGGATTGTACAGCTATTAGGCAGTCGACTGCCTCCTGACGACTCAATCACTCCACACAGCTGACAAGGCCTTCATATACCGGCCTTCTGATGATTAGAACCAGCTCTCAATCAGCTCCCAATCCACCATTCACCAACTAGCTCAGCACATAATGTCAACCGTCAATGGAGAACAGGTCTTAACATGGATATTGAGATTGGGTTGAACAGTAAAAGTAATGTTAATCATCAAACTACGAACCACAAATCTATCTATCTATATCTATGTACATTATCATGAAAGGCAGCAAGTATATTAGCAGACACTATGCCAATTTACATCAAAGATAAGGAAATAAAAAGACAGCATGTGCTACTGAAATTGAACGAAGTCTCTGAAGACTTTACATTACAAAATATTCAGCATACGAAATAGAACAAGATGTCAGACATACTGCTTACACCCCAAGGATTACATTACACCATTTGACAACCTAGGCATAACGTGAACATATCATATATACACTGACGGAAGTAAAATCGATGATGGCGTTGGGTGTGAATATATGATTTTAAAATATAATACAGAGACGACAATTACCACTATGTATGCACAAACAGTCAAGCAGAAAACCTTGCAATTACTGAGGCACACAAAACTCTGCACGGCATTTCAAGTGACCGAGAGACTAGTATAATCTACAAGGGCATGGATATTGCAATATAGAACAGACTGAACAGATGGGAAGACGAATCAAGTTATGTATACAGGAAAATGTAATAGTGGCAATAGCATGGATGAAAGGACACTTGGGAAATTTAGAGAATGACACAGCAGACCAACTTGGATATACAGCTTCAAGAGAGAAAACGATACCTTTAACTTGACCTCTAACTGACTTGACAGACCATTAAAACTCTTTTGAGACACGAATCTTATAAAAAATGAGAGACGAAAAATGGAAAAACACTCCTAAAGGATGACAATTACATAAGAACATACCAACTACATAACACTATACATTCTATTTTTGAGGCTGCATCGCTGGGAAGTATCGTGATCGTGAGGATTTCGGCTATCTGCTCCAGCGGTTGGAATTTTTGTTCTGCAAATTTTCAATGGAAGATAGACGCATTTCCATTGAAAATTTGCAGAACAAAAATTCCAACCGCTGGAGCAGATAGCCGAAATCCTCACGATGACAACACTATACATACTATCACCCGGGGTACAGAGTAGGTATGTGAGTTAAAGCGCTAGCCTTACCTCTCATGGTAAACATAGAGCGGTGAGTTCAATTCCCGCATGGGCAAATAGACTTAATTTAGTGACGAACTCATTGAATCCTTAGTCCCACCCTGGGTATAAAAGAGAGGTATTCTGTAGATAACCCGTCCCTATTAACCTTACTAGCACAAAGTGGACGTTAATAAATAATAATAAATTAAAATAATGTTGCATAAATTACATATATTTAATCATGCGTTGGAGATGTAGACAGATCGCGGAAGGTGGTATCTCGATCGACCTAGAGCTGTCGACACACATAGAAAATCAGGTCGTCCAGGTTGGTCGACAGTCAGTTTCGCTGTCTTCTTGATCGAATATCCGAGCATTCGGCGCAACTTTTGGAGAATATCAGTTCAGTGCAGTGCTTAGTTAAACATTAGTGCAGTGCCGTGTTTAGTGAACATCAGTGATCGTGAGCTATTGTGGTGTGTAATAAGAAAGCTGGGTAAAAGCGAGTAGTGATCATCAAATAAATTGTGTTGTGTTAAAAGCGTTTTAGTTTGTGTATTCAAATCCATAAGAACCAAAATAATCAAAGTAAAATATTTTTGTTATAAACGTAGCAACACATTGAATTCACTTGTTTAATTTCTATTTTCTCATTTATCGCTTTTTCTCTTTTATTAATATATTATGTACATTCCCTTTTATTTTCCTCATGCTTATATTTATAAATTCAGAAAGAAAAACATTTTATATATCTATATGAATATATATATATATATATATATATATATATATATATATATATATATATATATAAACTTTATTGATTAAATTTCAGTGAAGACAACAACAATTAATATGAATTACAAATAATATGAAACTGGTTATTCATTCATGAGTAATAAACAAATATATGAAAACTTGGGGTGAGTGAGTGAGAGAGACTGAGTGAGGGGGGTGGTTTCATCCCTTGGGGTGCATGGAACGGTCACTTCAAAGCACCTCCAATGCCGAAATGCAATTGTCAGCTTGCACGGGCTAATTGAAAAACGCCGGCGCAGTATGCAATCTAAACTGGCAGGGCTGTCGGTAACGAAATTATAGGGCGTATTATAGCAGATTTACCTTAAGGAAAATCGGTTATTGGGGGTTGTACTCATGACGCCATTTTCGAAAAATGTCGTCAAATGCCCGTCGATCCTACCTTGTAGATGACGAAAATGAGGTCCGTTTAAAATGGAAAATATATATATATATATATATATATATATATATATATATATATATATATATATCCCTTTTGACGTTCTAGGAGTCACAATTATTGTTTAATCGTTACCAAACTCGATATTTAGTCGTTTTATGTAAAAAATAAAGATCAAGTTCGTTAACGTTTGAGTTAGGACCAAGGGAGAGGGGGGAGGGTTCACAGAGGAGGAATTTCGAAAATTCTAAATACCTATCTCTGTTACTATAGTTCGTATCGAAAAATTGTATAAAACAATCTTATTGTAAATAAAATCTACAATAAATATTTCTCATAGTTTCCGTATATAGAGTATTATCCGAGATATTTGGGTTTTATAGTTTTCCGCTTTCAGTAAACCCCCACTCCTACTCTTGTCATATTAATAATAAGCTGTTATATCATGAACCACTTCATTACAAGGTTAAATACCAAATATTGTTTTCAACAAAGCTTTATTATACGAGATAGAAACAAATACGTTCTGTTGACTACCTCACTTCTTTTGTTCTTGGATTACTAAAATCTGAGTGATTAAGATTATACTGATTCATTTCAAATTACTCATCTAGCTGTAGTAAATAGATTTCAATAAAATTAATATTGTTATATTGAGATATATTTTATTAATTGCTCATCTTTCCGGTCTAGGATCTATCCAGGTCTGTGAAGTTGGCTGCCCTGTTTGTTTACTACTCAGACTCTCCGTTGTAGATATTATTAACATGTAAAATGACTGAACGATTTCTTATTACCGTTTGTATTCATTCGCTTAACATTCACGGCAGTGTTACCAGTATGTAGATATATCTGTTATAAACATTACCGTGGGAAATCTGTTTAGTTTACGCAGCCCCTGCGCGATGGTCGTTTTAGCAGATTTCCCTTCAGCGAAATCAGCTAATGAGGTCGTACTCATGATGCGATTTTCGAAAAATTTCTTCAAATGCCCATCGATCCTACCAAGGAGATGACGAGGTCCGTTCAAAACTATGTGTATATATATATATATATATATATATATATATATATATATATAGACATATTTATATATGTGTCTGTTAACTCTCTAGCGGTCGCTATTTTTATTCAATCGTCCCCAACCTCTGTATTTTATCGTTTTAGATAAAATTCGAAATATCTCCGTTACCATACGTCGGATCGAAAAAGTGTATAAAATCAATCTTATTGCAAATTAAATGACTTATAAATGTTGTTATATACATTTATTCTCTACCTTGAATATTAACCTAGATATTTTCATTTTTCAGTTTTCAGCCTTCAGCAAACCCCCACTTCTACTCATGTTTCATAAACAATACTCTGCTAAATTATAAATCACATTATTCGACCTTTATTATACGAGACACATGCAAATATGTCCCGGTGCCCCCCCCCCGTCTTAAGGTTTTGGACTACTAAAATTTAATTGATTGAGATAACAATTATTCTGACTCATTATGAATTACAGTACTAGATATAGTAAATAGTTCTCAATAAAATTAATATGTTATATTTCAGTAATTGTTTTTCTTTCCGGTGTGAAGCGAACGCTTCCTGTCGGCAGGTTATTAAAATTGGATGAAACATTTCTTATTTCCGTTTGTATTTATTCACGTTGGTGTTGTGTTACCAGTACGTAGATTTATCTATTAGTAAACAACACGAGGGAAATCTGCTTAGTTTACGCAGCCCCTGCGTGACGGTCGTTTTTGTTTTCAGACTACAATGAACCCCCAGTACTTCTCATCGGATTTCAACTCAGAAATATATATATACAGTGAGAAAAGATAAATAGTGTGTCATACTAACAATTGGAAATCTGCTTAGTTTATGCAACCCCTGCGTGTTTATTTTGTTTTAAGTGCGTTTCGTTTTAATTCCGAATTTCTGCAACCAAACGAGACGATCAAGGGGTGCGGATTCAGGCGACCATAAATCAAACGAACCGATTTCAGCCGACTGGTTATCCATACAATCCGCACAGCAGAAAACAGTTATGGTGGAAGCACTAATTTAAGGCTTAAGTATTTGAATTGGAAAGGGTGGGGATCGGTGACAAAAACTCTAGCTAATGGATTTATCGACGTTTCGACACAGAGCTGAGTGGCTTCATCAGTTAGTCTCTTTGAACAGGGCTCGTTAGCCTATTAGCATCCAGGCAGAGGGGAACTTTATAGCTCTAGCCTCTGATTCTTATTGGCTTACAGTTATCAAATTATTTATGAATGCTTTCCAACCCCCCCCCCCCTCAATAAATGGGGACAGAAAGAAAAATACACTACTTTGAGTTACTTTTCAATTTTATTTTTTAACTGAAAACCTGGTTATTATCAGCAGAACGTACTGAATTTCAATGATTGTATGGATAACCGATCGGCTGAAATCGGTTCGTTTGATTTATGGTCGTCTGAATCCACACTCCTTGATCTTCTCATTTGATTGCATTAATTCAAACAAGACGCACATAAAACAAAATAAGCACACAGGGAAACTAAGCAGATTTCCAACGCGATAGTATGACCAACTATATTGATCTTTTCTCACAGTAATGAATCTGAGATTGCATTACACGAACCTAGAGCACATGGTGACAACTCCAAATTGGTTTGGAGTTAAATGATATCCATAAGTAATCATCATCCATAAGTAATTATCAAGCTAAAAATCTGATTAGGACACCAAATTCCTTCCAAGTACTCGTGCTAAACTATATGCTTTGCCCCACAATTTATTATAATTTTTGTTTGATCGTTACCAAACTCGATATTTAATCGTTTTATGTAATAATAAACATCAAGTTTCTTAATGGCAGAAATTACACCATTGGGAGGGAGTTTAGAAGGTGACAATTTCGAAAACTTGAGGCATCTCCGATATTATACATAACAATAAATCAGATCGAAAACTTTTACATAGCCAATCTTATTGCAAATTTAATGCTCTATAAAAGTTGTTTTACAAATGTTTTCTGTATCATGAATATTAACCTAGAAATAGTGATGTTTTAGGTTTCATCCTTCATTATTATTAGTTTTCATCCTCTTCCTCATATGTATCATATTCACCAGAAGCTGTTACGTTTGTTTTATATTTATTTACGTCCACTTTATGCTACATTGGCTAATGGGACGGGCTATTCACAGGTAACCACCCTTTTCTAGCCAGGATGGGAGTAAGGAATTTATTTAATAAGTCCGTCGCCAAATAAACCGCTATTGGCCGGGGCGGGAATCGAACCAGCATCTCTAGGCTTACGATATGAGATTAAGGCCAACGCTTTAACGGGCACGGCCAACCTGAGCCCCTAAAAGCTGTTATATCACGAACCACTTCCAAATATGATTTTCATTGATTTTTTAAATTTAGAGATACGTGAGAATATGTTGTTATGAGGGCATCAATTAATATTCTTAGTTTTTTACTCGAAAATATTGGTTTTATCTATACCATACTTGATATTCAGCCAACATTAGTGACTTGAAATAGTGCGGGAATTCAAAAATTCTAAATATTTCTGTTATTATAAGTCGGATCATAAAGTGTTGTAAATCCAATCTGGTTAAGTTAATGTTCTACAATTATTGTTCTAAGCATTTTTTCCTAATCTAATTATTAAAGAAGCCACCACCCCTTCAACTAATATGTTTTTCAAATAGAAGTACGGAATGTCTTGTAGTGGGAAATCTGCTTAGTTTACCCAGCCTTTGCGTGACGGGCATTTCTTGTTAAGGGATTCCAGAAGTCTAGTAATACAAAGCTTAAATATAAATACAATTTGACTTCCCACTTTGGCTATTTGTTTCAAAGCAATTCCTGGTTTACAGCTCGATGCTGAGCGAGTATCAGGCCTGATTTCCGACAAAATGCTTTTCTGGACCAGCAACTCTTAAATTTAAATAAACCCGCTAATGTAACCGCTATGCACGATTCGAAAACATAAAAAACTATACTCAGCAGTAATTAATTAATACAGTAATATTGACTCAAACGAATCGCCAAACCGAGGAACAAATACTCAAATACAAGTTCAATAATAAACTTTTATTTGAAGGGATTCATAAATATGTAAAACGAGCGAAAAATAAAAACCTTCAAAACTGCCAACAATATTGGGAGGCTGATAAAACAAACGATTTTAAATTGCACATGTAATTTGCAAACAGCGGGGGTGAAACAGCAGCGGGTCAATATGGCGCACGTTTACGCCCAAAAACCTTATATTAATATTAAAAAGAGAACTCGACTGACGAATATTGCATTTAATTTAGTCTTTGTTTGATTTCGGTGAAAAGAAAAAAGTAATTTCGGAACAAGTTTTCTTTTTCGCTCTTTCTCCCTTTCACTTCTCTTTTTTCAGTTCTCTTCTATTCCTTTTTATTTTTTTTTTCTGTTCTTCATGTCAGCGGCAAGCAAAACAACTCTAATAACAGCTCGGAGAGGAACAAAGAGCAACTCAAAGTCAGCAGATAGATTGAGCCAAATCTCCGGTTAATTAATTACACTCCAAATATACAGTCAGTTTTCCAATTATGTTTTCCATCCCCTACCACTGGGACCAAATTAAAAATTTTCTTTAGAATGAGTGTAATTTCGAAATTTCCAGAATTTTTCGAATACGAAAACGGGATGTAATTTATTTCCAGAGTAAATTGGTTTCATGCTCTACAACGCGCTACTAAAATGATTTGAAACTGTCAAAAAATATTCCATTTATACATTTCAAATTAGAAAACCTCATAGTCAAAGAAATTGTATACAAAAATAAATATTATTGAAGTGAAAACTTCTTTAGGCACGTTGTGCACCCCGTAAGGAAGCAATTGCGGGAGAGGAAAAAAGTATGAAATAGCGACACCGCCACCGCCACCGCTAGTACTAAGGTTTAGAAATAAAATCATATGGTATTTTATAACCTAATCATTTGATAGTTTATTTACAATTGAAGTGAAAACTTCTTTAGGCACTTTTTGCACCCCTTAAGGAAGCATTTGCGGGAGAGGAAAAAGTATGAAATCGCGACACCGCCACCGCCACCGCTAGCTAGTACTCAACTCAAAGCTAAAGGAGCTTCTTTTCTTCATAACTCCTGAACCAAATTAGCTAGAGTTTTCGTTCGCATACTAGTTTAAAGAGGACAAAACCAGCATCATTTCGTTTACAGATACTATATATCTACCATTTTTACTTTTATAGATATTTTAATCCGAAGTTTAAATAAATTCGAATATTTAAATAAATAAATTCGAATATTTAAATAAATTCGAATCAAAACTGTTTGAATCCTACTTTAGCTACCATATACCGATTGTATCAGTTTTAGAAATTGGTGATGATGCTGGCAGTGATGATGGTGCATGAGTTGTTGAAATTATAGGATAGAAATTGATTTTTCTGAGTGTACTTAACTTATTTTTGTAAAGAATTTGTAATAATTCTGAAATGTAATTTTTTTCTTTTATGTAAAATAACTGAAATAATTATGTATAGTATTTTATATTGGTAAATAAAACAATTCGTGGTACATTATTTTTTTTTTATCACTATTATTTTTGTCATTTCATTTTTTCATGTAAAATAGAACATAACTGTTACTTATTGATAAATAACTAAAAATATTTTTAAAATAAGACTTCGTAAAAAAAATTTCTCAGCAATGCCAAAATTGAGCGATCAAAGCTAAAGGAGTTTTCACTTCTACCGGCAGTCCCCTGACTGCTTATTTTTTTATTACTTATTACCTATTATTTAATTTAATGAGGTCGTCACTAAATATATTCCTATTGCCCAGTCGAAAATCCAACTAGCCACTTTATGGCCAAAGCTTTAACTCACAAAGCTAATCTAAGCATGATAAATGACAACGCTTTTGTATCTCAGCAGGCATTGATGATTTAGCGCTGACTCCGAATGTGCACATTGCATAAAATTAAAAGGCCGTCGCGCAGGGGCTGCGTAAACAAAGCAGATTTCCCACGTGAAGTTATGCAATAGAGAAATCTATATACGAGAGCAGAACAGTTATGGAAACGGCCGAACTAGCTTTTGGCGGGAAACTCATTCCTCCGTTACCCGCCACATTTAATAAAAATGCAAATATCTCGGTTAATATTCAAGATAGAGAATAAATGTATAGAACAGTATTTATAGTAAATTTAATTTGCACTAAGATTAATTCTATACAATATTTCGTTCCGACGCATAATAACGGAGATATTTCGAATTTTCGGAAATCCCACCTCTAAACCCCCCCCCCTTCCACTTGTCCGATTCCAGCCATTAACGAACTTGATCTGTCTTTTTGCATAAAACGTTTAAATATCGAGTTTGGTAACGATCGAACAAAACCGCTAGAGCGTTAACAGACATATATATATATATATATATATATATATATATATATATATATATATATATATATATATATATATAGTTTTGAACGGACCTCATTTTCGTCGTCTCCTGGGTAGGATCGGTGGACATTTGAAGAAATTTTTCGAAAATTGCGTGATGAACTCATTAGCTAATTTCTCTTAAGGGCTAAAAAGCCAGTAACCAAAACCAAAGCATATCATGGCTACTAAAAACCCAAATTATAAATACGATCAATTTCATTTAAGCTTTGAGATCCAAGTAACTTTCTGATTATTTATAAGTCATGCCATAGAGTAATCTAAGAACAATTACGTCGAGTGTAGTAACGAGCAACCAAAATTTGCGACCATTAGAGCGTTAACAGAGAAGTGCGTCATTTTCTGCGAAGGAGCGATAAGATAAGTAAAAATAAATAAAACTTTAAAAAATAAATAAATGTGTACAAATATATTAAGAAACGTAACAAACACTTCCTTATATAGCGGGGACTTCAGAGAGGCTGGAATGAATACTTCAGAAAATATAATTTACGGACAGTATTCTAACGCTTTAAAATATTCAATGAATATTTAAAAAGTCCGAAAGACACCCAATTTTTACAAGATAGTGGAGTTTATATGATGCAATGTGATTTCATTAAAGTTTATATGGGACAGACAAGTAAGAAGAGTCAACCAACACATGACTGGTCTAAAACATACACCATAACTAGCCACACAAGTATTGTTTTCACCAAATTAAATTCAATGAGAATGAAATAATGAGCTCTAAATAGAGAAGACCACCTCGGTAAAACATTAGTTCAAGATGCTCTCGAAATTAACATTATATATATATATATATATATATATATATATATATTATTTTATTATTTTTTATTTGTTTCCTTCCTATAGTAACCCTATAAGAAGGTCGTTTATTAGTTTCTGCATGTCCCATGCAAGTTAGCATATCACATGCATTTGTAGTGTGTTACAATTAATTTATACATAAATAATTTAAAATTATGACATATATACCCATGTATATAAAGAATTAACAATAATAACGTCAAAAGTAAAGTAAAAACACATAAAGAGAAAGTTATTAATCTTAAAAAGAAAAAGAGAAAAGAAATAATGATTATTCTATAAATATTTTAAGTATTGTAGTTGCATCAGCTATAATAAGTATTCAACCCATTAATAGCATCAAAAGCATCTTCTGCGAATATTTTAAAAGCATTATTATATTTTAAAAATAACTTGTCTTCTTCTATTAGAAATTTACCTTTTTTTATCTATGTCTTGTTTTAGTTTTTGTCGTTATTTAGTCAGTAGTCTGCAATCGTATATTAAGTGTTAACTTATATATATACATAAAGAAAAATAAATAATAATTTAAAACTATAGATATATGTGCTGGTTGATTATTACTAAGGAATCCAGAAGAATGGATTCAGTTATGGGTGTAACTATGGATGTAATAAACTAACATCTTCAAATCTTTCACAGCTTCATCTCAATGAAATATGAAAACGCCACTTAAATGGAACTTCCTATTAATGAATCGTTTTCTATAAAGCTAGACTACCCCAGCTTAAATCCGGTATGCCCATTTAAAATGAGGTGTTAAAATTCAATGAGAAGAATACAATTGTCCAACTTCCAGTTTTTTAATTATGGCTTCCTTCACCATTAATGAAAATGACAAACCTCATGAAAAGTACCACAATGTTCATACATTTAAATATGTATACTCATCAAAAATGCCTTTATCAGAATTCATTCGTCATATTTTTAATGATAAAAGCTCAACATTTGGGTGGACCATCAAGGAAATCAGAACTTTATATTGAAAACCGACCAGAAACTAGAAACGTTGGTGAAACCAAAATGGATATATGTATAAAACAATAGCCTTTATCTACTAGGGTGGATCGACGGATATTATAAGCAGTTTTACAAGATTACAACCTTAATAAATGTTTTTTTTCTTACCCGATGAAAATCTGGTAATATCCATAGACGGTAAGCGAGTGAGTTTTTTTTTTGTTTCCTATATTTGCCCCGGAATATATACGGCATATACAGAAATACCTTGAGAGCGATCAATCAGGAAGGGGATCCGGAAAAAATGGGCCTACTCGAAGGGAAAAAAGGAAACCCTTAGAGAGAGAAAGAGAATGAGTGAGAGAGAGAGAGGGGCCAATAAAATAAAACGAATGCCCACCAGGGTGGTGGGGACATGTATCGAAGGACCAAAGGTACAATAGGCCAAACAAAAACAATTTGATTTGCAGAGTAGATGAATATAAAAAAAAAACGGCGAGAACCTTCCGTTTTGCAGCTCAAATCCGTAGTGTTATAGCTGAGAGGGCGACATCCTGGCTTGGTTGTCTGGGGTTATGACTTGATGTGAGGGATATAGTGTCTAGGGCAGGCTGTAAAACCCTAGAGTGCGGGGCGCCTTATGAACACTTAACGACCACCACCTAGAGGGCGCACTCAAGTAATGACCTATAACCGCTTTCAATACGCTTTCATAGTCTTATTTCCATGCTATAACGCCAGCGGAAAGGCCAGAGTTGTTGCAAACATGTATGTAGGATCCACGTCTAGTATTGGATCCTGTGAACTGGTAAAACTGATTTTCACGGGACCAAACGAGGGAATAAGAGGGAAACAAGGACATGCAGAGGTTTCCCGTTGCCTTCTACACCGAGCCATCCAGCAATATAGGCATCACTCAAGGCCAGAGTTCCTAGTCAGCCCATCCCTTCGTAAACGGTCTGTATATAATGATAGACTCTTAGCCAGTAAGAGTATGCAGACTACAACTTTAATCTACCATCCAGTCGTGCACATAAGTGACACTTTAAACGAAGAGCGGGCTTTACCACACATAAAACACGGTAGCGAAAACTATCTCGCTCTACGTAACCTAAGCAGATTTTTCTGCTTCTCAAACTCACCATCTATTCTCAATTTCTTCCTTAGCGCGAAGCCCATGTAAACAAGATTAGAATTATCAGCTGGACATAAGATGCTTAATTGCTCAGTAGATAACTTGCAACATAAGACCGCAAGATTAAAAGGCGATAATCCAACAATCCAAATTATCTATCCCCTCTAAGCACCAGCCAGGTCCGATTTCAGATATTTACGAAAACGATTTTTTTATTGCAAAACTTTTATATGCCGAGTATGGTAATGATAAATTGCGACCTCTAGAACGTTAACAATTTTCTAGGCAGGCCCGATGGACATTTCAAGGAAAGTTTCGGGAATCGCGTAATGCCTACAACAACCTCAATAGTTAATATAAAAATTAATGATGAAAAATGAAGAAAATATTGTGTTGACAACAGGAAAAACCATTTTTGTGCTTTATATGTATTGAACAGACCTTATTTTCGTGATCCTCTAGGCAGGACCGATGTACATTTCAAGAAATGCTTGCTTTCAGCAAACCCCCACTCTTACTAATGTCAAATAAACAATACTCTGTTATGTAATAAACCGCTTTTTTTTTTTTAAGTTTAAATGCCAAATACTGTTTTCAAGAGGACTTAATTATACGAGATACTTGCACATATATTCTGTTCATCCCCCCCTCCGTCTAAAATTCTTGGACAACTTAAATTTGAGTGTTTGAGATAAAAATGATTCCGATTATTAATTACAGTACTACATTTATAGTAAATAGTTTTCAACAAAATTAATTTGTCATATTTTGATATATTTCAGTAATTATTTTTCTTTCCGATGAGAGGTTGGCAGGTTCCGTCGGGATGTTTTCTATTACCGTTGTATATAGATATAGTATATAGATTTATCTATTATTAAACTGCACATTGTGTAACTTAAATATGAATGAGGACATTTATCATATACTGCTTCATTGCCCTATTTACTCCCCTTTCAGAGAACAGTATTTACCATTCATCAAACAGCCAGCTGATAATTCACAACTTCATAATATTCTAAACAGTGCAACTAGAGAAGTATATATTAACATTTTTAAATATTTAAGAAATAGTTTCAAACTTCGCCGAGATATTTGC
The DNA here is from genome assembly GCA_019009955.1 of Riptortus pedestris. Taxonomy (NCBI): domain Eukaryota; kingdom Metazoa; phylum Arthropoda; class Insecta; order Hemiptera; family Alydidae; genus Riptortus; species Riptortus pedestris. The sequence continues at coordinate 145,718,039 of CM032232.1, read as the reverse complement.
ATTTTTCAATTTTTAGCCTTCAGCAAACCCCCGCTCTTACTCATGTCAAATAAACTCTGTTATGTAATAAACTGCTTTTTTTAAAGCTTAAATGCCAAATACTGTTTTCAAGAGGACTTAATTATACGACGGGTGGTAACCTGTAGATAAACCGTCCGAATTAGCCTGAGTTGCAAAAAGTGGACGTTAAAAAATAATAAATAAATAAAATAATTATACGAGATACTTGCAAATATATTCTGTTCATCTCTCCCTCTCCCCGTCTTAAGGTCTTGGACAACTTAAATTTGAGTGCTTGAGATAAAAATGATTCTGCTTATTAATTACAGTACTACATTTATAGTAAATAGTTTTCAACAAAATTAACTTGTCATATTCTGATATATTTCAGTAATTGTTTTTCTTTCCGGCGAGAGGTTGGCAGGTTCCGTCGGGAGGTTTTCTATTACCGTTGGTATCCATTCACTTAATATTGACAGTGCTGTCGTGTTACCAGTATATAAATTATTCTATTATTAAACTTCACGAGGGAAATCTGCTTAGTTTTCGCAGCCCCTGCGTGACGGACTTTGTGTGTTGTACCGGCACGTGGGAATATGCTTTCTGTCCGCAGCTGATTACGCTAATGGAAACCAGTCAACTATACGTGTCGCAGCTTAAAACATACAATTATCCGAGGTTAAAGAATTCCCTGTGGAAATAGAAAAGCGATCGCTGAAAAGGAAATAGTTTTCCCCGTTGCTAAGGGTTGTGGGTCCACATGGTCCGAGAAACATCCCCTTTGCCACCCTTAAGACCCATGGGACTGAGGGTCCAGACCCCCCGCTAACGATATGCAAACCAACACACAGCTACCTAGTCCAACCCCAAACTCAACAATTTTTCACCTTTTTTTTTTGTTCTGCCGAAAGCGTGAATTCTTTATTTCCGCCGTCAATATTCCCCGGGCAACAACAGCCTCCAGCCATTAAATATTTAACAAAGGTCCTTGTTCAATCAGAGATCTGCTAGTCAATCCATGTAGCTACACATTATTTATTTCATAATTACATTTGTTGACAAGCCATTTTAAAAATGTCAGTTATATATTGATAAAACAGTAGCGACTGTCAGAAATAATGTTTAATTAGGCCGAATTATATTTCTTTCCGGTAGCTTAGCAACGTAATTAAAATTATTGACACTCCGTATGTCAATCAATCCTTTGACAAGTCTTCACTGCAAAAAAAAAGAAAAAGAAATAACACAAATAACTCGTGTAATATTTAGGATAGAAAAAAAATGTTTAGAAACTCATTTATGGAAAATTAAATTCTTAAGAAAAATTATTATGTAACAATTTAGTGGATTTTCCTTAAGGGTAATCAGCTATTGAGGTTGTACTCATGACGAGATTTTCGGTTGTATTCGGACTCATGAAGATATATATTAGGAAGGTTACTATAACCCTAGTAATAGTGCAATAAAAATGTATAATAGTTTATAGGTATCTTTAGTCTTGGTAAGTAATAATAAGAAAAAAACACCCTTTTACAATAATGTATAATAACAATGTGCAATATTATAAAGTAGTACATGTAATTTTAGAGCCCTGAAGAAGAGAAAAAGATTCTCGAAATATCGGCATAAACTAAGATTTATTTCACCAACATTGACCAAAACTCCGAAAAGAATAACACACCATATACACATATATACATGTTTTACCGCTCTAATTTTGGTTTAATCGTTACCAAACTCGATACTTAATCGTTTTATGTAAATGTAAAGTTCAAATTCGTTAATGGCTGAAATCCAACTAGTGAAAGGGGAGGTTTAGACTAGACGAATTTTGAAAATTCTTAATATCTCTGTTATAATACGTCGGATTGAAAAGTTGCATAGAACCAATCTTATTGAAAATGTAAAGTTCTATAAATATTGTTATGTGCGCATCTTCACTATCTTGATTATTAACCGAAAAATTTGCATTTTATTGTTTTTCGGCTCTCAGTAACCCCCCCCCTCCTACTCATGTCAAATTAACAATATGCTGTTATATTATGAAGCATTTTATTCAAAGCATAAATACCAAACATTGATCTTATTAAACTTTTAATTTTTGAGATAAATGCAAAAACCTTGCACAAATGGAAAATCTGCTTATTTTAGGCAACCCCTGCGCGACGGACTTTATTTCTATTAGTCTCAAAATAACTGATACATTTTAACTTAGGCACTTAGAAATTCTGAAGGAACATACTCCAAATATTGTCAATAACAAATTTTATTATTAGTTGTAGATAAAACCGTTAAACAGTAGGTTTAGTAACGATTAATAGAAACGAACGGCTGCAAGATAAGTGTGTGTGTGTGTTGTGTATTTTGGGCATATGACGAATTTCAGTCTTGGAGTCTACATATGCCGATATTCAATCGAAGGATTTCAATGAAATTTTAGATTTGAGAGCCGACCATTCCAATGGGCAAACACAGGTAATTCGGGCATTTGACGTTTACTATCAATTGTGATCTTTTACTTAAGTATTAAAGATTTTTTTCAAATACCTCACCACTTATGGACAATAAATAAATTTGCAAAGTTTGTTAGATATAGCTAACTACAGAGAGAATTGCTCATCAAATCCGCTTCAGCTCGCTATTGAGGTCGTACTCATGGCGCGATTTTCGAAAAATTTCTTCAAATGTCCATCGATCCTACCTAGTAGATGACGAAAATGAGGTCCATTCAAAACTATATATATATATATGTCTGTTAACGCTCTAGTGGTCGCAATTTTTGTTTGATCGTTACGAAACTCGAAATTTAGTCGTTTAATGTAAAAAGAAAGATCAAGTTCGTTAACGGCTGAAATCGGACCAGTGAGAGGGGGAGTTTAGAGGGGAGGATTTTCGAAACTAGAAATATCTCCGTTACTATACGTCGGATCGAAAAATTGTATAATATCAATCTTATTGCAAATTACATTTACTATAAATATTGTTCTATACATATTTTCCGTATAATGAGTATTAACCGAGATATTTGTATTTTTTGTAATGAGTTCCGCTTTCAGTAAACCCCTACTCCTACTAGGGACATATTAATAATAAGCTGATATCTAATGAACCACCTCATTATTAGGTTAAATACAAAATATTGTTTTCAACAAAGCTTTATTTTACGAGGTACAAACAAATACGTTCTGTTGAACCCCCCCCCCCACCTTTTTTTCTTGGACTACAAAAATCTGAGTGATTGAGATAGAAATTATTTTGATTCATTTCAAATTACTCCACTAACTATAATAAATAGTTTCCAATAAAATTAATATTTTATATTCAGATATATTTCTTTAATTGTTTGTTTTCCGGTCTATCTATCGATACTGCACTACAAGGTTGGCTAACCTGTTTGTTTACAATCCAGCCGTATTACGTTGTAGGGACTATTAACTTATATTGTAAATTCACTGAAAGATTTCTCATTGCCGTTTGTAATTATTCACTAATATTCACGGAAGTGTTACCTGTATGTTTATTTATCTATTGTAAACCTTCGCTGGCTAACCTGCTTGTTCCTTAATCATGTGAAAATCTCATAACCGTCTGAATCGTATTTTGCCCCCCCCTTTCTATTTTCTTCCCGGATTCCTAAATTTGGAATGGTTGTGATTAAAATTATTCTGGTTTATTATTAATTACAGTATTAGATATAATAAATAGTTATATGAATAAAATTTATAACTTATATTCAAATATATTTCCGTAATTGCTTTTATTTCCGGTAAAAGCTGGCTAACCTGATTGTTTAGAACTCAGGCTGTTTGCTATCAGGAAGGTTCTTACCATTTGACTTGCCCTTTATTTGTTTACTTAATATTCACAGCAGTATTAAGTCTTACAAATAATGGATATTCTGTGGTACTATTTAGTGTTGGTGTAATAAGTGTTCAGAGCGCTGCTATCATTAACGGTAAGTCCATCTTTTGTGTTCTTGTTGTTTTTTGAGATTGAATTGTTTTTAATTTAATCTCGGAGCCTAACGGACGAGAGTTACTTTCCCGCCAAAAGCTAGTTCGGCCGTTTCTTTGACTGGCTCGGCTCTCGTGAAATTTCTCTATTGTAAAACTTCACGTGGGAAATCTGCTTAGTTTACGCAGCCCCTGCGTGACGGACTTTTAACTATTTTACTTTATTAACTCTTAAATTTCTAACAACAGGTTTGCCATTCCAAATTGTAAAAACCATTGCACAGCTAAGAACGTCCGGCAACTATTGTATAAAGTTTTCAATGAAAAATTTTTTCTATAATATTAATCCAAAAGAAATTTGTACATTGAGTAACTTAAATATGAATGAGGACATTTATCATATAATGCCCATTTACATTGCCCTATTTACTCCCCTTTCAGAGAACAGTATTTACCATTCATCAAACAGCCAGCAGATAATTCACAACTTCATAATATTCTAAATAATGCAAGTAGAGAAGTATATATTACCATTTTTAAATATTTAAGAAATAGTTTCAAACTTCGCGAATCTTGTCTGAGTTAACATTACTAAATTTCTCTTTTTCTCTTAATTGTTTTTCTTAGTTTAATTAGTACCGTTATACCTATCTAATAGTAAATTCTTGTCAGTTATACTCAATTCTAGTTTGTAAAAATATGTTTATATATAAGCTACTAGCATAGAAAAACTAACCTCATTATATAAGGCCAACTCCTTGCTATAAGGAAAACCCTTGTAAGCAATAAATAATAATAATAACTCTTATCTGACGTTTTAGCAGATTTCCCTTCAGGGAAATCAGCTATTGAGGTTGTACTCATGACGCGATTTTCGAAATTTGTCTTCAAATGTCCATCGATCCTACCTAGGAGATGACGAAAATGAGGCCCGTTCAAAACTGTATATATATATATATATATATATATATATATATATATATATATATATATATATATATATATATATATATATATATATATATATATGTCTGTTACCGCTCTAGCGGTCGCAATTATTGTTTAATCGTTACCAAACTCGATATTTAGTCGTTTTATGTAAAAATAAAGATTAAGTTCGTTAACTTAACTGAATTTGGACCAGTGGGAGGGGGGGGGGTTAGAGGGGAGGATTTTCGAAAATTCGAAATATCTCCGTTACCTATACGTCGGATCGAAAACTTGTATAGAACAAATCTTACTGTGAATTACATTTACTATAAATATTGTTATATATACAGTAATTCACTATCTTGAATATTAACCGAGATATTGGCATTTTTCAGTTTTTAGCCATCAGCAAACCGCCACTTCTACTCATGTTACATAAACAATACTCTGCTACATAATAAATCACATTATTCGAAGTTTAAATACCAAAAATTGTATTCAAGAGACCTTTATTATACGACATATATGCAAATATGTCCTGGTGACCAACCCCCCCCCCCCGTCTTAAGGTTTTCGACTACTAAAATTTGATTGATAGGGATAACAATTATTCTGACTCATTATTAATTACAGTACTAGATATAGTAAATAGTTCTCAATAAAATTAATATGTTATATTCTGATATATTTCAGTAATAGTTTTTCTTTCCGGTGTGAGGCGGGCAGACCCGTTTGTTTACAATTCTAACCTAACGCTTCCTGTCGGCAGGTTATTGAAATTGGATGGACCATTTCTTATTTCCGTTTGTATTTATTCACGGTGGTGTTGTGTTACCAGTACGTAGATTTATCTATTACTAAACTTCACGAGGGAAATCTGCTTAGTTTACGCAGGCCCTGCGTGACGGACTTTTTATTGTGAACGATGTATTGGGCCAAATAAATTATTCTTGTACTTGGTTTTCCGAATTATTTTTGATTTGACTCTATATATCTGATATTTCTAATGTTATTATATTGTCAGGATTAACAACCATTAGAAGATTTTAATTCTAATCGCGTCAATAACAATTTGAATAATTGATTTCACTGGAAATCCTGGTAGTAACAAGTTTACTTACATCTCTGACAGGATACAAAAACAATTTAGAATTCCAATGAAACGCCCCTACTTCAGATCGGGAGGAATAGCAATTAAAGGGTTGAAGGATGGGGAGGGGTGGGAGTGAGGCGGGTATTACCATTGAGGCATAGGCTTCTGAATCGATACCCGGCGATGGGCCACGAAAAACCCGGGAAACCGACCACCGAAAAGCCCGCCAACCTAAATCTTTCTAAAGGAGAGAGAGAGAGTGCGAGGGAGAGAGTCATCAATCAGTTTCAATTAAAGGGAGCAGAATCGATTCAGAGATAACAACCTATCGAACCGGCTCAATAGCCCTGAAGAAGTAGGAAGGAAGAGGGAGAGAGAGAGTGAGAAAGGAAGAGAGAGAGAGAGGAAGAGAGAGAGTGAGAAAGGAAGAGAGAGAGAGAGAGAGAGAGAGAGAGAGAGAGAGAGAGAGAGAGAGAGAGAGAGAGAGAGAGAGAGAGAGAGAGAGAGAGATTTTGGGGGTGTTTCGGTTTGACAAGTCTCATCATCAGAGACCATCCATCAGAGTAAGGAGTTGTAGCTGATTGATGATATTCCAGGTGGCCATCTTCAACCCTCCCCAATCCAGCCCTCTCAATGATCTCTTGTATCCATTCCTTCCATCAAACTTAAAATGGCTCTGTCTTATCTAAATGTTGCAATCTTTTACCTGTTCAATTTATTTAAAATTAACTTTTTATAGGCACTTTTAACGCAATGTATTCAATTTCCACTTTCATATCTGTTCTTCAAAAAGTCTGTCACGCATGAGCTGCGTTACTAAGCAGATTTCCCACGTGCGTCACGTATACGCATTTATCTCAAAACGTAGAAGTTCAATGAGAATAATACTTTGTATTTTGGCTTCGAAAGTTTTAGCAGATTTCAGTTAAGGGAAATCAGCTATTAAGGTCGTACTCATGCGAGTTTCGAAACATTTCTTCAATTGTCCCCCGATCCTACCCAGGAGATGACGAAAATGAGGCCCGTTCAAAACTATATATATATATATATATATATATATATATAAATATATATATATATATATATATATGTCTGTTAACGCTCTAGCGGTCGCAATTTTTGTTTGATCTTTACCAAACTCGGAATTTAATCGTTTTATGTAAAAAGGAAGATCAAGTTCGTTAATGGCTGAAATCGGACCAGTGGGAGGGGGGGGGTTTACAGGGGGGATTTTTGAAAATTCAAAATATCTCCGTTATTATGCGTCGGATCGAAAAAGTAGATAAATTAAATCTTATTGCAAATTAAATTTACAATAAATATTGTTCTATACATTTATTCTGTATCTTGAATATTAACCGATATATTTGCATTTGTATTCTGCGTGTGGTCACCAGTAGGCTATGTTCGGACTTTCCGCCGAGAGCTCTGGCGGCCGTTTCTATAACTATTCGTCCCTCGTGAATAGGTTTAGAGGTTAGGTTAACTGTTTTTTGGGGCTAGAAACTACTGGGTTATTATGCCCTAAATAATGTTTAGAGGTTTCTTACTACTACAGTTGTTATTAGGCAGATTTCTCTATTGTAAAACTTCTCGTGGGAAATCAGCTTAGTTTAAGCAGCCCCTGCGTGACGGACTTTTTTTCATAATATAACAGCATACTGTTAATATGGCATGAGTAGGAATGGAAGATTACTCAAGACCCAAAACTAAACAATGCAAATATCTCAGTCAATACTTATAATAATGAAAAATGATACATAACAATATTTATAGAACGTTACATTTGCAATAAGATTGGTTTCATAACCATTAGCGAACATGATCTTACTTTTGGCATAAAAGGATTAAAATTGAGTTTGGTTAGAATTAAACCGAAATTGCGACCGCTAGAGCGGTATATACAAAAATATATATATTTAATTTTGAACGGACCTCATTTTCGTCCTCTACTAAGTAGGATCAATGGACATTTGAAGAAATTTATCAAAAATCGCATCATGAGTATAACCTCAATAGGGAAATTTAAATTCCTGCCTACGCAATGCTAAATTATATATTTTATGTCGAAATGCTTCAAGCACCATTAAACCACTCAGCAAAACGTATGCATGAGTAAACTCTCTCCGAAATATTTCGGTTAATATTCAAGATACAGAATAAATGCATAAAACAATATTTATAGTCAATTTAATTTGCAATAAGATCGATTCTATACAATGTGTTGATCCGACGCATAATAACGGAGATATTTCGAATTTTCAAAAATCCCTCCCTCTAAACCCCCCCTCCCACTGGACCGATTTCAGCCATTAAGGAACTTGATCTTTCTTTTGACATAAAACGATTAAATATGACGTTTGGTAACGACCAAAAAACAAAAATTACGACCGGTAGAGCGTTAACAGACAAATATATATATATATATATATATATATATATATATATATATATATATATATAGAGAGAGAGAGAGAGAGAGAGAGAGAGAGAGAGAGAGAGAGAGAGTGAGAGAGAGAGAGAGAAGAGAGAGAGAGAGAGAGAGAGAGAGAGCGAGAGAGAGAGAGAGAGAGAGAAAGAGAGAGAGAGAGAGAGATAATTTTGAACGGACCTAATTTTCGTCATCTCCAGGGAAGGATCGATGGACATTTGAGGATATTTTTCAAAACTCTCGTCATAACTACAACCTCAATAGCTGATTTCCCTTAGGGGAAATCTGCTAACATAGCAAACCGAACTCATTTTCGTCATCTCTTAGGTAGGATCAATGGAAATTTGAGGCAAGTTTTCGGAAATCATGTAATGAGTACGACCTCAATAGCAGATTTCCCTTAAGAAAAATCAGCTAAAAGCAGAAATAGGCTTAGGACCTCTTGTCAAAGAATTGGAGGCGTTTATTCAGATTGCTGAGGCCGAAAAGATATTTTCCAGATTTGTACAGAGTTGGCGGTGAAAGCAGAGAATAAAGAAGTTGGTTGAAGGTGTGTAAGGTTTGCTGACGTCCAGAGATAAGATTAGCGCGGTGCATATTTACTGGCGATAACTAACTCTCGAGGGGTTTCTACTTACAGCCATCTCTGTTCTCACACTGCCTTCTTCACAGCTTATGCCTTCTTAGACATTACATCTAGGCGAGATTGAGATTGTATTCAAATTTTCGCCGATTCTACAAACTAGATTAAGAAAAGTCTGTCACGCAGGGGCTGCGTAAACTCAGCGGATTTCCCATTGCTGGTATAACACAATTGTGATCTTCTCTTATCATATACTTATGCTTTATTTGTACTGAGAGTAGAAGGGGCGGGGGAGGGGGTAACTGAATCCTCAGAAAACAATAAAGCAAGAATATCTCTCTTAATACTTGAGTTATTCAAGAAATGCAGAAATGCATAGAACACTAATTGTAGAGCATTAATACTTTAACAAGATTGGTCCTATAACACTTTACGATACCATTCATAATAACGGAAATAATTGAATATTTGAAATCCTCTCTATGTCCAGACACGGCAGTATATATAGATCAAATTAGCATTTTTGAGACAAGAAAGTTTTAATTGAATTAGTCATCGTACACCGAATTTGCATGTTATCTTGCATACGAAAGCAATGGTTGGTATTTAAGCTTAGCCATCAATTTGCCTTCAAACCTCATCACTCAGCCGTCCAACAACTCCAAAGGGTATCCGAAGTCATTACAAAAGGGTTCGAGCAAAAGCAGTATACAACGGGGCTCTTCCTCGATGTTTCAAATGCCTTCGACTCGGTATGGCACGAAGGATTGCTGCACAAACTCAGGATTACAAACACTCCAGCATACCTCTATAGTATTATTACATCCTTCTTACAAGGAAGAACATTTGAAGTGAAAGTAAACAACACTCTCAGCACGAAGCGGAATATCAGAGCTGGCGTACCGCAAGGATCTATACTTAGCCCTTTGCTGTACATCCTCTACTGCAGTGACATCCCGCAGGCGGAAAATTCCGTCTTAGCTACATTCGCAGACGATACACTCCTCCTCACTCAAGACGAATCAGTAAACTCCTCCATACTCGACCTCCAAACAGCAGCCAACCAGGTCTCAAGATGGTTCAAGAACTGGAAGCTTTCGTTAAACCCTGATAAAACGCAGGCCAAGATTTTTGCTCTTCGTCGTTTCAAGAACGAAGATCTTCCTGAACTGATAATAGGGCATCACTCAATTCCTTGGACACCGAAGGACCAGAGCATCCGCTATCTCGGAGTACATTTGGACACACGACTTACATGGCGGCATCATATCAACATTAAACTGCAACAAGCACAAACACGACTTACACAAATATACCCTTTAATGAACAAAAATACACCACTGAAACTGACTTGCACAACACTACTTTACAAAACACTCATACTCCCTATATTAACATACGCATGCCCAGTCTGGCTGGGCATCAGCAACACACACAAAAAGAGACTACAGTCCTTCCAGAGCAAAGTACTTCGAATAGCGGCAAATGCTCCTTGGTTTGTTAGGAACAGCCAAATCCACAGGGAATTGGAGGTTGCTCCTATTTCAGTACATCTTCAACAACTTGTAAGGAAGTATCATGCCAGCCTCCCAATGTCAAGTGGAGCAACTCATTATAATTTAGGTGCTTTGACTGAAGGACGACTACGTCCGAAGTTGTAACAAAATCTCTTAATTTTGTAACAAATCTTGTAAAATAACATCCATTTGTGTATAATACTTATGTATTGGTCCAAATAAAATCTTCTTTCTTCTTCTTCTAAGCTTAGAATTAAGTTGTTCATAATATAACAAAGCATTGCTATTCTGACACGAGTTGGAGTAGGTGTGAAGGTAGACAACTAAAAAATGAAAATATCTGTTAATTTTGAAGATGAATGTAAATAACAATATTTATATTTATTTATTTTGGAGCGTTCGCAGCGAGGCAATATTGCTCATAAAAAACAACAAAAACAATTTATATAAACAAAATACTAAATGAAAATAGAAACAAGAAAAAATTAAATAATACAAAATAAGAACGCAAACAAATAACAAAACTCGACTAAATAACAGAACGCAACAATATAACGAAACACAACTAAATAAAACTCAACTAAATAATAGAACGAAATCAAATAACCAAACAACGAAAAACAACAATAAACACAAAATAACAAATAAAATAAATAAACAAAAACAAAACATTAAGTTCAAAAACAAAAACTGTAAAGACTAATAAAATTACGTAAACAATTATATAATTTCAATGGATAAAAACTAAACTAAAATCAAATAAATATAAATTAGTATGTAAATAAAATGAAGATTTCTAACACCTAAAATATTTAGAATTATATGCTCTCATTAATTGTATTAATAATGACTATTAATTAGATGAAATAAGATTGATTTTATACAAGTTTTCGATTTTAACTATTATAATGGAAATATTTATAATATTCAAACTCTTCCACCTGTTCTGATAAACGATATTTAGTTATACATGAAACGTAAATATCGAGTTCGGAAACGGTTTACCAAACACTGCGTCTCCTAGAGCGTTAACACAAATGTGTGTGTGTGTGTGTGTGTGTGTGTGTGTATATATACATATATATATATATGTACATAAAGAGTTTTGAACGCGCCTTATATTCCTTATCTCTTAAATAGGATCGGTTTTTCGAATGAATAGGTGATTTCCCTTAAGGGAATTCCGATAAAAAATATAGAATAGATGGCGTCAGATGAGCATAGTTAATCTGTTTCGTTTTTGGAGTCCTAGCATGAGGAACTTTATTAAATCCTCAGAAATAATGTTATCTTGGGCTTTGATAACGAACTTATCATGCAAGAAAAAATTTGCTAAGACATAGGAAACTGGCTCTGTTTACAGAAAAGTCCGTCACGCAGGGGCTGCGTAAACTAAGCAGATTTCCCACGTGAAGTTTTACAATAGAGAACGGCCCGAACTAGCTCATGACGGAAACTCACGACTAGACCGGAAGTTGCCCGATCTCATCTCAGAAGCTGAAAACAGAAAAATGCAAATATCTCGGTTAATGTTCAAGATACAGAATAAATGTATAATAACATTATTCATAGTAAATTATATTTGTAATAAGATTGGTTCTATATAATTTTTTGATCTGACGTATAGTAACGGAGATATTTCGAAAATCCTCTCCTCTATACTCCCCCTTCCATCGATCCGATTTCAGCCATTAACGAACTTGATCTTTATTTTTGCATAAAACGTTTAAATATCGAGTTTGGTAACGATCAAACGAAAATTGCGACCGCTAGAGCGTTAACAGACATATATATATATATATATATATATATATATATATATATATATATATATATATATATATATATATATATAATTTTGAACGGACCTCATTTTCGTCATCTCCTGGGTAGGATCGATGGACATTTGAAGAAATTTTTCGAAACTCGCGTCATGAGTACGACCTCAATAGCTGATTTCCCTTATGGGAAATATGCTAAAAACCATTAAATTAGCTGGAATATAAACTAAAATACGTAAATAAATACTTGAAATATTTATATTGGAATACATTTCACTTCTATCTCCAGCGTTTAAAACTCCTAATGTTGTTTTAGCTACGAGCAAACCGTTTTGGAAGATAAGACAAGAATGCGATGATACAACAATTCAAGACAGAACTATTATCAGTGTTATTAGCTTGTAATGGCTATTGATAAGATACTATTTAAAGGCAGTAAAGGAGCAAAATAACCTCTCCCGGCCTATAATTAGTTGTTTTGATAGAAAGTAAAATTATACTATGCCAAGTAAATGCTACTCCATTAGCTATCTTCGATGGCAGTCATCATCGGAAATAAAATTTCATACCAAGGCTCCGAGAAAACAGCGATATTTCCTGGGAATTTCAACTTAAAATAGTAACTCAATATTTATAGAAATTTCTCCTCTGCAACAAACATTGTCCTATATGAATTTATAATTTCATTGTGTATTAAATATATGGGCATTCAGCATGTAGAGCTCAATCAATTTTTAAATTATCGGATAGATGAATTTTCTATAAACAGATTTCCCTTAAGCTACTCGTGACACGACTTTTGAAAAATTACTTCAAATGTCCATCGATCCTACACATGACGAAAATGAGGTCCTTAGAAAATTGAACAGGTCGCCGCCTTTCCGTTTGTATACAACAGCCATTTCTCCTTCAATATTACGAAAATAATTATATAATAGTTCCAGTTTAAACGAAAGATAAAGTTCCTTAACTACTGAAACCCGACCGGAAGAAGGAGGCTTTTTGAGGGGGGAATTTTGAAAATTCGAAATATATCCGTTATTATGCGTCGGATCGAAAATATGTAAAGAACAAATTTTATTGCGGATGTAATTTTCTATAAGTCTTGTTTTATATATATATATATATATATATATATATATATATATATATATTAGTATCTTAATTATTAAGCAAGATATTTCCATTTTTTTAGTTTTCAGTATTCAGTAAACCCCTACACCTGCTCTTGTCATATTAACAATTAGCTGTTATTTCATGAACCGCATTATTCGAAGCTGAAATACCATAAATTGTATATATGAAAAGTCTACTGTGGGGCATACATGCAATTACTTACATTATTTACGTCATCTATCATGCGAACTAAACATCAAGTTCGTTAACGGCTAAAATCTTAGCTGGGGGAGGGGGATTTTTTTTAAATTCTTAATATCTCTGTCGGATCAAGAATTTGTATAGAGCCACTCTTATTTAGGGTATATTTAAATTGACTAAAAGATTTCTCATTACCGTTTGTATTTGTTCACTTAATATTCACGGCGAAGTTATGTGTTACCGGTATGTAGATTTATCTTTTGTAGAACTTCGCTAGGAAAATCTGCTTAATTTACGCAACCCCTCCGTGGCGGATTTCAAGCGTCCAACAAACAAGTACTTACAGCACGGTTTAATACACCGAAATGATTACGCGTCACACATTATTACCACGTCTCCCGTTATTCGTACGAGTTATACGATAATAAACTAGACGGCTATATGATCTTATAAAGATGGCAGACTGAAGAATGCGAGATGGGGAATGACAGACACTGGCTCATAAAGAATTATGAAAAAGAAGGAGCCATCTTGCCCCAGCCCCGGGAAATGCAAAACATTGCTGATAATGTCAATGACTCCCTCACTCGCCTCGGCAATGTTTGCAATCAATGTTTATATTACGTCACTTGGCTATTTATAATCTACGATTATTCATATTCTTTATGAGGTATAGCAACTGTTGACTAACTCATCTTCTTTCAGGAAACAAAATTCTCGAGAGATTATTATTTATTAACAACCACGTTTAAAAGAGTAACTCAATATTTATAGAAATATTTCCGTTGCAACAAACCTTGTCCTCTACGAATTTTTAACTCCATTTACTATTTTCTATGTGGTGGTTCGGTGTTGACAGTTTGGCTAAATTCTTAGCAGATATCCCTATAGGAAAATATGCTATTGAGGTTGTACTCAAGACGCGATTTTAGAACGATTTTCTCAAATGTCCATTAATCGTAAATAGTTGATGTCAAAAATAAATTCCGTTTTCAATTATATACATATAATAAAACATCAGATATATGCGAATACGTTGCGTACTACGTCATCAATTAGGATTTTATTGACCGCCCACTGCTACTCATGGGATTTCTATTTGGAATTAGAGAATATTTGGCAAGATGAGATCGATAGTGCGTCATTCCAATTTGTGAGAAATCTGCTTAGTTAACGCATCCCCTGACCGGCTGACTTTTGTAAAATCTGAGAGATTCTCAAAGGTTTTCTGTAAAATTTTAGAACAGAAGGATTCTGTTCAAGCAGTGGAGAAAGAAAATCATGTGGGTGAAATATATTCTGATCAGACTTAAGTTTTATCTAGGATTCCCGCGGAGGAATTAGCAGAGAACAGTAAGGAACAGCGAGGTAAATTGCTGTCGTGGCAGTGAGGTAGGTAATTAGAGGTAAGAGAAATTACGGGCAATTATCCGGCCCAGAGGACCAAGTACATGCCAAATAACAGGCCCCTTATCAGCTCTTATCTCAGGACAGACTGCTGACTCGCCCAGATGAGTCTGGGAGCGATTTCCAACAGGT
Source organism: Riptortus pedestris (assembly GCA_019009955.1). Taxonomy (NCBI): domain Eukaryota; kingdom Metazoa; phylum Arthropoda; class Insecta; order Hemiptera; family Alydidae; genus Riptortus; species Riptortus pedestris. The sequence goes on along the minus strand of CM032232.1, from coordinate 145,702,895 downwards.
TAGTTGTCTAGTAGTCCAATAGGGGCAGAATTTTAAAGAGTCTTGGTTATTCCGTCTACTTACTTAAAGATACTTGCTTATTCAGTCTACTTATTTCAAGAACCTTGCATTGTCTGTCTACTTCCACAGCCAATAATCGGAAAAATCGGAGTCGTCTATCTTTATGAAATATCTGGCAAAATGAATGGATAAACACACCAATCAACAGTATCATAACTTCGAGAATTGAAAACTACCATCAGCCTCTGTGACTAGTACACAAAACAGGTTTCCTTAACGAGGATAAGAATTGGTCATAGTGGACCAACACCTGGCTACCTCTGAAGGGGACTAGAATCAATCATTTGTCCCATTACCTCACATGATTGTTCTCAAATCCAAGTATATTTTTATATATATTTGTCTGTTACCGCTCTAGCGGTCGTAGTTTTGTTTTTATGGTTACCAAACTTGATATGTGAGCATTTCTTGCATAATCAAAGATCAAGGTCGTAAACAGCAAATATCGGACAGGGGGGGGGGGGTAGTGGGGAAGAATTTCGAAAAAATCTAAATATCCCTGTCATTATACGTCGGATCGTAAAATTGTATGGAACCTATCTTATTGTAAATGTAATGTTCTATAAATTTTGTTATATACAAATTTTGTTCCCAATAAGAATATTGACCAAGATATTTGGAGTTTTTAGTTTCAGCATTCAGCGATTCCCCATTCCAACTCGCGTCATAATAACAATAAGCTGTTATAACACGAAGCTCTTTATTCTAAGCTGAAATGTTGGCCATCGGCAAAATAAGCCGAGGCTCCCAATCCCCCCCCCAACGGGATGTTTAATACCACATATAATACAAACGATTTTTTAATAACAAACACACACACACACACACACACACAAATACATATCTTAATGCCCATACTAGCATGGTTTTAAAAAGAATATTTTTAATTGGAATTAATAAAATAAGTAGCTGATGACTTTGAGGTCCTAAAATGCGCATATATAATTCATACAAATATTTATTGTAAGCTATTACAATAATTAATAAATCTAGATTTACCTGTAATAATAATTTAGGACATTAGTTCCTTAAAAATATTAATAATTTAAAAGTCCGTCACGCAGGGGCTGCGTAAACTTAGCAGATTCCCCACGTGAAGTTATACAATAGAGAAATTTCACGAGAGCCGAGCAGTTAATGAAACGGCCGAACTAGCTTTTGGCGGGAAAGACACTTCGTCTGTTAGCCACCCAGGATTTAATAAAAATGCAAATATCTCGGTTAATATTCAAGATAGAGAATAAATGTATATAACAATATTTATAATAAATTTAATTTGTAGTAAGATTTATTCTGTACAATTTTTCGATCCGACGAATAGTAACGGAGATATTTCGAAAATTCCGTCATGAGTACAACCTCAATAGCTGATTTCCCCTAAGGGAAATCTGCTAAAAAAAAAAAAAAAACTGTGAAAATGGCATAATGCGCCATGGCATAATAATACAAGCCTAACATTTGCTAATAGAAATATGTATCAGCAATGTATTTACAAATGTAAATAACTATTATTTGGGGTGTTAATTAAAATAAAATTAATGCCTTTTTAAATTTAGGTTGTTTCTTTACTTCATTTGAGGCCCGTGGGCTCCCGGCATTTGCCGATTCGCCAAACACTCAATATTTAACAGTTTAATTCAAATGTAATGTCCATATCCGTTAATGGCGGATATCAAACCAGGAATAGGAAGGGAAAAGTTAGAGGAATTGTTTCAGCCTTTTGCAGGCCTCTAATTTTACTTATCTGATTTTTACTTAGAAATAGAGGACACATGGTAAGATGAGATCACTGGTGAGTCATGTCAGGACATTTTTAGGTCGTCTTTTGCACGAACAGACGTTAACGTTATACTGAAACTAGTCAAGATGGATTCAAGGATGGTCAAAATGGATAATTCCGTTGAGAACTGAAAACCCAAATTATTCCAGATTATAAACTTTCCTTAACTACGTACAAAGAAGTAAAAAAAAAAAAAAATAGTTTCCGGTGATAGCTCATCATAATACGGATGTCCTGTCTCGATTGCTTCCTTTCTAATGGTCACTTCCTCACCTACGGTCGTGGGCTTTCTCTTCATTTAACTTCAATACACGTTTCTCATTATTGATGGACGATTCGTAACCATTTTTCTCATCAATATCAATAATTCTTCTTTAAGTGGTAATGAACAAACTTAATTTATTATAATTTGTTCTGTTTAGCTTCAAAGTCAGATGTAGGCTACGAAATTAAAATTAGAAAAATGAAGTACAGAATGAATATAGAACTCGATCCTGAAAACAAAATCTAAAAATAAAATAAAATTGCATTGAATAAGAAACATTGAAATGAAAAATCCAAAATGGAGAACCTTTAGACTTATTTATATTCCTATAAAATTAAACATACAAAATATTTTGCTGCACTTCGTTTAGGGAAGAAAAAATTGAAAGATTAAATAAATATAAAGAATTTTTCAAGAATAAGTAAACATCAAAAGGATTTAATAATTATAAAATTGTTTATAATTAAAATTGGAGTTTATGGAGTACATGATGTTTTAAATATTTTTATGTCCTTGTTAATGTGTGGGCATTAACATTGTACAGGTTATGTTTGGTGATTAACCCGTAAATTAAGAGTTAATCGTACTTTTTGTTCTTAGCCTTTAGTTTACACCCATTTCCAGTTATCAGAATGTTGACATAGATACGCAGAATATGTGGTGAGATATGAACACTAGTGTGTCAATCAGAAACGTGGGAAATCTAAGCAGTTTACGCAGCTGCTGCGTGAAGGACTTTTAAGAAATTTCCATCAACTATTGAGGCCGCACTCATGACGCGGTTTTCGAAAACTTTCTTCAAATGTCCGTCGATTCTACAAAGTAGATGAGGAAAATGAGGTCTATTCAAAATTTTGTATCTATCTATCTATTATATATAAATACTAGCTCAGATACCCGGCTTCGCTCGGGAATTCATTTGAGGCTGAATGGTGATGGTATATTTTTGGCAAGGCTTTACTTTGCACAATATTTTGACATTTACCCGTTCCAGTGTTTAGGGTTAATACCCGTTGTTGGCATTTGTTAATAATAAAATTATTTTTTTATGTAAGACTTCACTGTCCTGCATATTGTCATATTTCCCGTCTCCTGTGTATTATGCATAGATTTGAATTATTAAGGAGAAAATATTGACATACATTTGAATTAATTTTTTCAGGTGAGGTACCTTGTAGTTCATATTGAAAAGAAGTGTTGAGCCAATTTCTCTAAATAACAAAATAAACAACTTTTGTTATGTGCATATTTGCTGAAAAAGCAATAGGAAACGAAATATAGCTATTTTTAATTTCAGGCCCACCTTATAACCCCCACTCCTGTTCGTCTTAGAGATATTAATATAGCCTAAAGTCTAAGTTGGGCCAGTAGTGGTATACATACCAAGTTTCATAAAATTCGGTTCAGCCGTTTATGCGTGAAAAGGTAACAAACAAACAAACAAACAGACACGAAAGAAACAAAATGTAGTTATGGTGTCTATGACATGTGAAACGAAAAGTTATCGTGAAATTTCGCGAAAAAAATCAATGTACAGACAGATTTTACAATTTTATATATATATATATATATATATATATATATATATATATATATATATATATATATATATATATAGATAAATGTATTTTGTATGTTACCACTCTAGCGGTCGCAATTCTGCTTTATTAATCGTTACCAAACTCGATATTTAATCGTTTTATGTAAAAAGAAAGACCATGTTCTTTGATGGCTGACATCAGACCCGAAGGGAGGAATTTCGAAAATTCTTAATATCTGCATTATTATGCGTCAGATCAAGCATTCGTATAGAACCAAACTTATTGCAAATGTAATGTTTTATAAATGTTGTTCTGTGCATTTTTCTACTATCTTGATTATTAACCCAGGTACTTGCATTTTGTAGTTTTCGGCTTTTAGTAAGCCCCCCCCCCTCCTAAAAATGTCATATTAACATTAAGCTACTGTACTATGAAACACATTATTTGAAACATAATTACCAAATATTATTCTCATTGAACTTTTACTTTTTGAGATAAATGCAAATACGTAACGCACGCTTAATTAACGTAGTCCCTGCACGAGGGATTTTATTTGGTTTGACATAGGTTGGGTTATAGATCCATACACCATACAACAAGGCATGTTCAATACACTACACTCTCTTATTTTATTTTTCTTTCACCTGAAAGCCAACAATTTTCAAAAAATAATTATCCGCCGTAATTAAACCTAGATAAAAAAAAAGTGAAAAGACTTTTTGAAAGTGTTTTACCTGGAAAAAAGTGTAATTATTACATTAAACCGGGGAAAAGCTAAGAGAAAAAGGTAGTTAAAGAGAGAAAAAGGGACATTTACAGAAAGGAGAAGCACTGATAAAAAGAGAGAGAAAGACAATTAAAGGATCGTAGAGGTTTTGATAAGCGAGTCTCTGCTCTCTTTCATTAGTCCTTCAATGAATGACGTGTCTCTCTATTTCTCGCTCTTTTTTTTATTTTTAGAAAGACATAAAGGACGTAGAGATGAATGAAGGATTAGTACGTTCCCTCTAATCTGCATAAATTTTTTTTTGGGTAAAAATTCGTTCCCTTTTGCTCACTGACACAAAACCCACTGACAATCCCAATTTCGACCAATTACGTTTTTTTTTCATTCTATTTTATTTTTTTTGTTTCCCTTTCTGGCCTTTTGGGTGGATTGTGACCTGTATCGGTCAAACGCAGCGGTAAAAGACGAGAAGACCGGTCGACAAACAGTGCCAACAATCAAGCCTTGACAAAGAGAAGGCAGGTAGAGATACAAAGACCCCAGCACACACCTGCCTTCATTACGATCCACTTCAAAGGCAAAGACCGCTCCTCAGCCGCAAATGTCATTACCAGCTGATTCTCAGCTGTGTGCCTAGTTACATACTCCCATCCCCGGATCGGGGTTCCTCCCACCCCCGGATCAGGGATACCTCCCTCCCCCGAACCGCGCTACGGATTATATTATATCCGTGCGGCCTATGTAAATCTCGGGTTAATGAGCCTTCACCCTAATCATGAGGAAATGCGACACACAAATTGTAATCACTATTGTACTCAAGGTAACTTAAGTCAAGTCCCTACAATACTTGATATCTTAGTTAAATAGATTATTGACTTATATTATTATAATATATTGTGTCACATACAAGACAATACATTCTTATAGGATTTTAGCAGATTTCACTTGAGGTAAATCAGCTGTTGAGCTCATTATCATGACGATTTTCGAATATTTTGTTCAAATATCCAACGATCCTACCTAGAAGATGACGAAAATGAGGTCCGATCAAAATTTATATATATATATATATATATATATATATATATATATATATATATATATATATATATGTGTGTGTCTCAAGTTTGTTAACGGCTGAAATCGAACGGGGGGAGGGGGTGGTTTAGAGAGGGAGAAATTTGGAAATTGGAATATCTCCGTTACTATAAGGTGGTTCAAAAAAGTGTATAGAATCAATCTTATTGAAAATTAAATTTACTATAAATATTGTTATATATATATTTATTCTCTTTCTAGAATATTAACCGATGTATTTGCAGTTTTATTAGGCGTGTGTGCATAACTAGCGAGATGAGATCGGCTATTGCCGGTTCTGGTCGTAAGATTTCGAATTAGTTCGTACGTTTCCGTAACTGTTCGGCTCTCGTGAATTTAGAGACTTTTGTAAGCTTTTATTTTGTGAGATACATGAAAATACGTTCTGTTGACCAACCCCCCCCCCCTCCTTTAGTTCTTGGACTACTTAAATTTGAGCTTTTAAAATATAAATTATTCTGATTCATTATAAATTGCAATACTAGATATAGTAAATGGTTCGCAATAAAGTTAATGTGTTATATTTAGATATATATCAGTAATTCTTCTTTTTTTCCAGTGAAGAATATGTGTATCTATCTTTTCGGCTCTCAGTGGTCGGCAGACCTGTTTGTTTACAATTCAGAAGCCGTTTCCGTTGGGAGCTTATTAAAACTGAATAATTTCTCATTACCGTTTGTATTTACTCACGGTGGTGTTGTGTTAGCAGTATGCAGATTTCTCTATTGTAAAACTTCACGTGGGAAATCTGCTTAGTTTACGCAGCCCCTGCGTGACAGACTTTTTGTCATTCTACTTGAGAATGACTATTGGTTTTCTAGTTTTTGGATCTATACAAATGTCATCGTAGGCAGACGAAACAAAAGGATAATGTAAATAATAACTGGAAGTCTTTTCAACAATAGTTATTTATTATACAAGTGACGAAAGTAGATCATTTTACAACTCGAGTGAAACGTTTACCCACACGAGCGAAGCGAGTGTGGTAATTTCACGAGAGTTGTAAATTCTACTTTCGTCACGAGTGTAATATTAATTTTTTTTCTGTAATCGTGTAATACATGATCAGATCTAACCAGAATATGAACAAAATTAGGATGTTGTGAAGATTATGGTATGTTGTTGGTAGGTTATAAGCATGGTTGTGAAAGGTTATAAGCATAGTTATAAAACAACTAGTGATGATTGTGAAGTAGTGCAGTTACAAACAAGGAAGGTAATTATTATTATATTTAAATTTTAAAATATATTGATTATTTCCACCAATAATTCATTCACATTTCAATTTATTTTGTTAAAATAAATTCTTACAATGTTAAGAAACATTTAAAAGCATTTAATTTCCAACTTCAAATTATTTTTTAATTTAACTTATTACGAATTAAGAAGGCAATTCACTTTCGTCACTTGTGAAGAAAGTGATTACGATCTTCACTCTATTGCAAAATGTTTCACTTTCTTCACTCATTTCAGTTTAGTAATGTTACCGTTATTCAACGATTACAGAAAAAATTCTTTATTTAAACAAAATGACCCTCGGAATTAACCGCCCCTAAAGTTGATTTCCATTAATGGGAAATCTGTTAAAAAATGGTAAATGAAAACAAGGCCAGGCTATTACTGAGTCCCATATGTACCTGTAATTGTTGCATAGAGTGCATCATACTACAATGCAATATGCAGGCAGTGTTAAGACTAGACTGTTGGCGATCAATGGCCTATGTAACAGCGTCAGAGCCAGCATGACTACACACACACAAGAGGGCTGTGTTACAGCTGTCACTCTCAAATACCGAGCACGCATCTATACTACAGGTGCAATGGTCCTCATCCATACACCACTCATTATCAATGCATTTATGACAACTATTTCCTATATATAATTTACATGCAATTGGCCCAAAGTGGGACGTTGTTAACTACAAGGTAGCCTCTCTTTTCTAACCTCGGTGATATTAAAATGTCTGTCACTGAGGCCGAGTACACTCAGAAAATTTCCTTCGTGAAGTTTTACAATAGATAAATCATCATATTGGTAGCACGTAACACCACCGTGTATATTAAGCTAACAATTACACATGATAATGAGAAATCTTTCAGTCAATTTACATTTTAATAAGCACTACAACAGAAATCGTCTGAATTGAATAGAAAACTGGTCAGCCAATCTCTCATTAGATAAAAATACTCTTGACCGGAAAGAAAAACAATTACTGAAATATACTGCACAAAAATGAATAGGGATATTGACTGTTTTGCGGTATTTATGGGGCCTAGCATTATTTTTAAATTATAAATATCATTAATATTTATTAGAAAATTATTGTATTTTTTTTGGTGAATATAATACCTTAATTCTATTGAAAACTGTTTACTAGATATAGTCCAGTAATTTACAAGGGACCAGAATAATAATAATAATAATATATAATGATCAGAATAATAATTATCAGGGGTGTCATCAGAACTTTTTTTATTTATCTCATCGAGAAACGATTCGCTGACACACAATATTTGGTATTTCAACTTGACACAAGACATGTTGGCTTATTCATTAGAAGCAATGACAAATAGGGGGGATTAATTGAAAGCTGCAAAATAAAAAAAGTCCGTCACGCAGGGGCTGCGTAAACTAAGCAGATTTCCCATGTGAAGTTTAAAATAGAACTGCCCAATAACATCTGTAGAGTAAGGGATCTCTAAACCTATTTTTGTACCTACTACCTGTATTCTAAACCTTCCTATAAGTTTGGTAATGATGAAATAAATACATTGCGACCGCTAGAGCATTAACAGACATATATGTGAATATATATATACATACCATTTTGAACTGACCTCATTAGCAGATGTCCCTTCAAGTGAAGGGAAATCAGCTATTGAGGCCGTACTCATGACGCGATTTTCGAAAAAAATTTCAAATGTCTATTCATCCAATCCAGAAGATGACGAAAATAAGGTCCGTTCAAAACTATATATCTATCTATATATTTGTCTGTTACCGCTTGTTTAATTGTCACCAAACTCGGCATTTAGTCGTTTTATGTAAAAATAAAGATCAAGTTCGTTAACGGCTGAAATGGGACCAGGGTTGAGGGGGGGGGGTTTAGAGGGGAGGATTTTCAAAACTTCAAAATATCTCCGTTACAATAGGATGGATCGAAAAATTGTATAGAATCAATCTTATTGCAAATTAAATTTACTATAAATATTGTTATGTACATGTATTCTCTATCTTGAATATTAACCGAGATATTTGCATTTTTATTAATTTTAACTTTGGGTCTAGTCGTGAGTTTCCTTCAAGACCTAGTGCGGCCGTTTCCGTAACTGTTCGGCTCTCGTGAAATTTCTCCTGTGTAAAACACCAAGTGGGAAACCTGCTTAGTTTACGCAGCCCCTGCGTGACGGGCTTTTTTCATCATCTTCTGGGTAGGATCGATGGGCATTTGTAAATATTTTTCGAGCATCGTGTCATGAGTACGACCTCAATTGCGGATTTCCATTAGTGAAAACGTCTAACAATTCACAACTCATTATATTCAGTTTTAGCAGATTTCCCTGAGAGTGGAGAATTCTGGAAATTCTTAATATCTGTCTTTTTATGTGTCGCATCGACAAATGGTATAGAACTAATATTATTGCAAATTAAATGTACTATAAACATTTTTGTATACATTTATTCTCTATATTCAATAATAATCTTGATATTTGCATTTTATAGTTTTTAACCTTCTGGAAACCCCCATTCCTACTCATATGTTATTAACAATATTCTATTATGTTATGAACCACTTTATTTGAAGCGTAAATAACAAATATTGTTCTCATTGAGCTTTTGCGTTTTGAGATAAGTGCAAATACGTGAAGCACGTAGGAAATCTGCTTAGTTAACGCAGCCAACAATTTTTATGTAATATAAAATTTTTAATGGACTTAATTCCTGCGCTTCGGAATGGGGCTATTCAGCCAAAACTTCAAGAAATGTTGAGACTAAAAGAGATTTGTTATGAAATCGTCTTAATTATTAATACGGATAAAATAGAAAACATTTAAGACATCACTGGTGGTAGATTCAGATTTAAAAATAGAATTTGTAAGCATTGCAACATAATTAAACCGAAGGAGACAACCTTGCTCTCAGACTAGGAAGGAGTAGAAATACTTGTAATCTCTTGTTTAATACCTCCACCGTTATGAATTCCATGAATTCCTATTGAGATCAGAATTCTAAGGCTGGCGGCAAAAAGGTTAAGTTGTAAAATAAGACATATTTACCTGCTACAGGCGACAGCTTTCTCATCACTGCCCATCTTGACTTCCACTATAAAAGAAATTAACAAAAAAAAACACAATGAATAAATTATTAAATAGTAACAATAACCTTAAAATTACATCTTTGATTATTGATGACTCTCGAATAGACAATATTATTCGTGATTACTAAGGACTCCGATGAAAAGGATTACTGAACTTGATGTCAAGTAAAGTTGGAAAAAAATATCCAGTTGGCATTATGAGCGGATTTCCCAATTCATGTAGAAATCATGAAGTGATTTTCGAAAAAATGTCTTCAAATTTCCATCGATCCTACCTAATAGATGACGAAACTTTCGTCACGCAGGGGCAGGAAAAACTAAGTACATATTCTACGGGAACGTTCACAACAGATAAATCTACAAGCTGCTAACACCACCGTTAATGTCACTAATGTCAATAAATACAAACGGTAATAAGACATCATTCAAGTGCTAGTATAACACTTGTAATCTTATCTCACCACATATTCCCTATTAGCAGATTTCCCTTAAGGGAAATCAGCCATTAAGTTCGTACTCATGACGCGATTTTCGAAAAAAAAATTTCAAATGTCCATTGCTCCTACCCAGGAGATGACGAAAATGAGGTCCTTTCAAAATTTTATATAATTATATATATATATATATATATATATATATATATATATATATATATATATATAGATATATATATATATATATATATATATATGTCTGTTTAGCTCTAGCGGTCGCAATTTTTGTTTGATCGTTACGAAACTCGATATTTAACCGTTTTATGTATAAAGACAGATCAAGTTCGTTAATGGCTGAAATCGGAACAGTGGGAGGGGGGGTTTAGAGGGGAGATTTGGGAAAATTTGAAATATCTCCGTTACCATACGTCGGATCAAAATATTGTATAGAACCAATCTTATTGTAAATTAATTTTGCTATAAATATTGTTTTATACATTTATTCTCTATCTTGAATACTAACCGAGATATTTGCATTTTTATTAATTGTGGGCCGATAACGGATGACTGAACGTTAATGTTCTGCTCTCGTATGGAGATTTCTCTATTGTATAACTTCACGAGGGAAATCTGCTTAGTTTACGCAGCCCCTGCGAGACGGACTTTTATTAATAGGGAATATTTTCATGAAATGCATAGAACGACAATTGAATATCATCAATAATTTAAAAAGATTAGTTTATAACATTTTACCATCAGACTCATTATTACCGAAATATTTTGAATTTTTGAAATTTCGCCTTCTAAAGCCTCACTCTTCCAGGTCCGAATTCAGCCAGTAACCAATATGATCTTTAGTATTGGCTGGAACAGATAATATCGAGTTGGTATTGATCAAGTAAATATTTCTGATTGAAAAACGTAAAATCTTAATTGATAACGCCATTTGCATGTATCTCGCATAATAAAGGAGTATTGAAAACAATATTTGGTATTTAAGCTTAGAATAAAGTGGGTCCATGATATAGCAGCGAATTGCTATTCGAACGGGGTTTACTGAATGCTAAAAATTAGGAAATTCAAATATCGCTTTCGTATTGAAGATAGAGAATAAATTTATCTAGGAATGTTTATACTACATTTAATTTGCAAAAAGGTTAGTTCTATACGATTTTTCGATGCGACGTATAATAAAGGATATGTTTCGAATTTTCGAAATTCCCTTGCCTCCCTTGTCTGCTCCCAGCCAATAATGAACTTGAACTTTAGTTTTGCTTAAAACGTTTATATATCAAGTTTGGTTCGGACAAGAAATGTAATGTAAGGAAAGCTGTGTACTCAGGATAAATATTGTGATGTAATGCATGTAAAAAAGGTTTTAGAAAGATGTCTCGAAATTTATATCGATCCACCAAGGAGATGACGAAAATGAGGTCCGTTCAAAATTATATATATATATATATATATATATATATATATATATGTGTGTGTGTGTGTGTGTGTGTGTGTGTGTCTATTACCGCTCTAGCGGTCGCAATTTTTGTTTGATTTTTACCAAACTCGACATATAATCTTTTTATATAGAAAGGAGATTATCGAGATCGTTAATGGCTTAAATCTGACCAGTGGGAGGTAGGAGGGTTGCAAATTCAAAACATCTCTGTAACTATACATCGGGTCGAAGAATTGCATAGAACGAATCTTCAAATTAAATGTACTCTAAATATTGTTATACACATTTATTCTCTATTATGAATATTAACCGAGATATTTGCATTTTTCAGTTTTTAGCATTCAGCAAATCTCCACTTCTACTCATGTCACTTAAGCAATATTCGATTATATAATAAACCACTTAATTTTAAGTTTAAATAGCAAATATTGTTTTCAAGAGGCCTTTATTATACAGATATATGTAAATATGTTCTGTTGACTCCCACCCCATGTCGTAAGTTCTTGAATTACTAAAATTTGATTATTTGATATAGAAATTATTCTAATTCATTATAAATTACAGTACTAGGTCAGCGTGGAGTTGTGTTACCTGTATCTAAATTTATCTGTTGTAAAATTGTGCCTGGATTATCTGTTTACTTTACGCAGCCCTGCGTGACGGACTTTTTCAACATTCCTGTGACATTTATTATCCCTTTCCACTAAAATTGTAAAAAAAAAAAATTCTTTCTTATCTGAAGTGCACTTTGCGCCTTGCCATTGTATAGCTGTTGCTCCAACGACAAACTTCGCCCCCAACCCTCAGATTCGTGTTTGCCTCTCTTGTCACGGCTGCCTCTCTACGAATATGGCGGAGGAGTTGGCCTTTAATATAAACTTCCGGCCCCAAAACTTTTTCCATACAGCAAACTATTTTCCTGTCAACTTCCTTCTCAATCTTTCCTCCATAAGCCCACTAAAATATTCAGGCCGACATTTTTCATGAACAGAACTGGAATTATTTTGGTATTATCTATAACCAGTTGTGGTTGCGGATAAAATACAGTAAACATACAAATTTGACGTGGCATCCCGACAGAAAAATAATCTGACGTGGGTAGTCAACATGACTCCCATTAAATAAAATAAATAACTTGTTTTGGAAGCATCTCATTTAACAAGTACGTATATTATGTAAAAGTTATATAAAACGTCTCCGTTCAAAATACTAGCAGATTTATTTTCCCTGACTTCTCCAGTTTTTTAGGTTGTTTTACCAAATTTCCAGGCCAGCGTTTCATAATTTAAATGCCGAATTCAGCAGAAGAAAGTTGCATCCAACATAAAATTTCTATTAAAAATTCTTTTCGCAGAAATCCCTTAAGGGAAATCAACTATTGAGGTGTACTTATGTATGTACTAAAAACTCTGGCATTGAATGGAATTTTCAAATTATATCTTCAGGTAAATTTAAATATTTAGAATATTTTAAAATTATTATTTTAATAAAGAATCTTTTGAATTTAATGGTTAGAAAAACTTAATCAAAAAGTAAAACATTTGGTACAAAACAAAAAGTATTTTGTTCTTATGACGTTAATAATTAATTCTTCAATTAGCGTATAAAATATTTATATACAATGGTTAAAGTTTTCTCTTTTATTTATGCAGGCAAAAGTTTTAAAGTTTATAATAATAAAAATTCTCAGTATTCCGCCAAAGAATTATTATCGCTAAATAAAAAATGTAAATATGAAGGTATATTAATAATTATTAGAGCACTTTTATATTTAAAATATTCGGATGGCAGAAAAGCTTTTTATAATTTGACAAAAAGAATATTGTGCAAATATTAATGCCATTCTTTTGCGAAAGAATGAAAGTAATTTTGTTGTTGAAAAAAAAATTAAGCATATATATATGCATACAATTCATATTTTATTGCAAGGCTCACCAATAAAAAACATTTTTTTTTTTTGGTGCAAACTTCATTGAATCTGCCCTACATGTTTCGAGGCTTACTTACCACGTCTTCAGGGTTTTTTCCCCTTTTCAAAAAAAAACAACATAATAACATTAATTTAAAGCATCCCTTAATAATTCTTTTGCTGTATATTGTATTAGTAGGTGCCTACATCTGTAATATATTTATTAAATCCAATTATAGATTGCTACTTACATTTCTGACCTACACCTATTAATACAATATGATAGTAATAATAGCAAAAGAATTATTAAGGGATTTGTTAAATTAATGTTATTAATTCTTTATATTTTTTTTTTTGAAAGATGATAGCCCCTGAAGAGGCGGCAAGTAAGACAAGAAACATGTAGGGTAGTTTCAGTAAAGTTTGCAAAAAAAACAAACGTTTTTTTATTAGTGACCCTTGCCATAAAATACGAAGAATATATAAAAAATATTGGGTCCAGAATATATATATATATATATATATATATATATATATATATATATATATATATATATGGCATTTGTGGGGGAATTGACTGTTCAGAAAATTAATAAAGGGAGAAATTAAATAGGTCCTTTATACTACAAATATTATTCAGAATATCAAGACAAGAGTAATAATACAAAATATAATAACTATGGGAGAAATTAGAGAAAATAATGAATCGTAAAATGAATATAGGAGCGGAATGAATGGCCTGTGCAGGACGGCAAGCTAGGAGAAGAATGAGAAGTTAATATCCTCAGTAATTCCGCGTTCAAGGGTAATTCCTCAATTTTCCACGCTTTTTCACTTAAGGTAATGGCCACTCTCTTATCCCTTAATCCTCAGCTCTAAATGCCTTTTCCTCAGTTTTTATTTTTCTGTTATTGCACCTAAAATTGATATTTATACGGGATAATTTCAATGAAGCAATTGTTCACACGAAGCTCTATTCACACAGTTCATGGCGCGATTGTGATCATTAACTTTTCGATATATACAATTATGAACGGACCTCATTTTCGTCAAATTATCGCCACGAGTACGACCTGCATACCTGATTTCTATCTAGGAAATCCGTTCGTGATGTGTCAAACTTGAAAAATAATGCTCTATGGTGAAACTAGAGATGGAGACCTACAACTTTTAGCTCTGCCATTTTTCGACTAAGTCATCGGAAAAGTATTCGATCCGGTTTTTCTTGGACTCCTTGTATATATATATATATATATATATATATATATATATATATATATATATATATATTTGGTATTCACAATTAATTTCTAAGCCTACTTCTCTAAAGTCGATATTATAGTCCGTCGTACCCATTTGAGAGTTAATAGAAAAACACTTAACCATTGTAGGCTGTGAGAATACACGAGTTAGTTAACTTAATTTTTGGAATCTCATATAACCTGCATTACTTTTATTACTGTTTTAATGGCAGGAAAGCAATTTGAAACTATAAATAGCCTTAGTTCTTAAGAAATACCAAGATAATTCGACGAACAAACGTAAACTACAAAGTCATCAATAATCAAATAAAAAATAACTACACATCTACAATTTTTATGATAAAAAAATCATCAAAAGCCATTAATTACCAAAAATCCGTCTCATTTCTGTCAGTTTTAAATAAATAAACAAAACATATTAGGTCTGTGTTTTAGGCAAACGTCTTTTTAATATTTACCTTTCTCTCACCGATACCTTTTAAGAGCAATTTAATAAATATGCATTAAGACGATTTTTTTCGATTTGATTTTTTTATTATGAAATGGTGAAACTATTTAGAATTTTACAAATAAATTGCAAAATTAACCTAAATTGTGATGTTTTTGTCACTACATTTGCAATTTTAGTTATTTCTGATAAATGCCAGGTTAAATTTTATAATGTTAATAGATTATTTTTTTTAATTTTATTTCAATAACGTTTTCAACATCAAATTAAGGAAATTTCATTATTTATATTTTAGGAGTTGATGAAGATAATGACTTTTCCGAAAAATTCCCAATAGAAGTGTTTTTATTTACATTCGCTGTGTCCAACGCTCATGAAAAAGATTGTATCAGAAAATTAGTAACAAATCATGAAAAAAAGGAATACCATTAGCCGATGAAATATAAATCAGATTAACTCTATTTACTGCTTTTATAAACAAAAATGGTCATTAAAATAACGTTTCTGCCTGGCGATGACTTAAAAAAAAATATTGCATTACTTTTTTTAGTGTTTATTAGTTAAACATTAACAGGAGTACAATCTGTAGTAATGAATAAATTCCCCCTGGAAGGTAATTTAGGGGGATTTGCGTGACCTGAGAGTTCGTTTTAAGGCAACATATTAACACTTCAAACTTGGGACTTAGCCCAAAACTAACAAGCTAACTTTTAGCATATGATTTACATAGTTCAACAAGAAATCGCTATTCACTTAGATTAAGACATTATTCAATATCCCCGAGCTGGAGGGGAAATTACTTTGGACTTCAAGACGGCACAATCATTATAATAATTACAATGAAATGAGGCAGTAAATAACATGCTATAACTTTGAGAATTTCATCGTGTCCTAGATGATAAATAAAAATTCCCAATAAAAAGAAAAATTAAGAAAAAATGTTTAAATAAATAAGCAAATGTGACAAATTAATGGCTTATGATGAATAATTATAATAATACTAATTCTAATTACTATAATTAGGCAAATCTATGTTACAAAAAACCATTGATTACATAAATTAAATAACTATATACACAGCTCTTCACCCCAGTTTAATATATTTTATTTAGTTCATTCTGAGGTTTCAGATTTTTTGGCCATCTTCAAAGAATCCTATAAAATAATTATTCATTGTCATCAAAAAATTATACAGTCTATGATAAATGTGACATATCATAACATTTAATTGCTACCATTGTTTTATACAATTTTACCTAATATTATAGTCCTAAATTACTTTTATTCTTTCTGAGCAGCATAATCAGCTCTTCTCTTTGTCAAACTCACTAAAATTACTTATAAAAGCCAAATTTATTTGACTCATGTCTTAGTGCATTCAGATGCAGTGTATATACATACACGTATGTCACCATCGCAAATGCACACAATTTCTAACGGAACATGGACAGACAGGACATTATTTAACAAGATTTAAAATTAAAGACAATGAAAAATTTACACACAGACAACACAAACGTTTTTACATATACTCTATGACTGTTCAACATTTAATCAAAATAGATCAAATTTCATAATGAACATAATTTTAAAAGGAGGTAATTGGCCAGAACCACCTCATATATTATTTAATAAATATAATAAAGAACTCATAAAGTTTATCAAAAGTATAGATATGGATGTAGAAAAAATACACTAGAATAATTCAATATGTTTACCTTACATAGACTCGCAAATTAACATACATCGGTTGAGTTCAACTTTATTTAATTCGTTTGTTTTTATTTTCATTTCATTTATTATTTTTATTTGTAATTATCTCACTTATTTCAATATTTTACTTTATTCTTGTCATTTATCTTTAAGCAGATTTCCCTTAAGGGAAATCAGCTATTGAGGTTGTACTCATGACGGAATTTTCGACTTTTTTTTTCAAATGTCCATCGATCCTACCTAGGAGATGACGAAAATGAGGTCCGTTGAAATATATATATATATATATATATATATATATATATATATATATATATATAAAAATATATATATATATATATATATATATATATATATATTTGTCTGTTACCGCTCTGGCGGTCGCAATTTTTGTTTGATCGTTACCAAACGCGATGTTTAGCCGTTTTATGTAAAAAGAAAGATCAAGTTCGTTAACGGCTAAAATCGGACCACTGCGAGGGGGGGTTTAGTGGGGAGGATTTTCGGAAAATCTAAATATCTCTGTTACTGTACGTTGGATCGAGAAATTATACTGAATCAATCTTATTGAAAATTGAATTTACTATAAATATTGTTATATTTATTTATTCTCTATCTTGAATATTAACCGAGATATTTGCATTTTTATTCTGGGCGGCTAACGGACGTGAGTGACTTTCCCGCCAAAAACTAGTTCGGCCGGTTCCTTGATTGCTCGGCTCTCGTGAAATTTTTCTAAAACTTCACGTGGAAAATCTGCTTAGCTTACGCAGCCTCTGCGTGACGGACTTTTTATTTACTATTTCATTCTATTTTATTTTACACATGGAAAACCCAGAGTAGCGAATTAGATTCTCGCCTGGGAAGTAGGAATTTATTTAGTGAAGGAATTCATTAAATAAAACATCTTTAGTCCCACCCTAGATAGAAAGGTGTGGTAACCTGTAGATAACCCGTTCTAGCCTTAGTTGAAAAAAGTGGACGTTAATATATAATTAAAATTTTATTTTATCATTATTATTTTTATTATATTTGATTATATGGTTATCAACGTGTATATATTGTAAAATAATAATGTATTTAAACATAATCATACATGTAATATGCCATGTGGCAATGGAACATGTATTCAAATAAATAACTCTTCATAGGGTTACTATGGGGAGAGAAAAAAAGAATCAAAAATGCATAGAGGTATAAAGGTTTCCCTTCTGTCAACGTCAAAACACCAATACACCCATAAACTTTCTTTCTAATTTGAAAGATGACAATGAACAATTATTTTATAGGATTATTTGAAGATGGCCAGAAAAGGCCGAAACGTTATAATGAACAAAATAAAATATTAAATTTAGGTGAAGAGCTGCATACTTGGTTATTTATGATATAGGTTTAAGTGACCCAAAAAAAAAATATATATATATTTAAATATAGTTGATTACAAATATTTAGCTCAAATGAAATTAAGAGGTTAAGATAACTTGATAACTTGGATTCCTGCAAGTAAAGGTTAATTGATAAGTAAAAAATTCGGCAATAATAATAAGAAAAAATACTTTTTCGAATTAAAAAGTAAATACAAAACTAACAAAAACTGAGTTATAAAGCAATTATTTATTTAAGACCGTTTAAATTTGTTAATGAATATAGAATTGTATTGCTCATTTCTAATTTTAATTAAAACAACCACAATAGGAAAACTGATAAAATACTCGAATTTACAAGTTCAAAACATTGTTGTTCTTTCGGCAGCATTCCACTGAATCTGTTATTGTTCTGAATTAAACAAGAATCGTTGATTCCAATCCTGTTGAAACATGATTCCAATTCAAAAGTCACATCACCAATGGCCAACCTTTGGAACATCGAGGTATTACTAAAATGCCGGTAATATTAATAAGAAGAAATAATTTGTAACGATAGTAATTTTTGTTTGAAAATGATACTGGTGGGGGTTACATGTTTCTAACACTGACCATTTTAGTGGAAGAAAAATAAATTTAGTTTTAAAAAAATCTGATCTCCCCGGAAAATACATTATCAAAATAACGGTTAATACGTAATTAATATTTTCTATTAAATAATTTAAACGCACTAATAAATCATTAATACATTGAAGAGAAATTATTCAGATCTTTGTTAATTTTTGGAAAGGGGGTAAAAGACCATTTGGCAGTTCATTTAGTATTGGGCATTCGAGAAAACACTAAAAAGTCAAAAATGGAATCGATTTAACTCGAAATTACAAAGAGATTTAAACGTAAAAAAAATCTGAAGAAATTATAGTTATGAGAGTAAAATTTCCAAATCATTTCTTTAAGTTTCTTAAATAAATTTTGAAGTACTAAAATACTATAGTAACTGTTATAATAAAATAACCTAGTTGTGGTTTAAGGATAGTCAGAGAAATTTAATTGAACAAAAGTATTATGCTATGGAAATATTTTAATTTAATATGTACGATCTGGAGACATAATAATAACAGAAAAGGGTCTTTTTTTAATTTAGCTACACCAGTTACTTTTTGATATTATTAGTGATTTATCATGCCGTTATTTAATATCATATGTCTACTTTTAAAGAAAAAAAAAATTATACACGAAGGATGTCACCTACCTATTACCTACTTCGATAGATTTTAAGAAACGCTGAAGTTGTTTTTGATAATAATGAATCTGACACAACTGAGCAGTGTTCTTAAAACAGAAGAAGTGAAATTTAAGACATTTTAAAGGTTCGAAATATTGAATTAAACACGGAAATTTAGAAGAGGACACTTAGTGTAGCTTGCTTATCACAAGAGAATATAATACAAGAACGAGTATATATCTGATTGTATTTTAAAATTATTGAAAGCATTTCCCCTCCCCCCCCCGCCAATGGCTTAATCATTTTTGTTTGCATTTAAAACTTGTTAAATACATTACTTTAATCATTTGTTGTTTACTAGCATTAATTTAATATTAAGATAAATCCCTCTTTTAGAAGTAAATAATTAGTGTGGGTAAAGTAATAAAGACCCTCAGAAAAATGTAGGGTTCTAGTTTGTGAAATTATTCCATATAAGTATCATGAAAAAAAACTTAAAGAACTGTGAAAGAGAATAATAGAAATTTTGAATTTATCGGCCAATAAAAAATTAATGACGATTACATGAAATAAATAAAATCAAAGTCATTAAATGAGTTCCTATTTGCCCAGACGAGAATTGAACTCGCCACTATCATAAGGAACTGGTGTGAGTGAACTAAAAAAGACCAACAGAAAAATGTATGATGGTATTAGTTTGTGAAATTATTCCATATAAGTATCATGAAAAAAAACTTAAAGAACTGTGAAAGAGAATAATAGAAATTTTGAATTTGTTGTCAAAACAAAATTAATGACATATATGAAAAAAATTAAATTCAGCGTGGATGTCAATAAAAAAAAAATACAAGTGATGATCAACACAGATTTGCCCAATTAATTTTTTTTTTTTTTTAAAAAAAGTTAAGATATATTAATAATTAAAAAAAATGGAGACTTACCTTTTTCCCGTCGCGGAACTTGACAGCTCCTTCGATGACAGTATTTGTGTCGGCCATTGTTGACAGTTGACACTGTTCGGAATCACTCGCGATGTTTGACTGGAGCCACTAGTACATGGAAACACAGACCCATGAGGGCCGGCAGATCGGCAGCTACTGAGCTATAGACTCCAGGCCCCGACACTAGCGCTGCCTAACTGCGGCAAGTACAAACCTCACCTCTCCCTTCTTGGGGATCGTCTAGAATTGTTCATGTCGCATCACAGGACATTATAATGTCATCTCTAGTGTGTTCAATTATTCAGTCTTTGTGAAATTAAAGTGTACTTCATATTATGAGGAGCATATTAGATTAAAATTCATACATACATATAGAAACAATTTTCAAATGGCTGTCGGTCCTGTATATACAATCATTAAAATAAATAGACATAGAGTTTATTAAACATGAAGTGTAATTAATAATTATTAATAAGAATTACATAAAAATATCTCAGGTATAAAAAGAAAGGTCCCGTTCCTTCACAGTTGTTTATCCTTTGCAACAAAGCGCTTTCAACATCAGTGCATTGTTGGCAAACATTTACCATTCAAAGTCCGTCACGCAGGGGCTGCGTAAACTAAGCAGATTTCCCTCCTGAATTTTAGCAATAGATAAATCTACATACTTGTAACTCGAGCAGTAATAAGAAATCTTTCAGTAAATTCAAATAATTTCCGGACGAGAAGCATATGAAATGTAAACAGATAGGTCTCCCAACCTTTTACCGGAAAGAAAAACAATTACTGAAATATAGCAGAATATAAAGTATTGATTTTATTTAAAACTATTTACTGTATCTAATACAGTAATTTTTAACGAATCAGAATAATTTTTATCTCAATCAATCAAATTTAAGTAGTCCAAGAAGACAAGGGGGAGGGGGTCACCACAACCTATTTGCTTGTCTTGAAAACTATATTTGGTATTTATGCTTCGAATAAAAAGGTTTACTATTTAACAGATTGTTTGTGTAACATGAGTAGAAGTGGGGGTTCACTGAAGGCTGAAAACTAAAAAATGAAAACATCTCGGTTAATATTCAGGATAGAGAAATATGTATTTAAAAATATTTATAATACATTTAATTTTCAATAAGATTGATTATATACACATTTACGATTTGACGTATATTAACGGCTATATTTCGAATATTCAAAATTTCCTCTAAGCTCCCCCCCTCCTAGTCCAATTTCAGCCTTAACGAACTCGATCTTTCATTTTATAAACGACTAAATATTGAGTTCGGCAACGATCTTAAATAATTGCGACCACTAGAGCATTATCTGACAAATATATCTATCTATCTATATATATATATATATATATATATATATATATCTACTAGCTAAGGTACCCGGCTTCGCCCGGGAATTCATTTGAGGCTGAATGAAGATAGTATATTTTTGGCAAGGCTTTACTTTCCACAATATTTTTTTATTTCCCTGTCCCAGTGTTTAGAATTTATACCCGTCGTTACTGTGGTTGTTAATAATAAAATTATTTGTTATTTAAGACTTCACTGCCCTCAATATTTTTATATTTCCCGTCCTCTGTCTATGTAGTTTTTTTTTTATAAAGTGATGGACCATATAATTCATAATCCTAGAATGTATTCTATCTTCCAAACCATGTATGAATAAGTTTCTTTCCCTTGATGCGGTACAATGTCCAACGGTGACAGCTGTTTTAGGTACGTCATAGCCTCTATTAAAACACTCTTTCATAAGTCTCGATTGTAAACTGTGTATTCATATTGGTTTTCAGTAAAGTATATCATAATACATTAACGGAGCCGAGTTAAGAAATACCTGAGTGCACCTCCCTAGCGTTTATTCTAGTAAATTATTTATTTATGATAATTAAAGAAATTCACATTCCTGAGAATAATAATACATTGCTATAATCATCAATTAACATGTAAACATAGACCAATATGAGGTCGGAAGGGAAGCGGCAGAACTGATAGGACAAAGGAAGTAGCTCGACACTTACATAGCCTCAGTGCTGCCAACCTGAAATGCATTTTGGATAGCTATCCTCTAATACATTCAAATATATTAAAAAATCATATTACATTATCTTCACAATTCTAAAACTGTTTCAAATATTTTCCACGTTTTAATTAAATAATGTATTAAATACACTTAGAGAAGGGTGGGGCAGTATACCTTATTTGGTGCAAACTGTTACTGGCGTTAAAAAATAACATAGTTTTGAATTATTAAGGATAAAATTCTAACATGGATTTGAATTAACTTATCCAGGTGAGATACCTGGGTAGTTCATATTGGAATGTATTGTTGAGCATACCAATATTTCTAAGCAAATTACTTGCTTCAAACCTTATTTTACAAAAAAAAATAATTATAAAACAAAATTTACACTAATTAAAAAAGTAAACAACTTATGTTATGTGCACAATTGCCAAAAACCAAATAGACGATGAAATATCGCGAATTTTTATTTCAGGCCTCCCGCATAACCCCCATTCCCCTTGGAACCTAAAATTTTTAGTATAGCTTAAAATCATGGAAGAATTAATGCTAGTTTACATACCGAGTGTTGTTAAGTTCGGTTCTACCGCTAGTGCCCAATAAAATAGTTGCCACCGCTTTAGTTTTTAGCGTATATCTCGTTTATACTTTGTTATAAAAGAAAAGTGTATATAACAAAAGTTACTCTAAATAACAAAATAAACAACTTTTGTTATGTTCATATTTGCCAAGAAACCAATACGAAACGAAATATCGCTATTTTTAATTTCTGGCATCCCTCATAACCCCCACTCTTGCCCGTCCCTAGAAATGTTGGTATGGCTTGTTATAATGAAAGCGTTAGTGCTATTACATATGCCGAGTTTTATTTATTTCGGTTGGATCTTTTGTCCCAAATAAAATTGTTCACTTCCGCTATAGGTTTTAGCGTATATCTCGTTTATAATTCGGTATACGAAAAAAGTGTATATAACAAAAGTTACTCTAAATAACAAAATAAACAACTTTTGTAATGGGCATATGTGCTGAAAAAGCAATAGGAAACGAAATATCGCTATTTTTAATTTCTGGCTTCCCTTATAACCCCCACTCCTGTTCGTCTCAGAGAATTTTAATATAGCCTAAAGTCTAAGTTGGGTTAGTAGTAATATACATACCAAGTTTCATAAAATTCGGTTCAGCCGTTTATGCGTGAAAAGGTAACAAACAAACAAACAAACAAACAAACAAACAAACAAACAAACAAACAAACAAACAAACAGACACCAAAGAAACAAAATGCAGTTATGGTGTCTATGACATGTGAAACGAAAAGTTATCGTGAAATTTCGGGAAAAAAATCAATGTACAGACAGAGGTTACAATTTTATATATATACTAGCCAAGGTACCCGGCTTCGCTCGGGAAATCATTTGAGACGGAAATATTCTATTTTGTTTTTGGCAAATACTTCAACGTGTACAACTGCTCTTCCCGTCTGGGCTCATTTCTTCCCGTAAGGGTCCGTTGGGAAAATAAAATTTTTGATTTGAAGAATAAAAGAAAATAAGTCTCTAATCATTCCCTCTCCACTGTTAGACACACAGTGAATAATTCAAATCACAATCATGGATAGCATTTATTATTATTAAATATCATCTATAATGTACGTATTTTCTGTATACAATCTAGCTAATATACCCGACGATGCCCGGGAAATCGTAGTTGACTGACTAATGATGGTATTTTTATAAAATATCGTTGAAAAACCAATAAGAATCACAATATCGCGAATTCTTATTTCAGGCCTCCCTTATAACCTCCACTCCCGTTCTAACCTAAACATTTCAATATAGCTTATAATCATGGAAGAATTAGTGCTAATTGACATACCGAGTTTTGTTAAGTTCGGTTCAATCGTTAGCGCCCAATAAAATAGTTGACTCCCGCTTTAGTTTATAGTATATATCTCGTTTATAATTCGTTAAAAGTCAAAAATGAATATCACAAAAGTTACTCTAAATAACAAAATAAACAACTTTTGATATGTTTATATATGCCGAAAAACGAATAGAAAACGAAATACCGCTATTTTAAATTCAGGCCTCCCTTACAACCCCCACTCCTACCCGTCCCTAGAAATGTTGGTATGGCTTATTATAATAAAGGCGTTTGTGCTAACACACATACTGAGTTTTATTTAGTTCGGTTGAGTCTTTTGTGTCAAATAAAATTGTTCACTTCCAATATAGGTTTTAGCGTATATCTCGTTTATAATTCGGTATACGAAAAAAGTGTAAATAACCAAAGTTACTCTAAATAACAAAATAAACAACTTTTGTTATGTTTATATTTGCCGAAAAACCAATAGGAAACGAAATATCGCTATTTTTAATTTCTGGCTTCCCCTATAACCCCCCCTCCTGCCCGTCCCTAGAAATGTTGGTATGCCTTGTTGTAACGAAAGCGTTAGTGCTAATACATTTACCGAGTTTTATTTATTTCGGTTGGGTCTTTTGTCCCAAATAAAATTGTTCACTTCCGCTATAGTTTTTAGCGCATATCTCGTTTATAATTCGGTATACGAAAAAAGTGCATATAACAAAATTTACTCTAAATAACAAAATAAACAACTTTTGTTATGTGCATATTTGCCGAAAAACCAATAGGAATCGAAATATCGCTATTTTTAATTTCTGGCTTCCCTTATAACCCCCACTCCTGTTCGTCTGAGAGGATATTAATATAGCCTAAAGTCTAAGTTGGGTTAGTAGTAATATACATACCAAGTTTCATAAAATTCGGTTCAGCCGTTTATGCGTGAAAAGGTAACAAACAAACAAACAAACAAATAAACAAACAAACAAATAAACAAACAAACAAACAAACAGACACCAAAGAAACAAAATGCAGTTATGGTGTCTATGACATGTGAAACGAAAAGTTATCGTGAAATTTCGTGAAAAAAATCAATGTACAGACAGAGGTTACAATTTTATATATATACTAGCTGAGATACCCGGCTTCGCTCGGGAATTCAATTGGGGCTGAATGTTGGTGGTATATTTTTGGCAAGGCTTTACTTTGTACAATATTATGACGTTTACCCGTCAGTGCAAGACTTCGCTGTTCTGCATATTGTCATATTTCCCGTTTCCTGTGCATTATGCATAGATTTGAATTATTAATGAGAAAATATTGACATACATTTGAATAAATTTTTTCATTTGAGGTACCTGGTAGTTCATATTGAAAAGAAGTGTTGAGAAAATTTCTCTAAATAACAAAGTAAACAACTATTGTTATTTGCATATTTGCCGAAACCCCAATAGGAAATCACTATTTTAATTTCAGGCCTCCCTTACAACTCCCACTCCTGCCCGTCCCTAGAAATAGTATGGCTTATTATAAGGAAGGCGTTAGTGCTAATTCAAATACCGAGTTTGGTTTAGTTCGGTTGAGTCTTTTGTGCCAAATAAAATTGTGGACTCCCGCTATAGGTTTTAGCGTATATCTCGTTTATAACTCGGTGTACGACGAAAGTGTATATAACAAAAGTTACTTGAAATAACAAAATAAACAACTTTTGTCATGTGCATATTTGCCGAAAAACCAATAAGAAACGAAATATCGCTATTTTTAATTTCTGGCTTCCCTTATAACCCCCACTCCTGTTCGTCTCAGAGGATATTAATATAGCCTAAAGTCTAAGTTGGGTTAGTAGTAATATACATACCAAGTTCCATAAAATTCGGTTCAGCCGTTTATGCGTGAAAAGGTAACAAACAAACAAACAAACAAATAAACAAACAAACAAATAAACAAACAAACAAACAAACAGACACCAAAGAAACAAAATGCAGTTATGGTGTCTATGACATGTGAAACGAAAAGTTATCGTGAAATTTCGTGAAAAAAATCAATGTACAGACAGAGGTTACAATTTTATATATATATAGATAGATAGATATATATATATAATTTTGAACGGACCTCATTTTCGTCATCTCCTGGGTAGGATCGATGGACATTTGTAGGAAAATGTCGAAATTCGCGTCATGAGTACAACCTCAATAGCTGATTTCCCTTAAGGGAAACCTGCTAAAACCGTTGTATAAGATGTCATGTAATTAAAAATATAAGAAATTTATGTACATATCGTATGTCAAGAAGTAAGTAGAACATAAAACATTAAGAATACAAATTAGTGTTTCAGTGAATACTTACAGTGAAACATTTTTACAGATTAAAATTAAAGTTAAAAGCTCACGAGTAGAATATATACAAAATTTCCATAAATATTCAATATAAATAAATAATTAAAAAATGAATATTTACAGTTAAAAAGCCGTTTTAATTGAGCTAGGAAGGTGAGAGTGGTGTAATTTTACTGTTAGTTATGAACATTCATACGACATGTAATACATTATAGGGTATAATGTGAAGCAACAAGTGATATTTTTACTTAGCAAGTAAATAAAATACCTATTGTAAATGTAAAGTAGTAAATAAGCCACCGATATTTTAAAACGACGCAGATTTAGAATAATTCTTACCTACGAATCCATTATATGCACATTCAAAATTCGACCTACACTAAATATTAACACAACCTACAGCTAGGAATTTTCAGGAAATTTTCCGAGACACACTTATCAAAATAATCAATAATGAGGCTGCGTTTCAGTAAAAATACACCACTCTCACCTTCCCAGCTTAATTGGGACAGCTTGAAAATAGCCTAATAAAAATTGTTGGGCGACGTTTTGGGAAAATGTACGTAGCCGTAATTCGGAAAACGTTTAAGACAAAAAATTAAAAAATGATATATTTTTTATTCCCAGTACCTACTACCAGTAAACGAAATTGTAGGAAATTCTAAAATGGTCGCGTAAAATTTTTATTCAAAGCATGTTGAACTGACATGGAATGACTCGTAACAAAAATTACGACAATAGTTGATTGTTTTACTTTATGCGCGATCCACTCTCGTATTGTATTCTACGAGTCTGGAGTGCTTTTAGACATAATATTTGGCTGCGTAATCACAACAGAAGCTGTTTACCTTGCTACTTTTCCGTGTTATCAGTCAAGGTTATCGCTGCATTACAATAGTGAGGCTAAATTCCTGTGTTATCAGTCAAGGTTGCCAATGCATGGCTTCTCCATGTTATCAATGAAGGTTATCACTGCATTCTAATAGTGAGGCTACACTCCAGTGTTATCAGTCAAGGTTATCACTGCATTCTAATAGTGAGGCTTCGCTTACGTGATATCAATGAAGGTTATCACTGCATTCTAATAGTGAGGCTTCGCTTACGTGTTATCAATCGAGGTTATCACTGCATTCTAATAGTGAGGCTTCGCTTACGTGTTATCAATGAAGGTTATCACTGCATTCTAATAGTGAGGCTTCGCTTACGTGTTATCAATCGAGGTTATCACTGCATTCTAATAGTGAGGCTTCGATTATGTGTTATCAGTCAAGGTTATGTCATTCTAATAGTGAGGCTTCGCTTACGTGTTGTCTATCAAGGTTATTACTGCATTCTAATAGTGAAGCTTCGATTATGTATTATCATTCAAGGTAATCACTGCATTCAAATAGTGATGCTACTTTTCTGTGTTATCAGTGAAGGTAATCAATGCATTCCAATAGTGAGACTGTGTTTCTGTGTTATCAATCAGGGTTATCACTGAATTTCAATAGTGATACTATTTTTCTGTGTTATCAGTCAAGGTTATCTCTGTTGTGAGGCTACTAGTGTAAATTCGTAACGTATTAATTTCTATTATTACTGTGAAAATGGATTGAGTAAATTTAGAAACGTGGATTGTCTTCCTACAGTAATTAAGCTAACTCCCAGAGTGAAAATATTGTTGGTAAAAATGTTTTATTTCATAACAACTCCATTTAATTTACAGTGGACCTAAAAAAGTTAAGTTTAGGAGGTGAGGATTCGAAAATTCTACTTCCTTACAAAAATTAAAAAATCCATTAAAAATAAAATGTAATGTACAATGATTCATTAAGGACAAATGAGTGACATTTTTATACGTTCATCAGACACGCATATAACACTGTTAGCTTATGTTTGGTATTACTGCAGAGTGTTCATTTTCAGAGAGAAAATCACTTTCTTGGTTTTCTTGGAAATAATATAAAGAGGCTCTCATTGACCTACATGCAGCACAATATGAAAATAAATGGTGGATGATAGTTCTAGCAGTAATTAGGTGCAACTCTAGGAGTCCCCTGTATGAGATAGGACGGCACAGCCCTGGCCTAAATACCACATCTAGATCGAATCCAAAGAATAGTAGTGGGCCTGCCTTTAAATGCACTGATAACGAGATAGCTTATCACTGCAGCAGATATCGGCATTGATAAAGGTCAAAGACACCGATCTGTCTAGAAGCTGAGTGGGGATTGTTTGCCCAAACACCCGTCTGACCACCTACCAACAGCCGCACTCAACTCTCTCCTTCAATACTCGGGGGTTTTTTCCCGATGGAATCCCCATCGTTTTATTTATTTCTGTTTTTTTTTCTTTTACCTCGTTGTTTAACGGTCATGTAGAACCCCACTCACAGGAATAAACAAATAATATCTCTAAGTCTCTTACAAATATATTTGAAAATAAAATGTGAAATAATTATGAGTTTATATTTATTAAATATTTGTAATATGAGAACCAATGCCTACACCACGGTTTTGGAGGTAGTGCAAGTGGTCAGCTCCACGCATTTAAACGTTTAAAAAAGTCCGTCACGCAGGGACTGCGTAAACTAAGCAGATTTCCCACGTAAAGTTATACAATACAGAAATCTCCATACGAGTGCCGATAATTTACGGAAACGGCCGAAATAGCTTTTTGCGGGAACCATAGCTCGTCCCTTACACTTAATAAAATTGCAAATATCTCGGTTAATATTCAAGATAGAGAATACATGTATATAACAATAACTATAGTAAATTTAATTTTCAATAATATTGGTTTTTATACAATTTTTCGATCCGACTTATAGTAACGTAGATATGTTGAATTTTCAAAATTCCCCCTCTAACCCCCACCCCTCCCACTGGTTGGATTTCAGCCATTACCGAACTTGATCTTCCTTTTTCCATAAAACGATTAAATGACGAGTTTGGTGACCGCTCGAGTTTTAACAGACAAATATATATATATATATATATATATATATATATATATATATATATATATATATATATATATATACAGTCTTGAATGGACCTCATTTTCTTCATCTACTAGATAGGATCGATGGACATTTGAAGAAAAATTTCGAAAATCGCGTCATGATTACGACCTCAATAGCTGATTTCTCCTAAGGGAAATCTGCTAACAGATGAGTAGATGGGAGAGGTGGCCGGGGAGGGGGAGGGGTTACGGAAGGCTGAAAAGAAAACAGTATGAATTTTTCGCTAAATAATGAGATAAGAAAAAATTAATAGTTCAACAATTGTAGAGCATCAATAGTTTAACAAATTTGGTTCTATAACATTTTACTATCCTCATAATAACGACAGTATTTTAAGTATTGAAATCCCCCCCCCCCTCTAAACCCGCTCTATTTCAGTTCCAACTTCAGCCAAGAACAAATATGATATTTAGTGTTGACTGAAGCAGCTAAATATCGAGAATGGTATCGATCAAATAAAATTCTTCAAAAAAAGGACGAATAATCATGATAATCATCACACAAAGAATTCGAATGTATTTCTCATAATAAAGTAGCAGAATCTTTTTTTTTTTACATATATATATATATATATATATGTCTGTACCACTCTAGCGGTCGCTAGATTTTGTTTGTTGTGTTGAATTTTTGTTTAATCGTTACCAAACTCGAAATTTAGTCGTTCTACTTAAAAAGAAAGATCAAGTTCATTAATGGCTAAAATCTGACCAGTTGGAGGGGGGGGGTTAGAGGGGAGGATTTTCGAAAATTCGAAATATATACGTTACTATACGTCGGATCGAAAGATTTTACAGAATCAATCTTATTGAAAATTAAATTTACTATAAATATTGTTATATACATTTATTCTCTATCTTGAATATTAACCGAGATATTTGCATTTTTATTAAATCTGAGCGGCTAACGGACGAAGTGACTTTCCCGCCAAAAGCTAGTTCGGCCGATTCATTAACTGCTCGGCTCTCGTGAAAATTCTCTATTGTAAATAGAGGATAAGGAAATCTGCTTAGTTTACGCAGCCCCTGCGTGACGGAATTTTTTTCATTTTATGTCGGATACATCTAAAACGTTATTTCTTCAGCAGGATTCCAAAATACAAATACCCATAACAGTTATGTAGCTGTACAATGAAGCATGTCCAAAATATCAATGTGGGATGAAACTAAAGAATTACTTCGACGTCATTCTCCTATGTACAGAAATCCCTAAAAGTATTTATAAACTTAAGCCCATTATTTTCTTCATGTTTATGCAAATTTATTTCTATAATGCCAAAAAGAAAATAATCTATCCGACGTTTTGGCGATGATAAAGGCAAGAAAAAAATAGGGTGGGTAAGAGTAAAAATTGGGATAAACAGAGCCATTTGGAGGGGGAGGGGGTGGCGATAAATAAAGGAAGCCGCCGCAAGACATACATATCGACTGGGGGGAGAAATGGCTGTTTTCCAGGTCTGAGGGTCACCATACCGGCCGAGGCATTAATCAACACAATGCTGATAAAGAGGCAAGTTTGGGGCCGGCTCCATGGCAACCCTATCACTAAGTATCATCCCCCTCTCTCGTCCTTAATGGCACTGATAAGCCCAGTCGATGTCTCCTGTTTAGGATGGCAGACTTTACCTCCACCGGCACGTCATTAGCGCATTTTTTTCTTCTGAGGTGTACTCGAATTTCTCCAGATCTCCATCAAAGGGAAATCGGCTATTGAGGTCGTACTCTTGATATTTGAAGAATTTCTTCAAATGTCCGTCGATCCTACCAAGTAGAAAACGAAAATGAGGACAATAATTTCAATAATGATAAGACGGGGAAATTTCGTGCATGGATTGAATAGAAATGTTTTAATAAAAGAAATAATACCAGAATTTCGTAATAAAAGGGGTAACAAATTTAAGACACAAATTGAACAAAAAAAAAAAAGTCCGTCATGCAGATTTCCCAAGTGAAGTTTTACAATAGAGAAATCTGCCCAATAACAACTGTAGTAAGGTATCTCTAAACCTATTCACGAGGAACGAATAGTTACGGAAACGGCCGCCAGAGCTCTCGGCGGAAAGGTCGAACATAGCCGACTCCTGCCGACCACACACAGAATACAAATGCAAATATCTCGGTCAATATTCAAGATACTGAATAAATGTATAGTACAATATTTATAGTCGATTTAACTTGCAATAAGATTCGTTCTTTACAATTTTTCGATCCGACGCATAATAACGGAGATATTTTGAAGTTTCAACCCCCCCTCTAACCCCCCCCTCCCACTGGTCCGATTTCAGCCATTAACGAACTTGATCTTCCTTTTTATATAAAACGATTAAATTCCGAGTTTGGTAACGATCAAACAAAAATTGCGACCTCTAGAGCGTTAACAGATATATAGTTAAATGTAATTTTGAACGGACCTCATTTTCGTCATCTCCTGGGTAGGATCGATAGACATTTGAAGAAATTTGTCGAAAATCGCGTCTTGAGTACGACCTCAATAGCTGATTTCCCTTAAGGGAAATCTGCTAATAAATCATCAAGTCTAATATTACACAGATGCCTCGAAATCAGAGAAGTTTTGGTGAAGAAAATAGAAAGCGGTTCTCACGAAAGCGAATGTACTTTACATGAAGTAAACTCCATCTTTTCTGGGTGAGGCGGTTGCATTTTTAATGGCACTAAAATTTGCACAAATATCAGGAAATAAAAAGGGAAATCAGCTATTGGGGTTGTACTCATGACCGAATTTTCGAAAAATTTCTTGAAATGTCCATCGACCCTACCTAGTAGATGACGAAAATGAGGCCCGTTCAAAACTGTATATATATAGTATATATATATATATATATATATATATATATATATATATATTTGCCTATTACCGCTCTAGAGCTCGCAATTTTTGTTTGATCGCTACCAAACTCGATATTTGGTCGTTTTATGTAAAAAGACAGATCAAGTTCGTTAATGGCTGAAATCAGACCAGAAGGAGGGGGGGGGGTTTAGAGGGTTTTTTTTTCGAAAATTCGAAATATCTCTGTTATTATGCATCGGATCAAAACATTATATAGAATCAATCTTATTGCAAATTAAATTTACTATAAATATTGTTCTATACATTTATTCTTTATCTTGAATATTAACCAAGATATTTGCATTGTTACTGAATTGGACCAATAAAGGACGACAAAGTTTCCCGCCAAAAGCTAGTTCGGCCCTTTTGGGTAACTGATCGGCTCTCGTATGGAGATTTCTCTATTGTATAACTTCACGTGGGAAATCTCCTTAGTTTACGCAGCCCTTGCGTGACGGACTTTTATTATTATTTGTTGAAAGGGAATGGCCCTTGAAGAGGTGGTCGGTAAACCAGAAAACATCTGTAATAAAGTTTTCGAGGAAAAAAATGTGTTTTTATTGGTGACACTTGTCACTAAACAATGAAGGAAAAAAGTGAATAGCAGCAAGTGGCCAATGTGATTATTTTCCACAATAGCACAAAGTATAATCATGTATTGTGACATCACTCATTCTATACTTCATCCACGTCCGAATCCGAATGGTTACCCTCTGCCCCAGACAGTGAGGTGCTATTTGGGCATCCCTTCGTCTCGGAATGTCTATTATTTCCTTCCGAAATGTTAAAAATAGGCAATGAGTCATTTTCCTCTAGCTTCCAATTGGCTAGTCATTATCGCCCTGTCTCTATACTATCTATTCCTGCCAGGATTGAATCCTAATGACCTCTATGTATAGGGCATAATGTTCCCTATCAACACCAACAAGCGTTTGTAGCTCCCAACTTGTTAAAATATGTCAGGATTAATCTGTTTAAGTAGTCCAAAGAAAAAAAATTGACTTGCTATTAATATATATAAAATTGTAACCTCTGTCTGCACATTGATTTTTTTCGCAAAATTTCACAATAACTTTTCGTTCCACATGTCATTGACACCATAACTGGATTTTGTTTCTTTGGTGTCTGTTTGTTTGTTACCTTTTCACGCATAAACGGCTGAACTGAATTTTATGAAACTTGGTATGAATATTACTAACCCAACTTAGACTTTAGGCTATATTAATACTCTCTGAAAAGAACATGAGTGGTGGTTATAAGGGAGACCTGAAATTAAAAATAGCGATATTTCGTTTCCTATTGGGTTTTCGGTAAATATCAACATAACAAAAGTTGTTTATTTTGTTATTTAGAGTAACTTCTGTTATATACACTTTCGTCCTATAACGAGGTATAAATGTGTTAGACGCTAAAAATTATAGCGGAAGTCAACAATTTTATTTGGCACAAAAGACTCAACCGAACTAAATGAAACTCAGTACGTGTATTACCACTAACGCCTTCATTATAACAAGCCATACTAATATTTATAGGGACGGGCGGGAGTGGGGGTTGTAAGGAGGCCTGAAATTAAAAATAGCGATATATCGTTTCGCATTTATTTTTCGGTAAATACGCACATAACAAAAGTTATTTATTTTGTTACTTAGAGTAACTTTTGTTGTATACGTAAGTATAAATGAGTTATACGCTAAAAACTATAGCGAGAGTCAATAATTTTATTTGGCACAAAAGACAACCGAGTTAAACAAAACTCGGTATGTGACTTAGTGGTAACTCCTACATGATAATAAGCTGTACCAACATTTCTAGGGGCGAGCAGGAGTGGGGGTTCTATGGGAGGCCTGAAATTAAAAATAGTAATATTTCGTTTCCTATTGGTTTTTCGGCAGATACGCTCATGACAAAACTTGTTAACTCTGTTATTTAGAGTAACTTTTGTTATATTCACTTTTGCCGTATAACAAATTATAAACGAGATATACACCAAAAACTAAAACTGTTGAAGCGAATTTAACAAAACTCGGTATGTGAATAAGCATTAATTCTTCCATGATTATAAGTTATATTAAAATTTATTTGTCCAAACGTGGGGGTTATAAGGGAGGCCTGAAACAAACATTTGCGACATTTCATTTTCTATTTGTTTTTCGGGTACCTTAGCTAGTATAATATAAATATATATATATATATATATATATATATATATATATATATATATATATATATATATATATATAAATCATCATCATCGTGATCTAAAGGCTACGCCTTTTAGCTTAGTGATACAATCGATTTCAGTAAAAATCAAATTTGTAGGAGTAGGGGATGCCCTGAGTACTGAAAACAAAAATTTAAATCATTTAATTAACAAGGAAGGTAAGGAGACCAGAAAATTAAAAAAAAAAATCTGAAACTTCGAGTGCACCTAGAGTAGTTCCCCTTTAACAAAAAAAATATTTTGTGTTCGACCGGAACTACAGACTTTTTTTAATATCTATTACCGTTCTAAAAAATTCGCTCAAAATTATAAAAACCGTTTATTTTTTTCTAAGTGACCCCTTCAAATCGTAGTTCCGGACGAAGAAATAAGTTTTGTGTTTAGGATGAACTTTCTACTTACACAAAAAGTTTCAGGATATTTTGAATTTTCGGGTTCCCTGGCCTCCCTTGAAAATTGAATAATGTTCAAATCTCAAATTCGTGTGTTAATAATATTAGTTATTTTAACTTTTCTCTATCTGAACCATAATGACGGATATTTAAAAGATTTGGTATTTAACTAAACATCCACTCTCTCTCTAATGCAATTTAGAGCAAAATTTAGAGATTTTTTACATTATTGGAATAATGTATTAGTGGTTAACAAACAATAATGAAAATTATAAATTTATAACAATATTGTTTGAGAATTCTTATATTTCCGTAACAATAAGAACTAAATATACAAGTTTTTATTTTACCCCTCTTTGAAACCCCTCCTTTTGGCCAGCCATTATTAAACTTGATCTTGAGCTTTATTAGCAGATTTCCCTTAAGGTAAATCAGCTATTGAGGTTGTACTCATGGCGGAGATTTCGAAATATTTCTTCAAATGTCCATCGATCCTACCTAATAGATGACGAAAATGAGGTCCGTTCAAAACTGTATATATATATATATATATATATATATATATATATATATATATATATATATTTGTCTGTTACCACTCTAGCGGTCGCAATTTTTCTTTGATCGTTACCAAACTCGATATTTTGTCGTTTTATGTAAAAAGAAAGATCAAGTTTGTTAACGGCTGAAATCGAACCAATGGGAGGGGGGGGGGTTTAGAGTGGAGGATTTTCAAGAATTCGAAATATCTCCGTTACCATACGTCGGATCGAAAAATTATACAGAATCAATCTTATTGCAAATTAAATTTACTATAAATATTGTTATATACATTTATTCTCTATCTTGAATATTAACCGAGATATTTGCATTTTTATTAAATCTGGGCCGCTAACGGCTGGGTGACTATCCTGCCAAAAGCTAGTTCGGCAGTTTCCTTAACTGATCGACTCTCGTGAAATTCCTCTATTGTAAAACTTCACACGGGAAATCTGCTTAGTTTACGCAGCCCCTGCGTGACGGACTTTTTTTTATTTTATTTTATTAACGTCCATTTTTTGCTACTATGGCTAATTGGGACGGGCTAACTAAAGGTAAACACCCTTTACTAGCCAGGGCGGAAATAAGAATTTTATTTGATGTGTTCGTCACTATATAAATTCCTTTTAGCCAAGGCGGGAATCGAACTCGCCATTCTAGCTTTATATAAAACGTTTATAATGTCGGGGTTTTAAACAATGTAACCTATATATTTATATTTACATTTTTCACCACCTAGGTAAGGACTCTTATATAAACGTTACGACAACCTCAAAGGCTGATTTCGCTTCAAGCTAAATTTACTAAAATGAAATTAAGGAGTCGTAGTCAATAGAATATTGTACTTAGGACTTAGCTGAAGTCGTCAGTAATGCTTTAAAGAACTTTAAAGAATTTCCGACCATCTTTTGAGTTCATCGTTCACAGAAGAAGTATTTGATGAAGACCTGGGATTCTACCTGGTATAGTTCATACGTTATTTATATCAGAAATACAAAAATAGAGCTAGGCTCATTCTGAATTGGATAAAAAATGATATCCGTATAAAATTCATAAATTTTCCAGATGCGTTCTGACAAGGTAGGTTGACAACCTTGTCTTGAAAAATTCATTCCCCGCTTCTAAGTATAGAATTAGGCTACACCGCTTAAAACTAAACTATTTCAAGGAATCAATAAAACCTGTCACCCGGAACAGTTTGTCCTATGAATATTTAGTCAGTGATAGCCCAGAATAGTGAGGCAGCTGGAAGGCCAGTTCCAGCAATTCACGCCCTGTAAATATTAAATGCCAATCAATAATATAAAACACTCCTGGATAAAATTAACGGAGGGAAAAATGACAGAGTTTCGGGAATTAAATAATCGAGCCAATTAAAAATCGACGAGAGAGTCGATTATGTGATTCTCGAATGAACAACAGATGAACCGGGTTATTGTTACATAACCATAATGCCTAACAGTTCCTGAAAAGTATAATATACATCTAGCACTAATCCCATAAATTCCCCAGATATGTGTGAAACATTCCACTCATATTTAGATTACTCTAAATAAAAACCATATTTACCGTAGTAAACCCATTATTTTCGTAGTATAGGGGCCTATGGTTAATCACGTGAGTTAAAGAGCTCATTCTCCTGTTCGTTCTCGTGGAAATCAGGATTGCACGGAAATAATCATCAGGGGTAGCCTATAGATACGCCAACATAGGTTTAGAAAAGGCTCAGGTTGGCCATGTTAGTTGAAGCGATGGCCTTAACCGCACTTGGTAAATCTACAGTGGCGAGTTCGATACCCGCCTGGGCAATAGGGATTTATTTAGTGACCAACTCATTAAATGAAATCCTTAGTCCCACCTTGGCTAGAAAGGGGTGGTAATCTGTAGATTACTCGTCCCGGTTAGCCATATCTGCAAAAAAGGTCCGTCACACAGGGGCTGCGTAAACTAAGCAGATTTCCCTCGTGAAGATATACAATGGAGAAATCTCCATACGAGCAGTTACGGCAAAGGGTCGAACTAGCTTTTGGCGAGAAACAAGTCATCCGTTATCGGCCCACAATTAATAAAAATCCCATATATCCGTTAATATTTAAGATAGATAATAAATGTATAGAACAATATTTATAGTAAATTTGATTTACAATGCGATTGGTTCTATACAATTTTTTGATCCGAGGTAAGGTAACGGATATATTTTGAGTTTTCGAATATTCCCCCTCTAAACCCCCCTCCCACTGGTTCGATTTCAGCCATTAACGAACTTGATCTGTCCTTTTGCATAAAACGTTTAAATGTCGAGTTTGGTAACGATCAAACAAAAATTGCGACCGCTAGAGCGTTAACAGACATATATATATATATATATATATATATATATATATATAATTTTGAACGGGCCTCATTTTCGTCATCTCCTGGGTAGGATCGATGGACATTTGAAGAAATTTTTCGAAAATCGCGTCATGAATATGACCTCAATAGCTCATTTTTCTTAAGGGAAATCTGCTAAAAGTGGACGTTAATAAATAACGTTTACACTTGAATATTTGACCACCAAATATATGGAATAAAAGATTAATGATGAATTATATTGACTTCATCAAATACTAAGAGAAAAAAACAATCTGTCACGCAGGAGGTTCGTGAACTAAGCAGATATAACTCGTCAAGTTTTACAATAGATTAATCTATATTATGGTAACACAATATCACGGACAATATTATGTGAATACATACAAACGATAAGAAACCTCCCGACGGGAAGAGTCTGAAATATAAACAAACAAGTCTGCCAACTTCTGACCAGAAACAAAAACAATTACTGAAATACATCAGAATATAACATATCAATTTAATTGAAAACTATTTACTCTATCTGGTACTGTAATTTATAATGAGTCAGAATAACATTTATCTCAATCAAGAAGTTTAGTAGTACAAGAACTTAAGACGGGGGAGGGGTCACCAAAACCTAATTGCATGTATATTGTATATTAAAGGTCTCTTGAAAACCATATTTGGCAATTCAAATAAAGGGTTAGAACCGCCAATATAAATGATACTATTGTCATACCTATCGGTGGAGACCGTCGTCACTGGCTGATGTTCGAGTACCTGAACATCAACATCCCTCGTTTGACAGATCTTAGTGGTAAGTAAACAGATCTGGACTAAACGTAAACAACTAATACGGTGAACAGAGCATAAAACCCACTGACTGACGGACAACCAACTCAGTACAACTATTAACAGGCTTGAAGATGATGCCATTGCATCTATAGCACAATGCCAGCGGTACTCAACCATCAGCCAGTGACGACGGTCTCCACCGAGTGGTAAGACAATAGTACCATATTTGGTATTATATTTTCGAATAGAGTGGTTTATTAATATATCAGAGTATTGTTTATGTGACACCAGTAAAATTGGGAGTTTGCTGAAGGTCGAATTCTGAAAAAATGCAAATATCTCGGTTAATATTCAATAGAACAAATTTACATAATAATATTTATAGTACATTTAATTTTTAATGAGATTGGTTCTATACAATTTTTCAATCCGACGTATAGTAATGGAGATATTTCGAGTTTCCCCACTCTAATCCTCCTTACTTGTACGATTTCCCCCTTAACGAACTTGATCTTCTTTTTTACATAAAAAGTTTAAATACCGAGTTTGGTAAAGATCAAACAAAATTTGCGACCGCTAGAGCATTAACAGACATACTTACATACATACATACATACATACATATATATATATATATATATATGTCTTTTAAAAAAATCAGAATAAAATACGCGAGCATTGCGGCGAGTTGAACGATGAAAACGAAACCATCAAATTTCCCCCAAACACGGTCCCCGGATAAATGCCCTGAAGTAGGGGGGAGGGAACGAAGGACGGGGGGGCTATACCCCCCATCTAGGTAAGACAGGTATAAATCCAGCGCCCCCCCCCAGGCACATGGCAGTTAATTTACAGCAGGTATTTTAGAAATGGCCGCATTATTCATGGTTAGAGCTGTTCTCGTTCCCAACCCCTCGTCTCCAGATTTCAAATTGTTCCCTACGCCGGAAGGGGAAGTTCTGACTGCAGCTTTTCCGGTTTTACTTAAGAAAGTGGAACTTAATTCGGAATATAGTGAAAACCGTAAAATAATTTAAAAAAAAAACAAACTAAAACCAGCAATATTTGTAATAAATTAACCACAGTCTAATTTATTCCAAATTGGGTTATTTTCTAGTTATGTTTTTGGTTTTACTATAAGGATAATTTTATTAGCCACGTATATTTATATTATTCATTATATTAGTGTATATACTATTATTATACAGGATAAGTAAGTATGTTGTCAGTATTGAAAAATGTGCAATAATTATTAATTATTGACCAATTATAAAGGTATTTAAAAATATTAAGCCAGTAGTAAGAAGTCTAAATAGGTACAACGTAATTCGTGTTACTAGCACACATCTTTAAGTAAATATAAATAAATAAAAATGTATTTATAGATTTAGTTAAGAAATAATTGTATAGGAAATTAGTAAGTTTAATA
The DNA here is from genome assembly GCA_019009955.1 of Riptortus pedestris. Classification (NCBI taxonomy): domain Eukaryota; kingdom Metazoa; phylum Arthropoda; class Insecta; order Hemiptera; family Alydidae; genus Riptortus; species Riptortus pedestris. The sequence continues at coordinate 145,662,558 of CM032232.1, read as the reverse complement.
CCCTTAGGATATGATAGGAACGGTATTTACAATATATTAGTTGATATTATTTAAGACATAGAGTAGGGAGTTGTAAACAGCATTATAATATGAGATAAAGGCCAAAATAAACTAATTGTGGATTGCCCAAATCATATTAATCCTAATCCTTTATTATTGAGTAATTCGAACATTAGGCCTACAACATTCCTGAGAAGGACCACTGGTATAAAAAGCACAACCTTGAACATTGATGTTTGTGACCAACGTTACACACGGTTGTAATGTAGTTCGATTGCTTGTCTGAGCATAGACACTAACCCAACACTAGAACACATATATTAACGTTGCAGTGATCGAACAGAAGTGGCATTAGGTCACAAACTCGAACAGAGCTCTGTCTGAACAATGCTAAATAGAGTCACAGGCTTGATTTTGTGTGACCCATCAGTGGAACATGTGATCACTTACATTAACGTTGCCTTGGTCGACCAGTAGTGCATCGGGTCACAAAATCGAACATTCCTCTGACTAACCATTGGTAAATAGAGTCGAAGGCTTGAACTTTAAGTGGCCCATCAGTGGAACATGTGGCCACTTACATTAACGTTGCTGTGGTCGACCAGTAGTGCATCGGGTCACAAACCCGAACATTGCTCTGACTAACCATTGGTAAATAGAGTCGAAGGCTTGAACTTTGTGTGACCCATCAGTGGAACATGTGACCACTTACATTAACGTTGCTGTGGTCGACCAGTAGTGCATCGGGTCACAAACTCGAACATTGTGTGACCTATCGGTGATACAACGGCCGGTAGAAAATTAGGAATCGATCTTGTTCCCTGCTGTGGCTGGCCAATGGAACATTTGGCCACAAACGTGGTCATTTCTTTGACACCACGATCATGATATTAAAATCTTCTCTTTTACTCAAGACGCTGCGAGAGCAATGTTTGAAATATTGGGGTAGCACACATTACAATAGACTAGGTCATATAAATCAAACAGTTCAGAAATGTCCATCAAGCTACTGGAGCACACCAAGAAAGGGGGAGTTGTGCTGACCAGACTATGCATTGGCCAATTCTTGCTGACCCACGGACACTTAATGACAAACAAGGACACACCGACTTGTAGACATTGCAACGAAACTTTGACCGTACATCACATATCTTCCGACTGTCAATAAGAAACACAATTTAGACATTCCACATGACTTACAGGAACTTTCGACCGATAACAGTAATTACATAGACTCAGTCATTAAACATCTGAAATACATTGATATATACAACACACTATAGTATACAATTTCTACACACTACTCGTCAACATTAGCAGGGAGTACGAAATTTAATTTTATTTTGGTTTTCGTTTTTTTTTACTCCCTTCTATACTTGTACTTTCATTTATATTACTTCCATTACCCTGATGTTACCATTAACAATATCGTTTACTACATAAAATATGGCATGCCAATGAACTCTTTCAGGAATCATCTTATTCTTTAGTTCTTTCCTTTTACCTCTTTTTCATTCTTTTTGGCTGTTTGCTTTTTTTGAGCATTGTAGAACTCATTTAAATAAATAGTTTTTACAATAGAAGCATACTTTCATTCGATAGTATGCCATTTATAAAAGAAATTACATCCATCTTTTACACCTGTATTCATGAAAAGTTATCAATACATTTCCGACCTTAAATGTAAAACATATAAACATTTTTGGACGTGTTTCTCACGAAATACCACAAGGTATAACGAATTCCATACTTACCACAGAGGGACAATAACCAACTCCTGCCGTCCTCCATGCTAAGTGCTTACCTGAAACAAAAAGAATTTTTGCCGATATAAAAAAAATGAATTATTTTCACTTGCAGATTAGGGGACATTAATAAATATGAAAAAGGCGCAGGCTCTCGGAATAAAAACATACAATTAAACGAGCCCCATGAGTGCCATATTTGCAAAAGGGGTTGCCCGAATATAAAAGAATACAACACGGCTTATATATTGTATAATATGTGTATTAGTAATTTATAGCCAGGGAGGGGGTGAGTTGAGGGGGTTAGGGGTGGGCGGTGTACCATTATTACAGCATTAGACAGAGAGAGAGGGTCGTTAGGGCGGGAAGGGTTGGATTCCCCGCGCGTTCTCTGAGTTATGATGAGGGATGTTGACGCCTCTAGCCCACTATACACAAGTCAGGAATTCATTTGGCTCGGCTTATGAATGCACAACATACACACAGCTTAGCATATATCGCCATTGTCATAAGGGAAACCTGCTGTCTGCTATAACACTAATGGTATTCCGAAAGGCGAATTACATGATCACTTCAAATCAACTAACTACACAGAACGATTTTATTTGAAATGAACACGTCCGTCTCGCACAAGCTGCGTAAACTAAGCAGATTTCCCTCGGGAAGTTTAAGTATTGATAAATCAACACAACAGCACCATCAATATTAACCCCTTCAGACCCAACTCAAATATTTTGACTAAAAAATTTTTTTTTCATGTTCTATATGTCTACAGAAACATGGGAAAAATAGTGAAAAAAATACTAATTTCCTAATTGTAATTTTATTGACAATTTTAAATTGTGTCCAATATATTGGACATCGGGTCTCAACAGACATACTTTTTAAAAATTATTCTACTGATAAGGATTTGGATAAATAAATTAAATACACTTTAGTAATATTTTCTTAAGTGATAATAAACAAATTTACATCATAGAAAGTTGCTGATAATAAATATTGAACAAAATTTAACTGTGAATTTATATAAAACAAATCCTTATTTTTGTAATGCACAAGTGGCATTTGCATTTAAAACAATAATTTTTTTTTTGTGCAACCTTTCATTTTGCATCTAATTGCATCTTTTTTATCGTCAATATCTGGAAAATGTTCAAATCCATCATTCCTAACATCAGAATTCTGTCTCACTTCAGCTCTTGCTTTCTTTGCAAGGGGTTCTTCACTACTTGATTCTTCATGACTAGGTCTTCCTCTTTTTTTTCTTTCTATTTCTGAGGTAAAACTTTCAGCAATTTGCATTTAAAAGATCTAAAATATTGTTTATCACATCAAAATAATAATCATTAAAGTCAATAAGTAAATTCCTCCATAGAATAGAGGTATTAGTGAAATGCAACACTTGAGACCCGATGTCCAATATGTTGGACATCCATATTTATTATTTATTTATTTATTTATTAACGTCCACTTTTTGCAACTTAGGCTAATCGGGACGGGTTATCTACAGGTTACCACCCTTTTCTAGCCAGGGTGGGATTTTAGGACGTTATTTAATGAATTTCGTCACTAAATAATTTCCCTTGCCCAGGCAAGAATCGAACTCGCCACTCTAGGTTTACCATATGAGATAAAGGTCAACGCTTTAACTCGCATGGCTAACCTGAGCCCCCATATTTATTAGAAAATACAATAACCAGGGAAAAAAATATATTTTTTTTCTTAACAAAAAAAATTATTTTTTTCCAACTTCTAGAGGCTTCTGGCTACTTAAAAATAATTTTTTCACTTATATACATGCAAAATTAAATCTATGAGACATTTATTTACTCATGGTTTTAATAGGTGAAACAGCAATATCAAAAATTGGATGTTCAAAGCGCTAGAAATGCTCCTACAACAGGTATAAACCAGAAAAAGGCTCACAATTGAAATGTTAATACCTAAAATCATTATTAAAATCGATTTTTCTTCCAAAGAACATCAATCCATGAAGATATAGGATTGAAAAAGGCATGTCCAATATATTGGACAGTGGGTCTGAAGGGGTTAAGTGAATAAATGCAAACGATAGGGAAGCGTCTGAAGTGCAAACTTTTCACCGGAAAGAAAACCAATTACTGAAATATATCAGAATATAAAATATTAATTTTAATGAAAACATTTTACTAGATCTAGCACCTCAATTTATAACGAACCAGAAGAATTCTTATCTCAATCAACCAAATTTTAGTTGTCCAAGAACTTAAGACAGTTATCTCGTGTAATAAAGGTCTCTTAAAAGCAATATCTGGTATGCAAGCTTTGAATAATGTGGTTTATTACATAACAGAGTATTGTTTATGTAACATGAGTAGAAGTGGGGGTTTACTGAAGGCTGAAAAATGCAAATATCTCGGTTAATATTCAAGACAGAGAATAAATGTTTATAACGATGTTTATAGTACATTTAATTTGCAATACATACATCTAAATGATATTTCAAGCCGACGTATAGTAATGGAAATATTTCGAATTTTCGAAAATCCCCCTCTAAACCCCCCTTGGTCTGGTTTTAAGCGCTAACGAACTTGATCTTTTTTTACATAAAACGTTTAAATACCGAGTTTGGGTAACGTTCAAACAAAAATTAGAGCGTTGACAGATATATAAATATTACTGTAAAACCTGTCCTGTAAATGTCTGGACTTAACCGTAAATCCTAGGATTTTCTAAGAGCACTGGTTAAAGTTCGAAATTTAGATGAAATTCCAGCTTTTACCGCATGGCAGTTGGCCAATCCCCGTATTTACCGTCTAGCTTGGTAAGTGCCTGAAAAACATTAAATACTCTTAAATGTGAGATTTCGTACTTTTACCAATGCTGATTGGTAAATGTGCGGATTTCCCAAGGCTCATTGGTAAATATCCAGTGAAGAAGAGTGGGGACAGGGATACTCCACCTCATTTGCATGTCTCCTGATGAAGTGCCCGAGGAAGAGATAAGCCTTTGCACCGCAGTTCGTCAACAGTCATTGGTTGGTGGCCAGGGTTTCAAATAATGCAACTGCTTAAACAAATGTTCAAATAAAAATATTTGTGCAAGTTAGCTAATATGATGTGCAATTCAAAGTGCCACAATTCTCTCCCATGCTATAACAAATAATAATAAAAGTTATTCTAAAATTTTCATTTCAAATTACCTTTATTCTAACTCTTACCGGCAGACGCTGGGAAATGTTAGGAGTTACCAAAATCTGTTGGTAAAAGTCCGAAAGACGCATCCTGATTGAGATAATTCTAGCTTTTACCGAGCCTCTTGGCAAATCCTAAGGTTTACTGGCTAAAGTCCGATTTGAAAGAAAAAATCGGACATTTACCAACGCTTCTGGTAAATCTTAGGATTTACCACAATCCTGGGTTTTACAGTAACATATATATAGAGGAATCCATTATATATATATATATATATATATATATATATATATATATATATATATATATACTTAGGGAAATCTGCTAAAAAATTCAGAATAAAATACACAAGTATTCTGGTGAGTTGAACGATGAAATTGAAACTTCGGGCCGAAATATTATATAGAACAAATCTTATTAAAAATTTAATGCCCTATGAATATTTATTTATAACTCTCTTTATTATTAACAGAGTTATTTGCATTTTCTAGTTATTGGCATTCAGTTAAACCCCACTCCGACTCATCTAATATTACCATTAAGAAGTTATATTATGAAGCACTTTATTTGGCAAGTCTAAATACCAAACATTATTCTCATTTAACTTTTACGATTTGAAATAAATACAAATGCAATTTTTTACAAATTCTTTCAAATGCCCTTCGATCCTACAACAAAATGAGATCCGTTCAAAAACATATCGAATACATATACATTATACGTGTTATTACGTAATCTGTTATCAACTCAAACATGGTGTACAACACTTCAAAGCTTCATAGACAAACATGATACATACGGGTCTATGAGCATTTCTAGGGGGTTGATAACTGCTCCAAAGCTGTGAATCCATGTTTGATTCGAGTGTGAATGTCGGATATGGAAGGGCTGTGGTCGAGCAGAGTGCATTATCTGCAGCATGCATGTGTGAACACATTGTCAAGGCCTAACCCCCCACAGCCATAACCACTTCCGGAAAAACACTTTACCCCTTTTGAAAATACAGGCATAAAAGCGTAATAAACATATTCACAAAACAGTCAGCATACCATATACTAGAAACATAAATAACATGGCTTTATATAAATACATATCATGATCTAAGAGCTTCCCTTTGTAGTTGCAACCATTGTGTTCTTTCTGAAGCAGCTCTTTAATATTACTCAAAAAAGGATTTTCTAGACCTTCCTATTTCCATATGCACAAGAATTTTACCTTCAAATATATTTGTGATGAAGTTGTGGACCTTATGATATGGCCATGAAGTGTCATTCCCCATAATCAGACTTCAGTTAAGGCAAGTCAGCTATTGAAGTCGTACTCATGACGTGATTTTCGAAAAATTCTCCCACGATCCTACCACCAGGAGATGAAGAAAATGAGGTCCGATCAAAATTACATATATAAAAGTCCGTTCCGCAGAGGCTGCGTAAACTAAGCAGATTCCCCACGTGAAGTTTTACAATAGAGAAATTTCACGAGAGCCGAACAGTTAAGGAAACGGCCGAACTAGCTTTTGGCGGGAAAGATTCTTCGTCCATTAGCCGCCCAGATTTAATAAAAAAGCAAATATCTCGGTTAATATTCACGATAGAGAAAACCTGTATAGAACAATATTTATAGTAAATTTTATTTGTAATAAGATTGATTCTGTACAATTTTTCGATCCGACGAATAGTAACGGAGATATTTTGAATTTTCGAAAATCCTCTCCTCTAAACCCCCCTCCCTCCCCGTGATCCGATTTCAGCCGTTAAAGATCTTGATCTTTCTTTTTACATAAAATTACTAAATATCGAGTTTAGTAACGATTAAACAAAAATTGTTAGAGCGGTAACATACAAATATATATATATATATATATATATATATATATATATATATATATATATATATATATACAGTTTTTCACGGACCTCATTTTCGCCATCTACTAGGTAGGATCGATGGACATTTGAAGAAAAATTTCGAAAATTCCGTCATGAGTACAAACTCAATAGCTGAGTTCCCTTAAGGGAAATCTGCTAAATATATATATATATATATATATATATATATATATATATATATATATATATATATATATATAAATAGATAAACGCTCTAGCGGCCGCAATTTTTGTTTGATCGTTAATTAACTCGATACTTAAGCGTTTTATGTAAAAAGAAAAATAAATTTGATAATAAATTAGTTTTTGGCCCTTTTTCAGTATATTTCCCTTGCATCAGGGAAATCAGCTGTTGAGGTTATACTTATGACGCGATGATCGAAAAAAGTCCTCAAATATCCATCGATTCTACTTAGGAGATGAAGAAAAAAAGGTCCGTTCAAAATATTATATATACTTCTCGTGGTCTAATCTCGCTTCGCATTCTGGCAGAAAAGCAGAAATTAGGAATTACTCGCTTAATATTTCAGTTACGATAAAATGCATAGAACAATAATTATATACCGTCAATATTTTAACAAGATTCGTTTAGTAACATTATTTGACCCGATTGATGCAGATATATTTAATTTTCGAATCCCCCCTATTACCACCAACCCCTATTTCTAGAGGTTCTTTGCCAGTAATAAATTTGATCTTTAGTGTTGATTGGAACAGTTAAATATCAACTATAGTATACATTAAATTAACACTTTCAAGACAAGAATTGATGGTGTCATCACGCGACGGATTTCCATTTATCTCGCATTATAAAACAATATTTTTTCACAAATAGCCTCCTAGAGGCACTATTCTCTAGATATAGACTCTTGAAAACAATATTTGGTATATAAGCTTAGCATGGAAAGGTTCATGATATAACAGTTTGTAGTTATTATGACTTGGTTTACTGAAGGCTGAAAATTAAAAAAGTCTCTCACGCAGGGGCTGCGTAAACTAAGCAGATTCCCACGTGAAGTTATACAATAGAGAAATCTGCCTAATAATGACAGTAGCAGTAATGGCTCTCTAAACCTATTCACGAGGGACGAATAGTTACGAAAACGGCCGCACTAGCTATCGATGGAAAGTCCCGAACATAGCCGACTCCTGCCGACCACACACACACACACACACAATATAAATGCAAATATCTCGGTTAATATTCAAGATACAGAAAAACTGTATAGAATAATATATATAGTAAATTTAATTTGCAATAACATTGATTCTTTACAATTTTTCGATTTGACGCATAATAAGGGAGATATTTTGAATTTACAAAAATCCCCCTCTAAACCCACCCTTCCACTGGTCCGATTTCAGCTATTAATGAACTTCTTTTTACATAAAACGATTAAATATAAACTTTGGTAACGATCAAACAAAAGTTGCGACCGCTAGAGCGTTAACAGACATATATATATATATATATATATATATATATATATATATATATATATATATATAATTTTGAACGGACTTCATTTTCGTCATCTCCTGGGTAGGATCGATGGACATTTGAAATTTTTCGAAACTCCCGTCATGAGTGCGACCTCAATAACTGATTTCCCTCAAGGGAAATCTGCTAAAACAATAATTATAAGCAAGTAAATGTACAACAAGATTGGTTCTATACAATTTTGCGATCCGTTGATTGATATTTTGAGTTTTCGAAATTGATACCTTCTATACCCTCTCCTCAATCTGATTTCAGCCGTTACCGAATTTGATCTTTACTTTAGTATGTAACGTATATCAAGATTGGTAGCGTTTTGGTATATATATATATATATATATATATATATATATTTAGTTATATATACAATTTCCCTTACGGGAAATCTGCTAAAGACTGTGAATCCGGCCATCATTAATGCCTAAATTGATGTCGCCAGAGAGATTAAATTAAAAAGACGATGCTTCCTTGTAGGGAAAATACCGTCGCCCTTTGTGGAAGATTGTAAGGAAAAGTTAGGAAAGTTGTTAGGAAAAGTGGATAACTCTTGACCTCCACAAGACTCACGCAAGTTAGGAGTTGACTTACTCCCGGAGAAAAGCAATCTGTCAAAATACTCTGCCAACTTTTACTTATGGACTTAGAGTCAAGTCTGTGCCTGAGATATGGCGGTTTATTGCTATCATTTACAGGGATATCATTACACCCTTATAGCGAAATGGTCGTCTCGATATCTCTGGGTAGTTATTATTAACATGCTGTGGTCAAATTGTTGGTAAAGACTGAAATATATTGAATGTTTTAAATGATGAAGACAGCATTATTACCCATACATATTGACAAATATTATTTACAAGTTTCTAAGCCTTAGATTTTATAAACTCCCTTCCCCATGACAAAAGTCCGCCACGCAGGAACTAATCAGATTTCCCATGAGACACACTAGCTATGTTGTATTATCGTTTATTTTCTATTTTTAATTAAGAAGTCCGTTGTGCAGGGACTCCATTAACTAAGCAGATTTCCAATGTGTGTCATGCATTAGCATTTATCTCAAAAACTAAATGTTGAATGAGAACAAAAATTGGTATTTAGGTATTAAATAAAGTGCTTCATAATATAACAGCTTATTGTTAATACGACATAAATTGGAGTAGTGGTTTGCTGAAAACTGAACAATGCGTTTTTCTCCGTTTATAATCAACATTGTGAAAAGACGTGAATAACAATATTCATAGAACATTACATTTGCAATTTGATTCGTACTATACAATATTTCGATCCGACGCATAATAACGGTGATATTATATTTTCTGTTCGGATTTCAGCTGTTAACGAAATTGATCTTTAGTTCTACATAAAAATTTTAAATATCGAGTTTGGTAACGATAAAAAAAAATTGCAGCCTCTAAAGCGTCCATACACACACACACACACACACACACACAAACACACACACACACACACATATATATATATATATATAATTGAAACCTCTGTCTGTACATTGATTTTTTTCGTGAATTTTTACGATAACTTTTCGTTTCACATGTCATAGACACCATAATTGCATTTTGTTTCTTTCTTATGTGTTTGTTTGTTATATATTATATTGGTATATATATATATATATATATATATATATATATATATATATATATATATATACCTGATCATTTATGCCATCTCCTGGGTCGGATCGATTGATATTTGAGGAAAGTTTTAAATAATCACGTCAAGAGAACGATCTCAATAGATGATTTCCCTTCTGGGATATCATCTATAAAGCTATGAGTAGAAGTGTAGTGTAATTGGATGCTAAAAACGAAAATGGACGAATAACTACTTTTATATTTGAATTAAGGAAAAATGTATGAAACAATTGTAGAGCCTGAATGATTTAAGAGGGTAGACAGTTTAACATTTTCCTATCCGAATATTAATATAGGAGATTACATTGAATTTATCTCTTTTGATTTAATGGTATTCCGACATTTTGACATTATTGAATTAGCTATGTACTATTTATAACTATTAAACGTTAATTGAAGGGTTTGCTGCAAAAAGGAGGTAGCTCCATCCCATAGCTGTTGGGAGTTATAAACACTTTCATGTGCCAAAAAAAACCCTCTTTTATTTGGCACAAAAAAGATGCAGCTTCAATCGTTATGATGTTATTTTCGTTATAATGATGCCATTTTCTGTTTGTAAAACCAATAATTTTGCTGTACTTTATTTTCAGTTTTCTTTGAATAAAAAATACATAATAATAGTACATTCTGTTTATTTTTACATCTTTTTCCAAGACATAACATATTCCTCCATTCCTCATATTCCATTGTTTTGGGCAAAAAAGAGGTAGCTCCAAGAATAATCCACGTACCACCACGTGGATGATATTTTTTGAATGAAAATACTGTTCTAATATGTAAGCACCATAATTGAAAGTAAGCAACAACAATATTTTTACATAACTTAAAATTTGATTTTTTTAAACGATTTTTTTTTTTTGGTTTCCCAAAAACTGGAAAAATTGGAGCTACCTCCTTTTTGCAGCAAACCCTTCAATGTGTAATGTCATTATGACAAAAGGCAGTAATGCGTTTATACTCAATTGGCTGTTCAGGAAGCCTTTCTATAAAAATAATATAATTATACAGTCGTCAATGATTTCCCGGGTACCTCAGCTAATAGAATATACAAGGCACTATAGATCTAGTCTACACTTAAATTAAATTATAAGAATTTAATAAATTTGTGGTTTGTATATTAGAAATATAAAAAAAAAGAATTTAAAATTCATCCTTCACCAATACTCTTAAAAAACCATTCAATAAAATATATAGGTGACTGCCTAATTAATTAACTTAAGAAAAAAAAGGTGGATTTAATTGAAAGTAGAAAAAGCGCGGAGAAGGACTAGAAGCGGACAGGAAATTCTTCATTGGAACCCTGCCAGATAAACCATTAGCGCAATTCCACTCGAGAACGGTAAATTATTTAAATTTATTTATCCGGAGTAACTTATGTGACTCTGCCGTTTCTATGGTCAGTAATTCCCCACTTGGAAAATAGTCGCGGAGAAAACCGGCGATGGAAAAAAATAAAATAAAAGGTTGGTGCTCGGAAAACAAGGATTGTTTCCCGACGGGGAAATATTGTAACTTGACTCGGTTATAGAGAAACTACAATTTAGCATTTATTATTCGGCTAAGAATATTATAACTCAGGAAAGCGTTCTACTATCAGCAAACCCGAGTTTGAAAACAGAACTAATATCGTGGACTGTGGATGCAAGAATTACTTGGCATTTCCAAAGAGTGTTCAGAACTCGGTCCTTAGAATTTTAATATTCTCACATGATGATTGCCCTTAAGGGAAATCAGCTATTGAGGTCGTACTCATGATGCGATTTTCGAAAAATTTCTTCAAATGTGCGTCGAACCTATCCACGAGATGACGGAAATGAGGTCCGTTCAAAATTATATATATATATATATATATATATATATATATATATATATATATATATATATATATATATATATATATATATTTGTCTGTTAACACTCTAGCGGTCGCAATTTTTATTTAATCGTCACCAAACTCGGTATTTAATCGTTTTAGGTAAAAAGAAAGATCAAGTTCGTTAACGGCTGAAATCGGACCAGTGGGAGGGGGGGGGTTTAGAGGGGGGGATTTTCGAAAATTAGAAATACCTCCGTTACTATACGTCGGATCGAAAAGTTATATAGAATCAATCTTATTGCAAATTAAATTTTCTATAAATAATGTTATATACATGTATTCTCTATCTTGAATATTAACCGAGATATTTGCATTTTTCAGTTTTCAGCCATCAGCAAACCGCCACTTCTACACATGTTACATAAACAATACTCTGCTAAATAATAAATCACGTTATTCGAAGTTTAAATACCAAAAATTGTATTCAAGAGACCTTTATTATACGAGATACATGCACATATGTCCCGGTGACCCCCACCCGTCATAAGGTTTTGGACTACTAAAATTTGATTGAATGAGATAACAATTATTCTGACTCATTATTAATTAGAGTACTAGATATAGTAAATAGTTCTCAATAAAATTAATATGTTATATTCTGATATATTTCAGTAATTGTTTTTCTTTCCGGTGTGAAGCGGGCATACCCGTTTGTTTACATTTCTAACCTAACGCTTCCTGCCGGCAGGTTATTAAAATTGGATGAAACATTTCTTATTTCCGATTGTATTTATTCACTGTGGTGTTGTGTTACCGGTATGTAGATTTATCTATTACTAAACTTCACGAGGGAAATCTGCTTAGTTTACGCAGCCCCTGCGTGACGGCCTTTTTGTTTAATATAACGACATCTATAAATTATGCACATTGGCATTTTTTCATCCAATTCACTGAACCGGAGATATCGTGCATCACTTTCAAATGATATAAATTTAAATGAAGTGTATCAAAACATGCTATTGTTTTTATGTAATAGTAAGAGTAAGTGATAACACGTGAAAATTTGTTAACTAGTGCCATATAAAATATTTCTTAGGGGAAGAGGTTGAACTGTAAAAAAAAGTCCGTCACGCAGGGGCTGCGTAAACTAAGCAGATTTCCCACGTGAAGTTTTACAATAGAGAAATCCGCCTAATAACAGCTGTAGTAGGAAGGGATCTCTAAACCTATTCATGAGGGACGAATAGTTCTGGAAACGGCCACCAGAGCTCTCGGCGGAGAGTCCGGAACAAGGCGGGGTTCCCTCGACCACACTCATAATACAAATGCAAATATCTCGGTTAATATTCATGATACCGAATAAATGTATAGAGCATTATTTATAGTACATTTATTTTACAATAAGATTAATTCTATACAATTTTTCGATCCGACGCAAAATAACGGAGATAGTTTGAATTTTCACAAATCCTCCTCTAAACCCCCCTCCCGTGGTCCGATTTCAGCCATTAACGAACTTAATCTTCCTTTTTACATAAAAAGCTCAAATAAGAAATTTGGTAACGATCAAACAAAAATTGCGACCGCTAGAGCGTTAACAGACAAATATATATATATATATATATATATATATATATATATATATATATATATAATTTTGAACGGACCTCATTTTCGTCATCTCCTGGGTAGGATCGATGGACATTTGTGGAAATTTTTCAAAACTCGCGTCATGAGTACGACCTCAATAGCTGATTTCCCTTAAGGGAAATCTGCTAATAGTAATGGAACAGATGTGGGTTATTATTTATTTATGCCCATTATTTGCAACTACCGCTAATTGGGACGGGTTATCTACAGGCTACCACTCTTTTCTAGCGAGGGTGGGACTAAGGATTTTATTTAATAAGTACGTCACTAAATAAATTCCTATTACTAGGTGGGAATCGAACTCGCCACTCTAGGTTTACAAGCGAGATTAAGGTCAACGCTTTAACTCACTGGACTAAATTGAGTCCCTCTGATAATATTATTATTTTCATTGATTATTGCCAACTTTTTGTTACTATGGCTACTCGGGACGGGTTGTCTACAGGTTGCCAACCTTTTCTAGCCAGGGTGGGACTAAGGATTTTATTTAATGATTCCTACAATAAATAAATTCCTACTACCCAGGCGGGAACCGAACTCGCCTCTCAAGGAAATTGTTTAATTGAAGCCAAACATTATGACTCATCCTATTATACTATGCGAACTTGTAATAAAAATCAACACATTTCATTTCAATCCATTCGTTATATTTCACCGGGAAATCATTATTGTATATATCCATTTACTGATAATAGCTATTGTAATCATAAATCAGTCTAATTACCCCTTTTATCCCTTAAGGGAAATCAGCTATTGAGGTTGCACTAACGACGCGATTTTCTAAAAATTTTCTCAAAACTTTTCTTCAAATGTCCATCTATCATACCTAGTAGATGACGAAAATGAGGTCCGTAGAAAATTTTATACATGTGTGTGTGTCTGTTATCGCTCTAGAGTTCACAATTTTTGTTTATCCGTTGCCAAATTCGATATATAAGCGTTTTATGTAAAAAGAAAGATCAAGTTCATAAAGAATGATGTAGGGATAAATATATTCGTTATTATACTTCGGATCGAAAAAGTGTATAGAACCACTGTTATTAAATTTAAATTCAATTTAAATTTTTTACAAATATTGTTATGTAATTTTTTTTTTCACTATCTTGATTATTAACCGAGATATATTTTAGATTTCCGCCAACGGTAAACCCCGTCTCCTACTCATGTCATATTAAGAATCAGCTGTTATACTATGAAGTACTTTATTTGAAGCCTAAATACCAAATATTGTTCTCATTGAACTTTTACCCTTTGATATAAAAATTCAAATAGGTGACGCACATGGAAAATCTGCTTTGGTAACGCAGCCCCTGCGTGACGAACTTTTACAATAAGGGTGACGGGTAAAATTACTGAATTAGAGCACGTTCATTGTAAACGGAATCGAACGGCGGAAATGGAAGTCGCCACTCTAGGTTGTCTCCTTCTGAGATTCAAGGCGTATTTATTAATAATTAATAATCATTTTCCATTTTTTTACGGGACTAATAAGTGTATACATTCTGTGAAAAATAATAAATTTCGTTTAATTTGTAAATCATTTTTATTTTTTGGCGAGAGCGGTAAGATTCAAAGGCCTACAGGCCGCTGCCTCTGATTGCTTGACAGCTTTACTGATAAGGGAGTAGGGTGGTTATCAGCTAGTGGTAGTTTTATTGATAAGGCGAGCTGATAGGGGTTGGTTTGAGCTATGAGTGGGCGTGGCTAGGACAGGAGCTAGCAAAGGGAGCTCCTGCCAGCTGCTGGTCTCCTGGTAGGGCGAACTATCCACTCCCAACTATCCCCCTCCCATAGAGCCAACTATCCCCCACCCCCTCTCGTCTAGGATAGTTCTAGGAGGGGAGGGAGGCTCTCTCTCTCTCGTTCTATCTCTCTCTGTCCTCCCCACCCCTCTACCTCCCCTCCCCTCCCTCCGGGCTAGCTAGTTTCTAGGTGTCCACCCCACACCCACCCCCATTCACCCCCAAAACTAGCCAGTTCCTAGTTGTCCCTACTAAAATCTATAGCTGAACCAGTAGTCTGTATTTCTCAAAAACAATTGGGCTGGAAAAAAAATTATATAAATTAATTCCATCCCTACATTATATATTTTCAATTTAAATATAGATATCAGTATTTCACGGGCTCGCTAAAAAGTCCGTCACGCAGGGACTGTGTTAACTAAGCAGTTTCCCCTCGAACGCCAAGTATTTTCATTTGTCTTAAAAAGTGTATATGCAATTTCGGGGCGGAGGTTAGCCGTGTGAGTGAGTTAAAGCGTTGACCTTAATTTCACATGGTAAACCTAGAGTGGGGAGTTACATTCCCGCTTGGGTAATAGGAATTTATTTATTCACGGAATCCATTAAATGAAATCCTTAGTCCCACCCTGGCTAGAAATGGCTGGTAACCTTTAGATATACCGTAACAATTAGTCTTAGTAGCATAAAGTGGGCGTTAATAAATAATATAGTTAAAAAGTAAAATTTTAATGAAAACGATATTTGGCAATTAAGTTTCAAATAAAGTGTTTCATTGTATAGCAGAGTATTGTTTATGTGACATAGGAGTGGGGGCTTACTGAAGGATGAAAACTAATAAATGCAAAAATCTCAGGCAATATTGAATTTCGAGAAGAAATGTATATAACTACATTTATAGAGATCATTACATGTAAGATTCAAACGAAGTGGCTCGTGATATAACAGCTTATTGTAAATATGGCATTATTTGGAGTGGGGGTTGGCTGAAAGCTGAAAACTATAAAATGCCAATATCTCAGTTAATATTCATGGTAGAGTAAATGCGTGTATAACGTTAGGCAAGTGAAATTACAAGATAAAGTGTCTAAGTTATTTCTCGGTCCGTCATATATTGACGGAGATATTTCAAATTTTCGACACCCCCCCTCCCACTGGTCGGATTTCAGCCATTAACGAACTCGATCTTTAGTTTTGATAAAATGCTTACACATCGAGTTTGATAACAATAAGACAAAAATTTCGAACCCCATATTCTCTTTTGTAATAATCACATTAAGGTTTATTAGTTATAAAACATACTTATTTCAATAACTTCAACACATCGAATAAAATAAGATAATACATACCAGAATTGAAGAGATTGGCCCCAACTATTTCCGCTGTCAATTTACTAGTGCAACTTCAGAACGACTTTGTTTAAATAATACATTATAAAAATTAAATAATCGAAATGCTCTTATTGCGTACGTTTCTAATGACAATAAATTAAGTTATTTTCTAGTAAGAATAAATAACAAATTCGGTGGGGTGAGGGGGAAATATTTATGCCCTCACTAATCCAAATCATACTTAGAACTATCATTTAAGTCCAAAAAATTAAATAAAACCCTGGCTAGAAAAGGGTGGTAATCTGTAGATAACCCTTCCCAATTAGCCATAGTAGCATAAAGTGGACGTAAATAAATAAATACCAAATAATGTTCTACTATAATGAAAGTTTTACAATAATAAACTGACTACTAATGAAATTTGTCTGCTGCTACAGTATTTAGTGTTTATCACATTATATTACGTTGTACGACAAAAGATACTTTAAATATGAAAATAAACAACTTTTATTTTGTGATTTTTGACGAAAAACAAATAGGGAAGGAATTATGGGGATTTTTCAAATCTTGCTTTTGAACCCCCACTCCTGCTCGCCAATAGAAAGGTTAAGCGGCTTATTTTTATTGAGGAGTTTATGCTAATTCACATACTGAGTTCTGTATTATTCGGTTTACGGCGGGTCTGCCTCCTCCTAGACCGATTTCAGCCGTTAACGAACTTGATCTTTTCTTTTACATGAAACGACTAAATATAGAGTTTGGTAACGATTAAACAATAATTTCGACCGCTGAAGCGGTAACAGACAAATGATAAAATGTTAAATCGATTTTCAATGTTCCAGTTGACTTCTGCGGTACCTGTCGCCCATTTACAGGCCTTAGAGTATTGGGTAAAATATATATCTCTTAATTCTCTGCCAGCATTCTTAATCGAGTAATTTTCAGCATTTATTATTCCATATAAATAAAAGTATTTTAACCAGCGTTCACGGCTTGTGAACACAAAATAAGTAACAACCGAATCTATTTCCTGGCAATAAGAGGAAACCCATATCAGTAAAAACCAACCGGGGAAAACTGATGGAAAAGTTAATTGAACACCCCCAACAACACAACAGAGAGAGAATTTAACAACATTGGCCACGCTAAAAATTGCTCAATTAAAATTGAATTTAATTTGTCATATATTGTCGTCCTCTGAGAAAGACAAAAATTAATATTCGTACGCACTCTGCGTATTTCAGTTAGTAACAAAACGCTGTTAGCAACGCAGGGATAAATTTTCTGTATAAATTTTAATTACATCAACAGACGCGTCGAATGTCAGATTGATTTGCCCAATTAATGCTTTTACAGATATGTCAAGTTCCAAAAAGTTGACGTTTCCATACAAATAAACAAAAAAAAAAAACACGAAAAAAAATATTGAGGTTGATCTCATGGCTTAAATAAGATAATATATACCAGAATTGAAGAGTTTGACCCCACTATTTCCACTGTCAATTTACTAGTGCAAATTCAGAACGACTTTGTTTAAAAAATATATTATAAAAAATAAATAATCGAATATTCTTATTGGTTACATTTATAATTAAAATCAATTAAGTTATTTTCTAGTAAGAATAAATAACAAAATTCGGTGGGGGGGGGGGATATTTATAACCTCACTAATCCAAATTATACTTAGAACTATCATTTAAGTCCAAAATAACATAATTTGTCATAGTATGCCAACATCTAATAAACTTCACTCTTAGAAAGTTCTACTTCAGGTGCTCAAGTTGGTCTGGCTAGAAATGGGTGGTTCCCTGTAAATAACTCGTCCCAATTAGCCACAGTAGCATAAAGTGGACGTAAATAAATAAATACCAAGTAAAGTTCTACTTTACTATAATAAACTGACTACTAATAAAATTATTGAGGTTCTCCTCTTGGCTTCATTTTCGAAAAAAAAAAAATCAAATGGCTATCGATCCAACTGAGAAGAAGAAAAAAAAAGTCCGTCACGCAGGGGCAGCGAAAACTAAGCAGATTTCTCACGTGAAGTATTACAATAGAGAAATTTCACGAGAGCCGAGCCAGTGAAGGAAACGGCTGAACTAGCTTTTGGCGGGAAAGTAACTCTTGTCCGTTAGGCGCCCCGATTTAATAAAAATGCAAATATCTCGGTTAATATTCAAGATAGAGAAAACATGTATATAACAATATTTATAGTAAATTTAATTTGCAATAAGATTGGTTCTGTACAATTTTTCGATCCGACGTATAGTAACGGAGATATTTCGAATGTTCGAAAATCCTCACCTCTAAACCCCCCCCCCCTCCCACTGGTCCGATTTCAGCCGTTAAAGAACTGGATCTTTCTTTTTACATAAAACGACTAAATATCGAGTTTGGTAACGATCAAACAAACATTGCGACCGCTAGAGCAGTAACAGACAAATATATATATATATATATATATATATATATATATATATATATATATATATATATATATATATATATATATATATGTATATATACAGTTTTGAACGGACCTCATTTTCGTAATCTCCTGGGTAGGATCGATGGACATTTGAAGAAATGTTTCGAAACTCGCGTCGTAAGTACGACCTTAATAGCTGAATTTCCTTGAGGGAAATCTGCTAAAATACAAATATCTCGATTAATAATCAAGATAGTGAAAAAAAAACAAAAAAAACATATATAAGAACATTTACAGGGCAGTAGTTATAAGTTTCAATAAGATTATATATTTTTAATTCTCGTTATTAAACTCATCTGAAATTAACAAGAAGTCAAAGTGTCATGAATTGTTCTATTTTAATTTTAAATAAAATATATTGTCTTCATTAACCTTTTAAGATGTTGCACACATGATAATATGATTAGTATTTTTCTAAAACTCCTGAAAATAATTGTTAAATGAAAATCTGTTAAAAAGAATTGGATGATTCGTAGAGATACGAATAGTAAATTCGTCCATACACAAATTTTTCCGAATGGAAATCATCCCCGAAGCAGACGACGATATAATCGGATTGAATCAGCAATTCTCGATAGCATCTATCGATTGTTGTATCCTGTTTTACGGTTCAACTATTTCTCAAATCATTACGGCCTGCTCAGGCCGGCGAAAAAAGAAGGGTTGGAAAAATACAAAAAAAAAATCGGCTTTACCTCGATGCAATGGCAGAATAACAATTAATTGGGGTTTGGGCGGGTAAATGGACTCATTTTGGCGGGAATTATAGTTATCTTTATTGAAAGGACACCTCTATATCTTATTCTGTCATGAACAGGTAATCTGGAAATGTCTGTCACGCAGGTGTTGCGTTCAATAAGCCCATTTCTAAATTTTCAGCAAAACGTCATTCAACATTCTACACACTACCCGTCGTAAGAGGCCTATGTGAACAGGAAATTTATTTGAACCTTACCCGTGCTCAGACCAATAAAAGTGTTTTACAGCACTTAAAAAAGTGGTTCGGGTCTCACCAACACTTTAATGTTTCAGAGCAAGCGTTTCGCCTTCTCGGGTATTTACAATGCTTAAAATACACGAATCTTACAATTAATAATTATAATCAATTTATACCAGAGTAATTTATAATTTCCCTAAATATCAACTGTACAAAGTTTAATATCATGTTCCCATGTCAATTAAGCTTCTTGCAAGAATAGAATACCTTATGTTCTATAAATCTTGACCAGTATGGTGATTTGTCGACAATAGCAAATCTAAAGCCATATATCTTCTGTAAAACTAACTGGAGCCAAGCTATAGATGAAGTCCGACACGTAGGAGCTGCATAAACTAAGCAGATTTCCCTCGTGAAGTTTAATGGCACGGTCAATGTCAAGTGAATAACTACATACAAACGATAAAAATAAATGTAAACTAACAGTTTGCTGATTTTCCTTAAGGGAAATTTTCTAAAAGTATTAAAATAAATAACTAATAAATATCCTATAATATATTATTTTTTTATCATTCAAAAGTTTATATAAAATAAATAGCCAATCATTCAAATTAACTTCAGTAATAAATATATACTAATATATTTAAACCTAGCGTATAAATTAAAAAAATAATTTCCTCTAATATCCCCAAATAACACATTTATCTTTATTGTAGAGATTTACTTTGTTTTATTTCAAAACCTCAGCATAATATGTATTTAAAACTGTTTAAATAACAAACACATGTAAAATATAAATTTTAACAGTTCTCATTTTTAGCAAAGTTCCCTCGGGGGAAACCAGCTATTCAGGTTGTACTAATGACGCAATTGTACAAAAATGTCCACTAATATCCACCGTTTTTACCCAGGAGATGACGAAAATGAGGTCAGTTCAAAACTATATAAACATGTGTCTGTTACTGCTCAAGTGGTTGCATTTTTTTTTTGATCGTTACCAAACTCGGTATTTAATCGTTTTATGTAAAAAGGATGATCGAGTTCGTTAATGGCTGAAATACCAGAGAATGGAGGGTTTATTTATGTCTATTAACGGGTTTAGAGGGAATATTTGAAAATTCGAAATATCTTCGGAAAAATAGAACCAATCTTAATGCCAATTAAATGTACTATAAATATTTTTTTTCTGTAATCGTTGAATAATGGTAACATTACTAAACTGAAATGAGTGAAGAAAGTGAAACATTTTGCAATAGAGTGAAGAAAGTGAATTGCCTTCTTAATTAGTAATAAGTATAAATTAAAAAATAATTTGAAGTTGGAAATTAAATGCTTTTAAATGTTTCTTAACATTGTAAGAATTTATTTTAACAAAATAAATTAAAATGTGAATGAATTATTGGTGGAAATAATCAATATATTTTAAAATTTAAATATAATAATAATTACCTTCCTTGTTTATAACCTGCACTTGTTTATAACTTCAATACTTCACAATCATCACTAGTTGTTTTATAACTATGCTTATAACCTTTCACAACCATGCTTATAACCTACCAACAACATACCATAATCTTCACAACATCCTAATTTTGTTCATATTCTGGTTAGATCTGATCATGTATTACACGATTACAGAAAAAATTTAATATTACACTCGTGACGAAAGTAGAATTTACAACTCTCGTGAAATTACCAGACTCGCTTCGCTCGTGTGGGTAAACGTTTCACTCGAGTTGTAAAATGATCTACTTTCGTCACTTGTATAATAAATAACTATTATATGCATTTTTTCTCTATCTTGAATATTAACCGAGATATTTGCATTTATAGCCTTCAGCAAACCCCCACTTCTACTTATGTCACATAAAAAATACTCTGTTAAACAATGAATCACTTTATTCAAAGCATAAATACCAAATATTGTTATCAAAAGACCTTTTAATTTAGGAAATACATGCAAATATGTTGTGTTGACCTCCCCCACCCCCCTCGTCCTAATTTCTTGGGTTACCAACTAAAATTTGATTGCTTGTGATACAAAGTATTCTAAATCATTATAAATTACAGTATAAGATATATTTGTTTGTTTATTATTATTTACGTCCACTTTATGCTACAATGGCTAATCGGGACGGGTTTTCTGCAGGTTACCACCCTTTTCTAGCCAGGGTGGGCCTAAGGAGTTTATTAAGTCTTTCACTAAATAAATTTCTACTGCCCAGGGCGGGAATCGAACCCACCACTCTAGGTCTACCAGGCGAGATTAAGACCAACGCCTTAACTTGCAGGCCAACCTGAGCCCCTAGTATAAGAAATAGTACATAGTTTTTAATAAAGTTAGTATATATTTCAGTAATTGTTTCTCTTTGCCGTGAGAGGTTGGCTGAACTTTTTGTTTTCTTTTCAGACTCTTCCCTTCGGGAGGTTTCTTATTATCGTTTGCATTTATTCACTTAGTATTCATAGAGGTGACACAATATGTATATATTTATCTGTTAAACTTCACGTGGGAAATCTGCTTAGTTTACGCAGTCCCTGCGTGACGGACCTCATGCTTTAAGTGAAGCTGATTAGCTACGTCGCCTTGACTGACGTAGTTAGAGTAGAACGGGAATTAAATTCCAGACTCGGGGAGAGAGAGAGGACGGGTTGAGGATGGTGGGGGAAACCACAACAGCTGAGCCGTGGACAGCTGGGCCGATAGTTGGAGCAGAATAACTGACCACTGGACTAACTAGTAGTGACCAGCGCCCGATGCGGTCAGCTGGAGAAACAGGACTCCTATACCAGGATGCCAGCACTCGCCAGGAGCTCTTCATAGATACATATCATGGTCTCTCTACTCGCTGTCTGTCTTATCACTACTCAGTATCAACTGGCACTGTTATCAAGTCTAAACCTGTTACTTCAAATCGTTATGGCATACTTTAGTTAAACTTAATGCTAGATAATTGAATTCATAGACAATAAGGATACTCTTCTACTAATATACTATGATTATTTCCATAGTCGGTTAACTTATGGTTATCGAAATAACCACTCTTGTGGGTTATCGAAATATTCGACAAGAGACAACAGAAGAGAAGAAATTGTGGTACTTTCCTGTTATGGGGACCCCTACTGGCAAATATCGATATTTCCGGGTTTATATCGATATTTCGATGCGATGTCGCTACTGTTTCGATTTGAATGAACACCGGGAATACAAAATCAGCTGTTAACTAGAATAAATATACCGCCATTGTTTTTTAGTACTCTCTGTGTTCAGTAGAGTCGTACTTTCATAGCCTTATAAAATGTTACTGTGGGATTTACCAACAGAAGAAAAGAGTGGAATTACTTTTAGCAGATTTCCCTTAAGGGAGGATTTTCGAAAATTCGAAATATCTCCGTTACTATAAGTCGGATTCAAAAAGTGGATAAAATGAATCTTATAGAAAATTATGTTTACTATAAATATTGTTATATACATATTTTCTGCATCATGAATATTAACCGAGCTATTTGGATTTGTATTCTGCGTGTGGTCACCAGTAGGCTATGTTCGGACTTTCCGCCGAGAGCTCTGGTGGTCGTTTCCATAACTATTCGTCCCTCGTGAATAGGTTTAGAGATTAGGTTAACTGTTTTTTGGGGCTAGAAACTACTGGGTTATTACTCCCTAAATAATGTTTTAGGTTAAGAGGTTTCTTACTACTACAGTTGTTATTTGGCAGATTTCTATATTGTAAAACTTCACGTGGGAAATCTGCTTAGTTTACGCAGCCCCTGCGTGACGGACTTTTTTAAAAAGTAAGGAACTGTTGCATAATGAAGGACAGTGTGAGAAAGGTCATTGTATGAAGAATTATGTTTCTGACGAAAAACCATTTTGGAAATGCAACTCTTGCAAAACCAAGGTAGGTTTACGTACTGCTACTTGGTTTGAGGGAAGCAGAATGACATTCACTACTGCAATTCGCTTTATATACCTTTGGTGTGAAGAGCTAACATAGGTTGATTTTTGAGAAAGGTAATTGGGAATGAATAAAAATACAACAGTAGATTGGAATTACTACATGTGGGAAGTAACCGTCGAAGCTCTCGAGAAGAAAAATGTTGGCAGAATCGGTGGAAATGGTTTTGCGGTTGGAATAGACGAGAGTTTATTTACTAAAAGGAAAAGCGGTACTGGGAGAGTGCTACCTGAGCAGTGGGATTTGGGTGGACTTTGCCCTGAGACCAGCGGACGATTCCTGGTGAAAAGTCTAGATAGGAAGGCGGAAACATTGATGAATGCCATCGAAAACCATATTGAGGTAGGTTCTACAATTATGTCGGACTGTTGGAAAGGTTATAAAACCGAAGATCTTGAAAAGGCAGGATTCTGACATTTTACTGTTAACCACAGTTACCATTTTGTTGATCCAATTACTGGAGCTAACACACAACAGGTGGAACGTTTGTGGGGATCAGCAAAATGGAGAAATAAAAGCCACCGCGGCACAACACGACACCATTTAGACTCTTATCTCTCAGAATATATGTCGAGGGAATACGTCAAACACTACAATTTAAATCGTTTTGATTGCATTTCGTCTGATATAGCTTCCTTTGTGCCGTTATCTTAGATAGATATTTTAATTGTTTTATAATACTTTTTCATTAAAAGCTTTAATCGTTAATAATTGATTTGTTTTTTCCTAAACCTTACCTTAATTAACGTATCGAGAATATCGATATATGGAGAAACATTGTATATCGAAAATATCGATATTTTCCAGTAGGGGTCCCCATAACAGGAAAGTAACAAAATTGTATTAGGAAGACTCCAAATAGGGCACACAATATTTACGCATGGCTATCTTATGACAAAAGATCAACCCCCGATTTGTGAGAAGTGTTGCAAAGACTTGACTATCTACCACATATTAATGGAATGTCAAAAGTATACAGATATTAGAAACAAATGCAATATTTCCAATGATATGGAAGTGGCCCTTGGAGATGACCCGAAAGGACTGGATAAATTGTTTAATATTGTGAAAAATACGAATTTATACAAAGAAATGTATAGTACAAGTTTTTTGTATACTCGTTTATATTGTTAAAATGGCGGTATGGATGAGGATACCAAAATGTGCTTATAGTTATTACAGGGCGATGATAACCTGGCAGTTTTTCGCCCTAAAGCCTTACGAAACAAACAACAACATATATTGGGGTAATTAAAAAATAATAATATCCGTCACTCAGGGGCTGCGTAAACTAAGCAGATTTTCCATGTATTTGCATTTATCCCAAAACGTAAGAGTTGTACGAGAACAATATTTGGAATTTATTCTTCAAATAAAGTGCTTCATGGTATAACAGCTTACTATTAATATGACGAGGGTAGAAGTGGGGTTTACTGAAGACTGAAAACTAAAAAAAATACAAATATATCGGCTGAATAATCAAGATAATCAAAAATTCATACATAACAACATTCATAGCAAATTTAAATTTGCAATAATATTAGTTTTATTCACTTTTTCGATCCGACAAATAATAAGTTAGATATTTAGAATTTATGAAATTCCCCCTCTAAACCCTCCCACTGGTCTGATTTCTGCCATTTACGAACTTGATCTTTCATTTTAAATAAAACGATTAAATATCGAGTTCTGTAACTATAAAACAAAAATTGCGACCGCTAGAGAGTTAACAGTCAAATTATATATATACTGTACAGATCTCATTTTCCTCATCTTCTGGGTAGGATCGATGGAAATTTGAGAAACATTTTCGAAAAAGGCGTCATGTCTTCTACCTCAATAGCTGATTTCCCTTAAGAGAAATTCGCTAACACATATTTTAATATTTAAATTGCAGAAGAGGGCAATAAGGTTTTACATTCAACAGAAAGTCGAGAGACTCTTTAAGTAGTAAAAATAACGAGTTTTCTTTCAATATACTTACATATACTGTTTGTGAAATAAAACATGTTTTACAGAAGTAATAATAATTATTAAAATTCCACCAGGCAGGGGCTGCGAGAACTAAGCAGATTTCCCATTTGAAGTTTTACAATAGATAAATCTACATACTTGTAACACTTAATAACATCGTGAATATTAAGTGAACAAATACAAGTGATAACCAGAAATATTTCAGTCAACTTACATTTTAATTACCTCCACAAGCGTCTGAATTGTAAAAAAAAACGGTCAGCCATCCATAGAGCTGAATAGATAGAAGTATTCTCGGCCAAAAAAATAAAAAAAAATTATCTCAATCACTCTGGTTTTAGAAATCCCAGAACAAAAGACGGAGGACATCATCAGAAAGTATTTGGAAGTAGAAAGATTTGTTGAACACAATATTTGGTATTTCTGTTTGGAATAAGACAGTTCATGATATATTCGTATTCTTAACTGGCGATGACAAAGAAGGGGGTTTACTAAAGGCTGATATTGAAGATAGAAAAGATAAATAAAAAAAAAAAGTTATAGGTAATTAAATTTTCAATAATATTGGTTCTTTAACATTTTTTGATCCTACTTATAATTACGGAGATGCTTCAAATTTTCAAAATTATTACCCTCCTCCTCCCTGTCCAATTTCAGCCGTTAACGAACTTGATGCATGAAACGCTTATATATCGAGTTTGGTAACGATCAAACAAAAATTGCGACCCCTAGAGCGTTAACAGACAAATATATAGGTGTCGGATATTGAAGGAATAATTATCTTGTACGAATTCCTTAGTTTCCCGTTTTGAGGAAGATTAAATCAGGGGAGAAAGAAAGAAAGAAAATTTTATTTTGGCCCAATACAACAAAGTTATTTTACACAAAGTGTTACATTTGTTACAAATTTAAGATATTTTGGTACAACCTAGGACGAAGTCGTCCTTCAGTCATTGCACCTAAATTATAATGAGTTGCTCCACTTGACATCGGAAGGCTGCCATGATATTTCCTTACAAGTTATTGAATGTGAACTGAAATAGGAGCAACCTCCAATTCCCTGAGGATTTGGCTGTTCCTAACAAACCAGGCAGCATTTGCCGCTATTCGAAGTACTTTGCTCTGGAAGGACTGGAGTCTCTTTTTGTGTGTGTTGCTGATGCCCAGCCAGACTGGGCATGCGTATGTTAATATAGGGAGTATGAGTTTTTTGTGAAGTAGTTTTGCACAAGCCAGTGCCAGTGGTATATTTTTATTTATTAGATAGTATATTTGTGCGAGTCGTGTGTGTGCTTGTACTTGTTGAATTTAATGTGGATAAGGTGCCGCCATGTAAGTCGTTTGTCAAAAATTGGCCTGCGTTTTATCGGGATTCACCGAGAGCTTTAACTTCTTGAAACATCTCGAGACCCCGTCAGCTGCTGTTTGGGGAAGTATTTGGGGTATTGTCTTGAGTGAGGTGGAGCGTGTCATCTGCGAAGGTAGCTAACACAGAATTTTCCACCTGCGGGATGTCACTGCAGTAGAGGATGTAGAGCAAAGGGCTAAGTATGTATCCTTGCGGTACGCCAGCTCTGATATCCCGGTTCGTGCTGAGAGTGTTATTTATTCTCACTTGAAATGTTCTTTCTCGTAAGAAGGATGCAATAACACTATGAAGGTATAAATCAGGGGAAGAACATATTGTACACAAACTGTCACTGCCAATTTCTACACGGATTATGCATGCTAAAGAGGAATGGTTATCCAAGAGTTTTCGCCATTCTACCAGATATCTCGAATTCTATTTAGTCCCATAGATGTGACTAGGGGAAATCACTTCCTAATAGCCTATTGTTCCTGTATTTAGTCTCTTCCTGAAAAGGTTAAAAGCTACGGGCTTTCTGACATGTGTATATAAATAAATCCTCCCCAGAGCTGCCCAACAACCCCCCACCCCCAACCCTAATTACATTATCCATATCGGGGCAATCCGAGGGGCATATTTTGAAAACGCCAAACGTAGTGCCAAGGAGGAACAAAGAAGTCATAATTAAGCCATATCTAGTCAAGGGGAGGATAGGGGTCTCGTTACTCAGCTCTGAGGGGTGGGACGCAGCAAACCGTGACGCCAAGCCCTCATGTCCTGTCTGTGTTTGTGTGGAGTACGCCTGGGTGTGCGTACCCACTCAATTGTAGTGTTCTTGCAGGCTCATTGTCGGCTGAGAAGGGAACACAAGCTCTATAGGGGGCAGGCAGCGCTTTATCATTTTTTTTTTTAATAAGCCTAATGGAGAAAAATGTTGACGTTTTTCTTAGATGAGAAATAGACTAAGGGAAGGGTTGAATCCTAGATAGAACCCTTACTAGGATTCATCGGATGAATTGGCTCTCTAATGCTGTTCCCATGTATTCCAATTAGCCTAAGACATCTCATCATCAACATATTAATTATTAAGAATGACTCTCCTTGACGGAGAGGCAGCGTAAACTAAACGGATTTCCCACGCTGCTGATCTGTTTTCCAATTTTCCTGAAGGCTACGCTATCTACTTAAAAAGTTCGTCACGCAGGAGCTGTCTAAACTAAGCATATTTTCCACGAGCTAGTATATGACACAAGAGATCTCATCCCACCACATGTTCAAGTGAAAATCATTAAGTTCGATTTACACGCATAATATTTGAGTTACGATAAAATGCATAAAACTGCAATTGTATGAGTTGGAAGAGTGTTATGTATTGGAAATATTTGGCATTTCAGATTTGTCGTCTACCAATAACAAGCATCACTTTTAGTGTTGAATCAAACAGTTAAATATCGAGTATCGTATAGATAAAATAAATATTTTCTACCAAAGAAAGAAAAAATTGATAACGTAATCAGACGATGAATGAATTTGCACGTCTCTTATAATAAAAGTCTCTTGAAAGCAATATTTAGTACTTAAACTGACAGTAAAGCGGTTCATAATATAACTGCTTATTGGTTAATAGCTAAGGTACCCGGCTTCGCTCGGGAATTCATTTTAGGTTTAATTACGATGGTATTTTTTTTGGCAAGCCTTTACTTTCCACAATATTTTAACATTTTCCGATGTATACCCGTCGTTGCCGTGGATTTGTTAATAATAAAAGTATTTGTTATGTAAGGTTTCACTGTCCACAATATTTTTATATTTCCCGTCTCCTGTGCATGTAGTTTTTTATAATTCTTAATCATAGAAAGTATTCTGTCCGCCAAATTATGTTTAATTAAACTTCCTTTCCCTTGATACGTTACAAAGACCAACAGTGACTTAAAACCGAACAGAAAATGTAATATATAGCGAATTTTTATTTTAGGCTTCTCTTATAACCCCTTCCCCTCCCGTTTGAACCTATAAAATTTAATATAGCTAATAATCGTTTAAGAATAAAAGCTAATTCACATGCCGAATTTTGTCAAGGTCCGTTCAATCGCTAGTGCAAAATACAATTGTCAGCAAGCGTTTTAGTTTTCAGTGTATATCTCGTTTATACTTGGTATACGACAAAAGTAAACATAACAAAAGTTACTCTAAATAACAAAATAAACAACTTTTGTCATGTACATATTTGCCGAAAAACCAATAGAAAACGAAATTTCACTATTTTTAATTTCAGGGCTCCCTTACAACCCCCACTCCTCAGAAAAAGTTGATATTGCTTATCACAATTAAGGCGTCAGTGCTAATACACGTACCGAGTTTTATTTAGTTCGGTTGAGTCTTTTGTACCAAATAAAATTCCGCTACAGGTTTTAGAGTATATCTCGTTTATAATTCGGTATACAAAAATAGTGTATATAACAAATGTTACTCTAAATAACGAAATAAACAACTTTTGTTATGTGTTATGTGTTGTTATGTTAAAAAATCAATAGGAAACGAAATATAGCTATTTTTAATTTCAGGCCTCCCTTATAACCCCCACTCCTGTTCGCCTCAGAGAAATAAATAGTATCCTATGTCCGTCTCCTGGCTCTAAGCTACTTCCTCACCAATTTTCAGCCATATCGGTAAAGCCGTTCTTAAGTTATAAATAGTGTAACTAACACGACTTTCTTTTATATATATAGATATGACATGAGTAGGTAGGTGTAAGGGTTTACTGAAGGGTCAAAACTAAAAATACAAATATCTCACTTGATATTCATGATACAGAAAATATGTTTAGAACAACATTTATAGAACATTAAATTCGCAATAAGGTGACGTATATACACTTTTACGATCCTATTTATAATAACGGAGGTTATTTGAATTTTCTAAATTCTCCCCCCCCCTAAACTATTGTACATCGATTTGTGTAACGATAAGAAAAAAATTGCGACCTCTAGTGTGCTATTCCAAGTTCAATAATTTTAAAATTACATCATTTTCGTCATATACTAAGTAGGATCGACGGACATTTGATGAGACTTTTTGAAATTCGTGTCATGAGTAGAACCTCTATAGCTGGTTTACTCTAAGGGAAATCTGATAATACATAACCTGGCCATTGGGCACTCTACTGATCTCATCTCAAGGTATATTCTCTCTCTCTCTCTCTCTCTCTCTCTCTCTCTCTCTCTCTCTCTCTATATATATATATATATATATATATATATATATATATATATATATAAATGTATACACGTATATATATAATTTTGAACGGACCTCATTTTCGTCATCTCCTGGGTAGGATCGATGGACATTTGAAGAAAATTGTCGAAAATCGCGTCATGAGTACGACCTCAATAGCTGATTTCCCTTAAGGGAAATCTGCTAAAACAAATCTGATGAGTAGACGTGGGTGGTCTTCGCATTAACTAGTTGCTTGTATCTCATGTAATAAAGGTCCGTTGAAAACAATATTTGTCATGTACTCATGCAATAAGACGTTTCGTGATATATTCGAGTTTGATGGCTAAAAGTGGGGGTTCACTGAAAACTGAAATCTAAAAAATGCCAATGCCACGATTATTATAGAAGATAGAGAAAAACTGTATTTTACAGCATTTATAGATCATTAAATTTTCAATAATATTAGTTCATTGGTTGATATTTAAAAGTAAATTCAATCTTGACGAGGCAGAATTTGAAAATAAACACCAAAACCTCAAACGAGTGAAAAAAAAGCTACTTACTTAAAAACAAACAGAATACTGTGAACAAGAAATTTACATAATATATTTATCAAATATTTGAATAAACAGCAAGTCGATTAAATGAAGGAGGTACTATATTTCTTCTGTAATCGATTATTCATATTGCTCATTATTTTAATGCATCGTTGTATCAGCTGACTTGTACTGTCGGTTTCCATCTTGATAGACTTTATGAGACCATTCCCGCGTTAATGTTGAACCGTTTTACAATATATATTACCCTTGAAGAAGTATCATCAAATGACGTGAAACATTTAGAGTGAAAAATAAATAACTGGAACCTATGTTTTTTTCATCTATTTACCTTACCCATTTCTACCTTCGACCGAAAATTGGATTGAGGTCGGATTTCAACGATAAGTAATTGTGTTTCCCCTAGACAAGGAAGGATTGGACCCGGTGAAAGACACGGGGGGGGGGGATGATAACAAACTTATTGACAAGAGATATAATTATCTGGGCAATATCTTATGGTGCACCATTGTCAACATGTTGACACGCGTTGTACTAACAGTGTAGCAGACGACAAACAGTCACCATAAACTCCAATCAGCCTTATCGCCAGGAGGTAAATACCTTAAGGGATTACTGGCAAACAGGTTTTTCTTGTTTCTAGGAAGGTTTGTTGGCTGACATCTTTTATTGTTTTATATTGGGAGGGGGGGGGGTTGGTAGGATATTGAGGTAATTTCATTGAGAACTTCGTTTTATAAAACTCTTAAATCAGCGTTTAAATCGCTCGCTAAGAACATAATTTAAGTTTCCAAGCCTGTCTCAATTGCTCAAATAAATTTGCTGAGAAATAACCTTACAACTTTTAACACAATGTACCGTGTAGACCATTTGCAATAAAAAAAAAAAAAAAAAAAAAAAAATAAATAAAGCCAATGATGCAAGTGCTACCAAATATATTCCCAATATTCTGACATCATACAACATTCGAATCTACGGCTATCATACAACATTCTAATATGCTGGATGGTAGAGGAACCAATAGGAGCATATTCCAGAGATATCACTGCAGCTTCGCCAAGCTATGGCTGGAATCTAACGGTGGCACAGCATGAACCGCACTGAGGATGGAGCGTTGTCTCCGAAAGTGCACTCTGCATTTTATTAAAAAACTGTAGAGGATTTGGCCTTCTTATTGATCCTCATCAATTCAAAATGAAGTAATAACTGCAGTTTGGAATAAAGAAATATATAGAACATTTATAACAGAGGTTCCCAATCTATTTTGGTCAAGAGATCCCTTTTCCAAAATGATATGATACATCAAACTCTATAGCGAAATTACTTTAAAAATCCTCCTCTTATTGAAGTTTCATATTCTGGCAAAATAAGATATCAAATATACAAGTGTCCGTTACGCACGTGCTTCGTATAATAGCCAGGTATCTTGAATTAGGATTTTAGTAATTGTTCTAAGAGTTCACTATTGTGCCTACTTCGCTGTAAACCAGTTATATTTACTGGCCAGACTGGTTGTTTTTAAAAATTTCTAGTTCTCTTTACAAAGAGACAAAATTCTTAAGATATTTTTATTTTAGTATGGCAACGTTAACGACGTTAATTTGAAAAATAATATTAATGATAGCCTAAAAGCAGGTACGAGGAAACCTTTGACATGTTGTGGGCCAAACTTAATTTTGTAAATACGTTCGTGGGGCGAACTAAAATTAGTAGCGACTAAAATTAGTACATTTTTAAATTAAATTATATTATTTATTAACGTCCTTTTTTTGTAACTAAGACTAATTGGGAGGGGTTATCTACAGGTTACCACCCTTTTGTAACCAGGATGGGACTAAGGATATTATTTAATGAATTTAGTCACTAACTAAATTCCTATTGCCAGGGCGAGAATCGATCTCAATGTTACGGCCCATTTTTACCATCGCCGAAGACGGGTGATTGAGATAGAAGACAAGCGAGCAACAGACAGCAGCGTCCACCTCGAGCTCGAGTGAGGATTTTTGGCTCCGGCTTTGGCGGATCGGAATGTTATACAGCTAGAAGAATGGCAGTTATTTCATCGTACGAGAGGTACCTAAGTGCAGTTATTGTGTATACACAATCAATTAAAAGAAAAGACCTATTAATTTGTACTTTAAAGTTCCCATGGGAAGTATTCTATATTTAGTTATTATTTTTATAGTTAAAGTTAGAGATTATAATTATAGTTGATTTACTGTAAATAAACTAATTTGTTTTTAGAATACTGGTATCGTTGTTACCTTTGAGAACAAACAACGTGGCGCCCTTATTATTTTAACTTTCTGCCTATTGAAGTTTAATTTATAAATCCACACCCTTCTCCACTGAGCTTGGCAGTCTTGTTACCCAGTTGTGGGGTAGTATCAACTCTCTAAGTTTACCATGTGAGATTGCAGCCAACGGTTTAACTCACATGGCCGGCCTGAGCTCCATAAGAATAGCAATAGTAGAAGTTAACCGAAGATCTGTATGAAGAATTATGAATTCAAAATGAAGAGTCAAGAGATCCCTTTTCCAAAATTATATGATACATCAGACTCTACAGCGAAATTACTTTAAAAATCCTGTCCCTAGTTTTTGTTCTTCTTTTTTTCTATTAATGCAAAGTATTCGGCAATTTAAACACTGACAACAATGACGCGATTTTCGAAATATTTCTTCAAATTTTTACTAATCGTACCCACGAGATGACGAAAATGAGGTCCCTTCAAAACTATATATATATATATATATATATATATATATATATATATATAGATATATATATATAATATATATATATATATATATATAATTTTTCTGTTATCGCTCTAGCCGTCGCAATTTTAACTTAATCGTTACCAAACTCGACATTTAAACGTTTTATGTAAAATTAAAGATCAAGTTCGTTAAGGGCTGAAATCGAACCAGTGGGAGGGGGGGGTGGGGGTTTAGAGGGAAGGATTTTCGAAAATTCGAAATATCTCCGTTACTATACGTCGGATCGAAAACTTATATAGAATCAATCTTATTGCAAATTATGTGAACTATAAATGTTATTACACACATAGTTTTTGTATCGTGAATATTAACCGAGATTCTCGGATTTTAAAGTTTTCGGGTTTCAGTAAACCCCAACTCCTACTCATGTCATATTAACAATAAGCTGTTATATCGTGAACCACTTCATTCCAATGTTGATTTCCAATTCTTGTTTTCATCGATGTTTTTCTTTGTGAGGTACACGCAAACACATTTTTTGATGACGCCATCAATTAAGATTTTTCGTTTTTTAAGTGAAAACATAAATAAACATTAGATAACACAATTATAAATAAACATTAGACTAGTAATAAAGACAATAATTTAAAATGGTTTTAATAAAAAAATTAAGTTATTCCTATATACTAGTACAATGATATATTTTTAAATTTATTTATTTAGTTTTGTACCACAAAGCGATGGTGATTTGCATTATTAGGATGATATATATACTCCTTCATGTGCTTACCTTTTTTTGACCTTTTATATTATGGAAAATATTTCTTTAATATCTGATTCTTTCTCATATCCGTGCTTTGTCCAAAGAATATAATAAAAGTTAACCCTTTTAAATCTTTTTATGTATGCTGTAGACCTTTTCTATTTTGTATTATATGATTAAAAAATTAAAATTATTTTATGTTCAAAAAATTAATATATATATATTATGAGTCGGATCGTAAAATGTTATTTAGTTTCCAGTCCTTTATGAACCCCTAGTTTTTATGCGATGTCCACTAGATATCTCATGTTCAGCTGACATTTTTAAAACCTTTTAGTTATTTCATGTAAAATGGGGAACAATTGGTGGCCGGTCAGCAGAGAGTCCAGCATGTGGGAAATCCTCTTAGTTAACGCAGCACCTGCGAGTAAGACTTTTCCAGATTGTATCAGGAATGGTCATCAATCATTTTACATTTGTACCAATTCATTGATACTTAATTACATCCGTTTAAGCTATTGTAGTTCCGACGGTTCGTTAACGGCCGACAAAAAAGGACTCCCCTAGCCCGAGGAGATGTTATTCAGCCGGAGTCACGGGCTTAAATGGTTTTGTCTCCAATTAATAGTTTGTCTCCATTCGATTGTAATTAATCGATACGCCCTTTGTGAATTGATCGATATTGAAATTAATAACCCCTGCGGCCTGATGAGATAGGAAGGCTAGTCATCTCTCTTATCGTTGGGGAGCAAGTATGGAAAGAGATATGTCGGGTCGAATACAGCCAAATACCTTTCTACATTAACACTCTACCAGCTCAATAGCATCGTGAGGCAATTGAAGAACTACATGAATAAAGAAGTGGTGAACTCTGTTATGGGTAAAAGATCTCGGATGACAAGAACTACAAATACGAACCAAGTATCAATGATCATATTATGTACTAGCTTTTCATTCGTATGCTGAAATGTCAGGAACGCTGGGGTTGTGTAAACTAAGCAGATTTCCGTGACACGCTTATAATCTAATACCATTTTACCAGATCCCTTAAACGACATCAACTACTGAGGTTGTAATCCGATGTCAGGCAAAATATATTGAATTATTATTCTCATTCCTCATAATCAACTTTATATTCTAATGTATTTCTGCTACACCCATATCTCGATAAACTTAATGAGTTCTTTATAACATTTATTAAATAATATATAAGGTGGTTCTGGACAATTACCTCCATCTAAAATTATGTTAATTATTAACATTATTTAATATATTTGATCTATTTTGGTAAACTTTGAACAGTCATAGAGTATATG
This sequence comes from Riptortus pedestris, assembly GCA_019009955.1. NCBI lineage: Eukaryota > Metazoa > Arthropoda > Insecta > Hemiptera > Alydidae > Riptortus > Riptortus pedestris. The sequence continues at coordinate 145,626,780 of CM032232.1, read as the reverse complement.
TGAAAACGTTTGTGTTTTCTATGTGTCGCAAGTACGTTTGTCACGTGTCAGCTTGTTCGTTTCCAATATTTCCTGAATGGGCTTTTATCAAGTCTATGTGTATGTGCAGATTTAAATGTATAATTTATAAAATATTTTCTCTAATGATTTCTGTCAGTGTATCGTGTATAGTAATTAGGGTTACATATTGAGTAAATGAGAGTCGTGTTGTCTGTGTGCATGATCGTATTTTTGTGTAGGTTATATGACGATTTTATGAATATATATTATATGAAACGTACCACTAAAAATAAATCATATTCTTATAGACTGCACACTTAGTCAACTCATTTTACTTAGCCCAAATCTTAATAACTGAAGTTAGTTCTTAAGTCAACACGATGCTACAACATTTACACACAATAATCTGTCATAATTGTGAAAGAAATTCAAAATAAAATGACACTGGCAAAAACAAAATTAAATTAGCAAAATCACAAGTTGTTAAACAGTATTACTTTATATTTTTCCTGTTTTAATGTTCTGTTTGTTTCTATTAGTTTTCAAATTTCCATATTTGTTTATGTTAAATTTTACCTATTTTTTATTTACCTTTTATTTGATTTATACTAATTTATTTTTGTCTTTGAATTACTAAACCCGTTTGTATACTATAACAGCCCTATTGGCAGAGTAGATTGCCGTATTCTATTAAATAAAGAATAAAAATAATTTAACAAAACCCTTAATAAGTCATTTGTAGCTTTTACATCAAAAATTAATACACCTCTTGCAAATATAAGGATGCAGCTTTATCAGCAATTTTTAAGTCTGTTCTTCATAAACTGCTCTATCGAAACATATGTAATAATAGAGTCAGTTTGTGTTAATTCCTAATAGTTACCATAAATGACTTCTTGCGAGGGGAGCTACATTCCTTACAGTTTATTTCCCAAAGTGGTTAAAATAACTTATAGAATTACAACACACTGATATATAATTTACAAATGAGAAGTGCAGTTACTGTCATACAAACAGGACGAACAAACAGCTGAGTGTGAGTGTATATAGACAGATAGAGAAGATTTAGGATTGAACTGTTTGCCGATTAGAGTCAGCAAATAGGATAATGGGATTTCACTGTAAATGCTCTTTTCCCTGATTCTATTCTAGTTTTTAGTATTCACTCTCATTATCAGCTCAGTTTGAGTAGTTAGAGGATACTTATCAATAATCTGTATTAACTCTGATAAATGCTTTGATAAACACTTACTGCACCTAAGTCATCGACTAGTTTTAAATGTTTCGAAAAAAGCGTATCATTTTCAGGAGTAAAGCTCTGTAACCCTCTGCCTGAATTTACTAAATCTATTTAAACTTATTTCATGTTAAAAAATAAAGAAAAGGTAAAGAACTTTAGGTCCTTCCGGGAAATCAGCTATTGAGGTTGTACTCATGGCGTGATTTTCATCATTTTTCTTCAAATGTCCATCGATCCAATCTTGGAGATGACGAAAATGAGGTCCGTTCAAATTGTATATATATATATAGGTGGCCGCTCTAGCTGTCGCAATTATGGTTTGATCGTCACTAAATTCGAAATTTAGTCGTTTTATGTAAAAAGAAAGATCAAGTTCGTTAATGTCTGAAATCGTACCCGTTGAAGGGGGTTTTTAGAGGGGAGGATTTTCGAGTAATCGAAAAATCTCCGTTACTATACGTCGGATTGAAAAATTGTATAGAATCAATCTTATTGCAAATTAAATGTACTATGAATATTGTTTTATACACATTTCCCGTATAACGAGTAATAAGAGAAATATTTGGATTTTTTAGTTTTACGCTTTCAGTAAACCCCCACTCCTCAAAGTGTCATATTAATAATAAGCTGTTATATTACGAACCACTTCTTTACAAGATTAAATACCAAATATTGTTTTCTACAAACCTTTATTATACGAGATGCTTGCAAATACGTTCTGTTGACCCCTTCTTTTGTTCATGGATTACTAAAATCTGAGTGATTTTGATAAAAATTATTCTGATTCATTACTAATTACTGCACTAGCTGTGGTAAATAGTATTCAATAAAATTAATATGTTATAGTCAGATATATTTCATTAATCGTTCTTCTTTCCAGTCTAGTATAATTCTATCCATGCAGCGCTGCCCTGATGGTTTACAATTCAGACGCTTTCCGTTCTAGATCTTATCAAATTGTAAATTGATTGAAAGACGTCTTATTACTGTTACTGACTTTATACACTTAATATTCATGGTGGTGTTAACAGTATGCAAATTTATCTGTTGCAACATTCCCTTGGGAAATCTGCTTAGTTTACGCAGCCCCTGCGTGACGGGCCTTCATTACTAGATGGGTATAATCATGTGTTCTTCAGCCGATCATGCCTCTGCCCTTGGAATGTATTCTCCGATCCTATACTCCATCGGGAAAGCCTTTCCCTCCCGGAACCCAAGTGACCCGGAAAATTAAATTTATCCCGAAGAGGAGAGGAATGTAAAGAAAACTATCGGGAGAGAGGGACTGGGATGGGATAAGTATAGAAAGGAAGCCCCCCCCCCTCTCTGTAATCAACTCAGGACCGATACTGGTCCTTCAACTAACCTTCTCCCAATGTAGCCTCACTCTCCTCAGGGCTACCAACTCTACACAAATCAGTCTAAGCTACTTTCCTCAAGGTCCCATAATGTAGGGCTCAGTTCATGTTAGAACTGTAGAGCTCGAAACAGGAATATAAATTGATATGGAAAAGATAAAGAAACTTTAAGATTCTCAAACTGATCGACAACCTCTTGAGCCATAATAGTTTGGAAAAACTTATTATTTTAGGAATTTCTGTGGCATAACGTATAATTATTATATATTCTTCATATTTTATGGCAACGGTCTCCAATAAAAATAATTTTTTTTTTTCTGTAAAAACGGTATTGAAACTGCCCTACATGCTTCGAGTACAACGTTTTCAAAATTGAAGGTAGCTCTGAATAAAAGGTTAAAGCAATACGTAAAAAGTATATACAATAATGAAAATAAACCTGCTTTGACTGATCATGCTATCTCCAGGAAATCTACCTTCAGTTTTGAAAAAGTTCAAATAATTGATAAAGAAAGAAATAATAATAATAAAAAAAAAAAAGGAAACAGAACATTCACATAATAAAAATTAAAAAGATGGCAGTTTTGTGGCCAACGCATTTTTGTAAAGAGTTATTTTTATTAATTTAATAATGTTTAGAACATTAAGTAGTGAATGGCGTGAGTCGGGAGTAGTCGGGATAGCTCGGCAGGTATCGGCAGCCAGCTGATCTCAATCAACGTGTGCCAAGAATCTATTGTTCTGCCGACCAAGTGATTGCAGTTTCCAGCTTCTCCAAGTTGCAGGAACTTCTTCAAACCCAAGGCTTTTCCACAATTGGAAGAAATATTCTTCTTGGAGCCCAGTAGTTCCAGGTCGGCCGTCGGAGAAGAAATATGGTGGAATTCCATTTAAATAAAGTATCAGGTACCTGATTCCTCCATCTGCCTTCACCCAGACTGTAAGTTTATTCTTCCTTCATTGACGTGGTTCGACTCTATCTGAAGACGATCAGCATTTTTTTTTTTACTGTTAATTTTAAGTAATTTTAGATAATTCAAAAAAGGAAAATTATTCGAGGTCCAAGACCGTATAGGGAATTTGTTCAATGCATTTTCACAGGTCGTACTCATGACGCGATTTTCAAAACATTTCTTCAAATGTCCATCGATCATACCCAGGAGATGACGAAAATGAGGTCCGTCCACGAATGGACCTCATTTTCGCCGTTAACAAACTTGATCTTCCTTTTTACATAAAACGATTAAATACCGAGTTTGGTGACGACTAAAAAGTCCGTCACCCAGGGGCTGCGTAAACTAAGCAGATTTCCCACGTATGACGTTTAATATCTATAAATGAAGTTCCATAACATTTTTTGATCCGTTGAACTGAAACGTTGATGACAAATATCACCTACAAAGTAAATATTTCTAAATGAATTTCAACAAGACATCTTGTTTATTTTATTTAATAGCAGCTCAACGAATAATGATGCCCGTATATGATTTTTTTTTCAATTTTTTTATCAAGGGTATAGTAAATTATGTTTACAAAAAATAAATAGTCTCAATAAAAAGACTTAAAACATCCCACCACTTGGTGCTATTGTGTATGATGTCACCGGTTTCATAGAGGTTAGATAGCGAATTGACCTTTCTACAGGAACGGCCCACCAACTTCCATTATCAGAAGAAAAAGGTCAGCTCATATTTCACTTTTAATGCCACATTTCGGTTTACAATAGGCTTTTTGTCGGGAGGCTACTGTGAACTTTGTTAAATATTTGAAATTATACATTTCATGCTTGCAGTTTTATTCTAGTTTGAGAAACACGAGTTTGGTATCAAAAATGAAAAACTTACCTAGGATAGATAGATATTTTATTGGCTTATGTTTACAAACATATTGCCAAGAGTCTGGTCAATTACTGTTAGAATGGCTATTAATATAATATAACTTATTAAAAAATTTGTAAATAAAAATAATAATAGTTTCTAAAGTACAAATTAACAACATATACATTGGTATGTAATATAATTTAAATATTAATCTAAATAATTATAATAATTAATTCAATAAATCATAATTTAATGTAAATGTAGATTAAATAATTTTTTTTTAATGTCTAAATAAAGATCAGTTTTCTGATATATCAAATTAACATAATCCTTCTCTAAGATTTATGACAAACAGAATACTAATAATAAGTATTATTTTATGTAATAAAGAATGCGTGAGTTATTGCTATTTAAGTACCCCCATAAAAATAATAAAATTCTTTCTTTAATATAAAGATGATAAGAAACAGAAAACGTCATTAATTTTGTTTTGACTGTTGTAATCCAAAATGTTTACCAATAATAGGTATTCTCTTTGAGGCACTATATATTTGTCCAGGAATTTTACCCAATGAAAAAATATAACTTCAAGCACCCAAAAATTTAGTAGTTACTATATTAGCAATATAACAAAGAATACAATCAAAATTTAGTAGTTACTATATTAGCAATATAACCAAGAATACAATCAAAATTTAGTAGTTACTATATTAGCAATATAACCAAGAATACAATCAAAATTTAGTAGTTACTAAATTAGCAATATAACCAAGAATACAATCAAAATTTAGTAGTCACTATATTAGCAATATAACCAAGAATACAATCAAAATTTAGTAGTTACTATATTAGCAATATAACCAAGAATACAATCAAAATTTTGTAGTTACTATATTAGCAATATAACCAAGAATACAATCAAAATTTAGTAGTTACTATATTAGCAATATAACCAAGAATACAATCAAAATTTAGTAGTTACTATATTAGCAATATAACCAAGAATACAATCAAAATTTACCAACAAATAAAATATGGCTTCCTTGTGCTGATATTTTATTTTGAATATAAATTTATTTAGAGGCTACGTTAATTAAATTTAAAAAGTCCGTCACGCAGGGGCTGCGTAAACTAAGCAGATTTCTCACGTCCTGTTATGGCATACACCATATCTTAATTGATGGCATCACACAAACGAATTGGCGTGTATCTCGCATAATAAAGGATTCATGAAAACGATATTCGGTAAATAAGATATAAGAGAAAAAAAAGTGGTTCGTAATGTAAAAGCTTATTGTTAATATGAAAGGAGTGGGGGTTTACTTAGTGATGAAAACTAAAAAAATCCAAATATTTCCGTTAATGTTCATCATAAAGAAAATATGTACAAACGATATTTAATGAGCAATAAGGAAGGTAATTTACAATTTTTCGATCAGAAGTATAGTAACGGAGATATTATGAAATTCTCCCTTTTATCCCTCCTTCCCACCTGTACAATTCCTGCCATTGACGTACCTGATCTTTCATTTTGCATTAAACGAGTAATACTGAGTTAGGTAACTAAAAACAAATTATTTTGGTGGTGTGTATATATATATATATATATATATATATATATATATATATATATGGCAAGCGGAATAGCTGATTTCTCTTTAGGGAAGACTGCTAAAAGAGGCTGTAGAGCAACAATGGCCAATTGAATTTATGACCAGAGATATTACTCTACAGGTCATTAACTCTGCAGCAAGTTACAACAAATGGAGTCATTAGCGGAGAGGGAGATGTTGCATGTTCCTCATGTGACCTGACCGGATCCTAGTTTCCATATTCGCAGAACAGAGGTCGGCGATGCAAGAGGAAGCAGAGGGTCGAGGAGTCCCAACACCTAGCCAAGGATAAAGGGTACCTACATCCTGGAGTATACACACTGCCGTATCCTTGCTAAAGGGATGGGCGAATATATCAGCAGGAGCAGAAAGGATGCCAGGACACCCAGGATAAATTACCAACGGGAGGCATTATGCAGTTGCGGGCAGAAGGCTTTTATACCTTTCCAGGATGGGAGATGTATGCATATCTATTCCAGGATGCTCATATTACTCACCTTTTCACTAGAGGGTGGAGTTTCTTAATTGTGATTAAAGTTTGTATATTTCTACAATTTGTCAAAAGTTACTTGGCTCTATAGCTCCACGCCAAGGAATGGTAACTTATAGGCGCTTATGAGAATTATTCACTTAAGAACGCTTATTTGTACTCTGTCTATTAGCAGATTTCCCTTAAGGGAAATCAGCTATTGAGGTCGTACTCATGACGCGATTTTCGAAAAAAAAAATTCAAATGTCCATCGATCTTACCCAAGAGATCACGAAAATGAGGTCCGTTCCAAAATTATATATATATATATATATATATATATATATATATATTTCCTGTTAACGCTCTAGTGGTCGCAATTGTTTGTTGTTGTCATTACGAAACTCGATATTTTACCGTTTCATGTAAAAAGACAGATCAAGTTCGTTAATCGCTGAAATCGGACCAGAGGGTGAGGGGTTTAGAGGGGGGATTTTCGAAAATTCCAAATATCTCCATTTTTATGCATCGGATCGAAACATTGTATATAACCAATCTTATTGCAAATTAAATTTACTATAAATATTGTTATATACATTTATTCTCTATCTTGAATATTAACCGGGATATTTGCATTTTTATGATGTCTGTGGTCGGATATAGTTCTTATTAGGTCGGCCGTTTCCGTAACTGATCGGCTCAGGCGGAAGCTTTTTCTAACCTTACCTGTCGTTTCTAACCTTAACTTATCTTCCTTACTTTGGGAGATTCATGCAAATACGTTCTGCGCATCCGTTATTTATTAAAATTAACTGAAAGATTTCTCATTACCGTTTGTATTTACTCATGGGGGTGTTGTGTTACCAGTATGCAGATTTCTCTATTGCTATACTTCAAATGGGAACTCTGCTTAGTTTACGCAGCCCCTGCGTGACGGACTTCCTCCAATTCCTCCGAGCCACAGGAGCAATGTATACTGTAAATAACACCTAGCACACTGGAATGGAGCATCATACACAGTAGGATATGTCCAATTTTTCTATCTGTGCCAAATGCTGTATCTGTACTATGTTTTCTAAGTATTTTTGCACACTTTTTAGCAGATTTCTAGCGGTTGCAACTTTTGTTTAATCGTCACAGAACTCGGTATTTAATCGTTTTATGTAAAAAGGAAGATCAAATGAATGGCTGAACAGTGGGAGGGGAAGGGGTTTAGAGGGGGAGATTTTCGAAAATTATGCGTCGGACCAAAAAATTGTATATACTCAATCTTATTGCAAATTAAATTTACTATAAATATTTACCTTTAAATTTAATCTCTATCTTGAATATTAACCGAGATATTTGCATTTGTATTGTGTGTGGTCGGCAGAAGTCGGCTATATTCGGTACTTTCAGCCGAAAGCTAGTTTAGCCATTTCCGTAATTGTTCGTCCCTCGTAAACTTGGTTTAGAGATTCGTTACTACTACTGTTGTTATTAGGCAGATTCCTCTATTGTAAAACTTCACGTGGGAAATCTGCTTAGATTACGCAGCCCCTGCGTGACGGACTTTCTTTTGTACCATTAAAAAAAGGTATTACATGCGTTTGAGAGTGCTCTTATTCACTTGAGTTCTTTTCTTTTTTTTTAAGATCCTTTTAACTTCTTCCTTTACAGCGATTTCTGAGTAAAGCCTTTTAGGAAATTCCCCGTGAAGGGAAATCAGCTGTTGAGGTCGTACTCTTGAAGCGATTATTGAAAAATGTCCTCAAATGTCCGACGATTTTACCCATGAGATGACGAAAATGAGGTCCATTCAAAATTGTACATATACACTGATGGACAAAATTAACGCACCACTACAATATTTGAAGTTATAATGAAACTGGTTGTGTCCAGCTTCTGTGTTCTTTATCTATTGGTATATAGGGGATTACAGAGTGAATATAAACCATAAATAATGCTTTGTTTACTCTTGAGGATTATTTTAATCCTGATTTTTACAGACAGTAGGTTTAGACTGATAATATCTTCCCTTCATAAACTTGTTCTCGTTAGTTCTTTCTCAACAACCTAGGTTGCTACTCACTTTTTCCCCTCTTAATGGCCGGAGTAAGTCATTAAAGTGAGTTTGACTGTGTTAGGGCAGTGACATTGATAGAGGAAGGATACAGCCAGCGTGAAGTTGCAAGAAGGCTGGGAGTTCATCATACAACAATCGGAAGAGCTCTAAAGCGTTTTAGAGAAACTGGACAACATGCTAGAAGAGAAGGCCAGGGTCGGCCTAGGTGCACAGAAGCAATAGACGATAGGTACATCAGGCTACAGGCTCTGCGAAACCGCAGTATTACTGGAAATGAAATTGTAAATCTCATTAGGCAAACCCAAAATTTGACGATCTCTAGCAGGAATGTTAGGAGAAGGCTCAATGAAGGTAACCTGAGGGCTCGACATCCTGCCCGTGTCCCTCTGCTTACCACAGCTCACAAAATGGCCAGACTTCGTTTCGCTCAAGACCATGTGAATTGGACTTCGGAAGATTGGAAGAGAGTTCTCTTCTCAGATGAAGTGAGAGTAGGTCTCAAATCTTCAGATGGTCGTGTATACACATGGAGACACCCAGGAGAAAGGTATGCCCCATGCTGCATGGCTCCCCAGGTGGCATTTCGTGGTGGCTCACTTATGTTCTGGGAAGGCATTTCGTTCGACGCGCGTACAGTATTGGTTGTGGTGTAAGGAAGGTCACTGACGTCACAGAGGTACTTGTACGACATAATTGAAGAGCAAGTTGTGCCATTTGCACCGTACATTGGAGAGGGATTCCTGTTTATGGACGACAATGCCAGACCACACAGATCACAAATGGTGGATGATTACCTGAGAGAGATTGGGATTGAACGCATGGTGTGGCCACCGCGGAGTCCTGACTTAAACCCGATCGAACATGTCTGGGACCACCTTAAGAAACGGGTACGAAGTCTGAATCCGAGTCCTAGCACCCTTGCGGAACTGGAAACAGCTGTTCTCGAAGAATGGGACAACATTCCTCAGGACTTGATAGTGACTCTTTTTAAATCAATGGAAAGGCGTTTAAGGGATGTTATGCCAGGAGTGGCAATACCCGTTATTGACTTTCCGAAAAAGTGAGTTTTAATTTTCATTTTTGGAAGAATATTTTTCTTCTTTTTTTTTCTTTTAAAATGTGTACCATATTTTCTGAATGTAAAATAAAATTTTGTTTTTAAATGACTAATTTTATCTATATAAATTTTGTTTAGTGTTAAAATTAAAATATAGTGGGTACCTTTGAAGAAATGTAGGTGGTGCGTTAATTTTGTCCATCAGTGTATATATACACACACATTTGCCTTAACAGGTTTCCAGCTTTGAGGCTGGAATTCTAGCTATCCGTTCCTATTCAGCATCGTGAGGCAATTTATAGGCATATATTACCACTACAAATGTGGTAAAGAATGCGCCAATATGAGCACTTGAGGTACCACCAAAGCCTGAGGGCAGACCTTGGCATTTCTGATGTCCCGTCCGGTGTCCTCCACATAAATTCTCATTTTCGAGCCTGCACGTCGACCACCCAGAGGATAAACAAATTTGATCTCTCCCCCCCACTAATTAATTAATCAGGGAACGGACGGAAATGGGGGTTGTATATATTCAGGAAGGAGCGGCTGGATTTGTATAAAATGCCTATAAAGTGGTTGTGAGACCGTCGCCAGGACAGAGCTAGCCCAGCCGATGGCTTCCTGAGCCGTGAGCCGGAGCACCAATAGCCGAGAGTGGCATTCCACCTGGCATGTCCCATTAGGGATTCTATGGCCGTCTGATCCCCACTAGTGGACAAATCCTAATGCCGGGCTGCGCACGATTATCGGCCCGGGGATCAACAGATGGTCAACGCACCCAAACCCAAACACACATACATCATTCTAACATTGCATCTGGGCGGGGAGGAAGAGCGATGCCCTAATACATTCAGCATAAAATACAAATTATGCTTGCAGTAATTGAATTCATTCTTAGGGAGAAGACATCTATCTGGTAACTGAGGTATTTGTCTTTACCTCAAAACGTAATGAAAAGTCCGTCACGCACAATAGAGAAATTTCACGAGAGCCGAGCAGTTAATGAAACGGCTGAACTAGCTTTTGGCGGGAAAGCCACTTCGTCCGTTTGCCGCTCAGATTTAATAAAAATGCAAATATCTCGGTTAATATTCAAGATAGAGAATAAATGCATATAACAATAATTATAGTACATTTAATGATCAGAATGATTGGTTCTATACAATTTTGCGATCCGACGTATAGTAACGGAGATATTTCCAATTTTCGAAAAGCCTCCCCTCTAAACTCCCCCTCCACTTGTCCGATTTCAGCCGATAACGAACTTGATCTTTCTTTTTACATAAAACGACTAAATATCGAGTGTGGTAACGATCAAACAAAAATTGCGACCACTAGAGTGGTTAACAGACAAATATATATATATATAGATATATATATATATATATATATATATATATATATATATATATATATATAATTTTGAACGGACCTCATTTTCGTCATCTCGTGGGTAGGATCGATAGACATTTGAAGAAATTTTTCGAAAAACGCGTCATGAGTACGACCTCAATAGCTTATTTAACTTAAGGGAAATCTGCTAATACAAATATCTTGGTTAATTGCTACTTTGCAATGATATTGGTTCTATACAATATTTCGATCCGATAATAATAACGGAGATATTAAGCATTTTCGAAATTCTCTCGTCTAAGCACACCCTTCAGCCAGATCAGCCATTACACTAGTCACTTTATCCTATGCTTGAATACCAAATATTGTTTTGAAATGACATTTATTTTTTGAGATGCATGCAAGCTTGTTGTTTTGTTTTTGTTTCGAAAATCTTTATTTGATCTATACCATTCTCGACATTTAATTGTATCAGTCATAATTTATAACACTAAATATCATATTTCTTATTGGCAGAAAATGGACATGGATAGTGGGGGATTAGAGCGGACGTGGATTCGAATATTAAATATATTTCCGTTATTATGAGTATGGTCGTAAAAGAACATCTACAGTTGTTGTTCTATGCATTGTTTCTTTAAGGGTGGTAACCTGTAGATAACCCGTCCCAATTAGCCTAAGTTGCAAAAAGTGGACGTTAATAAATAATAATAATAATATTTCGTTTTTGCAACTAAATTACTAAACTACTCAATTTATTCCTTCTTTCTTGTGTTCAACCCTCGGGAACCATCACCTGTCTTTTACTCATCGTTGTTAGCAGATTTCCCATAAGGGAAATCAGTTATTGTGGTGGTAATCATGACGGAATATTCGAAAATTTTCTTCAAATGTCCATCGATCCTACCAAGGAATATATATATATATATATATATATATATATATATATATATATATATATATATATACATTTGTTTGTTACCAGTTTATCACTTAGGGGTATGAAAAATAGATAGTAGCCGATTCTCAGACCTACTGAATACGAATATAAAATTTGGTAAAAATCGGTAAAGCCGTTTCGGAGGAGTACGGTAACTAATATTGTGACATGGAAATTTGTCTATTACCTCTCTAGTGGTCGCAATTTTTGCTTGATTGTTAGCAAACTCGATATTTAGTCGTTTTATGTAAAAAGAAAGATCCGTTAACGGCTGAAATCGGACCAGTGGGAGGGGAGTTTAGAAGGGAGGATTTTCGAAATATCTCCGTTACTGTACGTCGGATCGAAGAATTGTACAGAATTAATCTTATTGCAAATTCAACTTATTATAAATATTGTTATATTCATTTATTCTCTATCTTGAACATTAACTGAGATATTTGCATTTTTATTAAATCTGGGAGCTAACGGACGAATAACTTTCCCGCCAAAAACTAGTTCGGCTGTTTCCTTAACTGCTCGGCTCTCGTGAAATTTCTCTATTGTAAAACATCACGTGGGAAATCTGCTTAGTTTACGCAGCCTCTTCTTGACGGACTTTATTTTACTTGGAAATAGGGAATATGCGGTGAGATGAGATCGCAAGCGTGTCATACCAACAAACTCTGCTTAGCTCCGTTACGGACCTTTTAAAATATTTATTCTACTGAGATTTAACATTTTGTTGCTGTAGATTTGTAATTGCTAATTGTTTCCTTCTTATCTTACTGTAGTTATCAAATAGTATAGTGTCACATTTTATTCTGAGTTGGTATTCTGGCAGGTGGAAGTGACTTCTAATGTGTGTAGGATGAAAAACATTGTTGGCTACGCTTCCACTATAATAATTTATTGAAACGGCTGTCTAGCTCCAAGAGCCGTCAGGTCAACATCAAAAGCTTTCGGGCACTGACGATGATGCACAGCATCGAAAGCGCTTTGCCGTGTTAATAAATTATTATTGTGGAAGCGCAGCCAACAATTTTTTCATCCTAAATACATGTTACATTTTACATTCGATTCTAGTAAGCAAGCGTATTTTTATAAGAAATGTTCCAATCCAGGTATTGATCGAGGTAATACTACTTCTTTCATAGAATATTCCTGACAACCGCACTGCTGTTAGAATTAATTTATACACTTTCTCATGTACGCTTTTCATAATGATAACTCGGCATTTGTGAGTCCTCTACTCCTTTGTATTTGTATTAACCTTGAGATTATGTGTATTGCTATGTTGTGATGGTAGAGTTGTATATCCTCTGAATGGTTAATGTTTACCTTCCCAAGCACGTGCCTTCTCAGAACATATGTGCTCCGGACCAACAAACCCCAGGACCTGCTTCAGATGAGTCACAGGATCTCATCAGGGTGTTCTAGAATAAACCACTTCCAGATTAGTATATCTGCTAGATTGTCAGTTCCGACTATATATATATATATATATATATATATATATATATATATATATATATATATATATATATATATATATATATATATATTTATATTTGTAAAAGTGTTTTCTGTAAAAAGAAACCGATTGGAGCTCGGCAACAGCTGAAAACAGCCATTGTGTAGGGGGATTTAGGAGATCGGAATTTCGAAAATCAAAATATCTTCGTTATTATATGGCGGATCGAAAAAATGCATAGAACCTATTTTATTGCATGGTAAACCTAGAGTGCCGAGTTCGATTCTCGCCTGGGCAAAGGAAATTATTTAGTGACGAAAATCATTAAATAACGTCCTACAATAATACCCTGGCTAGAAAAGGGTGGTAACCTGTAGATAACCCGTCCCGATTAGCCTAAGTTGCAAAAAATGGATGTTAATAAAAAAAAATAATAATAATGCTAATTAACTAGCATACAAGCCAAGGCGGATGGCAGGAGAGAAGATATGGATGGAGAGAGACGAATATGGAAGAAATAAGGAGAAAAATGGGGAATGAACAACTATCAGAAGGAAAAACCACACACAAGGAAGCCTGGCACAATAGTTAACAGAACATCAGCATTCAAATATGTAATTTTAATTTATATATATATATATATATATATATATATATGTATATATATTTCCATTATATTACATGCACTATGCAGCAACTCCTTCAATAGACGTTGTTTTGTTTCATCACCATATAACCACATTTATACAGTCCACCCTCATTAATACCAACACTTGCATAAACCCAAATAGTGAGAAGGTAATATTCATTTACAAATGAATTACCCCATCTCAATACAGGTAGTAACCTGTAAATAACCCGTCCCGATTAGCCTAAGTTGCAAAAAGTGGACGTTAATAAATAAATAATAATAATATTTTATTGCAAATGTAATTACCTATAAATTTTGTTATATACATATTTTCTTTATCATGAATATTAACGGAGATATTTGGATTTTTTAGTTTTGAGCCTTCAGTAAACGCCCACTCCTGCTGATGTCATGTTAACAATAAGCTGTTATATTGTGAAGCACTTTCTTTGAAGATTAAATACCAAATATTGTTCTCATTGAATTTTTAGATTTTGAGATAAATGCAAATACGTGACGCACGTGGGAAATCTGCTTAGTTGACGCAGCCCCAACGTGATGGACTTCTTTAATGTCTATTGGCAGATTTAAATTCTTGGCGCTTATTATTGTTGTGTTTGGCAAAAGTCTATTTGTACTTATTTGTCAATTCGTGCCAAAAGAATAACTATGTACTGGTTGCACGGACATACAAACATTAAACAAAGCACACAAGTAGACGAACTTGCCAAGTCAGCTACTCAAAAAAGAACTCACGACAGCACATATTGTGCACACCAGGATATTGAAGCCCAAACAAAACATATGATACTCAACTCATGGCAGAAATCTTGGTTTGCCACAACTCACAACAAATATCGAGAACTGAAACATATACTTCGTGAAAGGCCTCAAAAAGGCTATTTAGAAGAGAAGAAATAGTCTTAATGAGGTTAAGAATTGGCCATTCACGACTAACTCACACTTACTGGAGAAGAGGAACCCTACTGCCAACACTGTAACTGTAGACTTACTATAAAACATATACTAACTGACTGCTATCTAAGGACTCACATAGACCTGCCATACACTTTGACTGAATTACTACATGACTGTGGCCCGTATATAGACCGCGTATTACACTACTTGAAACATAACAACATTTTCAAAAAAATTATAATGTAGGACAATACTGAAAATATTTTCAGAAATGAGCATACTTACGTAAATATAATAAAGTGATTATAGGAATTTAACTGATTCGTCGCTAAATCGCCCCAGTCGCGAAATGCGATTATTGTAAGAATAAATAAATAAATATTTGTACTTATGATAAGAACCGCAGCAGACATACGCTTGTATAGATTTTTAAGCTCTATTGTCAATAATTGGTATTTTATTAATTTTTCTGGAATAGGATTTCCCAATATTCTCATTGACTTGGTCACTACAATTTCAATAATATTGGCAATATTATTGACCTTTTCAATAATGAAAATATCAGGTTTGCTATGATGCACTGTATGGCCAGTCATCGCTTCTTCCCAATGTATCTTTTCGTTATATTTTTCTAATACCTTTATAATGGTAATAAGTGACCTTTCTTTCTACCACGCCGAATTTCTCTACGAGAGCTTTCGTGGTTTACTTTGGCCACGTTATTGTGTCTTTGTAAGTATTTGGAAACATGGGTTCCTTGAATAATCTATATTTGTCTTGTCCTAGCTGGTCCGATTTCAGCCGAACTTGATCTGTGTTTTTTTCATAAAACGTCTAAATATCTCGCAGCACTTGCGCAGTGGACATTTGTATGTTAGACGTCTCTTTTTGGAAAAATGAGACCTATCAATAGGAACAGAAAAATTAGGAATGGTTTTATTCGTTTTTACGGCTGTATCCACTAAAATGTTGAAATAAATACGGAATATCTATGTCTGATGTGGGAATGTTATTATAATTGCTTTCTTGGAGTCAATATTCTCCGCTTGGTCTTCTGAACAGTCCTCTGAGCTTTGAATCCACTAGTAATATTATAATTGGTTGTTGGCTTGAGGCGAGGTATTCCCTTTGCACCGAACGAGCTTCGATATAAGTCCAAAGATAATCCCATCGGAGCCATGACCAACCTGGATACCTACCGGGATAAGATGCCGTCATGAGTTGCTCCGATCATCGGAGACCCTTGTAAGCCTCCCGCGGCGAGGATTTGTCAACAGGACGAGACAACCGTGAGTGAGATCCGAATCAAATAAGAGCTAGGATTATACTATTTGACAAGACCTCCGCCTAAGTTGGGTCAACAGGCTTGTTCGGTATGTCAAGACCCATGTTCGGGAACGTTCCTATATAACCCGCTGATTGAGAAAAGGAATTTCTGACTTCCAGGGACACAGGAAGGTGAAGACGAGAGATCAGAAGGACAACCTGTAGTTTTCCGTTGCCTACAGCATAATCCGAACATAAAAGCATTAGGAAGACCCAAGGAAATCCAGCAAGAAATTAGAATAGCTAAGCTATATGATGAATGATAGTTTTTGCCAGGCTTTATTATACCATATTCTATATTCAACTTCAATATAATACAAACCGTATTACCTGTCGTTCAAGGATTACAAATAAAAATGGTTACCCAGGTAAATATAAAGATTGGATTAACATATGAAGAAATCATCCAGCTATATTCATCGATTAACGGAAATGTCCTGTAACACGTTCAATAACTCTACACTCATTTAGTTTTAATACCCGTGAAGTAAAAAGTCCGTCACGCAGGGGCTGCGTAAACTAAGCAGATTTCCCACGTGAAGTTTTACAATAGAGAAATCTCCATAGGAATTGCCGAACAGTTACGGCAAAGAGCCGAACTAGGTTTTGGCGGGAAATTCAAAAATCCGTTATCGGCCCAAATTTCATAAAAGTGCAAATATCTCGGTTAATATTCAAGATAGGGAATAAATGTATATGACCATATTTATAGCAAATTTAATTTGCAATAAGATTGCTTCTGTACAATTTTTCGATCCGACTTATAGTAACGGAGATATTTCGAATTTTCAAAAATCCTCTCCTCTAAACCCCCCCTCCCACTAGTCCGATTTCAGCCGTTAACGAACTTGATCTTTCTTTTTACATGAAACGACTAAATATCGAGTTTGGTAACGATCAAACAAAAATTACGACCGCTAGAGCGGTAACAGACAAATATATATATATATATATATATATATATATATATATATATATATATATATATAGATAGATAGATAGATAGATAGATAGATATATACAGTTTTGAACGGACCTCATTTTCGTCATCTCCTGGGTAGGATCGATGGACATTTGAAGAAAAATTTCGAAAATCGCATCATGAGTACAACCTCAATAGCTGATTTCCCTTAAGGGAAATCTGCTGAAAGTGGTAATTGTACTAATTGAATTCATATTGGTTTTCCTTTGAAATATAAATATTTGGCAAACTATGCTCTGAGAAAGACTTTTATTCTCGTGAAATGCTGGTATATTGTATTACAGCATGGAATGGGTATTGGACGGATATTGACGGACTTATTATCGTTCATGAGGACACAAAAATCTAGTTTCCCGTCCAAATATAAATATATATATATATATATATATATATATATATATATATATATATATATATTATCGCATATAAACATTTCCTTATGAAGACAAAGGATGAATCTTACAATATTGCAACAGGATCCAATATGAATACAAGGCATATCCGGGAGGCAAGCCAGGAGTCAAATACACGTCAGGAAATAGCTGATAACGGGTGATAAATGATATTGTTGATATTAAATTTCTCTAATGTAGCTATCTATCAGAGTTTAGTTGGCAAGCCTTCAACGGCAGAGATGGAATAATTAATATTCCACACACACACACACACATACATACTGAGAATTGTGGAACTACTTTGCCGACATGTCTACACACGGCTCAGTCTACAACCATCCTTATTTCAGACAGGTGTCAAGTATCAAATAACGTACTGGCACATTACCTTAAAGCGAAATCTGCTACCGAGGTTGTGCGCTTGATGCGATTTTCGAAAAAGAGTTCTGCAAATGTTTATTAATCTAAAAATGGATATGACGAAAACGAGATTTATATATTTGTACTATTATATTTAATAATACTATGTTTAGAACAAAAGCTACTTTTAATAACACAAAAACAAATTTTGTTATGTGCACGTTTGCCTGAAAACAAATAGAAAATGAAAGATCGTGAATTTTTTATTCATGCCTACCTTATAACCCTCACTCCCGTTCGAACCTAAAAAATTTAATGTAGTTTATAATCGTGGAAGAATTAATGCTAATTTACATATAGAGTTTTGTTAAGTTCGGTTCAATCGTTAGTGCCCAATAAAAGTGTTGGCTCCCATTTTAATTATTTAGTGTGTAGCTCGTTTATACTTTGTTATACGACAAAAGTGAATATAACAGTAGTTACTTTAAATAACAAAATAAGCAACTTTTATCCTGCGCGTATTTGGCGAAAAACCAATAGGAAACGAAATATCGCTATTTTTAATTTTAGGCCTCCCTTACAACCCCCACTCCTGTTCCACCTGCCGGGCTGATTTGTGAATCATCCAGAGTGCCACCCAAACGCATACAAAATAATCCATTCAAATCGGTCCTGCCGTTTAGGAGGAGTTCAGTGACACACACGTACAATAGAATTATATATATATATATATATATATATATATATATATATATATAAAGATATACATAATTAAAATCTAAGTTATATACTATATTGAAGTTATAATTTATTTAAAGAACCTATTATATTTCCTTTTGTTCAGATTCCAACTTTCGCTCCCGAAAGTTCCATACGAAACACTTAGCAAGAATTCGTATCAATATTTTAGCATCTATGCTTTTATGCTTATAGGTTTTCATTTTATTTATTTGGTTTGTGCCCCAGGTCGATGGTGATTGGCAAGATCTCTGTTTAGGGGTAGTTAGAATAATAATATATTTATTCTTTCATGTACACCTTGGTTGCCCTTTATTTATATAGTATGGAAAATATTCCTTAAATGTCTGAGTGTTTCTTATATCCGTGCTTTGTCTAAATGAATATAATAAAAGTTATCCCTTTTAAATCTTTTTAAGTATGCTTTACACCTATTCTGTTTTATACTATATGTATTTGTAAATGTCTATATTTTTTTAGATAAGTTATTATTAAGTTTGTGTAATATATTGGCTGTTTTCATTTAGTAGTTCTGGCATATCGTGGGGTATGTGAATGTTTTATCGTTGGATGCAGTCTGTCAGTATGTGTTTGTTGCAGTATTTGCCTATAGGATTGTCTGTCCTTGTCATTCTTGTCATTAAGTGTGGCCGATCCTGAGTCTGGCAAGAACTACTTCTTCCCGTCTAGTACTCCTATGGCTCGATGGCCACTCCTTAATAGTACTTTTAATACTGCGGAGGTGGTTCTTTACTTCCATCCAACCTGATTGCCACTTGTTTAGGATTCGGTGGCGTATTTGTCTCACTATGTCTTCGTATAATAAGTTTGTTTGTGTGTATTGAGTTTGTCGAGTAATTAGTTTAGCCTGGTGGTCTGCTATCGTACTAAGTTCAAGGTCCTCGTGTCCTGCCAGCCAATATAGGGTAATTGTATTTTGGTATGTTTGTTGTTTATGAATTTCTTCTGTTATGTTTAGTGCTATTGGGTGAGTGATGTAAATGTCTCGGAGGGTTAATAATGAGCTTAGTGAATCTGAACAAATTAGTGTGTGTTTGGGCTGTGATGATGTAGGTGTCATGTTTTTAAGTGCCAACCAAACAGCTTCGAGTTCAGCTCCAAGTATGCTGTAGTTAAAATAGCCCTTTTGCTTTGGAAAGCTTATCTGCTCAAATTAATGTCTCTTGGCTT
Organism: Riptortus pedestris; assembly: GCA_019009955.1. Lineage (NCBI taxonomy): Eukaryota > Metazoa > Arthropoda > Insecta > Hemiptera > Alydidae > Riptortus > Riptortus pedestris. The sequence continues at coordinate 145,606,871 of CM032232.1, read as the reverse complement.
TCCGTTTTGATATAAAACATAATGAGAACAGACCCCCGTCGTACCTCGGCCATTTTCGGCATAAAATATAATGATAAGAATATTGACAAGAAATCTTTGAAAGAGAATATTTCTTCTCATTGAGCCCTGAATGGAAGCCATGAAAGAAGATAGTTTAATAACAAGGCATTAAATGAGATTTCTTACTTTCTCATCTCGTCGGCAGCCTTTATGAAATTTTCCTATTCAATAGTTGGCCACCCTGAGATAAGGATAAAACTGCCATTGTAGTCTTTTTATGTACACAACTTAGCCATTCAATATACCTCTCCTTTTGCATTTCAATACTTCATCCAAGATAATATTTTCAATTTTCCTGTTAAATTAATTTCCTTTATCTGGCAATGCCAAAATATTTAATTGATTTTAATTGTGTGCGAACAAAGAAGTGTACAAACGCATGTCTGAGTGCAAACATTTCCTTACAAAGACTTTAATTCAATGTCAGAAATGTTTGTTTTATCCTTACAAACCTCTATATTCTTATGTGGTATGTTGAAATGTAAGTCAAGTTCAACCTGAAGACAGAAATCAAAAAGCCCATAATCCCTGTTTTTATAACTCAGATCTAAAAATCTAATAATACAAATTGCCAATTTAAAAATCTATAATTCTTGTTTTTTCATTTCTTCTTATCACGAATATTAAGTGAATCATTTAGTTCTGAGTTGGTATTCTCAACTTCTTCAAATTCTTGATGTCTTCTTCAAATTTTTGATGTTTTCAGTCCTCAGTAATCCAACACTTCAACTACTATGAATAGTCAATATATCATGAAACGTCTTATTTCATGCATAAATACCATATTGTTCCAAAATCTGCATCCATTGGTCTACTTGAGGGATTTTGTTTCGACTTCAAGAACAACCACACTTCTATTTCTCCTATCCCACTTTTGCCAGACCATGAAGATGGTGCCATTGCATCTATAGCACAACACCAGCTGTACTCCATCATCAGCCAAGTGACGACGGTATGCACCGACAGCTATGACAACAGTATCATTTATACTGGTGGCTCTAACCCTTTATTTGAATTACCACACTCCTATTTAATCACGTATTTAAGAAGTACAAGAAAAATGAAAGCATTCGTCCGAAGAGGGGGTAAATTGAGTTAGGGTGGGAATCTAGATGGGTATGACGAAAGTTAGGTCACGATTTTCGTTAAATCGTTAAAAATTCGATATTTAAACGTTCAATGTAAAATTAAAGATGAAGTTTGTTAATAGCTTGCAGTTGGTTTGGAGTGGGAATTTTAAAAATTCAAAATATGGATTTACATGTTTTTTCTAATTAAATATTATCCGAGATATTCCCATATTTAAGGCCATCTCCTACTTGCGTCATATTAACAATTTGTTGAACCACTTTATTCTTAGGTAACTACCAAATATGATTTTCTTTGAACTTTTACTTTGTGAGATATCTACAAATACGATTTGTTGTTCTATACTAGAAAATATTTATTTGATCTGTATCACACTCCAAATTTAAATTTCACTGACAACACTAAAGGTACAATCTGTTATTGACTGAAGTTGGGCCTAGAATAGTGGGGGTAAAGGAAGGGGAGTTAAAAAATTCAAAATATTTCTGTCATTATGATCAGGAACGTAAAATGTTATAGAACCAATCTTATTAAACTAGTGAAGCTCTACAGTTGTTGTTTTATGCATTTTTTAGAAATTCAAATATTCAGCAAGTTATTCGTATTGTTTTCTGCCTTCGGTAACCCCCTACACTCTTCTATTCAACACACTTTTACGTGTAAATAGAGAATTCGTGGTGAGATGAGATCACAAGCTTTTTATACGAGAACTTGGGAAATGTACTTAGTTCACGCAGCTCCCCCGAGGAGGACTTATTTTTTCAATTAACCTTCGAAATATAATTTGAGTTGACGGCACCTTATTTGATTCCAGCATATGAGAAATCCGCTTAGCTTACACAAACCATGCGTGAGTGACTTTCATTAACACCAGCTGTTGTATGCTATCTTTCATAAAGCCCCATACCAAACAGTGGGATGGGATTAGTGATGCACATATCGCGTTGAATTATCATCATCAAAGGAATAATATCATCAAAAATGCATTAAAGTCTCCCGCTAACAAGAGGGAAATTATTAATTCATCCCAGTAAAGAAGAGTATTTGATGATTGTGCTAAGAGAGAAGACAGCCCCCTCCGGCCATATGCCCTGCGGTAGGTCTAGCTGGTGTCCCGCAGGGTGACACATATGGACCATTACTATATAACTTTTTACGTTTCCGCATCCTCCAGTATTCCGGTTTATTTTAGCCCTGCCCCTTCTCTCTCCGACTAGCAAAATCTTTATTTATTTTTTTTCCCCGTCCACCTTTTTCTGTTTCTTCCCTCGCCCATCAGAAGGGGGAAACACAAGGGGGGAGCGTTATTACAGCCGTGTGGGCTAGGCCCGGCAAAAAACACAATAAACAACAAACTCAGAAAAAAGTATCTAAAATATATCTCACCATAAATCTAAGAATATGACCTTTATGATGAACCTGAAAAGATTGATGAAAGAATGGACTGACCGCAATCAAATCTTAATAGTGGTCATTTTTTGTGGCATTTGGGTCAAGTGAATGATACGAAATAAAAAATGCTGCTTTGCCGAAGATTTGGTGCATTTTATTACCTTTTTCAGGCAGAAGTGTATTATTATTATTTTTTTTTTGAGATGCCACTAGAATGGGGATTCATCTTTTAACATGTTAGAATATAATTTTACAAAGTTAAATAATGTTAAAATTTTTAAAAAGCCAAATTTTACAAATGTAAAAAATAAATAGAATGATGGACGAAACTAAGTATAAATTTTTAGTATATTTACAACTTGGGGAAAAAACAAAATTAAAAAAAAAACTATAAATAGTTAAACTGGAAGGAAGCAAAACTTATACTCCGCATACAGTGCTTGCTATATTAGACTTTCATAATAGTAAATAATAGTTTTCATATTTCATCAAATAATCCATTATTTCTAAAATACTTAAAAACATCATCAATCTACTGTTGGCTAGTATTTCGCATACATTTGTGGGCCATGGCTACGTTGTTACTTGTGTGCAGTCAGTCAGTATGTGTTTTACAGTCAGCGTTCTGTTGCAGTAGCGACATATAGGTTCATCTTGTCTGCTCATTAGATATGAATGTTAGTCTAGTGTGTTCTGTACTATGGCGTGTTAGTACAATTTGTTCTCTTCTAGAGTGTCTATTACTTGAAGTCCAGTTGAGGTTTGATTTGATTTCTCAAAGTTTACTCTCAGTGTAATACGATAAATTATTCCAATCATTAATTACGAGTTGTCTGTCTTATTTGAGAGAAAACGTCTTGGTGAGTTATGTCAAAAAAATCTATTTGTTCAAGTTCAGTTGAACGTTTCGCTACTTTGTCTACTATATTACTTTGAGATATGCCCACATGACCAGGTAACCAAGAAACAGTAATGCGTTTTTTTAGTCTATGAATATTGTTAAAAATTTCAATAATAATGGGATTGGTGGAGTATATGTCTTCAAGTGACTATATTGAACTTAATGAGTTCATGAATTGAATAATGACTATGTCTCTTTTATTAGTTGTGATTTATTTATTTGGTGAGCTCCGCAACTAGGCGATGTCACTCAGTGTCATTTAGTAGTTGTGATGTTCGTTAGTTAAATGTAATTAGTTAGTTTAGCATTATGGAATCAATGTGAGATACTAAAACAAGAAAATATTTGACATTAGTCCAACGTCTGACATCATATACAATCCACGCATATTTAAGAATTTGTTTAGCAGATTTCCCTTGACTTATTGAGGTTGTAGATTAAAGTTACTATAAATATTGTTATATACATTTATTCCCTATCTTGAATATTAACCGAGATATTTGCCATTTTCGGTTTTCAGCCATCAGCACTTCTGCTAATGTTGCATAAACAATACTCGGTTATGTTATAAACCACATCATTCAAACCTTAAATATCAAATATTGTTTTCATGAGACATTTATTATACGAGATACATACGTACATATATGTTCTAGTGACCCCTCCCTCTTTAAGTTTTTGGACTACTTTTGGGATACATAAATTTGACTGATTGATTGATTGAGATAAAAATTATTCAGATTCATTATAAATTACAGTACTAGATCTAGTAAATAGTTTTCAAACAAATTAATACGTTATATCAGATATATTACATTAATTGTTCTTCTTTCCGGTAAGAAGTTGGGAGAACTTTTTTTTTACATTTCAGATGCTTCCCGTCGGGAGGTTTTTAATTAGCGTTTGTGTTTATGCACTTAACATTCACGGTGGTGTTGTGTTACCGGTATGTAGATTTATCTATTGTAGAACTTCACATGGGGAATCTGCTTAGCCCCTGCGTGACGGACTTTTAAATAAGCAGTCTTCTTACAGGGGCACTGATAGGTGGAAACAATATTAGATATATAGAGCTTTGACACAGCTCACATTTACAACATTGCAAGAACTCTTTTTCGAAAATCGCTTCATGTCAAGAGCGGATTTACCTTAGTTCTAAGAGTAATGTAGGTGTGTCAAGAACTTAAGGATGCTGGAACTGGAGAAGTCTCTACGATGTCGGAATGCTCAAAGAGCTGATCCATTAATTAAGGCAGTTGTTGCTGGTTTGCGGCGAGTAAGAGGAGACGAGAGAGATAAAGTTGGAATATAAGGAGACCGCAGGCAGGAGTTGGGGAAGGTAGTCTTGACCCGGTGTAGGATAGGCCAAAGGGCTCGCAATACTTTAAACCGTCAAAGGCCCCATTTGACAAAATGATAACAGGAACCTGCTTTGTTGATAAGTGATAAGAAAAGGGTGTAAAGGCTAATGCGCTTTCTCTCTCAAAATATAGCAGTGGTGTCGCCCATTGACGTCATAACGCTAATTTCCAAAAAAACCTTATATGTTGATTGATCCTAACTGCGGGATGGCATGAACGACAACCGTGCAATAATGTATAAATGTCCGTCACCCAGGAGCTGGATAAACTAAGCAGATTTCCTTCATGAAGTTTTGCAATAGTTAAATCTACACCACAGCGAATATTAAGTGAATAAATGCAAACGGTAATGAGAAATCTCTTAACTAATTTAATAATAATAATTTAAATAAATAACTTCCCAACGGAAAGCGTCTGAATTGTAAAACAATAAACAGGCTAACCAACCTCTCAGAGCTGAAAGAAAAAAAATACTCTCGAGAAAAAATAAGAACAATTATTCAAATTAAATTTACTATAAATATTGTTATATACATTTATTCTCTATCTTGAATATTAACCGAGACATTTGCATTTTTCAGTTTTAAGACTTCAGGAAACCCATACTTCTTCCCATGTTACATACAAAATTCTCTGTTATATAATAAACGACATTATTCGAAGCTTAAATACAAGATATTGTTTTCGAGAGACGTTTATTATACGAAATACGTGCAAATATGTTATGATCCCCTCGGCCAGTCTTAAGTTTTTGGACTCCTACATTTTATTGATTGAGATCAAATTTATTCTGATTCATTATAAACTACAGTACTAGACATAGTACATAGTTTTCAATAAAATAAATATGTTATATTCTGATATATTTCAGTAATTGTTTTCTTTCCGGTGTGAGGTAGGCAGACCGGATTGTTTACATTTCAGACGCTTCCTGTCGGGAAGTTTCGTTTTTTATTTATTTACTTAATATTTACGGTGCTGTCGTGTTACCAGTATGTAGATTAATCTATTGTTAAACTTCACGAGGGAAATCTTAGTTCACGCAGCACCTGTGTGACGTAGTTTTAATTTCTTAATCCGACGTATAATAACGGAGATATTTTGATATTTCGAAATTGGCCCTCCCACTGTTCCGATTTCAACCATTAAAGAACTTGGATCATTAGTTTTATGTGTGGCATTGAAATATAGAGTTTGGTAACGATCAACCCAAAATCTAGACCGCTAGAGGGGTAACAGACAGGTACATATGTTATTTCCAATGGACCTCATTTTCGTCATCTCTTAAGTAGGATCGGTGGATATTTGACGAAGTTTTTCGATAACCCCTTCATGAGTACAGCAGATTTCCCTTAAGACAACTTGGACGGGGTCCCGCATCAATGTGACTAACCCCTAATAGGAGACTCGTGCTGCGACATCTGGAGTACGGCCATGATGTGATGGCAATATGCACCCTCTGGCGTAATTAGCTCTCCATAACTAGTACTTCATTGGGCTGGTCCGCATCAAATATTAACACGAGATATAACCCTGTCGGCAGGATCAAAGCTACCATATGACACACACGCTGCAACTAGTAGCTAGACAACTTGGTCACGTGTCTCCATTCGGTAGACAACAGGTCAACAACTAGAACACACGTGTTCATTGCAATATAAATACCTTGACATGTGTCAGTCAGCCTTCTATCTACGCCCATTCAAGAGCTTGTTCTTAATTACGCTTATGACATCACATTACATGTTTCAGCTCCATACTTGAGGATGGCTACACTTTAAAAATTCCGCCAGGCAGACCTGCGTAAACTAAGCAGATTTCCCTCGGATTGCAATAAAACACAAGTGGTCTCATTTCTCTATTCATCTGCAATAAGAAGCCTATGCAAACAGCTGTTATAGCATTACCTGGCCTTGTGATGCTTAGTAACTGATGTACTTAAAGCGAATATCGGATGAGTAGTAGAAAGGTTTTACAAAATGCAGAAACCTAAAAAATACAGCTATCTCCGCTATTATTCCAGTCAGACAAAACATGTATACAAGGATGATTGTTGCACAAAATTAAAATTCTAACAATATTGGTTATATAAAAGTTTTCCATCCGACTCATAGTGAACACGATATTTTTCAACTGTCCTTTTCATTAAGCCTCTTCCCTACACCTCCGGTTCACTCCGATTTCAGCCATTAATGAACTTGATCTTTCATTTGACATTAAATATATAAATGTCGAGTTTGGTAAAGATCAAACAAAATTACGACCTCCAGAGCGTATATATAAGTGTGTGTGTGTATGTGTCACGATGCCTCATCACTGAAGACAATGATAGTAGAGCTGAAGTCGTTAGAAGAATAGCTAAGCAAGCCTTCCAAAGCAAAAGGAGTATTTTAACTAATAAGCATGTAAACGTAGATACAAAAACCTGTTTTCTTTGTCTTTTTTGAAGAGTACTACTTTTCGAGAGCGAAACATTGACTCACCCCAAGAGAAAGTATAATAAATTGGAAGCAATGGAAATGTGGATTTGGCTTAGGATCACTAGAACAAGTTGGACTAAAAATAAAAGTCCGTCACGCAGGGGCTGCGTAAACTAAGCAGATTTCCCATGTGAAGATATACAATAGAGAAATTTCAGAATAGAGAGTCGAACAGTTACGGGAACAGCCCGAACTAACTCTTGACGGAAACTCACGACTATACCCGAAGTTAGCCGATCTCATCTCAGAAGCTGAAAACAGAAAAATGCAAATATCTCGGTTAATATTCAAGATACAGAATAAATGTATATAACATTATTTATAGTAAATTTAATCTGCAAGAAGATTGATTCTATATAATTTTTCGATCCGACGTATAGCAACGGAGATATTTTAAATTTTCGAAAATCCCTTCCTCTATACCCCCCCTCCCACTGGTCCGATTTCAGCCATTAACGAATTTGATCTTTCCTTTTACATAAAACGGTTAAATATCGTGTTTGGTACCGATCAAACAAAAATTGCGACCGCTAGAGCGTTAACAGACAAATAAATATATATATGTAAAGGGTAGTGTGTTTAGTTTAATTGTAAAGGGTAGTGTGTTTAGTTAATAGTTATTAATCATGTATTTGTATAAGGCAGGTAATTGTGTAAGATATTAATTATTTAATATGAGTTTACTTGGGTGGGGCTGGCTGGAGCTAGAGAGGGGTTTTCTGCTGACCGGTGCAAGATGTGAGGCCGGGGGACAGTGTCCTGCAGGCAGGGACTGGGTGTGCGTGTCAGTGCTGTAGCAGAGCAGACCCTCAGCATGTATTGGCCATGGATAATCCTAGGTGAGAGACCTTTGTCATACCCATTTATCTGATAGCCAGTCCCATTCCCGTTTATTTAGTTTTTATGGTGTTTATATTTTTTTGTGTTAACTACTTTTTAATCTATTTGTAAAATATATGGATTTAAGAGAAATAGGACTATCATCACCTCCCTCTCACAGAAATCCTCATTACAAATGGTGTCAGGCGCGGGGTAGTTTACGCGATTTGGGGCTAAACTACTTTGGGGGGGGGGTGGGGGGGGGGTGGGGGGGGGCGGGGGGGCGGTGGGGGGGGGGGGGGCGGGGGCGCGGGGTGGGGTGGGGGTGGCGGGGGGGGTGAGGGGCGGGGGGGGGGGCGGTGGGGGGGGGCGGGGGGTGGGGCGGGGGGGTGTGGGGGAGGGGGGGGCGGGGGGGGGGGCGGGCGTCGCGGGGTGGTCTGCGGGGGGGGTAGGGGGGGGGGGGGGTGGGGGGGGGGGGGGGGAGGGGGGGGGGGGGGGGGGAGGGGGGGGGGGGTGGGGGGGGGGGGGGGGGGGGGGGGGGTGGTGTTGTGGTGGGGGGGTGGGGTGGGGGGGGGGAGGGGGGGGGGGGGGGTTGGTGGGGGGGGGGGTGGGGGGGGGGGGGGGTGGGGGGGGGGGGGGGTGGGGGGGGGGGGGGGTGGGGGGGGGGGGGGGTGGGGGGGGGGGGGGGTGGGGGGGGGGGGGGGTGGGGGGGGGGGGGGGTGGGGGGGGGGGGGGGTGGGGGGGGGGGGGGGTGGGGGGGGGATATATATATATATATAATTTTGAACGGACCTCATTTCGTCATCTCCTGGGTAGGATCGATGGACATTTGAAGAAATTTTTCGAAACTCGCATCCTGATTTCCCTTGAGGGAAATCTGCTAAAAATCTAATAGACGTGTTATATATGATTATTTAATATTTACTCTTGTTAACATATGATTATTGTTTTTCTTTTGTTAACATATGTTTTTTTGTGGTTATATTATTATTATTGTGTTACACTACATATTGTCGTCTGTTATTTACATTTTGGAATTAAAAGGAATAATCAAAGTATGTTCATGTTATTAATATGTGCACTTATTTATGAAATTAATAAGTAGTATAATTATGAAGTCACAAGTTACAAGTTCCCAGATATTAGATTGGAAGTCGTTGTCACCACTACTACCTCTATGGAAATGAATTCGGCACAATATCGATATGTTACCGCTCGGCAATCAATATCGATATGGTATCGATGTGACGTAGTAAGTAAACTTTATGTTAATGCTTAAAGAAGGGCAACTAATGAAAATATAACAAATAGAAAAATCCTAATAAAGCAAGCTACTTAAAATTCTAAATTACATGCTAGATACTTGCAAAACAATAAGTAAATATAACGGGTGCACCCTAGATAATAAATGACCTTGCTCCTTGCTAAATGCTGACTGCATTAAAAGTAGTCCCTGGCACTGACACACTTTACACTGTTCTCAATATGAAAAGTCCGTCACGCAGGGGCTGCGTAAACTAACCAGATTTCCCACGTGAAGGTTTACAATAGAGAAATCTGCATAATAATAACAAGAGTAGTAAGGAATCTCTAAACCTATTAACGAGGGACGAACAGTTACGGAAAAGGCTGCCCTGGGCCGCCCTAGCTCTCGGCGGAAAGTCCCGAACATAGCCGACTCCTGCCGACCACACACACAATACAAGTGCAAATATCTCGGTTAATATTCAAGATACAGAATAAATGTATAGAACAATATTTATAGTAAATTTAATTTTCAATAGTATTGATTCTATACAAGTTTTCGATTTGACGCATAATAACGGAGATATTTCGAATTTAAAAAAATCCTCCCTCCCACTAGACCGATTTCAGCCATTAACGAACTTGATCTTTCTTTTTACATGAAACGATTAAATTTGGAGTTTGGTAACGATCAAACCAAAATTTCGACCGCTAAAGCGTTAACAGAGGTCTGGTCTTAAGGTCTGGTGATCAGGCTGGCCAGGGTAAAACAGGAATATTTTAGGCAGCAAAACATTTTTAGCAGATTTCCCTTAAGGGAAATCAGCTATTGAGGTCGTACTCATGACGCGAGTTTCGAAAAATTTCTTCAAATGTCCATCGATCCTACCCAGGAGATGACGAAAATGAGGTCCGTTCAAAATTATATATGTATATATATATATATATATATATATATATATATATATATAGATAGAGAGATAGATAGAGAGAGATATCTATATATATATATATATATGTATATATATATATATATATATATATATATATATATATATATATATTTGTCTGTTAACGCTCTAACGGTCGCAATTTTTGTTGAATCGTTACCAAACTCGGAATTTAATCGTTTTATGTAAAAAGGAAGATCAAGTTTGTTAATGGATGAAATCTGACCAGTGGGAGGGGGGTTTAGAGGGGGGATTTTCGGAAAATTCAAAATATCTCCGTTATTATGCGTCAGATCGAAAACTTGTATAGAATCGATCTTATTGCAAATTAAATTTACTACAAATATTGTTCTATACATTTATTCTGTATCTTGAATATTAACCGAGATATTTGCATTTGTATTCTGCATTGGTCGGCAGGAGTGAGCTGATTGGTACTTTTCGAAGAGAGCTCTAGCGGACGTTTTCGTAACTATTCGTCCCTCGTGTATAAGTTTAGTGATCCCTTACTACTTACTACACTTGTTATTGGGCAGATTTCTCTATTGTAAAACTTCACGTGGGAAATCTGCTTAGTTTACGCAGCCCCTGCGTGACGGACTTTTGTTTTACTATCCGAGCAGTGTGGACAGGTGAATTGTCTTGCTGAAAGATGAACCGCCCTCGAGTCAGTTCTTCTCCTCTCCCAACAATTTGCTCCCGGATGATCTCTATGTACTTTTTTGCGTTTAATGTTGCCGAACAAAACACTAAATCTGTCTTTCCATAGTATCCTCTCGCAGCCCAAACCATAACACCTCCTCCTCCCATTTGACGTTTACTAAAAACAAATTTTTCCTTCCGCAAATCATGAAAATAATATCGATATCCATCAGGCCCATCCAAAAAAAACTTCTTTTCATCGCTGAATATAACTTTCTTCCATCACCTTCCCCAAGTAATGTGTTCCGAAGCAAACTTCTTTCTGTTGGCTTTGTGTGCTTTTGAAAGAGGGGGCTTTGACTTCAGTTTAAGGCGCTTTAAACGACTGGTCTTTTGCAAAAGGCGTTGAACATTCCTGACGTTTGTTTGGACCCCAGCTTGTTCACAAATTTCTCTCTCTGTGGCTGAAGAGTTGGATGCATGGCGTAAAATGGCTCGCTATTCTCGAACAGTCATTGCCATAGGCCTACCTGTGCTTTTCTTCTTGCCATAATCGTTGCCCAGCCTCATAAAAAGTCTTATTAAATGCCTGCTTCTATTTAAAGTTCGAGCGATTTTCGATATTGTCAAGTTGTTATCGTGTAATGTTTTAATCACATCCTTTTCACTCGCAGATAACACTTTTCCCCTAGGCATTACGTAATAAAATTTAATTAGACTCACTGATCAAAACAACTAACACTTCCCAGTAGCACTAGTCACTAGCAGTGTTCCAATAGCAAGATTTAGATAAGAACTGAGAGGCTGGCCTATACTTTTATCGCATGTCAATATTTACATTTTAGCTAATGGTATGGTAAGAAGGATCAGGACTCATTAATGATATTCCATTCTGGAAGGCAGTGGGATTAGAACAGTATTTATTTGCTTTCGAGGAAGTATGACATTCAATATTGTCAAAAACTGGCAAAATTTGGGGGTGGCCTATAATTTTGTCGGGGAGGGTATATATATATATATATATATATATATATATATATATATATATATATATATATATATAATTTTGATCGGACCTCATTTTCGTCATCTCCTGGGTAGGATCGATGGACATTTGAAGAAATTTGTCGAAAATCGCGTCATGAGTACGACCTCAATAGCTGATTACCTTTAAAGGAAATCTGCTAAAACTGTCACGACTGTAACATAGAGACCGGAACATAACCTCAGCCAGGCTTGATGGAGACTTCACCCCAAAGAGGTACAGCCAACGATGTGCAGTTATTCGGGGAAAACTAGCTACCGCTACAATAACATCTGTTTGGAAAGAATGAATGAGAAGAATTTGATGGAAATAGAATACCTATTATTTCCTTTGTAAAGGGCGTATGTCGAATAGACGCCCAGCCTGCCCTTGCCTCCGCAAGCCCTTGTCACTCCATCTGGACACACTAACATGCATTCATTTTCTTTCGCCAGTTTTTCTTTATCTGGTCTCCGGCTCCCGCAGTAGCACTCCACCCTATAACACAAGATATTGTTTTATATCAATATAACTGTTTTTATTAACTAGTATTGTAACAAAAACCAGTACCTGCCTAATAATAGATATTAACATAAAAATATATGTCGAAACCCTGGCGAAGAGACAATATTCTAGAAATATTTCTCCCGAAAATTCTGGATGGTAGAGGAACCTATTGTTTCTGATTTTAGAAATGTTGGGATGAATTGAAGTTTTACATTACTTAACTAATTTCTTAAAATCAAATCAAAATTTGTTATATATCCAATAGATATATATATATATATATATATATATATATATATATATATATATATATATATATATATATAAAGCTAGTTACCCATTTTCAACACCAGCATAATCGAACCCGAGCTGTAGACATGTATTCATACACCTCCTAGGGCTGTTAGTAGCTTTCAGAGTCAAACTGTATCCAGATAGCACCCCATTTTCTGTATTGTCGACGAAACAGCCAACGAAGCGGCCTGCTTCACTTTCATCTAAACATACATTAAAGAATGTTCACAGGTAGGTTCAAAGTAAAGGGGAGGAAAACTAAAAATTCGTAAGTTTGCTGATAACCTAGTTTGCTGAATCTATACTTAAAGCCATAAATTTGAAGGAGTCAAGAAATAGAATTTTTAGTTTTGCCAACATTCTGATAGAATGATATTTGTTTTCCTTCAGTATTTGGAATTACATCAATATTTTATATAAAATTTCCCCACAGCTTTTATAAATAGATATGCATCATAACCAATCAAATTATGGATAAATACTGTAACAAACGAAGAATTTTTAAAATTCAAATTTCAAGTTTGATGAGGTGGTCCTCTACAACTACCAGTTAAATAATCATGATTTCTTTCTTTATTTTCTTTAAAACCTATAGGTGTGTTGTAGGATCAAGCGGACATGAGTCGCTTCGTGAAACTCGCAAGTTCGGTTGCTTCTCCTCCTAGGAGCAGTCTTGTGCTTCCACTTCCACCATTGGCTTCAGCTCCGTTATGCTCTGCCTTTCTCAGGGACTAACCGTGAATCCAGTCTTCCTGAGATGTCCCGGAGGTCAACCGGGAAAGCAACACGCCGTCCAAGGCATTTCGTAGATAGGATATATACTATTTTGGACAATTTTGCAGGACACAATAACCGGTAGTGAAACCTCCTGGAAGTCATAACCCACAGTGTTACCTCTCTGACGTGAAGCAGCGCACAGTTGGATTAATTATTTGAAAGAAACCATTCTTCTGAATTAACAAGCCTATAGATAGAGAAGTCCTTGTTTGTAAATATTTAATCTACTTTATAACTAAACAAATGATTATAATCTTGTATTTATAACGCCCTTAGTTAGTAGCCCTCTTTATATTTCTTCCCAAAAATTTCTAACTCATCATCTTTGCTATTTCTAAGTATACTTTCTAAGTTCTTAAAATAACAATATGTTTTTCAGTTATTTGAAAAAAACTGAGCTGGGTACTACACCAGCTTGTTTTGTTATTTTGAGTTGACTTAATTTTAAAGGTGAAGAAATACTTTTACTTTCAACATCTTCTTCTAGTTTATCTAAAAATGGGAGATTTGAGATCATAACCGCTTTATAAACTAGCTAAATGGGAAATCCGCTTAGTTCACGGAACGCCATCGTGAAGGACTTTTAATAATAGACGCCAACTCTGCTACATTCTTGGGAAATAAGCATGACATACGCAGCCCCTGCGTGTCGGATTTATTGCTATTTTATGGAATACAGTCCGAATTGTGAGATTGCTAACTGACCTGATATTGAAGTAGCATAAACCGAGAGACGCCAGTCGTCACCACAATAGATTCTTGTATCTCCAGGGCACTTATAGTTGCAGTCGGCATCAGCCACGGGCGGTCCCACCAGAACATCCCCACAGAAACACTCCTTTCTGATTGGTCAACGTTTGTTAGCATATGTTGGAACACAAAATGATATAATGTAATATAAAGTGGCTTATTTATTAAATTACTATATTATTAATAATGGGCATAATAGCAGTGCATTAAATAATCTCAAATCTTATTCCTAGCTTAAATATCAAGTATGGATATCAACCAATGTTTACTATGTGCACGTGCATGTTCGTTTTGGGCGACAAAACCAATTAAAATTTTAAGTTCTTAACGATAAGACAAAAATTGCGACCACTAGAGCGGTAACAGACAAATATATATATATATATATATATATATATATATATATATATATATATATATAGATATATACAGTTTTGAGCGGCCCTCATTTTCGTCATCTCCAGAGTAGGATACGACCGAAAATCTAAGGTTGAAAAATGGCTTTTATGAAAAACCTGAAACCTATTTTGGGAGGTTTATTTCTCCTATCGGGCATATTAATGTAAAGTGCAGTCATCAGCGAGTAACCAGCTGAAATTATACAATAATAGTTTTTACCATTGAGGTGTTAGGCCCCTCGCAATCCGGACGTCAATTTGAAAGTAGTCGAAATTCCGAAGGGCTTATCTGAAGCCACGGGCATAAAACCCTGAGTTTTGGAATTTTCTGTATGTCACTGCTCTCAGAGCTACAAAATGAGAGCCGATAAGGCCCGATGGAAGGAGTAGACCGGTATCTTGAAACCCAGTAAGGACATTTTTGAAAAAAAAGGGAAAAAAATACGACCACATAGACCTTGAATATACAAATCCTGTCATATACGACCGTCTTTGGGGCTTATCTGGCTACCTTTCCGCAAAATTATACGTCAGAGTCACAAAATGGAGGGAAGTTATGCTTGGAAGAGAGATAATTTTTTTTCTAAAAATCTCCGACTTTAGAGGAGTATATCTCGCTCCAGAGATACAGGAAATTCGACAATTTTTCAAAGAAAAACACTGGCACACGGGGAACAACAAGAACACGTCAGTTTGTCCGTACGTGTAGCCAGTTTGGCTAGGAAATTAAGGGCCAAACTGTTAACTTTTCGAATCAGCGATATTGGCAACATTTCTTAAAAATTTATATTTAACAAATTCTCACACTGCCAATTCGAATAGAAAATTTTATTTATGCAACTTCTCTTCCAGCGTATTCTGACTGGTCAATCGACGCACTCACTGCCTTACTCGTGAGGGCTTAAATTCCTCGATTTACGCGAATATTAATATGATGATAAATATAACATTTATCTATTAATTGTTACTAATAATGAATGTGAACAACAATATGAATGATTTATCTACTCTGTATAACAGAAGAATCCAAGGCACATTTGTTCAGTCGTCTTTGAATTGAATTTCCCCCGCTCACTTAGTTCACAAACCTGCCGCATATGATCACCAAGGCGGTGGCCCATAGATAAAGATCATAAAGGCGGTGGCCAATAGCGGAAACTACGGCGCTAGCTCAAGGAGGCACCGGCTGGTTTCAAAGATACAGTCAGTTGGGTTTGGTCCCTCTCCAGGGACGGTTCTACCGCTACAGTAAAAGTGCACCCCGCTGCAGAGATAACCACTCAGTTGGGCTCTGACCCACTCCAGTGTCGCTTCTACCGCTACATTAAAAGTTTACCCCGCTTCAAAGATACAGTACAGTTGGGATTCACCCGTTACATAGTTGGGATCTATTCCGCTCCACAGTAGGGGCTTGTCCACTCTCCTGTATTGGTTCTACCGCTACAGTGATATAGTTTATCTTTCCTCTCCCGCAACGCTAGTGTCATATACGGATCACCGCAACCAGTTTTCGCAAGCTAGAGGACAGAGTTTCATTGGGAACACAAAATAACACCGAAAGAAGTCTCCACTTCAAGGAAAGTATGTTTCCCGCAGGTACCTACTTCTTATTACAATGCTAGCATTATCTACGTAAACTATTAAATGAGTACTCATAATATAGGACCGATCGATCATTATATTCTTGATCATTATATTGTATATATATTATTGGCTTGCCGCTAAAGTATTTTATAAAGTTAAATTTCAGTTGTTTGTTTTTTCAACCTCTATATAAATAAATGCTAATGTTTGGTTCAATTAGACATAAGGTTAGTTTCTAAATCAGCATTCTTTAGGATTTAAGTTGTATAGAATTAGCTGCCTACTATAAAGTTTATTATATGTTGGATTCAATATATACTTGATTCTTTGGAGAACTCAAATAGTGACTTGTATTATTCACCCTCATCTTTCCATAACATAGTAAATATTTCAGTCTGATGCTTTCTTATGAGGAAATTATCTCTTTAATTCTTTTATTTCAGTCTGATGCTTTCTTATGAGGAAATTATCTCTTTAATTCTTTTATTTCAGTCTGATGCTTTCTTATGAGGAAATTATCTCTTTAATTCTTTTATTTCAGTCTAATGCTTTATTATTATTACCGCAAAAGCTAACCGCACGCCCTACATTTTGGTGCCAAAACCCGGGAATAATGGCTTCCCCGCACCGACATTCTGGTGCCGAAACCCGGGAATAAAGCTTCCCGCCTTTACAACATTATTTTTTAATTAAAAATCTATTTTGTCTAGTTGGAAATTAATATACAAAACATATAATACTCGTGTTTACATTTGAAAGAGATGTTAATTCATTTTACAACAGAGACGAAGGAACGTTTATGCAGTAGTTGAAAAGTGACTAACGGTTTTTTTTACAGTATTTGCGATATGAATAGATATGATAAAAAAAGGTTTCAGGATACACGGTCTGGTTTTTACTAGATTTATATCTGCTTGCTAGTATTTTAACCCTAGAACTACTAAGGGGGGGCTCCTTGAGCCCACAACCTATTTGTTTTTGTTCCCTATCACCCAATTTTAATGGGATAGTTTTGATATTTTATGTATTCCTCAGAAAAACATCCTAGAGTGAGGGCATAACAATAAAATTAAATAAAAAAATTTCTATGTTGAGAAAAAAAATTTTTTTTGACGTATGGGCTCGAGGAGCCCCCCCCCCCTTGGTAATGCAAGGGGTAGTTATACACTTAAGTACCAAGGGGGGGGGGCTCCTCGAGCCCACTGATATTTAATACTACTTTTAACTAGTAATTCAAGTGTTATTAATTATATTGCTCAAATAATAATTACTTTGATGTAATTTTAACATACGCAAACCTTCTCAAGTTTTTTTTTCTCAAAAAAAATATATATATTCTCCCCATATAATTTTTTTTCATATAAAAATATATTACTGAGATGGTTATAATTATTGCTCCTGATAGGTACTTTTTTAGAAAAGAGAAGATTTTCTAGGTTGTTCCCAACTAGGGGAACAGTTAGTCCATGCTGCATCCTGGATAAATACTCGGGGAAAAAATTATTGTGCAAAAGCACCGATAATTGCATTACGAATATGATAATTATATTTTCTTAAATTATTATTCTATTATAATGTTATAATAACTTAGATATAGATAACTTTTTATTCTAACAATGTTTAGATATGTTCCTCCAGTAGAATAAAATTACATTCAATTTAAAGTCATCCTTTTTTCCCCATCCGAACTTTTTTTTTTAATTTATTTTTATTTTTGTATTTAATTTTTTTTTTTCACAGGTGTCATAAGAAACGTTCATTAAACATAATCCAATAGAAATAAAAAATTTAAAAAAATTATAGAACCAAAATAAAAGGTTTTTAAGTTGTGGGCTCGAGGAGCCCCCCTTGGTAATCCATGCGACCTGGGAGAGGTCGGTAATACTAGGGATAAGACTTACTTTTGGATCATTTTGAGAAACTTGTTGAAACATTATAGGGTTTTTATAAATTTCTGCTTGTTAGGAATAGATTCCAATCATTATGGCAAATTTGATAAACTTGGGGTCACAAACTGCTTTTTCGTATTTTTGAAGTTTTTTATTATTCGGATTTTTGCGCCGTCGACGGATTTAGGGGAGTGCACAGTTTCCACTGGTATTAATCACCCATGCGTGTTCAAACACAATATTTGGTCTACATTCATTCTTGTGTTTTCGATATAGCGTCAGGTAGAAATTCCATAATAATACTAAAAGGCAGCTGTATAAACAGGCAGATTCGGATCACATGAGTAGAAAAATACACTTACCCAACCTCAGTTCCTGAAAATCGATAACCATTTCGGAAGCAGAGTCCAGCACAGAACTCAGCTGTGTTTATGTCAGACCTAGAAGGCCCCAAGGGCATCATTCTGTCCTCTGAATCGACGTAGCAACCTTCGTAGTAGATACCTACATGATTCACATCCTTGTCCTCGATGTCGTAAACACTCAACCTCCATTCATTACCACATGTTTTGGATGTGTCGCCTTCACACGGCATTTTGCAGTCAGACTCCTCAGCAGAATATTTGAATGAAGGCCTCTCGTGAGAACAATAACATTCTTTACTGTGAATGAGAAAGTACTAGTTAAAAACTCAAAATCATGGAACCCTTTGATTTTGGTATCAGATTTCCCTTAAGTGAAATCCACGATTAAGGTCAAACTCATGACGCGATTTTCGAAAGATTTCCTCAAATCTCAATCAAGTGTTACGCATTCCCAGCGTATTACTTTGTTAACTACTGCTTCAATTAATCCCATAGTGGGTGTGGTGACACCCACACCTTATCACAAATACGACCTCATTAGCTGATTTCCTATGAAAGAAATATGCTAAAATCTAAAATTAAGATTACTGTAGTTAGGGTTAGGGGAGAATTTTCTATTTCCAAGATTACCTCAAACTGTTTTTCTGCATGTATCAAAGATACTAACTACCAACTGTGGGTTGGCATAAAGGAGAGCTTTGCATGTGTCGGAGATACTAACTACCAACTGTGGGTTGGCATAGAGGAGAGCTTTGCATATGTCGTAGATACTAACTACCAACTGTGGGTTGGCATAGAGGAGAGCTTTGCATATGTCGTAGATACTAACTACCAACTGTGGGTTGGCATAAAGGAGAGCTTTGCATATGTCGTAGATACTAACTACCAACTGTGGGTTGGCATAGAGGAGAGCTTTGCATGTGTCGGAGATACTAACTACCAACTGTGGGTTGGCATAGAGGAGAGCTTTGCATGTGTCGGAGATACTAACTACCAACTGTGGGTTGGCATAGAGGAGAGCTTTGCATGTGTCGGAGATACTAACTACCAACTGTGGGTTGGCATAGAGGAGAGCTTTGCATGTATCGAAGATTACTGCCCACTGTGATAATTAATAGGGGAGAGTTCTGCATGGGGTCTTTTTTATTTTCCGCTTTAGAGAAATCAAATATCTGACCTCCAGAACCTGATTGGGAGAGCTAAGAAATATTGCAAATCAATGAGTGTTCAAGCAATTGAATTTTACATATTTATTTATTTTACAGATTTAAATCTTGCTCATGTATAAATGATAATAATATATAAATCCTAAGTATATGAGAATGCAAAACTTTACATACCCAGCTTGTGTACCTGCATAGCCGAACCCCAGTGACTTGCAGTGATCTATGCATCTGTCTGGTGTGAGGTATGTTCCATACGAGTAAACTTTGTAATCACCTTTCATAAGGGGGGATTCTCTACTGATCTCCTTGTAGCATCCCATATGCCTTGTACTCGCTGAAATTGAAATTATATTTAATTCCCTTCTGAGAAATGTGAAAGAAGGGCGTTGTTCTGTTGCTCGTAAAAATATTGATACCGCAAATTATAATCGACATGAAGTATAACTACATCACTTATTGATTAACAATACTCGTAAGACAACTGTACATGAACCTTAAATGTTTCCACGGTACATTGAGTACCCATTTCGAGGAGTGGCTACAATGTAGGAGGCACCTAGCCGTGAGGCCTTAATCCATCCTACACCAATCCAACACCTCATGGTGACTGAGGATTCGCTACGATGGTCAGAAGCGAATCCTATGGAAGGGACAGTCTCCTACTACCCAGCTCCCACACGAGAGAAACACATGTACCAGTTTACCTGGCCTGTATGTCCTCGTGCTTTGAACACACGACCACTACGTCTATGACCGGCAGTGAAGGCAAGCCTCCACTCCGGACACCACCCAGCCCGTAGTTCACATTGAGTAAGCCGCTAGAACTTACCCCATTAAGGCAGGAGTGATCCCCTGCCCGGAACAGCAAAGCCGACTAAGGACCTACTGTTCCTACGGTTCCCCTACCCAGCAGCTACACAGCGGGGGCTTACTGCTGCCACTGGAGAGGGCCGGCCCCGTGCCGGTGTGTTTCCACGGTACAGGTTAAAACCAATACTTACTTGGTGAAGTTCGTATATCTCATTGTTCAATCATTGGTTTTTTTTTAATGTACAAGGAGCGTATCTTCGCCAGACGTTTTGGTGCATCAGTTTTAGTCCTTTGTGCGGCGTATGTATTGGTTTTGATCTAGAGCGTTGAATAACGTGGAGTGACATTGTTAGTTAGCCATTGTTTGTTAAAACGTATGTTTGCGATTGTCTTGTGAAGTTTTTGTTTTATTAGCAAGTATAGTTAGCAATACCTTAGCCTGGCTTTCTGTGTCCAGTATATCAAATAAAGCCCGTAGACCCATAAAGGAAACCATTGACACACACACTGACTACAATACTCAGCGACTTATGTGAAGATGATTACATTAGGAAAATAACTGATTTGTCAAAAATACTGTTCAAAAATAATTACTCCCGCTTCAATAACTACATATAAATACCGATCGACGGACATGGAATGTGAAGTCCTGCTTCTTCGTCACTGATTGAGATGTTCTTAAAATACATTGATGATACACACATACACAAACTCAAGTGCAAACACGGCATAACAATATATTTCAGATTTGTAGATGACATTTATTGCATAGCCGAAACAGATGATCTTGACAAGGTACTAACAGTCCTCAACAAACTCCACCCCAATATACTTTAAACATGTAGAGGGAAAATGACAGAACACATAATTTCCTTGACCTTTACAATTACCAGACAAACCGACAGAGTGGAATACGGAATATACAGAAAACCTACATCCACAGACATGTATTGTAGCATGCCTCTTCAACCCTCCATACTCAACGTAAACTCGCCGTATTCCGACACATGCTACACAGCTTGAAAACAATCAGTAACGGATATAAACGACGCGCTATTGACAAAATATTCAAGAAACTAAAGAGTCAAAGCCAAAATATTGAGATTTCCACAATACGGGATATAGTATAATGAAAATAGTATTGACTCTCATCTCACATTTACCCACACAGACAAGTAAAGAACTTAACAATCGACCTCAGATCATCAAAATATAAAAAGAACGACACTCTAGCCAGTTACTTGTACAAAACAAACTTCAACTAACTGTTTTCAACCACCAATACACAGATTCTGCCCGTATACACAGACGGATCCAAAACTGAAAAAAGTACTGATGCAGCGGTTATTGTAGATGATGCATATGAAATAAGCCTACATAATAAGCAGTATATACACCGCTGAATTACATGGCATACTCTTGGGAGTAGCACACATACCGACTACAACACATGATATTACTATATACTCTGATTCATCTATTAATTATTCAGATTCTAGAACAAATTTCAAAATTAAAAACAAAAGTGACAATGAAGTGTGTTCCAGGACATGAAAACTTTGGACGTTCAAACGACGTGGACACGCTCACCAAACATGCAACCCTGAGACAATCTTCTGATTTGAACTTACTGACCCGACCAGACTTACATTTACAGACATACTACAGACAACATTAAATGAATCGTAAAATGTTGGCAGAGATCATCAGAAAATCATCAGGGACAAATAAAGCCTTGTATAAGCTAGTGGACATTCAGCAGACGTGGCAATAGACAAGAAGTTATACTAATGAGACTTAGGATAGGACACTCATACTTAATACACTCAGATCTCATGACAAGAACAGAAAGACTTCTCTGCAGCACATCCATCAACCATTAAATACATACTGACTAACTGCAGGAAAATTACCTTAATTAACTTAGAGACTCCACATAACATGTACTAGCTTTTTAAAGACAGGAACCCACATACCAACAATATACTAAATCGCCTTCAAAAATTGAATTTGTTTGTGTGTGTGTATCTATGTTCAAATGTGGATAAGGAAATAAAAATTGACTTTCCCTCATATCTAATCATTATTAATTTTCTTATCATTTCTGGAACTCATTAAGCTCACCCTTCAATTGATATTGAAAGTATTATTCAATAAACAACTAAAAATAACTTATCTTTAAATTAAACATTTTACCTTTATCTCATATTTTAACTGATGTAATTACATGTTATGAGATTTCTTTCTCTTAAGATAAATCAGCTATTACGATTTCACTTATGGCGCTATTTTCGACATTCTTTCCTCAAATATCCATCGATGCCTTATACCGGGGCAATGTCATGGTTATTTCAAGTGTTGGAGGAAAATAAAGTCATTTCTAGATAAATGACAATATACTAAATCACCTTAAAAAATTGAATTTGTTTTACAAAATTCAATTTCTCCCTTTTTTGATTTTGACTTAGAGAGGAATTTAATATAATTTTGAATAATTTTAAATAATATAAATGTACTAGTATTTAGGAATAACATATTTTTTAGTAGATGTCCCTTACGAGAAATCAGCTATTGAGGTCGTATTCATGACGCGAGTTTTGAAAAATCTCCTCGAATGCCCATCGATCCTACCCAGGAGATAACGAAAATGAGGTCCGTTCAAAATTATATATACATATATATATATATATATATATATATATATATATATATATATATACTAGCTAAGGTGCCCGGCTTCGCTCGAGAATTCATTTTAGGCTGAATAAAGACGGTATTTTTTTGCCAAGGCTTTACTTTCCACAATATCTTGTCATTTCCCCGTCACAGTTTTTAGGGTTCATACCCGTCGTTGCTGTGGATTTGTTCATAATAAAATTATTTGTTATCTAAGACTTCCCCCTCCTCAATATTTTTTATATTTCCCGTCTCCTGTGCATGTCGTTTTTTTTATAACGTATTGAACAGTATAATTCATAATCGTAGAAAGTATTCTATCTTCCAAAGCATGTATGAATAAAAGTTCCTTTCCCTTGATGCGGTACAAAGCTTAATGGTGACAGCTGTTTTAGGTAAGTCATAACCGCTATTAAAAATACTCTTTTGTAAGTCTCGATTGTAAACTGTATATTTATATTGGTATTTAGTAAAGTATATTATACATTAACGGAGCAGAGTTAATAAATACCATAAATAACTGGGTGCACATCCCCAACGTTCATCCTTTTAAATTATTTATTTATGATTATTAAACAAATTCACGTTCTGGAAAATTTAAAAATAAACCAATATGAGGTCGGCAGGGAAGTGGCAGTATTGATAGGGCAAAGGAAGTAGCTCGACACCTCCCTAGCCTCAGTGCTGCCAAACTATTCATTTAGGATATCAATCCTGTAATACAATAAATTATATTAACAAAACAGATTTTATTATCTTCACAATACTAAAACTGTTTATTCAAATATTTTTCACGTTTTAATTAAATAAAGTATTAAATACACATGGGGAAAACCTGCGTTTCTCATGAATTAATGTTTGGGAAACGAGAAGGGGAGGGGGGGCAGTATCCTTTATTTGGTGCAATCTGTTGCTGGCGTTTAAAAATATCATAGACTTGAATTATTAAGGATAAAATTTTAACATGGATTTCAATATATATATATCCAGGTGAGGTACCTACCTGGTAGTTCATATTAGAATGAATTGTTGGGCATATCAATATTTCTACGCACATTACTTCATACCTTATTTTACCAGAAAAGAAAAAAAAAAATAGAAAACAAAAGTTACTATAAATAAAAAAGTAAACTGCTTTTGTTATGTGCACGACTGCCGAAAAACAAATTGAAAATGAAATATCGCAAATTTGCCTAAGGTACCCGGCGATGCCCAAGAAATCGCTGTTTACTGACTAATGATGGTATTCTTATAGCAAGACTTCAATGTGTACAAATACAGGGGTCCGGCAAAAAAACCTCCCTGATTTCAAACTCTATCGTCTATATTCACGCGGTGACTTGCTCAAACCGGGGAGGTTTTTTCGCCGGACCCGGTACACTTCACTCCACGACGTAATGTTTTTCCGAAATAGCCAATCCTAAAGGGTAAATTTTGGCTACTAATAGAATAGAAATTTTAGTTATGAAGAATAAATAAAAATGTGTTTCTAATCTATCCCTCTACACTTTTTGACTCACCGTTTTTGAATAATTCAAACCGTTATCAAAGCCCAATCCGAGCACATATAGTTTAGCACGTAAGGTTATATCTCTGGAATATGCTGGATGGTAGAGAAACCAATTGATAAGGATCAATAAGAAGGCCAAGTCCTCTACTGTTTTTTAATATTATGCAGAGTGCACTTTCGGAGTCAACGCTCCATCCTCAGTGCCTGCTGACAAACACAACCACGAGTTAATTTAACAATCATAGTATGGCCAAAAACAAAATAAAAAACAGTCACAAAAACATACACAAAATAAAGTGTAAAAACAATGGAAAATCTTAAAACTAGTCAACTAATAAAAATCTAAAATCTAATTACTAGTCAACTACTAAAAATTAAAGCCAAAACAATAAAAAATCTAATAACAAGTCAACTAATAAAAGTTAAAGAAGCAAACAACGATAAGCATATGTCAAAACTATAAATAAAATTAAAAAACTAAAAAAACTACACAAATTACAGATGTATATGGAAAACATATCACAGTGGGTGGGAACCTCTGAAAAAACCACCCAGAGGAACTGTAAGAGACATCTAAAAAATAAACAAAACCCCATACTAATAATACTATATTATATTATTAAAAAACAGTAGAGGACTTGGCCCTTATCGTAAGGTTATATTCGTAATAGTAGGTCTCAGTGGAAATCACTTCCCGTAATGCCAGGATTTCAAAGGAAATAAGTTAACTCAATTAACTTTATTAGCATCCCGTCTATTTCTGCTCTCGCAGTAGAGTTATAAACATTCTTCTCCTTATTTATTATTGATTCAAAATATTATTGTAATAATTTATCTACCTGATGGAATTAAATAATAGTGTTACCCTAAAAATAATTTCATTTATATTCAAAAAGCTAGTCAAGGGGCAGAGATCGTAGCCATCCCTGCAACCTAAGTAATACTTTAAACAATCATATCGAGTTTAAACGCATATTGTCTTTTGTCATTATGACATTACCAATAACGTTTAACTGTCATGATAGTACATATTTGTTTCAATAACATGAAGATATCGGACATAAGATAATACGAGTATCTTACCAAAATCAAAGAGTTTGATTCCCTAATACTTCCGCTATCACTCCTTGAGGAAATTCAGCATGATTTTGTTTAAATAATACATTATACAAATTAAATAATGGAAATGCTCTTATAGTTTAAATTTCTATTGGAAATAAATAACAAAGTTATTTTCTAGGGAAAATAAATAAATGAGGGGGGGGGGCGGAGATTTATAATCTCACTAATCCGAATCATACTTAGAACTAAATAATCGAAATAGATAAGACTAAAAAATAACATCATTTGTCATAATATGCCTACTTAAATAAGTACTAATAAAATAGTCGACTTCCGCGATAGATTTAGCGTATATCGTTACTTCATTTTACGACAAAAGTGAATGAAACAAATGTTGCTCTAAATAACAAAGTAAACAACTTTTGTTATCTGCACGTTTGCCGAAAACCAAATAGAAAATGAAATATCGCGAATTTTTACTTCAGGCCACTCTTATAACTCCCACTCCCGTTCGAACCTAAAAATTTTAATAAAGCTTATAATCATAGAAGAATTAATGCTAATTCACATACCGAGTTTTGTTAAGTTCGGTTCAATCGTTAGTGCCCAAAAAACTGTTGGCTTCCGCTTTATTTTTTAATGTATATCACCGTTAATACTTTGTTATACGGTAAAAGTGAATATAATAAATGTTACTTTTAATAACAAAATAAACAACTTTTGCCATGTGCGTATTTGCATAAAATCCAGTAGAAAATGAAATACCGCTATTTTTAATTTCCTTACAACCCCCACTCGTGCCCGTCCCTAGAAATGTTGGTATGGCTTATGACAATTAAGACATCACTGCTAATACACATACCAAGTTTTATTTAGTTCGGTTGAACCTTTTGTGCCAAATAATATTGTTGAATCCCGCTATAATTTTTAGCGTATAACGCATTTATACTTCGGAATACGACGAAAGTGCATAAAACAAAAGTTACTCTAAATAACACAATAAACAACTTTTATTATGTGCATATTTACCGAAAAACCAATAGGAAACGAAATATCGCTATTTTTAATTTCAGGCCTCCCTTATAACCCCCACGTCTCAGAGAAAATTAATATAGCCTAAAGTCTAAGTTGGGTTAGTAGTAATATATATACCAAGTTTCATAAAATTCGGTTCAGCCGTTTATGCGTGAAAAGGTAACAAACAAACAGACACCAAAGAAACAAAATGCAGTTATGGTTGCTATGACATGTGAAACTAAAAGTTATCGTGAATTTTCAAGAAAAAAATCAATGTATTATTATATTTAATAATTATTATGCTTTGGATCGAAAAATTGTATAGAATAAATCTTATTGCAAATTAAATTTACTATAAATATTGTCTATACATTTATTCTGTATCTTGACTATTAACCGAGATATTTGCATTTGTATTGTGTGTGTGGTCGGCAGGAGTCGGCTATGTTCGGGACTTTCCGCCGAGAGCTAGAGCGGCTGTTTCCGTAACTATTTTTGTCCCTCGTGAATAGGTCTAGAAATTCCTTACTACTACTGTTATTATTAGGCAGATTTCTCTATTGTAAAACTTCACGAGGGAAATCTGCTAAGCATACGCAGGTCCTGCGTTACGGACTTTTTAGCAGATTTCCCTTAGGGGAAATCAGCTATTGAGGTCGTACTCATGACGCGATTTTCGAAAATTTTCTTCAAATGTCCATCGATCCTACCCAGGAGATGACGAAAATGAGGTCCGTTCAAAATTATATATATATATATATATATATATATATATATATATATATTTGTCTGTTAACGCTCTAGCGGTCGCAATTTTTGTTTGATCGTTACGAAACTCGATATTTAACCGTTTTATGTAAAAAGACAGATCAAGTTCGTTAATGGCTGAAATCGGACCAGAGGGAGGGGGGGTTTAGAGGGGGGGATTTTCGAAAATTCCAAATATCTCTGTTACTATGCATCGGATCGAAAAATTGTATAGAACCAATCTTATTGCAAATTAAATTTACTATTAATATTGTTATATACATTTATTCTCTATCTTGAATATTAACCGAGATATTTGCATTTTTATGAAGTCTGTGGTGGGGTATAGTTCGGATTATGTCGGCCATCTTCGTCATTTCTCGGCTCAGGCGGAAGCTTCTTCTAACCTGGCGTTTTTAACCTTACCTTACCTTCCTTACTTTGTGAGATTTATGCAAATACGTTTTGTTCATCCGCCCCCCCCCCTTCTTTTGTTCTTGGACTACTAAAATTTGAGTTATTAAAATATAAATTATTCTTACAATTCAGAAGCCGTTTCAGTTGGGTATTTATTTTAATTAACTGAAAGATTTATCCTTATTTAATCACGGTGGTATTGTGTTACCAGTATGCAGATTTCTCTATTGTAAAACTTCACGGGGGAAATCTGCTTAGTTTACGCAGCCCCTGCGTGACGGTTTTTTTTTATTAGAACCATTTTAAATTGTTGTCTTACTAGTCTAATGTTTATTAGAAGATTTCCCTTAAGGGAAATCAGCTATTGAGGTTGTACTCATGACGGAATTTTTGAAATTTTTCTTCAAATGTCCATCGATCCTACCCAGGAGATGACGAAAATGATGTCCGTTCAAAACTGTATATATATATATATATATATATATATATATATATATATATATATATATATATTTGTCTGTTACCGCTCTAGCGGTCGCAATTTTTGTTTGATCGTTACCAAACTCGATATTTAGTCGTTTTATGTAAAAAGAAAGATCAAGTTCGTTAACGGCTGAAATCGGACCAGTGGGAGGGGGGGTTTAGAGGGGAGGATTTTCGAAAATTTGAAATATTTCCGTTACTATACGTCGGACCGAAAAATTGTACAGAATCAATCTTATTGAAAATTAAATTTACTATAAATATTGTTATATACATTTATTCTCTATCTTGAATATTAACCGAGATATTTGCATTTGTATTCTGCGTGTGGTCACCTGTAGGCTATGTTCGGACTTTCCGCCGAGAGCTCTGGCGGCCGTTTCCATAACTATTCGTCCCTCGTGAATATTTTTAGAGGTTAGGTTAACTGTTTTTTGGGGCTAGAAACTACTGGGTTATTACGCCCTAAATATTGATTTAGGTTTAGAGTTTTCTTACTACTACAGTTGTTATTAGGCAGATTTCTCTATTGTAAAACTTCACGTGGGAAATCTGCTTAGTTTACGCAGCGCCTGCGTGACGCACTTTTATAAGGGCTCAGGTTGGCCATGCGAGAAAAAGCGTTGACCTTTATCTCGCATGGCAAACCTAGAGTGGCGAGTTCGATTCTCGCCTGGGCAAAGGAAATTATTTAGTGAGGAAATTCATTAAATAAATCCTAAAATCCCACCCTGGCTAGAAAAGGGTGTTAACCTGTAGATAACCCGTCCCAATTAGCCTGAGTTGCAAAAAGTGGACGTTAATAAATAATAAATAATGTTTATTTGTCCTCTTTATTACTTGTATTTAATGTGTTTAATTTTTTATTTGTTGGTTCAGTTTTTTGTTATTTTTCTATAATTTTGTTATTATTTTACATTATTAAACTTAGAGCTAAATCGCCTAGTTGCGACTGC
>CM032232.1:145462500-145572500 GCA_019009955.1 Riptortus pedestris | reverse complement strand
ATATCTAGCACATATAACACAGCCTTCTTACGCCTTCGCTCTCCTGTTTTCGGAATCGTTCTTCTTTTCTTCTTACCTACCCTCCTCCTATCCTATCTTCTTCTTTCTTTTTCCTGCTATCCCTCACCTTTCCACCTGGCACCGCCAGATACCAGGTCAACTCACATTTAACCTTTTCGCTCTTACATCCCAAAACTTTCTCAACCACTCCTTAAAGTAGAGCGCATCGCTCAGTACAAGGAGACTACCAGCTTAAACCCACGCAGGGCTTACAAGGTCCTACATTTCCTTGCTTAACATTCATTTTAGAGGCAATCTGGACTCTGTTAAAAAAAAAAAAATTTATTCTCACCTGTCTTGATGTTCACATTAGTGGTACAGTGTGACTTAGTGCAGTGCGGTAAAGTGTTTTTATAGGAAGAAAAGTGTTGTGCCGTGACTATAAGTAACAGTTTAGTGCCGTGTTTAAGACAGTGCAGTGCCGCGAAGTAAAGGACAGTGCAGTGCCGTCTTTCTGTGAATTTCAGTGACCGTGAGTGAATTATTGGACTGTGACTCATTGAAGAACAGTGACGCTATCAGTGTTATACAGTGAGTAGTAATTAAGAATAATTACCAAGTGTATTGTGCATTGTGAAATAAATTGTGCAGTGATAAAAACTGTGAAACTTGCGAGTATTTAATTTTGAAATCCAAAAGAACTCTTATTAAAAACGTTTATTACTGGTTTTGGTAATAAAACGTAACAATATGTATTTGTCTGTTAACGCTCTAGCGGTCGCAATTTTTGTTTGATCGTTACCAAACTCGATATTTAACCCATTTATGTAATAAGAAAGATTGAACTCGTTAATGGCTGAAATGGGACCAGTGATCGGGAGGGTACAGGGGACAGATATTCGAAATTGCTATACGTCGGATCGAAAAATTGTATAGAACCAATTGTACGGCAATGTTAATAATAATGTTATTAGGTACTAGTTAAAAACTCAAAATCATGAAACCCTTTGATTTTTTAACAGATTTCCCTTAATGAACTATTGAGGTAGCACTCATGAAGCGATTTTCGTAGAACTTCCTCAAATGTCCATCGATCTTAAACCAGAGATGACGAAAATGCGGTCCGTTCAAAATTGTATATATTTTGTCTGCTCCCGTTATAGTGGTCACAATTTTAGCAGATTTTCCTTAAGGGAAATCAGGTATTGAGGTCGTACTTATGAGGCGAGTTTGGAAATTTTTTCCTCAAATTTCCATCGATGCTACCCAGGAGATGATGAAAATGAGGTCCGTTCAAAATGATATATAATATATATATATATATATATATATATATATACATATATATTTGTCTGTTAACGCTCTAGCGGTCGCAATTTTTGTTTTATCGTTTCCAAACTTGATGTATAATCGTTTCATACAAAAAGAAAGACCAAGTTCGTTAATGGCTAAAATCTGACCAGGGAGAGGGGGAATTTAAAGGGGAAGAATTTCGAAAATCCTTAATATATCCGTTATTATGCATCTGATCAAACAATTGTACAGAACTAATCTTATTGCAAATGTAATGTTCTATAAATGTTGCTGTGTACATTTTATCACTATTGTGGAGGGGCGATGCGAGAAGTAATGAAGAAGTCAAGGCCAGATTTAACTATATCACATATATTAAAACAATAAAATAAAATATGAAAAAGTTATTAACGAATAGGTCCATTCACGGCCGCACTTCAGACTCCGGTATTTCCCAGTTTATAAACACGCACAATAACCTAAAACGTGGTTCACTATTCGATTGCCGATAGGAGACTCTCTAAGTTATATTCTTATTATTTATTATTATTATTTATTAACGTCCACTTTTTGCAACTTAGGCTAATCGGGACGGGTTATCTACAGGTTACCACCCTTTTCTAGCCAGGGTGGGATTTTAGGACGTTATTTAATGAATTTCGTCACTAAATAATTTCCTTTGCCCAGGCAAGAATCGAACTCGCCACTCTAGGTTTACCATGTGAGATAAAGGTCAACGCTCTAAGTTATAGGGACTTCTCTATAGCAACGTATGGCAACGAGATACTCGCGAACATATGGAAATTATGACTAGCTGTCAAGGTTATTCATTCGCGAGTACCTCGCCGCTACATCACCTCCCCTCAATGACTGCGTCGAGGAAGCGAACAGGAGGCTTAACCAAACGCCCTCGCTGGGTCACCTGGAATGGCGGAGGCTGGCCATCTTCCTTGGCGGAGTCATTGGAAGGTCTAGCTGACGATGGTGTTGCTGCTGAGGGTAGAGGCTGGCTGGAACTGGAGTCGTCTTCCTGGAGCAGGTAAGCTGGTTTCAGCCTGTCAATCGTCACGGTCCTGGGTCCTGAAGGCAACTGGATGTCATAGGTTCTGGAGCATCTCTTTAAAATCTTGTAAGGCCCAGTATAAGGCGGGGTGAGTGGGCGCTGTACTGTATCATCCCTCAGGAAAACATGAGAGGATGTCTGTAGGTCGTTGTGGACAAACGTTTTTGCCGTGGATTGGCGATGAGGTGCTGGTCTCAGTAGCTCCAACTGCTCTCGAAGTCGCTGGACAAACTCTTCAGTGCTGGCTCGCTGCTTAGTTGTATCCAACAGTTCTCCAGGCAGTCGCAGGGGTTGTCCATAAACCATCTCTGCGGCGCTGGTGATGCTGTCATCGCGGAGTGCTGCACGTAGTCCCAGGAGTACCATGGGCAGAAGAGATGTCCAATTGTTGCTGTTGAGTTGGGCTGTGAGAGCTGTTTTCAGAGTGCGATGCCACCTCTCGACACATCCATTAGCTTGCGGGTGGTATGCAGTTGTCCTACATCGCTGGAATCCCAACGTCTTGGAGAGCTGGTGGAACAAGTCGGACTCAAACTGTCGCCCTTGATCTGTAGTGATACGCGCAGGAACACCGAAACGTGCAATCCAGGACGAACAGAGTGCAGATGCGCAGGTTGCTGCTGAGATGTCTTCAATTGCTTGTGCTTCTGGCCATCTGCTGAACCTGTCTATCATCGTAAGGCAGTACCGCATACCAGCTGAGCTGGGCAGTGGGCCAATGATGTCCAAGTGAAGATGGTCAAATCTGCCTGAAGGTGGGAAAGTGCCAGGTGGTGCGACTGTGTGACGGTGCACCTTCGCTTTCTGGCAGGCAATGCAGGCTCTTGACCACTTGGTAATGTCCACATTCTGGTTCGGCCAGAAATACCGCTTCGCGATGAGTCTGCGTGATCCGCGGGTACCAGGGTGGCTGAGATTGTGAATTGATTTAAATATGGCGAAACGCATACTTTCGGGCACGTACGGACGGACGGAGGTCGTGGACGTTTCGCAGAGGAGGCTACGTGAGATATGCGGGAACTGCATCCACTTGAGCTGGAGACGAGGGTTTTTCAGCAAGTCAGGTATTGTGTCGTCACCGCTCTGTGCTTCTGCTAAAGCTTCCATCCCATCAGGGCTGCTGATTTCCTCCACTCTTGAAAACGCGTCAGCCACGTCATTCTCCGCTCCTGCAACATACTGTATATCAGTGGTAAATTGGCTAATAAAACTTACCCACCGAATCCGCATGGGGGTGGAGGTTTCCGGCTTCTGCTGAAATGCGTAAAGAAGTGGTTTGTGGTCAGTCCAAATGGTAAAATGTCGACCTTCCACTTGAGAGCGAAAGTGTCGCACGGCTTGATGAATGGCCAGCAACTCGCGGTCATAAGTTGAATAGTTCCTTTGTGTCCGAGTCAATGTCCTTGAGAAAAATCCTAGAGGTTGCCAGTTTCCATTTTCCTTCTGCTGTAGAGCGGCTCCTATAGATGTGCCAGAAGCATCACAAACGAGAACTAGCTCCGCTCCTGGAATCGGGTGAGCTATGAGAGCTGCGTTCCTGAGGGCTTCCTTGCAATCTTCAAATGCCTTGATGGCATCCTCGGTCCAAGAGATGGGAGATTTGTCATTTTTCTTGGCTCCCGTCAAAAAAGTATTCAAGGGTGCTTGAATGGCAGCTGCGTGGGGAAGGCAACGTCGATAAAAGTTTATCATCCCCAGGAATCGTCGCAGGTCCTTGACAGTAGTAGGGCGAGGGTAATTGGTGATGGCTTCGACTTTCTCCGGAAGTGCAGTGATGCCTTGAGGAGTGACCTTGTGGCCCAAAAACTCTATCTCCGTCGCTGCAAATACACATTTGGAGAGGTTAATCGTCAG
This sequence comes from Riptortus pedestris, assembly GCA_019009955.1. NCBI lineage: Eukaryota > Metazoa > Arthropoda > Insecta > Hemiptera > Alydidae > Riptortus > Riptortus pedestris. The sequence continues at coordinate 145,568,290 of CM032232.1, read as the reverse complement.
ACCATGTTCCTGGAGGCGTCGAAAAACTTCGTCTAGATGTCTCTTGTGTTCTTCCTCGTCGGCTGATCCGATGCAGATGTCGTCAACGAAGGGAAAGGCGAAGTCGAGACCACGGAGAACGGAATCTAGAAATCTCTGGAAGGTCTGAGCCGCATTTCGTAGGCCGAAACACATCCTTACGTACTCGTAGAGACCAAATGGGGTGATAACAGCCGTCTTTTGTATGTCTTCCTCCGCTATAGGGATTTGGAAGTAGGCCTTCCTGAGATCTAATTTGCTGAAGATCCGCTTCCCATGGAGGTTGACATTGAAATCAGCAATGTTCGGTACAGCATAACGATCGGGAATTGTTTTGGCATTCAGCTGTCTATAATCGCCGCAAGGTCGGATTTCGCCGTTCTTTTTAGGAACGATATGTAGCGCACTTGACCAAGGGCTACTTGATGGACGGATAATGCCTTCCTCCATCATCTGTTCGAATTCGCGTTTCGCGGCCGCGTACCTTTCCGGAGGTAACCTTCGTGATTTCGCGGTGACCGGCGCGCCTCTGGTCTCTATGTGATGAACGACGGGATGAGTCGGCTCCTTACTTCTGGAGAAGTTCGGTGTACCATTGGCCTTCCGGGACAGAATATATTGCCGGTGCTGGAACGTTAGCCGGCTTCCCTTTTGCCGTCAACCCTGTGATCCTGTCGACCAGTTGGCAGCCAGCTAGGTCCACCATCAGCTCGAAATGGTAGAGCAAGTCCGCTCCAATTATGGGTTGCCCTACCTCCGCGAGGATGAATCGCCACACTATTTTCCGCCGCAAGCCTAAGTCCAATTGGATAAGTTTCTCGCCATAGGTTGGGATGGGGGTGCCGTTCGCCGCATATAAAGAGACTTCGCTGGGCTTAGTTTTCGGTGTTGTCACAGGGTAAACCGATACGGCAGCTCCTGTGTCCACCAAATATCGGATGCGGGTTTGCCGATCGTAAATGAAAAGGCGGTGATGGGAGTTATTAGCGACGGGTTCCGCCTCAGCCGTCGCTAAATTTAGTTTTCCTGCTTAGTGGGAACTGGAAATTGCTTCCATGAGCATGGTGGTCGGCACTTATTTGCTTTATCACGAAATCGTTCATGGTAAAAGCATAACTGCCTATCTCTACTTTTACTCCGTCGGCGGAGTGGTGGGGATAGTGGCGTGTCGGGTTGTCTGGTTTCCAGGGCTTTGATTCGCTCGGTGAGCTTCTCCAGGATTTCCAGTAGCCGATCTTCTCGTTGAGAGGAGCTGGAACGCGTCAATGCCGCCACTTCACAGGCTCTAGGGTCACTAACCTCAGCAATGCGGTCGGCTATGTTACTGAGCTTTGCTAAATCTTGCTGCTCAGTAGCGGCAAGTGCTATCTGCATGGCGTTGGGCAATCCCTTCAGCCAAATTGATTTAAGCAGCTCGTCCGTTACCACGGTACCTCCAAGTTGCTGGAGTTCGCGCAGAAAGTGAGATGGGCGGCGGTCTCCTAGCCTTTGATCTTCAAGGAGTTTCCTAACTCGTACATTTTCGGACTCCCCGAAGCTATACATAACCCTTGCCTTTAGTATCTCATATGGATTTTCATCAGGGGGGTTACGGACGAGGTTAATAACATCACGTATAACCTCCCTATCCAGTTGCGAAACCACAAGGCGAAATTTTTTTAAAGAGTTACGGACATTGTATAACTCGAAAACAGTCTCGCTTTGAAGAAAAAATATCTCTGGGTCAGCTTTAAAAAAATTTGGCATCTGAGACTTAATAGTGGCCATAGAAGTTGCTTCAACTAACTGGGGACTGTGAGCAGGAGTCCGGATCTCATCGCCTTCCAATGTGAGTAAATCAAATAAATCACTGTAGTGCATATTTAAAATGGCGTACTCACGTGTATAGTAGAAAATCACGTCGGGCTTCACCAATGTGGAGGGGCGATGCGAGAAGTAATGAAGAAGTCAAGGCCAGATTTAACTATATCACATATATTAAAACAATAAAATAAAATATGAAAAAGTTATTAACGAATAGGTCCATTCACGGCCGCACTTCAGACTCCGGTATTTCCCAGTTTATAAACACGCACAATAACCTAAAACGTGGTTCACTATTCGAATGCCGATAGGAGACTCTCTAAGTTATAGGGACTTCTCTATAGCAACGTATGGCAACGAGATACTCGCGAACATATGGAAATTATGACTAGCTGTCAAGGTTATTCATTCGCGAGTACCTCGCCGCTACACTATCTTGATTATTAACTGAGATATTTGCAAATTTTAGTTTTCGGTGTTCAGTAAAGCCCCACTCCTACTCGTCTCATATTAACAATATTCTATTATGCTATGAAGCACTTCATTTGAAGCTTAAATACTAAATATTGTTCTCATTGAACTTTTAAGTTTTGAGATAAATGCAAACACGTGGCGCACGTAGGAAATCTGCTTAGTTAACGCAGCCCCTGCGTGACGGATTTTTATATAAACGGAAAGATCAAGTTCCTTAATGGTAGAAATCGGACCAGTGGAAGGGGAGGGGGGGGTTTAGAAGGGAGAAATTTCAAAAATTCGAATTTGAAATTTCTCTGTTACTGTATGTCAGATAGAAAAATTATTCATTACCAATATTATTGCAAATCAAATTACCAATAAATGTTGTTATATACAATTTCTCATGAATATTAACCAAGATATTTGGATATTTTAGTTTTCATCCTTCAGTTAACCCCCTCCCCCCACTCCTACTCATGTTTATTTTTACGAACCACTTTATTCTAAACGTATATACAAAACTAGTTGACCTGGCAAACGTTGTTTTGCCTTATAAATTAGCTCTTGTTTCTAGATAAATTCTAGTGTAGACAGTAACTTACTTATTATAAGTGTGTAAGTATGTGGTATATGCGTGAAATGGGCATGGAGCGCTATGAACGATAAAGGAATATAAAAATAACAAACCCCAAACAATATTATTTTTAAGTTATTATAGTTTACTTCTTAAAATTACATATCACATATTAATTACGACAGTAACACTAACAAACAACATCAATCTTTTAATGCTATAGCGTGAACAATATTTTTTGTTAGCCCATCTTTAGCGAGCACAAACAAACTGGATGGTTTACCCACTCGAGAGCATGCTACGTACAATTGCCCGTGTGAAAAACATGGTGTACTCAAATCTAAGCCACAAATAGACATCGTTTGGCCTTGGGATTTGTTGATTGTCATTGCAAATGCCAATCTAATCGGAAACTGAATTCGTTTGAATTGAATTGACACATCTCTAGGTATGAGTCTTATTGTGTGAGTGAAACAGGAGACCGGCTTCAGTCTCATCCCTACTCCGTGCTGTTTACTTAGAAGTGACACCGGTATAGTGTGGCATTTCACGCACCAGAAAGGCGCGGCAAATTTTAAGAATCTAAGATTGGTAACACTGAGCATATATCAGGATTAAACATTAATAATAAAAATAAATGTTTATTTTCATAAAAAAATTTTTAGATTTGCCATAAGCTGAGGGAAATTTTAATGGAAGTACATACAGTTAAAAACACTATAATTGATCAGTTATCGATAATAATTAAATGACTATAAAAAAATGGGGATTGGTGATAAAAAAAGTAAAAATTTAGGGTTGAATATATTTTTTAATGCCACATTATAAAAAAAATAAAAACAAAAAATTTCGTCCAAAAATTAAAAAAAAATGTTAAGGGTGAACAACCCTTATCACTTAGGGGTATGAAAAATAGATAGTAGCCGATTCTAAGACCTACTGAATACGCATATAAAATTTGGTAAAAATCGGTAAAGCCGTTTCAGAGGAGTACGCTAACTAACACTGTGACATGGAAATTTTAGCAGATTTCCCTTAAGGGAAATCAGCTATTGAGGTTGTACTCATGATGCGATTTTCGAAATTTTTCTTCAAATGTCCATCGATCCTACCCAGGAGATGACGAAAATGAGGTCCGTTCAAAACTGTATATATATATATATATATATATATATATATATATATATATATATATATATATACACGAGTTTATTAGTCGTTTTATGTAAAAAGAAAGATCAAGTTCGTTAACGGCTGAAATCGGACCAGTGGGAGGGGGGGTTTAGAAGGGAGGATTTTCGAAAATTCGAAATATCTCCGTTACTATACGCTGGATTGAACAAGTGTACAGAATCAATCTTATTGCAAATTAAATTAACTATAATTATTGTTATATACATTTATTCCCTATCTTGATCATTAACCGAGATATTTGCATTTTTATGAAATTCGGGCCGATAACGGATTTTTGAATTTCCCGCGAAAAGCTAGTTCGGCCCTTTGCCGTCACCGTTTGGCTCTCCTATGGAGATTTCTCTATTGTATAACTTCACGTGGGAAATCTGCATAGTTTAAGCAGGCCCTGCGTGACGGACTTTTATATATTAGATATTGTTTTAGAGAGATCTTTTTATTCAAGATAGTTGCAAATTCGTTGTGATGACGTCATCTATTAAGATTTTATGTTCTAACTCGAAAATGTTTATTTGATCTACACCTTCCTCGGTCGTATTTAACGTGTTCCTGTCAACACTAAAGATCATAGTTGTTAGTGGCTGAAATCGAATAGTGGGCAGTTTAACTATTGGTGCTCTATAATTGTTGTTCTATCCATTCTCAAATACTAATCGAGTTATTCGTACTTCCTTGTTTTCTGCCAGAGTCAGCACTCCCCCCCCCCCTCCTGTTCCACTCATTGGTTTTTACATAGAAATAAAAAAAAGTCCGTCACGCAGGGGCTGCGTAAACTAAGCAGATTTCCCACGTGAAGTTATACAATAGAGAAATCTCCATGCGAGAGCTCAACAGTTACGGCAAAGGGCCGAACTAGCTTCTGGCGGGAAATTCAAAAATCCGTTATCGGCCCAAATTTAATAAACATGCAAATATCTCGGTTAATATTCAAGATAGGGAATAAATGTATATAACAATATTTATAGTAAATTTAATTTGCAATAAGATTGATTCTGAACAATTTTGCGATCTGACGTATAGTAACGGAGATATTTCGAATTTTCGAAAATCCTCCCCTCTAAACCCCCCCCCTCCCACTGGTCCGATTTCAGCCGTTAACGAACTTGATCTTTCTTTTTACATAAAACGACTAAATATCGAGTTTGGTAACGATCAAACAAAAATACATACAGTTATGAGCGGACCTCATTTTCGTCATCTACTAGGTAGGATCGATGGAAATTTGAAGAAAAATTTCGAAAATTCCGTCATGAGTACAACCTCAATAGCAATTTCCCTTAAGGGCTTACTTTGCACAAGATTTTGACCATGACCCGTCCCAGTGTTTAGGATTGATACCCCTCTGTGCCGTGGATTTGCTAATAAAAGAATTATTTGTTCGATAAGGCTTCAAAGACTTCGATATTTTTATATTTCCCGTCTCTTATACATGTAAATATGATGAATTGTTATTTCAGGCCTCCCTTATAACCCCACTCCCGTTCGAACCTAAAAATTTTAATATAACTTATAATCATGAAAGAATTAATGCTAATTGACATACCGAGTTTTGTTAAGTTCGGTTCAGCCGTTAGTGCCCGCTAAAGTTTTAACGTATAACTCATTTATACTTAGGTATACGACAAAAGTGTTAGAACAAAAGTTACTCCAAATAACAAAATAAACAACTTTTGTTATGTTTATATTTGCGGAAAACCCAATAGGAAACAAAATATCGCTATTTTTAATTTCAGACTTTCCTTATAACCCCCACTTCTGCCCGTCCATAGAAATGTTGGTATGACTTATCATAATGAAGGCCTCACTGCTAATACACATACCGAGTTTTATTTAGTTCGGTTGAGTCTTTTTTGGCAAATAATATTGTTGACTCCCGCTATAATTTTTAGCGTATAACTCATTTAAACTTCGGTATACGACAAAATGCATCGGATCGAAAAATTTTATAGAACCAATCTTATTGCAAATTAAATTTACTATAAATATTGTTCTATACATTTATTCTCTATCTTTAATAGTAACCGAGATATTTGCATTTTTATGAAATCTGTGGTCGGGTGTAGTTGGGATTAGGTCGGCCATTTCGTCATTACTGGCTCAGGTGGAAGCTTCTTCTAACCTGTCGTCTCTAACCTTACCTTACCTTCCTTACTTTGTGAGATTTATTCAAATACGTTCTGTTCATCCGCCCCCCTTCTTTAGTTCATGGACTACTAAAATTTGAGTTATTAAAATATAAATTATTCTGACAACTCAGAAGCCGTTTCAGTTGGGAATTTATTTTAATTAACTGAAAAATTTCTCATTACCGTTTGTATTATGTTACCAGTATGCAGATTTCTCTATTGTAAAACTTCACATGGGAAATCTGCTTAGTTTACGCAGCCCCTGCATGACAGACTTTTTCTTCCCTGACGGGCAGAATATTTGTTCTAATTGTGGAAAAGCCTTGGGCTTGAAGAAGTTCTTGGAGAAGCTGGAGACTGCAGTCACTTGGCCGGTAGAACAATACACTCTTGACGCACATCGATTGTCATCAGCTGGCTGCCGAAACGTGCTGAGCAATCCCGACTGCCACCGAATCACGCTATTCACTATCTTAATATACTAATTATTATACAATTAATAAAAATAACTATTTACAATAATGTGTTGGCCACCACAATTTTACTGTTAGCTAAGGAGTAGAAAAACCTTAATATATCCTTATATCCTCAGCTACATTACCATAAACTTTTGGATAAGGGTTAAATAAGAATGAATTTAGAAAAATGTAATATATTTAAAACATACATATAAAATAATAAAATTTCAGGTTAAAAGTATCAGCTCCGAATGGTTTCAGCCTGCTTTTTCTTCTTTAACTTCTTCTCTAATTTGGAAAAATTTACATCTAAAATTTATTAATTAAGGAATATGTACCCATAAACTGGTTCAAAATATTATGAGAAATCGATAAATCACTTATATTTTAACTTGCTAATATTACTCAAAATGTATTATAACGAAATATATATATATATTCGTAGAAACGTTTAACGACTGGCAGGCCAGTAATTCGTGGATTTCTGACAAAAAAGGGCTCTCTTCATCTGAATGGACAACGGCGGTGAAGATGAATGTGAACTTAGTGCCAGTTCGCTCTGTTCCAGGAAGGAACCTAGGAACCGCCCACTGTAGGCATTGCAGTGAGATTGAAACCCTTCCCCATGTCCTAGGTTCCTGCCAATGGGGCGAGCAGATGCGCAACTCACGACATCATAAGGTCCGGGCTCAAATTGCTCAACTCTTGGAAAAGAAGCACCCAAATTGGGATATATTCGAAGAGGTGACCTGTAATTCCGCAGACGGTACTCCAAGAAGAGCAGACATTGTAGCGATATTGAAAAATGAAAAGAAAGGATTAATTTTGGATCCCACTGTCCGGTTTGAGACGAGCCAAAATCAAGCAGACGAGGTGGATCAAGAGAAGAAAGGAATATACGAGCCATGTTGCCTGTATTTCTCTGAAAAATACCACATCCAAGACTGGACAGTTATGGGGCTTCTGTTTGGTTCAAGAGGAGTCCTCCATCAAAAAACCGTCAAGACCTTAATGGAATATGGGCTGAACAAAGATGACCTGAAGGACTTGTCCACCCTTATCCTAAAGTCATCTATAAAAATTGTGAACCACCATTTATATAAAAAATAAATCTGAAATATTAAGCTGCAATCTCACCTGAGGTACCTCCCAAAGTTCCTCCATTCAATTATCCAAATTTCAATATACAATATAAACAAAATAAAATTAAAAAATTAATAATATTACCAAAACTGGCAGATTAGGAGGCTGACCACAAAGGTACCCTCAGAAAGAGGGCAGCTTAATTTGTTTGTTTGTTTATATATATATATATATATATATATATATATATATATATATATATATATAAAAATTGTAACCTCTGTCTGTACATTGATTTTTTTCGGGAAATTTCACGATAACTTTTTGTTTCACATATCATAGATACCATAACTGCATTTTGTTTCTTTGGTGTCTGTTTGTTTATTTGTTTGTTACCTTTTCACGCATAAACGGCTGAACCGAATTTTATGAAACTTGGTATGTATATTACTACTAAGCCAACTTAGACTTTAGGCTATGTTAATCTTGTCTGAGACGAACAGGAGTGGGGGTTATAAGGGAGGCCTGAAATTAAAAATAGCGATATTTCGTTTCCTATTGCTTTTTCAGCAAATATGCACATAACAAAAGTTGTTTATTTTGTAATTTAGAGTAACTTCTGTTATATGCACTTTTGCCGTATACGGAAGTATAAATGAGTTATACGCTAAAAACTATAGAGGGAGTCCACAATTTTATTTGGCACAAAAGACTCAACCGAACTAAACCAAACTCGCTATGTGAATTAGTACTAACGATTTCCTTATAATAAGCCATACTAACATTTCTAGGAACGAGCAGGAGTGGGGGTAATAAGGGAGGTCTGAAATTAAAAATAGCGATATTTCGTTTCCTATTGCTTTTTCATCAAATATGCACATAACAAAGGTAGTTTATTTTGTTATTTAGAGTAACTTTTGTTATATGCACTTTTGCCATATAGGGAAGCATAAATTAGTTATACGCTATAACTATAGCGGGAGTCCACAATTTTATTTGGCACTAAAGACTCAACCGAACTAAACCAAACTCGCTATGTGAATTAGTACTAACGATTTCCTTATAATAAGCCATACTAACATTTCTAGGAACGAGCAGGAGTGGGGGTTATAAGGAAGGCCTGAAATTAATAATAGTGATATTTCGTTTCCTATTGCATTTTCGGCAAATATGCACATAACAAAAGTTGTTTATTTTGTTATTTAAAGAAACTTTTTTTTATATACACTATCATCGTATACCGAAGTATAATGGCGTTATACGCTAAAAAATATAGTGGGAGACAACAATTTTATTCATTTTTTACATAAATAAATAATTTTATTATTAACAAATGCCAACAACGGGTATTAACCCTAAACACTGGAACGGGTAAATGTCAAAATATTGTGCAAAGTAAAGCCTTGCCAAAAATATACCATCACCATTCAGCCTCAAAGGAATTCGACAAATGTGCACATAACAAAAGTTGTTTATTTTGTTATTTAGAGAAACTTTTGTTATATACAATATCGTTGTATACCGAAGTATAAAGGCGTTATACGCTAAAAATTATAGCGGGAGTCAACAATTTTATTTGGCACAAAAGACTCAACCGAACTAAATAAAACACTCGGTATGTGTATTAGCACTAACACCATCCTTATAATAAGCCATACTTACATTTCTAGGAATGGGCAGGAATGGGGGTTATAAGGGAGTCCTGAAATTAAAAATAGTGATATTTCGTTTCCTATTGGGGTTTCGGCAAATATGCACATAACAAAAGTTGTTTATTTTGTTATTTAGAGAAAGTTGCTCAACAATTCTTTTCAATATGAACTACCAGGTACCTCATCTGGAAAAATTAATTCAAATGTATGTTAATATTTTGTCCTTAATAATTCAAATCTAAGCATAATGCACAGGAAACGGGATATATGATAATATGGAGGACAGTGAAGGCTTTCACAAAAAAATAATTTTATTATTAACAAATCCACAGAAACGACGGGTATAAACCCTAAACACTGGAACGGGTAAATGTCAAAATATTGTACAAAGCAAAGCCTTGCCAAAAAAAATACCATCAACATTCAGCCTCAAATGAATTCCCGAGCGAAGCCGGGTATCTGAGATAGTCATATATAAAATGATGATAAGAGCTCAAATATCCCAAAAGTGATTAGTCATAGAATGTTGATATATCATATTTATGACTGTTGTATTTTAGAATCCCTTGGTTTAGAAATATTTTTTCTAACAATAATATATATTATTGAAAATGTTATTTATCATAAAAGTGATTATATAATTTTTTTTCTGTATCTAAAATATTAACTGAGATATTGTTATTTTTTTTTTTTTTTTTAATTTTCAGCCATCAGTCAACTCAAACTGTAAGCCATCGCATGTTGACAATAAGCCTATATATCTCGAAACCTGTTTTCCAAAGGTTAAATACAAAATATTGTTTTCAACAAACCTTTATTCACAGTCTGATAATGCAATTAATTTATATTTTATGGCTTTGGCTGAAAAATGTTTATTTCATTTATACCATTCTCAATATTTAACTTTTAGCAAATTTCCCCTTAAGGAAAATCAGCTATTGAGGTCATACTCATGACACAATTTTCGAAATTTATCTTCAAATGTCCATCGATCCTACCAAGGAGATGTTGAAAATGAAGTCCATTCAAAACTGAATATATATTTGTCTGTTACCGCTCTACCAGTTGCAATTATTGTTTAATCATTACCAAACTCGATATTTAGCAATTTTATGTAAAAAGAAAGATCAAGTTCGTTAACGGTTGAAATCGGACCAGGGGAGGATTTTCGAAAATTTGAAATATCTCTGTTACTATACGTCAGATCAAAACATTGTATATAAACAATCTTATTGGAAATTAAATTTACAATAAATATTGTTCTATACATATTTTCCGTATAATGAGTATTAACCGAGATATTCGGATTTTATATTTTTCCGCTATCAGTAAACCCCTACTCCTACTAGTGTCATATTAATAAGAAGCTGATATATTATGAATCATAACATTACGAGGTTAAATACCAAATATTGTTTTCAACAAAGCTTTATTTTACGAGATACAAACAAATACATTCTGTTGGCCCCTCTCCCTTCTTTTGTTCTTGGATTATTAAAATCTGAGTGATTCAGATAAAAATTATTCTGATTCATTTCAATTTACTCCACTAACCATAGTAAATAGTTTTGAATAAAATAAATATGCTATATTCAGATATATTTATTTAATTGCTTGTCTTTCCAGTCTATCCATCTATTCAGCGCTACGAGGTTGGCTACCCTTTTTACAATTCAGCCGCTTTCCGTTGTAGAGATTATTAACATGTATTGTAAAGTGACTGAAATATTTCTCATTACCATTTGTATTTATTCACTTAACATTTACGGTAGTGTTACTTATATGTATATTTATCAATTGTAAACCTTCGCGAGGGAAATCTGCTTAGTTAACGCAGAGCCTGAGTGATGGACTTTTCCATTCAACACTATAGATCAAATTAGTTAAGGGCTGTAAACAGAATAAGAAATAGAGGAGGGGGGGGGGGTGTTAGGGAAATCGGAAATGCACAATTTCACCGTTATTATGAGACAGAACGAAATGTTATAGCACCAATCTTGATAAACTATTGATGATCTACAATTGTTACTATATAATTTTTTTCATAACTAAATATTAATTGAGTTACTTATACTGTCTAATTTTCAGCCTTCAATAAACCCCCGCTTCTACCAAAAAAAGTCCGTCACGCAGAGGCTGCGTAAACTAAGCAGATTTCCCACATGAAGTTTTACAATAGAGAAATTTCACGAGAGCCGAGCAGTCAAGGAAACGGCCGAACTAGCTTTTGGCGGAAAAGGCACTCTCGTCCGTTAGCCGCCCAGATTTTTTAAAAAATGCAAATATCGCAGTTAATATTGAATAAATGTATATAACAATATTTATAGTAAATTTAATTTGCAATAAGATTGATTCTGTAGAATATTTCGATCCGACATATAGTAACGGAGACATTTCGAATTTTCGAAAATCCTCCCTTCTAAACCTCCCCCTCCCACTGGTTCGATTTCAGCCATTAATGAATCTTTCTTTTTACATAAAACGAATAAATATTGAGTTTGGTAACGATCAAACAAAAATTGCGACCGCTAGAGTGGTAACAGACAAATGTATATATATATATATATATATATATATATATATATATATATATATAAAGTTTTGAACGGACCTCATTGATGGACATTAGAAGAACATTTTTGTAAATTCCGTCATGAGTACGACCTCAATAGCTGATTTCCCTTAAGGGAAATCTGCTAAAATTTTGACATTTAAATGGAGAATATATGGTGAAATTGGACATTAGTGTGTTATTCCAACACATGGGAAATATATTTATTTTATGCAGCTCCTACGTGACAGACTTATTTTGTAAGACAGCTGAAACTATGTACATTTCAATACAGTAGGTATAAAATATTAATACAAAAAAAAAAAAGAAGAAAAAAGGATACTGAGATTTACATGAGGTGGTTTAGTCAATGCAAACGTCTTTGCTAGCTTTTCAAGATCAAGCTTGCGAATGTCAAAGACCTCCTTCAAATGGTGAGCAAGATAAGATCGAGCGCACGCAACAAAGCCTTCTTTAGCAGATTCCCTCAAATCATAATCTGCGCCAACCATATTCTCTAACTGAAAAAAATAAAAATTATATGATATATGATAAGCAAATTTCCCCACATATTGGAAAGACACACTGATTCAGCCATCACACAATCTTCTGTATTTCTCCCAAAGTAGGAAGCCTATGTAAACAGAAATACGAGATATACACTGGAAAGGAGATTTTTAGTGACTCAGTTACTTAAAGTAAAAATCAAGCAATCAGGAAGGCTGAAAACATAAAAAGTCCGTCACACAGGGACTGCGTGAACTAAGCAGATTTCCCACGCAAAGGTTTACAATAGATAAATCTACATACCGGTAGCATAACACCATCATGAATATTCAGTGCATATAAACATACTATAATAAGAATCCTCCCGACGGAAAGCTTCTGAATTGTAAACAAACAGTTCTGTCAACTTCTAACCGGAAAGAAAAACAATTACTGTAATATATCTGAATATAACGTTTTAATTTGATTGAAAACTATTTACTATATCTAATACTGTAATTTATAATGAATCAGAATAATTTTTATCTCAATCAATCAAATTTAAGTAGTGCAAAAACTTAAGAAGGAGGGTGGGGTCACCACAACATATTTGGATGTATCTCGTATAATAAATGTCTCTTGAACACAATATTTGGTATTTAAGCTTCGAATGATATGGTTTAGTATATAACAGGGTATTGATAATGTAACATGTGTAGAAGTGGGGTTTGCTGAAGGTTGAAAACTGAAAAATGCAAATATCTCGGTTAATATTCAAGATAGGGAATAAATGTATATAACAATATATAGTAACTTTAATTTACTATAAGATTAATTCTATACATTTTTTCGATCCGACGTATAGTACCAAAGATATTTCGAATTTTGGAAATTCTCCCCCTCTAAACCCCCCCTCCCTTGGTCCGATTTCAGCCTTTAACGAATCTTTCTTTTTACACAAAACAACTAAATATTGAGTATGGTAATGATTGAGCAATAAGTGCGACCGCTAGAGCGGTAACAGACAAATATATATATATATATATATATATATATATATATATATATATATATATATATAGTTTTGAACATCATCCTCATTTTCGTCATCTCCTAGATAGGATCGATGGACATTTGAAGAGAAATTTTGAAAATCGTGCCATGAGTACGACCTCAATAGCTGATTTCCCTAAAGGGAAGTCTGCTAAAATACAAATAACTCATAATATCCGTGGTGAAAGAACAATGTATACAGTAGTAATTACAGAAAATTTAATCTTTAACGACATTAGTGTGTTATTCCAGGACAGGGTAAATCGGCTTAGTTTACACAGTCCTATGAGACAGATTTCTGTTGATCTTGAGCTGAGAAACCAAAAACAAAATGTTTTGCATCATGGTTATATTTGACATGATGTTAAAAAAAATGAACGTTTGTTGCCACTTAGAATTTAGTCTTCCAGACTCATCAATAGTATGTTGACACTCCATGTTCCCAGAAAGCTATAAAATTTAATAAAAGTAAATGCACAGACAGGAAATGTAAATAAATAGTCCTTATTATATCCTCACAATGAATAACATTCACACTCATTATTGAGTTTAATTATGCCTGAGCTTGGCTACCTTAGTAATGATGGATGCTATGCCATAATATTGTTACGTTTATTACAAAATCAGTAATAAACATTGTTTATTAGAGTTTCTTTTGGATTGCAAAATTAAACGCACACAAGCTTCAGAGTTTTCATCACTGCACAATTTATTTAACAATGTACTACACACTTGGTTAATTATTCTTAACTACTACTCACAATATGCACTGATAGATTCACTGTTCTTGTTATTACACAGTCCAATAACTCACTCACTATCACTGAAGTTCACAAACACACGGCACTGCACTGATCTTCAGGAAGTTAACGGCACTTCACTGATCTTCGCGAAGTTAACGGCACTGCACTGATCTTCGCAAAGTTAACGACACTGCACTGTCTTAAACACAGCACTATACTATTCTTTACAGAATCACGGCACAAGACTGTTCTTTACATAAAACACTTTACCGCACTTCAACTAAGTTGCACTGTTGCACTGATGATCACTTGAAGACAGCTGAGAACAAACTATCGGGCCGAGCTTTACGCTTTTATAGAGGACCGGCGACATCAGAGGAAACTGCCTCAAAGGGACTAGACCCGTGGTCTAGAGCAGTCCCGGCCAAAGTAGACACTTCGGGCGCCAATAGTACTTCTATCGGTCGGCTCTTTTCATCTCCTTGGTACTTTCCAAATACGTGACAATCTCTGTTCAATCTTTCATGTACATAGTTTTCGTAACAATATGATTGATACACATTGACTGGGTAAAAGCCCACTCAGGAAATATTGGAAACAAACAAGCTGATACGTTAGCAAAGGAAGCAACCCAGAATACAAAAATAAACCCAAAATTCGCCCTCGTACCATTCTCATACATTAAAAAAGACTTACATACCGACACAATACATAAGTGGAACAGAGAATGGACGACATGTAACAAATCTTACAGCTTACATCAATACATACCAAATATAACTCACAACAACTACAACACAATTAAGAGTCACCATCACAAATGCACACAATTTCTAACGGAACATGGACAGACAGGATATTATTTAACAAGATTTAAAATTCAAGACAATGACAAATGTACTTGTGACTTACAGACAATACAAACCTTTTTACATATACTTTATGACTGCACAACATTTAATCAAAATATATCAAATTTAATAATGAACATAATTTTAAAAGGAGGTAATCGGCCAGAACCACCTCATATTATATTTAGCAAATATAAAAAAGAACTTATAAAGTTTATCAAAAGTATAGATAAGGATGTAGCAAAAATACATTAGAATGTAAAGTTGATTGTGAGGAACGGGAATCATAATTTGATATATTTACCTTACGTAGACTCGCAAATTAAACATCGGTTGAGTTTAACTTTAATTGACATGTTCTTATTGTATTTATTTACTTTTTCATTCCATTTATTAATTTTGTTTGTAATTATTATACTTATTTTAATATTGTATTTTATTTTATTTCTTGAATATAATATTTGATTAGATAGTTGATAAACAAATATATATTGTAAAATAATGATGTATTTAAACATAATAATACATGTAACATGCCATGTGGCAATGTAACATGTATTCAAATAAATAACTCCTCACATGGTTACTATGAGAAAAAAAAAATATATGATTGATATTGTCCGTGATATTTTGAACAGAACAGACGGATTGATCAGAATCTTATTTTTAGTATTTAAGACTAAAAAATTTTAGAAGTTCCCTTTAGGTACTAGATATTCAGGTATATAACCCTAAAGACTCAAGCAGGATATGTTAAAATGTTGTACATAGTAAAGCCTTCCCAAAAAAATAGTAGTAGATCAATAAAAATACTTACTTTGAGTTGAATGTCCAATAGCTTATCCCAATCGAACTCAAATTTTTCAACTGGTATATTTGCTTCTTTTAAAAATTGTAAAAATGCGACTTCATGAGGCCTCAAGAAAAGAAGTGCTTTCCCACTCCCACCTTCACCTCTCGCAGTCCTCCCAACTCTGTGTATGTATTCCTTTAAATTAATATAATATATATTATATAACTTTATTTATTTTTTTATCAGTAGGTTAGGGATTGAAGGCACTGAATATTTACTCATTCCTTATCATCAATGAACATTCTACAATCTAGCTCCTTAAATTTTATTTGATGTGTAACTTAGTATTTTTGTTTTTAATTCCTTCACCAGTTTTCCTATAAAACTTAGTTTTATTTACATCATCAACAGTTTTACAAAGAAACTTTGCTTGTTTTTTTTTTTTTTAAGCAGCCTTCCCTTAAAGGAAATCAACATTGAGATTATACTCGTGAAACGGTTTTCTAATGACATGTATTGGGTTGTCAAGAAAATAATGCAGGATTTTAGTTTTTCTATAAAATACCCCTCTATTTAATAAACTGTTTAGATTTGCTGGATTATTCATTTGTATGAAAGTCAACACTTATTAACCTCACAGGTCCCTTTTGTTTACATAAAATAAATAAAAATCCGTCACGCAGGGGCTGCATAAACTAAGCAGATTTCCCATGCAAAGATTTACAATATATATACTGGTAATACAACCACTGAATGAGTAAATAAATACAAACGGTAATGAGAAATCTTTCAGTTACAGGTTAATAACTCTACAACGGAAAGTGTCTGAATTGTAAACAAACAGGCCAGCCAACCTGAATTCTACACCAGAAAGAAAACCCGTTAATGAATATATCTAAATATAAAATATTAATTTTATTGAAAACATTCACTATAGAGAGTGCTGTAATTTGTAATGAATAAGAATAATTTCAATCTCAATTACATAAATTTTAGTAATCCAAGAACAAAGAAGGGGGGGGGATATGGAGTACGTATTTGCATATATCTCAGAAAGTAAAAGTTCAATGAAAACAATATTCCTTATTTGACCTTATAATGAAGTGGTTCATGATATAACAGCTTCTTATGAATATGACATGAGTAGGGCCGGGGGTTTACTGGGAATAGTAAACGATAAAATCCAAATATCTCGGTTAATATTGATGATACAGAAAATATGTATAAAGCAACATTTATAGATCATTCAATTTGCAATAAGATTGTTTCTATACAATTTTTCGATCCGACGTATATTTACGGAGTTATTTCGAATTTTCAAAAAACCGCCCCTCCCCTGGTCAGATTTCAGCCTTTAACGAACCTGATCTTTCTTTTTATATACAACTACTAAATATCGAGTATCGTAACGATTAAACAATTATTGTGACCACTAGAGCTGTAATTTTCATAATCTGTTTTTTAAGTGTTGTTCGGTCTCTCCAATGTATACAGCATTACAGTCAGGTGTAGAACATGGGACTTTGTATATGACGTTGGTGCTTTGGTCAAGGGGAAGAGGGTCTTTGAGTTTGGTGTAGAAGGATTTTAGTTTGTTTTTAGTTTTGAGCTCTAAGTTGATGGATGAAAATGTTTCGACAAACTAAAATCCCTCTCCACCAAACTCAAAGACCCTCTTCTCCTTGACCAAAGCACCAACGTTATATAAAATGTCCCATGTTCTACATCCGACTGTAATGCTGTATATACTGGAGAGACCAAACAACACTTAAAAAACAGATTATACCAACATAAACGCACCATCACAAAGGTTGTCTATATCCACCCACACCTTGTTTAGTTTTATAGCCACCTGGCATTTCGCATATAAAATTATGTCTTTGAATTACACGGCCTTTGTACATATAAAAAGACCTTTTAAGTTTTTTTTTTTCCCCATTATTGTTCAAAAATTAGTTCACTTTTCTTGTTCTCTTCATTATTAAGCTCTGAAGAAGGGGCTAATGGTGCCCGAAACTTGTAAGCACATCCAATAAAATTCTCTATAAATATATATTAAGAAACCATTCTTTAGCCGATACCCAACCATCCTCTACTAGCTTGGTATATATGTACAGTAGGGACCCGATTAACCGAGGTCCCGATTAACCGAGGTGCCAAACATTAAAAAAAAAAAAAAAAGTAGGTGCGGTAACCTTTGGAAGTTATTATGCACCTTTTTAAAACCCTCAAAATCCTAGGCTGGATGCAGGTGTTCAGCAAGCAGTTTATTGACAGTCGTTAATTGCCTTCTGAGAAATACATCTCTAGCACCCCGTCCAACCCCCTCCGTCCCCTGTTCCGGGAATATTGTATTTATATCTCTACTTGTCACAACCATCCTAGCTCATTCATTCTCAGTTTATGCCCGGTCACACCATGGATCACATCGCGGCTAAAAAACGTAAAAGAGTGGTTATTTCGCTTGAAAAAAAATTAGAAGCAATTCATCGCTTGGACAAAGGCGAGTCTTTAAAAAAAGTTGCTCAGGATTATGGTGTCGGTGAAAACACTGTCGGTGACTGGAGGAGGAATAGGAAGCAAATTGAAGACTATGTTTATCAAAGTGCATCCAAGGAGGCTTCTATCTGCAGATCTACATTGAAGAAGTCATCGTGTGAGCTTTTAGAAGAAGCCCTTTTACTGTGGTTTTGCCAGGCAAGAGAGCAAGGATTCCCGGTAAGTGGTCCAATAATTCAAGAGAAAGCATTGTCTCTTAATTTAAAATTAAATTCGCCTATAGAGAAATTTGAGGCGAGTAAAGGTTGGCTAAGTCGTTTTAAAAACAGACACGGCATAAGAGCACTCACCATTTCCGGGGAAAAACTTTCAGCAGACACGGAATCTGCGACCAGATTTATTAATAGTTTTTCTTTATTAGTAAAGTCCCATAATCTATGCGCGGACCAAATTTACAATGCTGATGAGACCGGTTTGTGGTATAAAGTGTTGCCCCAAAAAACTCTAGCAACGAATATGGAAAAATCTGTTAGTGGTTTCAAGGGTGTTAAAGATAGGGTCACTGTTTTGGTTTGCGCGAATGCAAGTGGAGAGGATAAACTAAACTTGGTTTTAATCGGAAAATCAGCCAAACCTAGAGCCCTCAAACACGTCAATTTTAATAACCTGCCGGTTGTTTATAAACATCAAAAATCTGCGTGGATGAGTGCTGAAATTTTCGAGCATTGGTTCAAACATAATTTTGTACCACACGTCAAAAATTTTCTTGACGAAAAAAAACTGCCTCATAAAGCCCTGCTTCTCATTGATAATGCACCATCACATCCCGACGAGAGCGTCTTAAGCGTGGGCGAGATTAAGGCCATGTTTTTCCCACCAAATGTTACATCATTGATCCAACCCATGGATCAAGGAGTAATTTCGACATTTAAGCGATATTACAAAAAGAAGCTCTTAACTACAATGCTATTAGATAACGATAAAGGGCTAATAGAAAAACTAAAAAAGATTACAATTAAAGATGTCATTTACATGGCAGCTAATTCCTGGGATTCAGTACCCAACACCACATTAAATAAAGCCTGGAAAAACTTATGGCCTGAAGTTACCTATAGTAGTCAGCCAAACGAAGAGCCACCAACAAATCTGGAGTTGTGCTCTTTGTTAAAAGATCTTAACTCCCAAGATGTAATGGACTTCGAAGTTACGGATTGGGTCAATGAAGAATCATTAAAGAGATCAGCGGTCCTAACGGAAGAGGAAATCATTAATGAAATAATGAAAACAACCAACGAATAAGAGCAAGAAGTAGACGAGGTATCTATCCCCACGAAAGTAAGTCATGAGGAGGGTTTCAACCTACTTGACAGGTCACTACTCTATTTAGAAGGCAGAGGTGATGTGCCTTCATATGAACTGATGATGTTAAGGAAGTGGAGAGACACTGCAGCTGCTGATAGAAGCAGTTGTTTAAAACAAACAACAATAAATGATTTTTTTAAATCAAAATAGTTTTCCGATTTTCCATTAATTTTTTTTTTTTTGTGTTCGATGTTATTTTATACTATGTATATATGTGCATACATTCTACTTTTATTATTAATTTATGATTAAAAAATGTAAATATGAATATAATTATTAAACTTACAGGTATGTACTAGTTTTTATTCTAAAAACCTTACATTTTCAGCTGGTATTAGTAGGTTCCGATTAACCGAGAATTTCGATTAACCGAGGTAACAGCGGTCCCGATCGACTCGGTTAATCGGGTCCCTACTGTATATATATATATATATATATATATATATATATATATATATATACACATATATATATATATATATATATATAATAATTTTGAACGGACCTCATTTTCATCTCTCCTAGGTAGGATCGATGGACATTTGAGGAAATTTTCAAAAATCGTGTCATGAGTACGACCTCAATAGCTGATTTCCCTTAAGGAAAATCTGATAAAACTCTTTACTGTTTGAAAGAAAGTTCCTTTCTTGTTGAAATAAACTATAAAACTCTGTATTCCAACGGCTCTATTGCAATTTTTGTTTCTTTTTAACCGTAATCCTGCATTATATTCTGAACTAGCCAATATTGATGTGCCTATACCTTTGGGTCATCGGGAGGGTCATACTGTATGATCCAGTCTACCGCTGGGATATCCAAACCCCTTGCCGCTACATCAGTGCACAGCAGTATCCCAGACTCGGCAGTGCAGAATTTGAAGAAAGTCGATGTTCTATTCCTCTGCTCTTTCTTACCCTACAATAAAATCATTCGTACAATAAAAAAATGTCCAGTGTGAAATAATATAAGCAGAACACACTCGTGCATTTGTACTCACATGAATGCCCATAACAGGAAGGTCTAGACTGTTAAATATCATCTCGTGGTATTTGACAGAAAGGCAAGAGCTGAAGAAAACCATTACCTTCCGTTTCTTCTTTTGAGTCTTATTTAAAAATGTACAAAGCAAGAGAAATCGTTTTTCACTAGGACAAACTACGTAACCTGAAAAAAAAAAAAGCATTGAAGCCTGAATAAAAAGTCTGTCACACAGGGGCTGCGTAAACTACGCACTGATGTGTGATCACACTAGTGATCTCATCTCAAGATATATTCTCTATTTGTAAATCTGAAGTGGAAGTTGGTTTACAGAAGGCTGAAAACAAGAAAGCACAACTAATTCGCTTCATATTTGAGTTATAAAAAAAATATAGAACAGTTATAGAGTATCAATAATTTAACAAGATTTTTCCATAACATTTTTCAATCCGACTCATAACAACAGAGATATCTGGACTTTTCTAATTTCCCTTTCTCTACCATCCCCCCCCCCTATTCCTGGTCCAATTTCAGCCATTATCGAACTTGATCTTCAGTGTTGACTGAAATGGTTAAATATGGTATAGATGATACAAACCACATGTGGGCAACCCCCGGCCCACAGTAAGGTTTGATCCGGCCTGCGAGACATTTTGAAAAGCACAATCAAACAATAATATTACACTACTAAGTCCAAATGAGGAAGATGAGGAGAGATTTGTGCATTTCGCAGTACTTATAAATGCGAAAAGTTCTTTTCATTAATGAAAGTTAAAAATCAAAAAGTCTGTCATGCAGGAGCTGCGTAAACTACGCAGATTTTCCACGTGAAGTTTTACACAATATACATTCAGTGAATAAATACAAACTATAATAAGAAACCTCCCGACGGAAAGCTTCTGAATTGTAAACAAACAGTTCTGCCAACTTCTTACCGGAAAGAAAAACAATTACTGTAATATATCTGAATATAACATATTAATTTGATTGAAAACTATTTACTATATCTAGTACTGTAATTTATAATGAATCAAAATAATTTTTATCTCAACCAATCAAATTTAAGTAGTCCAAAAACTTAAGAAGGAGGGGGGGGGGGTCACCACAACATATTTGGATGTATCTCATATAATAAAGGTCTCATGAAAACAATTGATGGTATTTAAGCTTCGAATAATGTGGTTTATTACATAACAGAGTATTGTTTATGTAACATGAGTAGAAGTGGGGGCTTGCTGAAGGCTGAAAAATGCAAATATCTCGGTTAATATTCAAGATAGAGAATAAATGTATATAACAATAATTGTAGTACACTTAATTTGCAATAAGCTTGATTCTATACAACGTTTTGATCCAATGTATAGTAAAGGAGATATGTCAAATTTTTGAAAATCCCCCCTCTAAACCCCCCTCCCAATGGTCCGATTTCAGTCATTCACGAACTTGATCTGTCTTTTTACATAACCCGCCTTCAGTAAACCCCCACTCCTACTCATGTCATATTAACAATAAGCTGTTTGAAGACCAAATACAAAATAATGTTCTCATTGAACTTTTACGTTTAGAGATAGATGCAAATATGTGACGCATGTGGGAATGTATGGGGAGATGACATTACTTAGTGTGTCATACCTAGCATGTGGGAAATCTGCTTAGTTAATGCAGCCCTATTAAATATATTTACTATTGTGCATAAAGCATAACTACCTTGTATTAGCCCATCAACTGTTGCCTTCTGATGGGAATCCTCTACCTCAACATAGATAGGTTCCTTCCGAATAGCCAGTTTAGCAAGGTCTTCCGTTTTCTTAGTGTTGGTAGCAGAAAATAGCATTGTTTGCCTCTTTTCTTCAAAATAAAAGAACACACATATTTCTCAAATTTGAGTATACTAAAATTTTTTCTGGCAAGGCTCACCAATAAAAAGACTTTTTCTGTAATTGTTGAATAATGGTAACATTACTAAACTGAAATGAGTGAAGAAAGTGAAACATTTTGCAATATAGTGAAGAAAGTAATCACTTTCTTCACAAGTGAAGAAAGTGAATTGCCTTCTTAATTAGTAATAAGTATAAATTAAAAAATAATTTGAAGTTGGAAATTAAATGCTTTTAAATGTTTCTTAACATTGTAAGAATTTATTTTAACAAAATAAATTGAAATGTGAATGAATTATTGGTAGAAATAATCAATATGTTTTAAAATTTAAATATAATAATAATTACCTTCCTTGTTTATAACTGCACTACTTCACAATCATCACTAGTTGTTTTATAACTATGCTTATAACCTTTCACAACCATGCTTATAACCTACCAACAACATACCATAATCTTCACAACATCCTAATTTTGTTCATATTCTGGTTAGATCATGTATTACACGATTACAGAAAAAATTTAATATTACACTCGTGACGAAAGTAGAATTTACAACTCTCGTGAAATTACCACGCTCGCTTCGCTCGTGTGGGTAAACGTTTCACTCGAGTTGTAAAATGATCTACTTTCGTCACTTGTATAATACATAACTATTCATCTAATCAGGCTTTATAGTATAATGCCCAGCATATATCATGGCCAATATACTACCTCATCAGGAGTCATTCCTTTTAGTTATGAAGTATGGTGTAAAGTTGATGAGCACTTCATAACTACAACGAAACGAAATATATTTATTTCCATAATACTTATATAAAACATCTGTTATAAAATTAGCTCAATTTCTATGAATATCTCTTATAAAATGTATCAATTTAATAATTACATAGAGTAAATGAATTTCGTTAACTATCTTAATATAATATAATATATATATATATATATATATATATATATATATATATATATATAAATTGTAGCCTCTGTCTGTGCATTGATTTTTTTCTCGAAATTTCACAATAATTTTTCGTTTCACATGTCTTGGACATGATATCTGCAATTTGTTTCTTTGGTGCCTGTTTATTTGTTACCTTTTCAGGCATAAACGGCTGAACAGAATTTTATGAAACTTGGTATGTATATTACTACCTACCCAACTTAGACTTTAGGCTATATTAATATTCTCTGAAACGAACAGGAGTGGGGGTTATAAGAGAAGCCTGAAATTAAAAATAGTGATATTTCATTTCGTATTGCTTTTTCGGCAAATATGCACATAACAAAAGTTGTTTATTTTGTTATTTAGGGTAACTTTTGTATATAAACACTTTTGTCATATACCTAAGTATAAATGAGTTATACACTAAAAACTAAAAAACTATAGCCGGAGTCAACAATTTTATTTGGCACAAAAAACTCAACTGAACTAAACAAAACTCGGTATGTGAATCAGCTCTAACTTTTCCATGATAATAAGTTTTACCGACATTTCTAGAGACGAGGAGGAGTGGGGGGTTGTAAGAGAGGCCTGAAATTAAAAATGCCGATATTTAGTATCCTATTGGTTTTTCGGCAAATATGCACTTCACAAAAGTTATGTTATTTTGTTATTTAGAGTAACTTTTGTTATATTCACTTTTGTCGTATAACAAAGATTAAACAAGATATACACTAAATACTAAAGCGGGAGCCAACAATTTAATTGGGCACTAACAATTGAATTGAACTTAACAAAAGCGAGGCCTTAGCTAGTACCACTCTAAATATATAACATAGATTTTTAAGTTATTACCAGGCACATTTATTAAAAGTTGACAAGCTTTATAAATGATGAGAAACTTGTCCACCTTAAAGAGACAATGTACCTGATTATAAATTATTTTTGACAGTGTGTTATCACAGATATTTTGTAGTTTTATTTAATAATTAACATTTTTTACAGTATTCGTCTTGTTTATAAAAATATCCTTCAGACATGAAGATCTTTAATTTATTTTTAAACAAAGAATATGTTTTAATAGATTTAACACATTTGGGCAGAGCGTTAAAGAGTTTTACTCCTGTAAATTATTCGCTTTTTTCGAAATATTTACGTTTGTGGTTGTGGGTTTGAAGCATATTTTTGTATCTTATGTGTTACACTACTTCTGTAGCTGATGTTTCGTTTCACAAAAAGTATTATTTGGTACATATTAGTATATTGAAGGAAAAGTCATTATTTTTGACTGGTGGCCTTGAAAGAACGGCCAACAGGAGTCTCTTGTTTTTCTGTTGAATATAAACCTTATTGCTATGTTTTGTAATTTAAATACTAAAATATGATTTTTTTGAGTTACTCCCAATGAATGCGTCATATGTTAACCAACTATGGAAATAATCATAGCATATTAGTAATAGAGTTTCCATTGGAAGATATTTCATAACACGTTTCAATAACAAGCAAACCAGTTTTAGGTTTTTACATAATTTTAGCAGATTTCCCTTAAGGGAAATCAGCTACTGAGGTCGTACTCATGACGCGAGTTTCGAAAAATTTCTTTAAATGTCCATCGATCCTACCCAGGAGATGACGAAAATGAGGTCCGTTCAAAATTTTATATATATATATTTGTCTGTTAACGCTCTAGCGGTCGCAATTTTCGTTTGATCGTTACCAAACTCGATATTTAAACGTTTTATGCAGAAATAAAGATCAAGTTGTTTAATGGCAGAAATCGGATCAGTGGGAGGGGGGGTTTAGAGGGGAGGATTTTCGAAAATTCGAAATATCTCCGTTACTATACGTCGGATCGAAAAATTATATAGAACCAATCTTATTACAAATTTAATTTACTATAAATAATGTTATATACATTTATTCTGTATCTTGAATATTAACCGAGATATTTGCATTTTTTGTTTTCAGCTTCTGAGATGAGATCGGCTAACTTCGGGTCTAGTCGTGATTTTCCGTCAAGAGCTAGTTCGGGCCGTTCCCGCAATTGTTTGACTCTCTATTCTATAACTTCACATGGGAAATCTGCTAAGTTTATGCAGCCCCTGCGTGACGGACTTTTTCAATATGACCCAACTAGTCTAGGAGTTTGTCCATAATCAATCCTAAAAACTTTATCATGGTGGCTGGTAAAATGACCTGATTATTCACTGATATCACTCCAGAAGGATATGGAGCAATGTTTGCTGAAATCTAGAATATCTTTTTTTGACATGTTCAAAGCTAGCTTATTAACCATTAACCAATCATACATTAATAGCAACAGTGTCATCTTGTTTCAGTTTTTCTGGGTCTGTACCTTTACTAATTACACTGTTATAATCACCATAAAGAATAGATTATGTGGGTTTAAGGTTAGTTGGGAAGTCGTTTATATGCATTAAAAATAGTGATGGGCATAACATTGAACCTTGGGGAATGCCGCAAGTGATTGTTTTGCCATTCTGGAATAATTTTATAATATCACGAACTTCTACTTTCTTTTTGTGGTTATATAGTTAAGACCAAAAAGTTCATGAGCAATGCATCTTATTCCATAGTGTTCTAACTTATTCAGTAAAAGGAATGGACACTGAAGAGAGGGTTCATAGGGCACAAAACATGTAAGGCATTATAAAATAATGCCTGTATAGAAAAAAGTGTTTTTATTGGTGAACCTTGCCGTAAAAATTTGAAGAATATTTCAATATTGGGTCTAAAAAGCTATGAGAAGAATTACATTATTTAAAAGTTAGTAAACATCCACTTCTTATATAGTAAAAAGGGGCTCAGGTTAGCCATGCGAGTTAAAGTGTTGCCTTTAATCTCACATGGTAAACCTAGAGTGGCGAGTTCGATTCTTGCCTGGGCAGAGAAAATTAAGGATGTTATTTAGTGACAAAATTCATTAAATAACATCCTAAGTCCCAGCCTGGCTAGAAAGGGGTAGTAACCTGTAGATAACCCGTCCCAATTAGCCCGAGTTGCAAAAAGTGGAGTTTTAATAAATAATAATAATAATAATTATTTAAAAAGAGATGAGTTCCAAATATATTTTAAAAAAAAGTCCGTCACGCAGGGGCTGCGTAAACTAAACAGATTTCCCTCGTGAAGTTATACAATAGAGAAATCTCCATATGAGAGCCGAACAGTACAGTTACGGCAAAGGGCCGGGCCGAACTAGCTTTTGGCGGGAAATTCAGAAATCCGTTATCGGCCCAAATTTAATAAAAATGCAAATATCTCGGTTAATATTCAAGATAAGGAATAAATGTATATAACAATATTTATAGTAAATTTAATTTTCAATAAGATTGTTTCTGTACAATTTTTCGATGCGACGTATAGTAACAACAGAGATATTTCGAATTTTCGAAAATCCTCCCCTCTAAACCCCCCTCCCACTGGTCCGATTTCAGCAGTTAACGAACTTGATCTTTCTTTTTACATAAAACGACTAAATATCGAGTTTGGTAACGATCAAACAAAAATTGCGGGAAGGTTAAGTGGAAGTTAAATAGTGTTCTCCATTATTTTCAAGTATTTATATTTGGATTGACTATTTAATTTTTATTTCTCTTTGCTTGAGAGCTGATGAAACATAGTTGCAAATGAATTGAGTACTCACAAGCTATTTACCTGGAAGAAGACTAATAATTTCTTTTAAATCTTCTTCAAAACCGATTTCTAGGATTCGATCTGCTTCATCAATGACTAGGCACCTCAGATTGTTAGTCAAAAAGCGTGGCGTGTGCTTCAGATGATCCAGCAGCCTCCCAGGAGTAGCTATAACTATGTTAACACCTAAAATATAAATGCCAAATTCACCGACTCCATATTCACATTGCAAAATAACACTTTCATAGTAAGAGCTATGTATTAAAAATATATCACTTGTTCATATTATTCTTCTTTCATCTATAGAAGATTATCTAAAGTTCAGAATACCATGATTTATTGGTTTTCTTCAAATAGAGTGTGATGCCTAACACAAGACAAATATTGCAACAAACAATTGCAATACACAACTAAAAGATGGATGTGGAATAAATTATAGTATACCTTTAGAATGGTTCTAGGATAATGGTAAATAAAGCCCTATCTTTGCAGAGCCTGTGACTTCATGGCATAGAAAATTGATCTAATATGTGGATAGAGTCAATTAGCTTGTATCTACTCAAAATAAAGTAGCCTGTGTCTTCTACTAGGTTAGTATCAAGCAGCATCTATCTCCTACTATGTTAGTATCAATTAGCTCGTATCTCTTAATCTGTCTCAACTAGCCTG
This sequence comes from Riptortus pedestris, assembly GCA_019009955.1. Lineage (NCBI taxonomy): Eukaryota > Metazoa > Arthropoda > Insecta > Hemiptera > Alydidae > Riptortus > Riptortus pedestris. Next base: position 145,540,470 of record CM032232.1, on the reverse strand, counting down.
TATCTCTTACTGGAGCAGTATCGAGTAGCATGTATCTCTCACTAGAGTAGTATCAATTATAATGTATCTCCTACTATGGTGATATCGATTAGCCTGTATCTCTTAGTCAGTATCAACTAGCAAGTATCTGCTGGAGTACTAGAGCAGTATCGAGTAGCATGTATCTCACTAGAGTAGTATCAAGTATAATGTATCTCCTACTTTGGTGATATCGACTAGCCCGTATCTCTTAGTCAGTATCAACTAGCAAGTATCTCTTACTGGAGCAGTATCGAGTAGCATGTATCTCACTAGAGTAGTATCAAGTATAATGTATCTCCTACTTTGGTGATATCGATTAGCCCGTATCTCTTAGTCAGTATCAACTAGCAAGTATCTCTTACTGGAGCAGTATCAACAAGCCTATATCTCTCACTAGGGCAGTGTCAAGTACATTAGCATGTATCTCTTACTAGGGTAGTATCAAGTAGCATGTATCTCCTACTTTGGTGATATCGATTAGCCTGTATCTCTTAGTCAGTATCAACTAGCAAGTATCTCTCACTAGGCAGTATCAAGAAGCCTGGATCTCCAACTCAGGTAGTAGTATTAAGTAGGCTTATCTATCGTATCTGTCACTCAGGTAGTATCTTCTAGCCTATGTCTTCTAATTGAGTACAATCTTATACTATATCCATTCCTCAGTAGTATCTTCTAGCCTATGTCTACTACCAGAATAGTATCAAATAGCCTAAATCCAATACTGTTATAGGATGAGGTAGTCTGAATCTACTGCTCAGGCAGTATCAAATTGCCTGTATCTACTACTCTGGTTGCATTAAATATCCTGTATCTACTACTTGGGTTGTTTCAAATAGGGTAGTATTAACTACCCTGTATCTCTTACTAGGGTAGTATCATGTAGCATGTATCTCTTTTTAGGGCAGTATCATGTAGCATGTATATCCAGCCAACCAATAGAATCCTTTCTTTGCCATTCCGAAAGTAATGCATTCTTATTGTTTTATTTTAATGAATGAAAAAATATTAAATTTATGTAAGGAAAGACAACTTTTCTTGGTGTCCTTCAGTAATAATTTATAAAATGATGAAATTAAGAGCTGTATTACATAAAGGATTAATCAAATAAAAGAAGACAAATGTTGAAAATACATTAAAAAATATATATAAGTAAAGAAATTACCTTTCTGAAGATGTTTTACTTCTTTCTCTCTCGAAGCTCCTCCCATTACCAAACCATAAGTAATGCCTTGGTGATACTTAATAAGTTTTTCAACAACTCCATGAATCTGCATTGCCAGTTCCCGAGTAGGAGTTATTACAATACAACCAGTACCTATAATCATAATATAGCAGATATAAAAGCCAGTATCATTACTTGGACAAGATTCTCATTTGCCCCCAAAATAAGAAAGACCCAAATATATTTGGATGGCAGGCCCATTTGATATAGATGATACCCAACTATACTCACAATGTTCCTTTGCTATAGGAATCACCCAAGTATATTCTGTAGAATTGGGTGTTTGCTACAGGAATCACCCAAGTATATTCTGTAGAATTGGTTGTTCGCTACAGGAATCACCCAAGTATATTCTGTAGAATTGGGTGTTCGCTACAGGAATCACCCAAGTGTACACTGGAGAAGTGGGTGTTTGCTACAGGAATCACCCAAGTGTACTCTGGAGAAGTGGGTGTTCGCTACAGGAATCACCAAAGTATACACAAGAGAAGTGGTTGTTCGCTACAGATATCACCCAAGTATGTTCAGAAAGAGCTTTAGTCAAATGGGAGGCCCAAAAAATCTCACGGTGATTCATATTATACCTAGAGCACTCTATCTAATTATAGCAGAATTAGAATATTCCAGTATTTTTTACTAGCTAGCATTGCCATGTACTTTTAGCACTTAGCTATGCCATCAATTACACTAAGTTGGCCATAATTTTCCTACCAGCTTTTGTACTATTGCAACCTTTTTTACATAGCTCTTTTCAGTAGTCTTACCAACACTGAAGTAATCCCATGTTTTATTACTTATACTTCTTATTGTTTTGTGAGACATAATTTTCTACAGTGCCTGGCAGTTCATGGTGACAAAAAGACATACAAAATATATATATATATATATATATATATATATAATTAAAAAAGTCTGTCATGCAGGGGCTGCGTAAACTAAGCAAATTTCCCGCGTAAAGTTATACAATAGAGATATCTCCATATGAGAGGCGAACAGTTACGGAAACGGGCGAACTAGCTTTTGGGGGGAAACTCACTTGTCCGTTATCGCCCCATATTTAATAAAAATGCAAATATCTCGGTTAATATACAAGATAGAGAATAAATGTATAGAACAATATTTATAGTAAATTTAATTTTCAATAAGATTGGTTATATACAATTTTTAGATCCGACTATGGTAACGGAGATATTTCGAATTTTCGAAAATCCCCCCTCCCACTGGCTGATTTCAGCCATTAACGAACTTGATCTGTCCTTTTGCGTAGAATGTATAAATATAGAGTTAGGTAATGATCAAACAAAAATTGCGACTGCTAGAGCGTTAACAGACAAATATATATATATATATATATATATATATATATATATATATATATATATATATATATATATATATATATATATATATATATATAAATTTGAACGGACCTCATTTTCGACATCTCCTGGGTAGGATCGATGGACATTTGAAGAAATTTTTCAAAAATCGCGTCATAAGTACGACCTCAATAGCTGATTTCCCCTAAGTGAAATCTGCTAAAATTTTCAAGTCCGTGATGAGATGGTAAAATTTTCACTTTTACATAACCCTCAGGTTTAATTTTTCCTCAATACAGTTTTTTGACATATACCCATTTCCGAGTGTTGTGTCAATTGTTTTATTAATATTTTTTCTTGTCCTTAATTAGTAAATGAACCTCTCCTCCAGAAAAAAGGAACCTGTGCATTATTGCTTATTTAATATCATCTTAACTGACAACCAAAGAATAGACAGAGATAGATGTGTGCCTAGAAAATGATTGTTATAACAATTTATTAAATAAGAAAACAGGTAAAATGATAAACCAAGAAATGAAAATTAATAAAAGGAAGTCAACTTACCATTTTTTGGTTTAAAAGACAGCTTTGAAATTCGTTCAATAGCAGGAATTAGAAAAGCCAGAGTTTTTCCAGAACCTGTTTTCGCATTTCCGACCAAATTTCTTCCTGTCAGCAGAGGCGGGATAGATTTAGCTTGTATTTCAGTCATTTTCGTAAAACCCATCTCTTCAACAGCTTTCAAAGTTTCTTCTGATACGTTGTCTTTTAATAAACTAAAATTACATGAGCTGAGTATCTTTGAGCTTCTGGCATTCTCTGCAAAAATATAATTGTTACTTTTATATTTTTCACAAAGACTCCCGTTTAACATTAACAACATAACCTTTACACACATACTCCTTTTCTCAAAACTCTCAACCAAGATCTCACATTTCTCTCTCACTTGTACTAGTAAACACATCAACTACTAAACACACACTGAATTAGGCTAACTTCAATGAGTAACACACTGAATTAGGCAAACTTTCACTATTAAACATACTTTGAATTAGGTTAATTTCAATGAGTAAAACACTGAATTATTCAAACTTCAATGAGTAACACACTGAATTAGGCAAACTTTCACTATTAAACATACTTTGAATTAGGTTAATTTCAATGAGTAAAACACTGAATTATTCAAACTTCAATGAGTAACACACTGAATTAGGCAAACTTTCACTATTAAACATACTTTGAATTAGGTTAATTTCAATGAGTAAAACACTGAATTATTCAAACTTCAATGAGTAACACACTGAATTAGGCAAACTTTCACTATTAAACATACTTTGAATTAGGTTAATTTCAATGAGTAAAACACTGAATTATTCAAACTTCAATGAGTAACACACTGAATTAGGCAAACTTTCACTATTAAACATACTTTGAATTAGGTTAATTTCAATGAGTAAAACACTGAATTATTCAAACTTCAATGAGTAACACACTGAATTATTCAAACTTCAATGAGTAACACACTGAATTAGGCAAACTTTCACTATTAAACATACTTTGAATTAGGTTAATTTCAATGAGTAAAACACTGAATTATTCAAACTTCAATGAGTAACACACTGAATTAGGCAAACTTTCACTATTAAACATACTTTGAATTAGGTTAATTTCAATGAGTAAAACACTGAATTATTCAAACTTCAATGAGTAACACACTGAATTAGGCAAACTTTCACTATTAAACATACTTTGAATTAGGTTAATTTCAATGAGTAAAACACTGAATTATTCAAACTTCAATGAGTAACACACTGAATTAGGCAAACTTTCACTATTAAACATACTTTGAATTAGGTTAATTTCAATGAGTAAAACACTGAATTATTCAAACTTCAATGAGTAACACACTGAATTAGGCTAACTTTCACTAGTAAACATACTTTGAATTAGGTTAATTTCAATGAGTAACACACTGAATTAGGCTAACTTCAATGAGTAACACACTGAATTAGGCTAATTTTCACAAGTAAACATACTCTGAATTAGGTTAACTTCAATGAATAACACATTAAATTATTCAAACTTCAATGAGTAACACACTGAATTAGACAAACTTTCACTATTAAACATACTTTGAATTAGGTTAATTTCAATGAGTAAAACACTGAATTATTCAAACTTCAATGAGTAACACACTGAATTAGGCTAACTTCAATGAGTATCACACTGAATTAGGCTAACTTTCACTAGTAAATATACTCTGAATTAGGTAAAATTCAATGAGTAACACAGTAATTAGACTAACTTCAAAGAGTAACACACTGAATTAGGCTAATTTCATTGAGTAACACACTGAATTAGGCTAACTTCATTGAGTAACACACTGAATTAGGCTAACTTCATTGAGTAACACACTGAATTAGGCTAACTTCATTGAGTAACACACTGAATTAGGCTAACTTCATTGAGTAACACACTGAATTAGGCTAACTTCATTGAGTAACACACTGAAATTAAAGTAAATTAGGCTGACTTCAATTAAACACACTCTGAATTAGACTGACTACACAGATTCAATTAGGCAAATTTTAATATAAGTATATTTTGTGAAAAAATGAATTACCCGGTTCCGAGGTGGGAGTAATGGTAGCTTCTGGAGGTTCTTCGCCACTCTGTTCAGTTGAAATCTTCTTCTTTTTCTTTTCTAAATAAAACAATAAATAAAGTTTAAAAGAAATACTAAAATTAGTTAAAAAGAGAAAAAAATCCTTTACTCATTGACTAAAAACAGTTTCCACTAACATAAATTCTTCAACAACAATACAACAAAAGTACATTGACATAGGCAAAGTCAAAGGCAACCAAAAATCATCTATGATTTCTAGTTTCTTTTGTAGGAAAGGGCCAATGTAAACAATAAACAATACCTAAGATGGGGAAAAGAAACATGTCCCCTATTTGCTGGATCCTGCAACATCGATCACTGATATATTAAGATGAGTAGAACTTCTCTTGGAAGTAGCATATCCAGGACACAACCGAAACAAGGTAGGAGACAGAACAGCAGAGATTAATGCAAAAGAGAAACATGCCTATATATATTATAATAAAATTTCAATAAGTCCATCTTTCAGAACCAAATGATAAACTCTCACAAACAGTGATCTCAACTCACAATCCATTCTCTATTTCTCCCATAGTAAGAAGCCAATGTAAACAGGAATTAAAATGTAACTGGATATGAAAAGTTTAGTGACTCAGTTACTCGAAGTAAAATATAATTGCGTATATGTGAGGGTCTACTCAACGCAAAAACAAGAAAATATCAAATAAAACTCTTTTCGAGCTAATGAAAAAAATGAATGAACAATTGTAGGAAATTAAATGTTTAACAAGATTAATCTTATAACATTTTCAATCCAACTTATAATAATGGAGATATTTCAAATTTTTGTTTAAAAAATATTTTTGAGTCATGACTGTTAAATCATAATTTATGACGACATCACACTATGTAGCCCACATATAAAAACCCGTTGAAAACAATACTTGGTTAAGCTTGAAATAAGATGTTTCGTGATACAATGGTTTATTATTAACATGCAACAAAGAGGGGTTTCATGTAAGGCTGACAATTAAAAAAAATGTCCGTCAAGCAGGGGCTGCATTAAATAAGCAAATTTCCCACATGCGCCACCTATTTGCATTTATCTCAAAACTTAAAAGTTCAATGAGAACAATATTTGGTATTTAAGCTTCAAATAAAGTGTTTCATAACATAATAGAATATAGTTCATATGATGATGAGTAGAAGTGGGGATTTACTGAAGACGGAAAACTAAAAAATGCAAATATCTCAGTTAATAATCAAGATAGTGAAAAAATGTACATGACAACATTTATAGAACATTACATTTGCAATAAGATTGGTTCTATACAATTTTTCGATCCAACGCACAATAACGGATATATTAAGAATTTTCGAAGTTTCCTCCTCCACAGTTTTGAACGGACCTCATTTTCGTCATCTCTTGGCTAGGATCAATGGATATTTGAAGAAAAATTTCGAAAATCGCGTTATGAGTACAACCTCAATTGCTGACTTCCCTTGGGAGATATCTGCTAAAATGCAAATATCTCGGATAAAATTCGAGATAAAAAAAAACCTTTTCCAATAGAATTGGTTCTATACAATTTTACAATCAAACTCATAATAATGGGGATATTTACAATTCTCAAAATTCCCCCTTTTCAACAGCTAACAAACTTGATAAATATCAAGTTTGGTAATGATAAACATTGCAATCCCTAGAGCATTAACAGGCATATATATGTATATAGTTTTGAATTGACCTTATTTTCGTCATCTCCAACGTTAGATCGATCATTTGAAAAAATGTTTTGAAAAGGTTTGAATTGTGACATGAATACAATCTCAATAGCTGATATCAGCTGATTGGAATTATGGAGATTTGAAGAACTTTTTAAAAACTCGTGGCATGAGTAAAACCTCCAATGCTCTTACCAGCAGTGTAGTCTTCATTATTGTCGATTCCTGAAATATTTTCACTGTCAGAAAATGAACGCTTCTTCTTCTTTTCTGTAAAATAAAGAATAATTATGAGTGCTGACTAGGAAAGAAAGAATTTAAAATGTAAAACCATAGAAATTTAAAAGCTACTTACTTTTCCCCCTTTTTTCTTTATCGCACCATTCATCTGAAACATTTAAATTTGTTAGAAGAAAAAAAATAAGTCTATCACTATAGGTGCTGCATAAGCTAATAAGCAGAATTTGAGCATGCAGTAGTACTACTCTTATACTGCCATCAAACATTTTATTTTATATTTCTCACTCAAACTCAACCGAGTAGAAGAGTGGGACCTAACTATGGACTAAAAGCTAAAATATACAAAAACATCTGTCACGCAGGGACTATGTAAACTAAACAGATTTCCCACATCCTGGGTATGGCACAGTAGTAATGTCATCTACCCATATATCCTCTATTTCAAAGTCAAAATTGGATGAGTGGAAGTGGAAGGTTTTCTGAAAGTTGAAAACAAGAAAGTACGAATAACTCACTTAATATTTTAGTTAAGACAAAATGTATAGAACAACAATTTTAGAGCATTAATAGTTCAGCAAGTCTGGCTCTAAAACATTTTTCCATCCTGCTCATAGAAACGGTGATGTTTGAATTTTAGAATTCTGCCCTCTCTAAACCCTCCCTCCCCCTCCTATTATGAGTCCAATTTCAGCCATTGACTAATATGATTCTTAGTGTTGAATGAAACAGTTAAATATCAAGTATGGTATAGAACATATAAACATAAGAACATAAAATCTTACATGATGATGTCATCACACAACAAGTTCGCATGTACCTCACAAAGTAAAAGTTCAATGAAAACAATATTTGGTATTCAAACATCCAATAAAGTGGTTCATGAAATAACAGCATATTAGCAGATTTCCCTTAAGGGAAATCCGCTATTGAGGTCGTACTCATGATGAGAGTTTCGAAAAATTTCCTCAAATGTCCAGCGATTTTTTTTCAACTGGTAATTGGCATTCGGGTATTGGTGCACTTGGTCTCAGTGGTAAATATGCACTAGAGACTATCGCTGGGCGGCCTTTGTACCCTAGTATGTCTGGCAATACCTCACGTAAAGATTACGGTAAAGCTGTATATGGTGCACGTCAATGATTTCTAGCTAATTACGCTAGAGCTAATAACATCTCTTACGCTGAGGCTCAACGTAACCAGAGAACTATTTTAAACTCATCTGAGGATTGGAACAGAGAATTAACTCTTCTTGATCAACAGTTTCAACGAGGCGGAGGATTTGAGACAGCAAGCGATCGTTTGAACCGACGACGGGGAATAGGACAACCGTTAGCTTCGTCTACACAGAAGCCAGGACCTTCGAACGAAACAACAGAGGATCCTTACGATAATATGGAGTATTTCCAACAATTAACATCTGGTAAGGACACTGCTATGGACGTGACAGATAGTGTAGAGAAAAGGTCTTTTGTAGGGGGTGGGGGTCAAACAATAGGTGGAGGTCCATCTGTTATGGGACAAGCAGCTGAATTACAAATTTTACATAATCCTACAATATCTACTAATTCGTGGACTATTAAACACGGACATTTATTTCAAACATGGGGTTATCAATTCCATATGTTTGAAAATACGACTTCCAAAAAGAAATCGTTTTTATTACACTATCCATTAGCGTTAGTACCTGTTTACTTTCTTCCATTTTATATGTCTCCACAAGAGTTTGATAATCTCCCTCGTGGAACATACGTCGAGGAGGTTTGTGTAAAGGTTACTCCTAAAGGTATTCGTTGTAGTTTTGATACTGCCACTACTCTATCGGGCCATGCTAATAATCAACAAACATTATTTGGTATTAGTGCCATTGGATTAAATCATAAATATTTACTCCGACATCGGAAAACAGCTGCAAATGCAACTAATCCAATGAATCCTACATACACAACTATTGAACAATCGGATATGTCTCGAATAGTAACACGTTTGTGGGGTTCCAAAACCAGTGAATCAGAATTTAAAACAGAGTTTCCAACAAGTTTGTGGACTATACGTTCTCTGCCTTTTTATGCAGGAATTATGATGCCACATAATTCCGATAATGAATCGTTTAAATGTGATACGGGACATGTAGATTTAACATCACATACTAATGCCTTTAATGTTCTTGATCATAAGGATATGCCTTGCTTAAATTATAAATATAAACCTAAGTTTGCTCCTTTGAAAGTAAAACGTAATTTGTCTGGGACTCCATAGTTACTAAAGACCATAAATGGCATGGGAATATCTTTTCCATATATGATATAAATGTAGAAATTGACGGTGGTAGAGTAGGTACTTCTCACGAAGTTAAAGATAATAAAGTCGATTGGCATATGGACTGGGAACATGATAGTGAATATATGGTTCCAGTAGAGCAAGGAATGTATAAAACCACACCACAACGGCCTTTTCATACAATGTCACAACCTCAGGTTCATATTGGTGTTCTGCCTGTTCAGTCTAATGCTCCCAGTGATGTGGATGCTAGTTTTGTGAATGCATCAGCAGTGTTTTATATAGAAACAGAAATTAAACTTACCTCCAATATCAATAGCCTTTTTAACAGAGCTGATGTTCATGGACATATACATTCAGTTTATGATAGAGACTATAGTGTCTCAGGATTGTATAATGTTGAACATATTCATGGATTGGAATCTTGTACAAAATAATAAAGACAATATATTATAAAATGAGTTTATTTATTTATATCCATTACATTGTGTTTTATTAACAGATTGATAAAAGCTACAGGAAGTATTTTTTTTGTATGTTCATTACAATCATATTGAGCAAAGGCATAGGATGTCATTCGAACAGCAAACTCCTCATTCTGAGGGAAAACACGTCTGTTAGTTGCAATGAGCACAGGTGTTTTAAGAACAGGCCTGTGTGTTTTATATTTTGCATTAGCAGACATGTTAGCTCCTGAGAAGAGAAGTTTAAATGTCTCGAATGACGCAGGTTCTACGGAAGGCTCATCCATTAGAAGGACATTTCTATCTATACAGTCCTCAAACGGAAACTGAGAATATTTATTAAAGTTTCCAATAATTCCATAATTAATCATTACTTCGGATAATACAGAGCATAGCCAGGTCTTACCACAATTAGGAGGTCCATAGAACTCCATACACATCCATTTACCTGATTTTTTAGCTAGTAAACAATATATACTAGTTAGAAGAGCAGGTAATGTCATATTGTTAGCTTGAGCTTGATATAATAAAAACTCCTCTAACAATATAACAGATGTCTCATTGTCGTAGTAGTCCTCGAGAAGGTTACCATCTATTGAACTATACAACTTCAAGATGGATGGATCCATATGAAGTTTACATAATTCAACAAAGGACATTCTGGCTAACCTTTGTCTATATATTTCCAAAGCACTGATTAATAATGGATGTGAATCTGTATAGAGACCGAAAGGACCTTCTAACCAGACGCGAGAACGAAAAGCAATAGATATGGGCGTGATCAAGTGTTCTGAAAGCCATGAAAGGACGTTGCCTTTCGAGATCTTTTCACTTTTGGATCTCGTTCCAATATTTCTCTCATGGACTTCATAACCGCTTGAACTCGCGCCATCAACATCATGTCTTTCGCGTCCTCCATTACAAATTGAATCTTCGAAAGCCTCTTCCGCCACCACTGCTCTGTTGGTATTCCAATGATGTCCTTCGTGGGATACAAATGTATTTGAATCATATAGGATCCTTTCCTCCCCATTACCTCTGTAGAAGACAAGGTACCGCGGTTGTAGACCCAAATATGAGACGAGAGCTCTGAATCACCTTGAGCTAAAGTCCCTGACTGAAAAAGCTCTTTGAAGTCTACGGGAGCTGTTACCGGGTCCGCTAAATCCTTTACTAGAGATACCTGGGGAAGACCAGAGTCGTTGAAGCCAACTGCAGCGACAGGAGTGGTTGGTGTACGAACAGTCGTGGAAGATGTGGAGATGATCCCGTCCACTGCCGAGATGGACTCCGATGACGATGGTTGCACTGCTTGAACCGGCGCCGGCTTGTAGGTCCGCAAGGCTGTTATGAAGGCTTGACGCACTTTGTTGTAAACAGATGATGGCCAGGACTGTATGGACGACTGTCCTAGTTGTTCTAATAGATAAGAAATCCAGTTCGGCCTGTCTGAGCAGCCCGGACCACCATCTATCTCGTCCGTCGCCTGAATGCATCACCAGAGCTCCATGATCAGGCTCTGACTCTCCGTCTCCTCCACTGTCACCAACACTGTCTTCAGAAACTCCAATCCCTCGTTGATTGGATCCAGTGCCGAACGAAGAATCAACCTCATCACACCAAAAAGGAGTTGTAATGGTTTGTCCACCTGTAACGTATATACATTAGAACTATTCTTTCCTATATATGTTATAGTCTAAACATATATACTTACCTTCTTCGAGGAACCGTTCGATGAAAAGCGCGAAGTCCTCCGCTTTTTCGCTGGCAGACTCTTCGGCCTGAATTCCTCGTTCCCCTCCGCATACATAACGGAATCCTGACATTCTTCGTCTTGAGTAGGATTAGTAGTAGGAACCTCTTCAACTAATTCGTCTATATCAGAAAGTATCTCTTCCTGAGTAACGATGTTTCCTCCAGAATAAGACATTATAACTCTCGAGCTATAGACACGAATGATGTGAAACAGAATAGGTAGTCAATATATACATATTCCCCCCTCCACCTCCCCCGTGTGCTGCCTGAGGAACAAGGAAAGGACGAAAATGAGGTCCATCCAAAATTATATATATATATATATATATATATATATATATATATATATATATATATATATATATATATATATATATATATATATATATGTATATATATATATATATATATATATATATGTGTGTGTGTGTGTGTGTCTGTTAACGCTCTAGCAGTCGCAATTTTTGTTTGATCATTACCTAAGTTCATATTTAATCGTTTTATATAAAAATAAAGATCAAGTTCGTTAATGGCTGAAATCGGACCAGTGGAAGAGGGGGTTTAGAGAGAGGGATTTTTGAAAATTCAAAATATCACCGTTATTATGCGTCGGATCGAAAAATTGTATACAATCAATCTTATTGCAAATTAAATTTATTATAAATAATGTTCTATATATTTATTCTCTATCTTGAATATTAACCGAGATATTTGCATTTGTGTTGTGTGTGTGTGGTCGGCAGGAGTCGGCTATGTTCGGAACTCTCCGCCGAGCTAGTGCGGCCGTTTTCGTAACTGTTCGTCCCTCGTGAATAGGTTTAGAGATTCCTTAGGCAGATTTCTCTATTGTAAAACTTCACGTGGGAAATCTGCTTAGTTTACGCAGCCCCTGCGTGACGGACTTTGTTGTTAATATGGAATAAATAGGAATGGGGGCTTGCTGAAGGCTAAAAACTGAAAAATGCAAATATCTCTGTCAATATTCATGTTAGAGAAAATACATGTATAACAACATTGATAGGCAATTAAATTTGGAACAAAATTGGTTCTAAGCTATTTTTTGATCAACAGATAATAATGAAGATATTTCGAATTTTTTAAATTCCCCTTCTAAACCCCTCTTGACCCAGTCCTATTTCAGTCATTAATGAACTTGATCTTCAGTTTTACATAAAATGCTTATATATTGAGTTTGGTAATGATAAAACAAAAATTACAAGCGCTAGAATGGTAAAAGACAAGTATATATAATTATTCCACTTTTTGCTACTATGGCTAATTGAGACAGTTTATCTACAGGTTACCGCCCTTTTCTAGCCAGGCTGGGGCCAAGAATTTTATTCAGTGAGTTCGTCACAAAATAAATTCCTATTTGCCTATAAAAAATAATTTTAGAAATTATGAATAAATTCCTATAAATTATATTGCTATTAGATGGGACCACTCTAGGTTTGCCATGTGAGATTAAGGCCAATAATTTAACTCACATGACTAACCCCTATCATTTTTTTTAGTTGAAGGATTTTATAATATGTATTTAAAGATATTGACCTAATTTTAAAATGAGTTTATTATATATGAAAAAAGTTATTCAATAAACTATAAAGAAATTAATTGTCATAATATTAGAAAATTGTGTGTAGAAAACAAAACTATTTGGCTTATCCTATTATGTTTTGCTAACATTTAATGGAAATAAACAAATTTTATTTCAATCCTGTGGATTTATGCCATTCCTGAGCTGTTTGTTTTATTTGTCTTCGCTACATGAGATTATGTGTGAATTTTAACAATAAGCATGCTTAAGAAATTACCTAAATCATCTCCATTAACAGGGACCCTTGTTTCTTCCCACATGTCTGCTCCTGTAATGATAGAAATTGAATTACTCAAAACTTCACCACTGAAAAACAAAGTAATTTAGACTTAAAGACACAGGTAAGCAGAAATAACTTTATTAACAAATAGGTAGAGTAATAATGACTATATTTATAGGTTGAGGTTTTTCTATTCCAAGATGAAAATCAAAGGGCTGACTGTTATTATAACAATAAGGAATTATTTGTTTGAAAGTAGTTATCTCAGAAGCATATATTACCATTATGATTTATTTCCTTCTTATTATTATTATCCTTACAATTTGACTAACACTCTCCTTGCCAGAGGAACTTTAAATAATCACTGCTTTATTTGTCTAAATTATTTTAAAACAAAGCAGACATTACAATTAAATAGTTATCCATAGAAGGCTTCTAGATACTAATCCGTAAATGGCATACGACTAATTTATATAGAGCCCTATGGAAACATAAAATCCTAAATTAATTTTAAAAAATCTTACTCACAAAAAGCACAAAAACATGTGTACTGTAGCTGACAATTCAGTACTACCTCATGCTTTCAGGTTTATTAAACATTCCAAAGAGCTTCAATTAATCACAGAGAGAAGTAAAGAAAAGAGCTTCAAAGAACGTCACTGGAGTCCGGAGGTGGTTTATTTCATTAGAATATTTTTCCTAATCTTAAAGAATATTCTTCACAGACAATTGTAACAATCACAGGTCAGAAGTAAAAGATTACAATTTTTTATAAGATATTTGTAGTAAGATAGAGTGTGGGTTCAGCTTTTATTTACTTTATATATACAAATGGTTATTTGTAATTATTATTCGGTTCCTCAAAATGAACGTAGACATTTGAGATTTTAGTCCTTATTCTTTGAGGAAGCCAGCTGTCTTTTTCGGGATCCATAAGTAGTTTTTATTAACTACCCAATTATTTTGATGACGGGCTCATTAAATAAATTCCTTAGTTGCACCTCGGCTAGAAAAGGGTGGTAACCTGTAGATAACCCGTCTCAATTAGCCATAGTAACATAAAGTAGACGTAAATAAATAAAATATTGACTACGTTAAGCTATTATTTTAGCTACTAGTCTACTACATGTTTTTTTTTTTTTTTTTACTGACTATTTATTAAAGTCCATTTTTTGCTACTATGGCTAATGGGGACGAGTTATGTACAGGTTAGCACCCTTTTCTAGCCAGTGCGGGACTAAGGATTTTATTTAATGAGACCATCACTGCATAAATTCTTGTTTCCCAAACGGGAATCGAACTCGTGACTATAGGTTTAAAATGTGAGGTTAAGGCCAACGCTTTAACTCGCATGGCAGCCCCATTTATATTAAATAACCAACTCTTATTAACTATGTTATGTTAATTAAATTCTTCTAGTCATGTTTGTATTGTTTTTGTATATATTAATAGTCATTAAAATATTCAGTTGTTATAATTTTCTTTATTTACTCCCGATGGTGTACATCGTTAACAAATATTAATGGAGTGTATTTTGCGGGCAGTTCTTCTTCAAAATACAAATTCCTTCCTCTGGCAAAAGCGGGGCACTTAAGCTCAATAATGACAGGTTGTGCTTAGGCACGCCATTAAGTTAGTCTATGGCTACAAACGTTCGCTAACGAAAGTAGTCAAAAAGAACGTTAAAACTGTTTCTTTATAACCTGCACTTATGTAAACTATGAATGTGTTGCACGTGACAATTGTTTTTAAACAGTCCATAGAATGCCGATTTCAAGTAAAATATTTCTAAAGAACCGTGCTCTCGGCTACGTCAGTAACGATGTCCCATGTGTTTTTCGGTATTCAAAACTGAGGGAAGAATATCTAATTTCAACATGCGTAGGAAAAGCTTTTCATACTTATGGTTCAAACCATTTAAGCCTGCTGACTGTCAGCGATACTACCAAAGAAGACATAACGTGCCTGGCTACGGATTCTGTGAACTTTTATACAGGGAGTGGCTCAGTCATATATGCATGGTCCAGAAATTCTGTTATTAAGCATACCTATAAGGGGCATTCCTCCCCCGTACATATGATTCTACCTTTTGGACACCATTTGATTTCAGTAGATGAGAACAATGTTTTAAAAGTTTGGGAACACAAAACACAGGAAACTATCCTTTCATTGGAGTTCAGTTCCGACACTTTTAAAATTACAACAATTGTTCATCCATCAACTTATTTAAATAAAGTATTGATTGGCAGTGAACAAGGTATGCTTCAGTTATGGAATTTGAAGTCATCCATGCTTATTTATACATTCAATGGTTGGGGTTCGCAAATAACTGTTTTAGAACAATCGCCAGCATTGGATGTAATAGCTATTGGTTTGAAGGACGGACGGATAATTCTACACAACATTAAGTATGATGAGTCAGTTGTCGACTTTAAGCAAGATTGGGGGCCAGTTTCATCTATATCATTCAGGACCGATGGCCCTCCAATCATGATTAGTGGTAGTACTAATGGTAATATTGTCATATGGGATCTCGAAGAAAGGAAAGTAGCAAGCCAGATTTTAGAAGCGCACAATGATAGTGTTAGTTCTGTTTTGTGTTTCCCAAGGCAACCACTCATGGTAACATCCTCGGCAGATAATTCTTTGAAGATGTGGATCTTTGATCAGGCAGATTATGGTGGTCGTTTGCTGAGGTTGAGAGAAGGTCATTCTTCCCCACCTAATACGATTCGTTTTTATCATCCCCATCATATTTTGAGTGCTGGTAATGATTCAACTCTACGTGTTTTCAATACTTTTACAGAGAGCATGAATTACAGTTTAGGAAGAGCATCTTACGATAGTACAGTATTGAAAAAAAAGAAGTGGACTTCGGAATATCTTCTAATGCCACCGATTACACAGTTTTCTTTCAGCTTGACAAGGGAGAAAGACTGGGACAATATAGCAGCTGTTCACCGAGGGATTCCTGTTGTTACTTGTTGGTCTTACGAAAAAAGGAAACTTGGATCTCATAAACTCCTACCAGAAAGGCTCCAGCATAAAACAAGGGTTACCCTCACGGATACCGCAACCTGTATCCATGTGACTAATTGTGGTAATTTTGTTGTGATTGGGTATAGCTCTGGACACATAGACAGGTTCAATATACAATCAGGGATCCATCGGTGCTCGTATGGTGGAAAAGCAGCGCATAAAGGAGCGATTCGCGGTGTTGCAGTTGATGCTTTCAATCAGACTGTCATTTCTGCATGTAATGCAGGCATTATTAAAATTTGGGATTTTAAACCGAAAAAAGGTGGAACTGTATGTAAGTAAAGCATTGTTAATTCAATCTTATAACTTTCTTTCCTGTAAATAGCTTTTTCTAGGTTTCTTACTATCTGTAGTAGATTCCCTTTTAAGATTAGCTATACTCAAGTCTCAGTTTTCTCACAATCCTGAATGAATAGATATAAGTCTAATATCAAACCCCTGTGACTGCTTAGCTAAATAAAATTTAGTGTGTGATCCTCAGTTTTGGCAGCTCTTAAGCAAAAATAATCAGAAAACTTGTTGAGAAATATTCCTCTTGATGCTCCCTGCTTTATTGCTTGAGTCACCAAGATAAGGGCTAAAAATCTGATGGTGTACCTCATTACTTGCTTCTATTCCTATTTGGGGCTCAGGTTAGCCATACAAGTTAAAGCATTGGCCTTAATCTCGCATGGTGAACCTGGTGACATGAGTTTGATTCTCTATAATTGGAATTTATTTAGTGATGACCTCATTAAATAAAATCCTTAGTCCCACCCAGGCTAGAAAAGGGTGATAACCTGTAGATAACCCTCCCCAATTTGCCATAGTAGTAAAAAGTTGGTGCTAATAAATAATAATAATCCTATTAAATTAAATATATAATATTTTTTGCTGTACTTCGTTTAAAATAAATTCATTTGACTGTGATAAACTATATATCCTTTGCATTGGAACGGGATAACAAAACATTTCATAGAATGTAATTTATAAATCATTTAACTACAAATAGAAAATGGTTCTTTACAAAGAGCCATATCTGTTTTTCTAATTGTATAGAGAATTTTGCTATTTTTTATTTCTGCTCCATTCTAAACCTCACTTTCTCCCCTCAGTTGACTTCACTCAAAAAGGAAGGTCCACAACGATAGGGTTGGCAAATAAGTCCTTTCGGTTTTTTAAGTTGAAAAAAAACTACTGTATATTTTGAACATAATTTTTATTTTAATCTACAATGTAATGTCCATTATTTTCTATTACTTTACCCCATCTCTCCATCAGCTGAATAATCCCATGCTCATAGAATGTCTGTGGTTTATTAGCGAAAAAATGATCAAGGTGCTCCCTGACACCCTGTTCGTTTTCAAACCGTTTTCCACCTAAGGAATTTTGTAGAGACCGGAATAAGTGTTAGTCACTAGGAGCAAGGTCCGGTGAATAGGGAGGGTGGGGCAAAAGATCCCATCCAAGGGCTAACAATTTGTTGCGGGTGACTAACGAAGTGTGGGGCCTGGCATTATCATGATGGAAGACGACACCCTTTCGATTTGCCAGTTCTGGGCGTTTTCGTCGAATTGATTCATTCAATTTTGTTAATTGTGAGCAGTATAGTGTGGAGTCAATTGATTTACCTTGTGGCAGCAGGTCATAAAAAATCACACCCTTGAAATCCCACCATACAGAAAGCATTATCTTCTTTGGGTGCAATCCCGCTTTAGATGTGGTTCCAGGTGGTTCGTTGCTAGGTCTCCAAGATTTTTTTCGCACCACATTATCGTAGACAATCCACTTTTCATCCCCTGTCACAAGTCTTTTAAGAAATGGATCGTTTTCTGGACGTTTTCGCAGGGAATTGCAAATGGAAATGCATTTTGCCAAGTTGGCTTCGGTCAGAGAGTGGGGGACCCAAACATCCAGCCTAGAAACGTAGCCGAGCTTCCGCAAATGATTTTCTACGCTTGTATGTGATATGTCTAGGGCCTCAGCAATGTCTCGCACTGATTGGGAAGGATTTTGATCGACTATAGCCTTAACATCAATGCTTTCAATTTCTTGTGGACGACCAGGTCGTGGTGCGTCGTTTATGTCAAAATTCCCTGCCCTAAACTTGGCAAACCAATTTTGGCACGTGCGCTCTGTTAAGGCTTTATCCCCATAGACCCCGCATATTTTTTTATGAGCCTCTGCAGCTCCCTTTCCTTTTTTGAAATAATACAGCAAAATATGTCTATAATGCAATAAATCACCGTCCATCTTCTAAGCTGGATCACAAACGCAATACTGACCTAATCTTAACAAGTGTCGACAGACATAACTGTTTACATATTAGAAATAGGATAAACAATCCTCTGTTGGGATTAATTGCATCAGATAAATGTGACATATTGTAAACAAAACATGAATACAAAAACCGAAAGGACTTATTTGCCAACCCTATAGATTTAACAACAGTCCTAAATATGAAACTTCAACATTCTAAGGTTAGCGGCCCTTAAGGGAAATCAGCTATTGAGGTTTTACTCATGACACCATTTTCGAAATATTTCCTCAAATGTCCAACAATCCTACCTAGGAGATTATGAAAATGACGTCCATTCAAATATATACATATATACATACACATTTAGTATGTGAAAGACATACAAATTTTTTGTGTGGTTATGTCATCATAAGTTTTTACATTCTTTTATCCAAAATTTTTATTTTATCTATACCATACTTGAAATTTAATTTAGATTCATACGACTCTTAAGTTCATAGTCATTAAAGGTTGAAACCCGGCAGGGAATATGAGGGATTTATGGGGGGAGGGGATTTTAAAATTTAAAATGATTATGTTAAAATGAGTCGGATTGTAAAATATCATAGAACCAATCTTGTTAAACTATCGATGTTCTACAATTGTTCTATGCATTTTTTCACAACTCAAGTATTAAGCAAGTTATTCATTCTTTCTTGTTTTCAGCATACATTATCCCTACCTCTGTTTAGTCATTGGGTTTTTACATAGAAATTTAGAATATGTGGTGACACTAGACCAAAATTGTGTACTAGAGCATGGGAAATCTGTTTAGTTTACTCGCCCCTGCGTGACAGACTTCTTGAGTTATAGGAGATGTGAACTTATTTATGTACAGATATTGCACTGAAAGTACTCAAAATGAGTTCATGGAGAGTGTTTTGGTTTCCAGACTTAAATTGATAAATATATTGAAAACTAAAAACATCAATTTTTTTCATGTTTACAATACTTCATCAAATTCGAACAAGTGGTGCTTTTCACTTAGTTGCCATTATGAGTCGGCTCAAAAAATGTTATAGGATCAATCTTGTTAAACTACTGATGCACTTTTTGTAGTTCAAATATTAAGTGAGTTATTCGGCCTTTGTAATTGTTTTCGACTTCCACTAAACAAGCACTTATACTCAATTTTACCTAGAAAATGAAAATATAGGATGAAATGATATCAAGAGCGTGTCATAACCACACGTGGGACATCTACACATCCCCTACGTGACAGACGTTTTTTTATAACAGTAGAAAGTAGAAAATTTCTAATAGGACTTGTATGAATCTATTCATTGTTGCTTTATTTCAGGTCCTAACCGGATTGCTGCTCTCTCAGCTGATGACAGTGTCTCGTTCTTCCGACTCCACACTGAAAGCTCCCTAATCGGAGTAATTTTAGAAAATTATGCTGTAAGCCTACTTGATATCGAAGCTAGAAAGACCGTGAGGAGATTTTTAGGCCATACTGGGGTGATGTGAGGTAGAGAGGTCTGTATACAGGCTTGTTAGAGGAAGAGGGAATCAAGGATTGGGGTGATGTGAGGTAGAGAGGTCTGTATACAGGCAGTTAGAGGAAGAGGGAATCAAGGATTGGGGTGATGTGAGGTAGAGAGGTCTGTATACAGGCTAGTTAGAGAAAGAGGGAATCAAGGATTGGGGTGATGTGAGGTAGAGAGGTCTTATACAGGCTAGTTAGAGAAGAGGGAATCAAGGATTGGGGTGATGTGAGGTAGAGAGGTCTGTATACAGGCTAGTTAGAGGAAAGGGAATCAAGGATTGGGGTGATGTGAGGTTGAGCGGTCTGTATACAGGCTAGTTAGAGGAAGAGGGAATCAAGGATTGGGGTGATGTGAGGTAGAGAGGTCTGTATACAGGCTAGTTAGAGGAAGAGGGAATCAAGGATTGGGGTGATGTGAGGTAGAGAGGTCTGTATACAGGCTAGTTAGAGGAAGAGGGAATCAAGGATTGGGGTGATGTGAGGTAGAGAGGTCTGTATACAGGCTAGTTAGAGGAAGAGGGAATCAAGGATTGGGGTGATGTGAGGTAGAGAGGTCTGTATACAGGCTAGTTAGAGGAAGAGGGAATCAAGGATTGGGGTGATGTGAGGTAGAGAGGTCTGTATACAGGCTAGTTAGAGGAAGAGGGAATCAAGGATTGGGGTGATGTGAGGTAGAGAGGTCTGTATACAGGCTAGTTAGAGGAAGAGGGAATCAAGGATTGGGGTGATGTGAGGTAGAGAGGTCTGTATACAGGCTAGTTAGAGGAAGAGGGAATCAAGGATTGGGGTGATGTGAGGTAGAGAGGTCTGTATACAGGCTAGTTAGAGGAAGAGGGAATCAAGGATTGGGGTGATGTGAGGTAGAGAGGTCTGTATACAGGCTAGTTAGAGGAAGAGGGAATCAAGGATTGGGGTGATGTGAGGTAGAGAGGTCTGTATACAGGCTAGTTAGAGGAAGAGGGAATCAAGGATTGGGGTGATGTGAGGTAGAGAGGTCTGTATACAGGCTAGTTAGAGGAAGAGGGAATCAAGGATTGGGGTGATGTGAGGTAGAGAGGTCTGTATACAGGCTAGTTAGAGGAAGAGGGAATCAAGGATTGGGGTGATGTGAGGTAGAGAGGTCTGTATACAGGCTAGTCAGAGGAAGAGGGAATCAAGGATTGGGGTGATGTGAGGTAGAGAGGTCTGTATACAGGCTAGTTAGAGGAAGAGGGAATCAAGGATTGGGGTGATGTGAGGTAGAGAGGTCTGTATACAGGCTAGTTAGAGGAAGAGGGAATCAAGGATTGGGGTGATGTGAGGTAGAGAGGTCTGTATACAGGCTAGTTAGAGGAAGAGGGAATCAAGGATTGGGGTGATGTGAGGTAGAGAGGTCTGTATACAGGCTAGTTAGAGGAAGAGGGAATCAAGGATTGGGGTGATGTG
Source organism: Riptortus pedestris (assembly GCA_019009955.1). Lineage (NCBI taxonomy): Eukaryota > Metazoa > Arthropoda > Insecta > Hemiptera > Alydidae > Riptortus > Riptortus pedestris. The sequence goes on along the minus strand of CM032232.1, from coordinate 145,518,794 downwards.
AGGTAGAGAGGTCTGTATACAGGCTAGTTAGAGGAAGAGAGAATCAAGGATTGAGGGTGATGTGAGGTAGAGAGGTCTGTATACAGGCTAGTCAGAGGAAGTGGAATCAAGGATTGGGGTGACGCGAGGTAGCGAGGTCTGTATACAGGCGAGTTCTAGGCATAGGTAATCAAGGATTGGGGTGATGTGAGGTAGAGAGGTCTGTATACAGGCTAGTTAGAGGAAGAGGGAATCAAGGATTGGGGTGATGTGAGGTAGAGAGGTCTGTATACAGGCTAGTTAGAGGAAGAGGGAATCAAGGATTTGTGTGATGTGAGGTAGAGAGGTCTTTATACATGCTAGTTAGAGGAAGAGGGAATCAAGGATTGGGGTGATGTGAGGTAGAGAGGTCTGTATACAGGCTAGTTAGAGGAAGAGAGAATCAAGGATTGGGGTGATGTGAGGTAGAGAGGTCTGTATACAGGCTAGTTAGAGGAAGGGAATCAAGGATTGGGGTGATGTGAGGTAGAGAGGTCTGTATACAGGCTAGTTAGAGGAAGTGGGAATCAAGGATTGGGGTGATGTGAGGTAGAGAGGTCTGTATACAGGCTTTATATATGTAGAGAGACGCACGTATTGGGGTGATGTGAGGTAGAGAGGTCTGTATACAGGCTAGTTAGAGGAAGAGAGAATCAAGGATTGGGGTGATGTGAGGTAGAGAGGTCTGTATACAGGCTAGTTAGAGGAAGAGGGAATCAAGGATTGGGGTGATGCGAGGTAGAGAGGTCTGTATACAGGCTAGTTAGAGGAAGAGGGAATCAAGGATTGGGGTGATGCGAGGTAGAGAGGTCTGTATACAGGCTAGTGAGAGGAAGAGGGAATCAAGGATTGGGGTGATGTGAGGTAGAGAGGTCTGTATACAGGCTAGTTAGAGGAAGAGGGAATCAAGGATTGGGGTGATGGGAGGTAGAGAGGTCTGTATACAGGCTAGTTAGAGGAAGAGGGAATCAAGGATTGGGGTGATGTGAGGTAGAGAGGTCTGTATACAGGCTGGTTAGAGGAAGAGGGAATCAAGGATTGGGGTGATGTGAGGTAGAGATGTCTGTATAGGACTTATACTCCTAGACTGGAAGACATATGTACATGTCCATGAAGAAAAAGATTTTATTTTAAAACCACACATATTGTGAAGTGGAAAAGTATCAAGAATTATTTTTTTTAAAAAAGAGTACATAATGAAATCCTATAATAAGCTATATTTTATAAACTATTTAATTCCCATATACTTTAATATTAATATAAATTATATTCAATTTTTTATTTTTAGGTCGATTCGCCTTGTACTTCATTGTCTTTCTCACCAACTGGCAATTATTTAGCTACCGTCCATGTTAATTTTGTGGGTATTTATTTATGGACAAATAAAACGCAATTCTCACACGTGTCTCTGAAGCCAATCAAAGTGGACGAACCTGTGCCTCTGTTAGATTTGCCTGGAACTGGCGTTGAACGAACAATTCAACTTGATGACAGTGATATTGATGACGAGGAACAGGAGGACAAGCGTGCCAATAAAACTCAAATCGAAGACTTGATTACTCTTTCAGAGTTGGCGAGCTCTCGGTGGAAAAATCTTCTCGACATTGATACTATCAAAATGCGGAATAAGCCAAAGGAAGCGCCCAAGGCACCTGCATCTGCTCCGTTCTTCCTGCCTACTCTCCCCGGGAAAGATATCGTATTTGACTTCAGTTCAGTTACTCCTGATGACAGTCTCAGGAATGTCAAACTGAACAAAGTTAAAAATTACACTCTTTTTGGACGATTGTTGTCTGAAACCGACGTTAAGAAATTTTCTGTTGTTGTAGAAAAGCTTAAATCTATGAGCCCATCTGGAATTGACTTTGAAATCAATTCATTAGGTCTCGAAGCACAAGGCTCTGAAGAGCTGTTAGACAAATTCATGTCACTTGTAGAATATATGCTGACTAGTAACAGAGATTTTGAATTAGCCCAATCTTATTTAGGCCTTTTCATAAAAGCTCATGGGAAAATTCTTATGGAAAATGAAGTTCTTTATGAACATTTGAAACAACTCCAAAACATTCAGAAAAAAGGTTGGGATAGTTTAGAAAAGGACATTATGTTTTGCCTAAGCACAATTAGTATTTTAAAACCATAGACAAATCATTGTTATAAATAATAACATTTTAAGTAAACATAGCATCAGAACATTGTTCAAAAAGGGACGCATCTGGAAGCTGATCTCACAACCTATTAACAGTCAGATGTATATGTTAATATTACATATAGATGTAATAGTCCTTCTTCCATTGATCTCTGAGATATTATTAAAAGTCAATTGATTGAATTGACTGATCAGAAAAGATCCTTTTTTTTATGTTCCTCCTTGTATCCATGAGAATCTTTTGAAATATTTGAAACTAGTTGATACTCGGCCTCCAGTTACAATCCATGTTTCCAACAATACTCTGTAATCGGGTACAAATCCTTTTTTTTCCAATACATGTTTATTTATTTATTTTTATTGTTATTAGGCACCTAACTCACGAGGGTTATTTGTGCCTAGGTGGTCAAGGGTCCAATTTCTTTTTCCTTCCTTTTCTTCGGTAGTCCCTCTTTTCAGAGATCCCGTCCACTCTTGGCCCCTCCTTCAGCCTCGCATATAATGGGTCTCTCCTATTTTTTTCTATCGCCGATCCTGTGACAAATACCAAAAACATAGCGGTATCTTTTTAAAATCAATTTTATCTGTAAACACTTATCTTTCTGGCTTGTGTGCCCATATGTTGGACTATTATTTATATTTCTTTATTTATGGCCCGTAATTGTTAAGGATTTATTCATGTTTATCAGATTCAACCAACCCTTCTCAACATACAAGATCTTTTTCTGTTCTCTTTCTTTTATTTTAAAGAAATTATAAACTTATACTACTATATTATCTTCCATGACCCATGTAATTCTTAAGATTCTTAAATTAACACCCTATAAATCTTGTTTTTAAAGATTAGTATTTGAAATTATGCTCTAGAAGGAAACATATTTTTGTTCTGAAAATGTTAATTATATTTTGTATAAATGTCTATATGTTTTTGTATATAATTGTGTATAGTTGTATATATTTTAAAATATCATTAAATTATAAAGTATTTTGTTAAGTTTATCTTTTTATTTCCTCTTATGCTGATAATTTTAAGAACTTATTATTCATAATCTACTATCAACTCTTCATTAATAAGAAATTACCCCAAGAAATGTTGTACATGAAATAATGCTACTATTTTAAACGTGTAGTTACTTTCACTTTCAGATATGAACTGATAGGTTTCCTTGTTATACTTGAGGATGATGGTTAGTGGTTAGTTTATCAATATTTACAAGTGTTTTTTTTGGGCGAGGGGGGGGGGGTAATGGCTAATTAAATTAAAAGTCCGCCACAGTCATGCAGGGGCTGCGTAAACTAAGCAGATTTCCTATGTGAAGTTTAGCAATAGAGAAATCTGCATACTGGTAACACAACACCACCATACTAAATACAAACGGTAATGAGAAATCTTTCAGTTAATTTTAATAAACTCCCAACTGAAACGGCTTCTGAATTGTAAGAATAATTTATATTTTAATAACCCAAATTTTATTAGTCCACGAACTACAGAAGGGGGGGGGGCGGATGAACAGAACGTATTTGCATAAACCTCACAAAGTAAAGAAGGTTAGAAACTACAGGTTAGGTTAGAAGCTTCTGCTAGAGCCAACTTACGAAAACGGCCAAACAACACCCGACCACAGACTTCATAAAAATGCAAATATCTCGGTTAATATTAAAGATAGAGAATAAATGTATATAACAATATTTATAGTAAACTTAATTTCCAATAAGATTGGTTCTATACAATTTTTCGATCCGATAGCCGCACAGACTCCTCTTCTTCCTCCATGCGGTTCTCAAGACTGCATCCAGGAGAAATACATTGCCAGCCACGCCGTAAAATCCCCTCCTGAATCCAAACTGCTGGGGCACCAAAGGAACCACGGACTCCGACCGTGCAGCCAATATACGATGTAGGTGCCTTACAATTACTGATGCAACAGAAATAGGCCTATAGTCGCCAGGGCTCCTGGGCCTCTCACACTATGGTATCATAGTAACTCTGGCTCTCAACAGCTCTTTCGGCACCCGACCCTCGAGAAATAAGTTCAAAATGAGCGCGCGGACCCACCAGTCCAAACCCCACCAAACAGCCGAGGAACCCTGTCAAGCCCAGGCGCGGAACCCACTGAGGGACACATGGTAGTAACCTCTGCCATTGTTACAGGAGTCCATACATTAGTACCGGCATGCAATCGTTCCCCACGCACCTCCTCACCACTCCAGGGAAGGGACTGCTCCTCCACAATGGGACGCCAAAACTCATTTAATTCCCGCAAGCTATGTCCGGGAACGGATGGACCACCATCTAGAATTTCCCGTGCCCCAGCCGCCCGATCACTCCTTCATAATCGCTGGACTCGGCGGTAGCTCTCACGCCTAGATGGACGACTATCCCCCATCCCGGGACACTGGCGCGGCTGCCGGTCTGAATCATGGGGAATCCCGACACGCGCGCCCGCCGCGAGGTGGACCGGAATCCATTCCCCCAAACAAGAACTAACGCCCGCCCCCGTCAGAGCACGGCCAGCAACCTCCAACAGCCTGTCAGTACACAAGGTGGTGCGTGACCCCGAGAACTCAACCACCAATCCCCGCAAAGCCTACCGAAAGGCCTCGCCACATCCGCGGCTCGGTTCAACAGCAGCTGGGCTCCCCTTAGTCCTCCTGTCGACCCCAATCCTCCGGATAAACTCTCTATACGCCGGCTTAACCCTCGGTCTATTAATCGCGTCAGCAGAACGCCCCTCCATGATACCGGAAAGATGGGCATTTAAGTCTCCTTCGAAACCGGCCTCCAGTAGCCTCAGTTCGTCGAATGGCATCATTGTGCTCCACTGGATGAGCCCGCTTAGAATGCATGCCCATGCCTGTGGCAGTGGCAAATCCCCGACCACAATGCCGACACACAAAGGGCCCAGAATCAGCCATAATCTATTCTGCTGGCCTCCCAAATAAATGCCAGGCGATATGACGAGCAATTGGCATAGTCAGTCACAGAGTGGTCACTACGCCTCCCGGCCACCCTACACGCCGGACACACCGCTGGTGAACTTAGCCTGGTACAAGCGTCCCGCTTATGCCCCTCCTCCGCACAGTGGGAGCAAACCTCCGCCCTCCTGCAGTGCTTGGCCACGCGGCCGCATTAGGTCTGACACCGGGTCACCCCCACAAAGTCATCGACTCTACAGCAGGCGAACCCAACGTAAACTCTGTCCACTGACCTCAGTAGACTTCGAGCCGCAGCACTAACATTGAGCGCCATGTTCACTTCCGGGGAAGTCCTTTCCCCGATTTGTGCGGCAGGGTAGCCCCCCGCGATCACGCCACTGTCCGAAAAATTCTGGGCCCTTATAGAACCCAGCACCTCACGCAGCGACATGTCTCTCTGGACATCATAGACTATTACTCTCGGGCACCTGCGCCCCACCACAGATGCCCTTAATCCCGCCATCAAAAGGGCTTCGGACTTTACCACTCCCTCATGTGTGGCCCCGGCCAGTCCCAACTCTACCGTTTTCCCCCTGCCCCGCATGGACACCACCTGCCACTTCTCTTCCGCAGGCTTGACTGCTTTCCTGATCGCCTCTTTGATGGAAGCAGCATCTCCGAACCTCGTGTCATCCGCAGATGCCGGGCCGACCACCACAACCTCCCCTCGAGGCTTTCGAGACGGAGCTGCCCTAGCCACCGCAGCATAGGACACCCCTCCCTTTGGTGCCGGAGCAGACAGTAGGTCCCCTCCACTAACATTAGGTCCAAGATCACGGCTTACAACCGCCTGCGCAAACGCCGTGAGACTCTACTCCATAGCGTTGTGGAGGGGCGATACGAGACGTAAAGAAGAAGTCAAGGCCAATTTAACTATATCACATATATTAAAACAGTAAAGCTATTAACAAATAGGTCCATTCACGGCCGCACTTGTCGTTGTGGACAAACGTTTTTGCAGTGGATTTGCGATAAGGTGCTGGTCTCAGTAGCTCCAACTCCTCTCGAAGTCGCTGGACAAACTCTTCGTTGCTGGCTTGTTGCTTAGTTTTATCCAATAGTTCTCCAGGCAGTCGCAGAGGTTGTCCATAAACCATCTCTGCGGCGCTGGTGATGCTGTCATCGCGGACTGCTGCACGTAGTCCCAGGAGTACCATGGGCAGAAGAGATGTCCAATTGTTGCTGTTGAGCTGGGCTGTGAGAGCTGTTTTCAGCGTGCGATGCCACCTCTCGACACATCCATTAGCTTGCGGGTGGTATGCAGTTGTCCTACATCGCTGGAATCCCAACGTCTTGGAGAGCTGGTGGAACAAGTCGGACTCAAACTGTCGCCCTTGATCTGTAGTGATACGCGCAGGAACGCCGAAACGTGCTATCCAGGACGAACAGAGTGCAGATGCGCAGGTAGCTGCTGAGATGTCCTCAATTGCTTGTGCTTCTGGCCATCTGCTGAACCTGTCTATCATCGTAAGGCAGTACCGCATACCAGCTGAGCTGGGCAGTGGGCCAATGATGTCTAAGTGAAGATGCTCAAATCTGCCTGAAGGTGGGAAAGTACCAGGTGGTGCGACTGCGTGACGGTACATCTTCGCTTTCTGGCAGGCTCTTGACCTCTTGGTAATGTCCACATTCTGGTTCGGCTAGAAATACCGCTTCGCGATGACTCTGCGTGATGCGCGGGTACCGGAATGACTTAGATTATGAAAAGATTTAAATATAGCGAATCGCATGCATTCGGGCACGTACGGACGGAAGGAGGTCGTGGACGTCTCGCAGAGTATGTGACGAGAGATATGCGGGAACTGCATCCACTTGAGCTGTAGACGAGAGTTCTTCATCAAGTCAGGTATTGTGTCATCACCGCTCTGTGCTTCCGCAAGGGCTTCCATCCCATCAGGGCCGATAATTTCCTCCACTCTTGAAAAGGCGTCAGCCACATCATATTCCGCTCCTGCAACATACTGGATATCAGTGGTAAATTGGCTAATAAAACTTCCCCACCGAATCCGCATGGGGGTGGAGGTTTCCGGCTTCTGCTGAAATGCGTAAAGAAGTGGTTTGTGGTCAGTCCAAATGGTAAAATGTCGACCTTCCACTTGAGAACGAAAGTGTCGCACGGCTTGATGAATGGCCAGTAACTCGCGGTCATAAGTTGAATAGTTCCGCTGTGTCCGAGTCAATGTCATTGAGAAAAATCCTAGAGGTCGCCACTTTCCATTTTCCTTCTGCTGTAGAGCTGCTCCTATAGATGTGCTGGAAGCATCACATACGAAAACTAGCTCCGCTCCTGGATGAACTATAAGAGCTGCGTTCCTGAGGCCTTCCTTGCAATCTTCAAATGCCTTGGTGGAATCCTTGGTCCAAGAGATGGGGGATTTGTCATTTTCCTTGGATCCCGTCAAAAAAGTATTCAAGGGTGCTTGAATGGCAGCAGCGTGGGGAAGGCAACGTCGATAAAAGTTATCATCCCCAGGAATTGTCTCAGGTCCTTGAGGGTAGTAGGGCGAGGGTAAGTGTTCATGGCTTCGACTTTCTCCGGAAGTGCAGTGATGCCTTGAAGAGTAACCTTGTGGCCCAAAAACTCTATCTCCGTCGCTGCGAATACACATTTGGAGAGGTTAATCGTCAGACCGTGATCCTGGAGGCGTCGAAAAACTTCGTCCAGATGTTTCTTATGTTCTTCCTCGTCGGCTGATCCGATGCAGATGTCATCAACGAAGGAAAAGGCGAAGTCGAGACCACGGAGAACGGAATCTAGAAATCTCTGGAAGGTCTGACCCGCGTTTCGTAGGTCGAAACACATCTTTAAGTACTCGTAGAGACCAAATTGGATGATAACAGCCGTCTTCTGTACGTCTTCCTCCGCTATAGGGATTTGGAAATAGGCCTTTCTGAGATCTAATTTGCTGAATATCCGCTTACCATGGAGGTTGACGTTGAAATCAGCAATGTTTGGTACAGCATAACGATCGGGAATTGTTTTGGCATTCAGCTGCCTATAATCGCCGCTAGGTCGGATTTCGCCTTTCTTTTTAGGAACGATATGTAGCGCACTTGACCAAGGGCTACTTGACGGACGGATAATACCTTCTTCTATCATCTGTTCGAATTCGCGGTCGCGTACCTTTCCGGAGGTAACCTTCGCGATTTCGCGGTCACCGGCGCGCCTCGGGTCTCTATGTGATGAACGACGGGATGAGTCCGCTTCTTAGTAAACGTGGTTGGTGACGTGAGGCTATGGTACTTCTTGAGAAGTTCGGTGTACCACTGGCCTTCCGGGACAGAATATATTTTTGGTGCTGGAACGTTAGCCGGCTTCCCTTTTGTCGTCAATCCTGTGATCCTGTCGACCAGTTGGCAGCCAGCTAGGTTCACCATCAGCTCGAAATGGTAGAGCAATTCCGCTCCAATTATGGGTTGCCCTACCTCCGCGAGGATCAATCGCCACACTATTTTCCGCCGCAAGCCTTAGTCCAATTGTATAAGTTTCTCGCCATAGGTTGGGATGAGGATACCGTTCGCCGCATATAGAGAGGATTCACTGGGCTTAGTTTTCGGTGTTCTTGTCACAAGGTAAACCGATACGGCAGCTCCTGTGTTCACAAAATATCGGGGCGGGTTTGCCGGTCATAAATGAAAAGGCGGGGATGGGAGTTCCGCCTCAGCCGTCGCTAAATTTAGTTTTCCTGCTTAGTGGGAACTGGAAATTGCTTCCATGAGCATGGTGGCCGGCACTGATTTGCTTTGTCGCGAAATCGGTCATGGTAAAAGTATAACTGCCTATCTCTACTTTTACTCCGTCGGCGTAGTGCTGTGGTTGGTGTCGTATCCCGTTGGCGGGTCTCCAGGGCTGTGATTCGCTCGGTGAGTTTCTCCAGGGCGTCCAGTAGCCGATCTTCTCTGTGAGAGGGACTGGAAGGTTTCAATGCTGCCACCTCGCAGGCTCTAGGGTCACCAACCTCAGCAATGCGGTCGGCTATGTTACTGAGCTTTGCTAAATCTTGCTGCTCAGTAGCGGCAAGTGCTATCTGCATGGCGTTGGGAAATCCCCTGAGCCAAATTGATTTAAGCAGCTCGTCCGTTACCGCGGTACCTCCGAGTTGCTGGAGTTCGCGCAAGAAGTGAGATGGTCGGCGGTCTCCTAGTCGTTGATCTTCGAGGAGTTTTCTAATCCGGACATTCTCGGACTCCCCGAAGCTATTCATGATCCTTGTCTTGAGGGTCCCATATGGATTTTCATCAGGGGGGTTACGGACGAGGTCAATAACATCACGTATAACCTCCCTATCCAGTTGCGAAACCACAAGGCGAAATTTTTTTAAAGAGTTACGGACATTGTATAACTCGAAAACAGTCTCGCACTGAAGAAAAAATATCTCTGGGTCAGCTTTAAAAAAAATTGGCATCTGAGACTTAATAGTGGCCATAGAAGTTGCTTCAACAGGCTGGGGATTGTGAGCAGGAGTCCCGATCTCATCACCTTCCATTGTAAGTCAAATAAGTCACTGGAGTGCATATTTAAAATGGCGTACTCACGTGTAAAGTAGAAATCACGTCGGGGTCACCAATGTGGAGGGGCGATGCGAGACGTAAAGAAGAAGTCAAGGCCAATTTAACTATATCACATATATTAAAACAGTAAAATAAAATATGAAAAAGTTATTAACAAATAGGTCCATTCACGGCCGCACTTCAGACTCCGGTATTTTCCAGTTTATAAACACGCACTAACTAAAACATGGTTCGCAACGCGAATGCCGATAGAAGACTCACTAAGTATAACCTCACTAAGTTATAGGGACTTCTCTACTGCAACGTATAGCAGCGAGATACTCGCGAACATATGGAAATTAAGACTAAATGTCAAGGTTATTCATTCGCGAGTACTTTGCCGCTACAGCGCCAAGCCTGCCTAGCTTCCGTTCTAATGCCGAAATACTATTTTTAAGTCCCCCAAACAAGGAGACCACATCCGCATCCCTCTCCACTAACCTCAATGAGTTATTAACTCTCATCTGCGTAACAACCGTCTCAGCCAGTTCCTGCACGACGTTAACCATGACTTTCCAGGCCTCTACCATTCCCTGGGCAACTGGTTTTGTCGCGTCCTTACACGCCTTGAAATGACCTGCGAAGGCCACTTGGGCCTTGTTCGCCTCAACCAGTTGATGAACCACCAGTTCCGCCTCATCCGCCGATAGCTATCCCAGACCCAGCCTGTTGAGTAGTGCTTCGGCACTTTCCTCCCCATCAGCCGACGCCTCTCCACTCTCCGACACAACGACTCCCTCTTCACCCATCTCCGAGCGCGTTGCCCCCCCCCCTCCTCAGTTTCTCTCGTTGTGACCCCGATATCCTCGGGTAAAGGAATTTTTGTGGATGAATAGAGGTCGCAATTTTTGTTTGATCGTAACCAAACTCGATATTTAAACGTTTTATGTAAAAAGACAGATCAAGTTCGTTAATGGCTGAAATCGGATCAGTGGGAGAGGGGGGTTTAGAGGTGGGATTTTTGAAAATTCGAAATATCTCCGTTACTATACGTCGGATCGAAAAATTATATAGAATCAATCTTATTGCAAATTAAATTTACAACATATACATTTATTCTCTATCTTGAATATTAACCAAGATATTTACATTTTTATTAAATGTGGGTGAATAACGGACGAAGTGAGTTTCCCGCCAAAAGACAGTTCGGCCGTTTCCGTAACTTTTCGGCACTCCTATGGAGATTTGTCTATTGTATAACTTTACGTGGGAAATCTGCTTAGTTTACGCAGCCCCTGCTTGACGGAATTTTTGATCGATCGTTACCAAACTCGATATTTAAATGTTTTATGTAAAAATAAAGATCAAGTTCGTTAATGGCTGAAATCCAACAAGTGGATGGGGGAGGGGTGGACAATTCCCAATATCTTCGTTATTATGCGTCTGATCGAAAAATTATCTATACTATGTTCTATAACCAGTCTTATTGCAAATGAAATGTACTATAAATATTGTTACATACAGTTATTCACTGTCTTTAATATTAACGGAGATATTTCCTTTTTTTTTAGTAATCAGCCTTCAGTAAATCCCCACTCCGACTCATGTAATATTTGCAAAAAAGTTGTTATATCATGAATCACTTTATTGTAATTCAAATAAAGGGTTAGAACTGCCAATATAAATGATACTGTTGTCACACCTGTCGGTGGAGACCGCCGTCACTGGCTGATCATCGAGTACAGCTGGCAAGCGCTTTCGATGCAATGGCACCATCTTCAAGCCCGTCAAAATGTTCTACTGAGTTAGATGTTTGTTGGTCCGTAGGTTTTCTGTTTCTGGTCACCGAATTAGTTTTTTTTACGTGTAGTTGTTTACGTTTAGTCCAAGTCTGTTTACTTACCTCAAATCTGTCAAGCGAAGGGTATTAGCTAGTGTCCACGTAAATTGTTTTCGTGTGGTGGGTTGTTTACGTTAAGCGTAAAACCTACTAACCAACAGACATCTAACTCAGTACAACATTTCGACGGGCTTGAAGATGGTGCCATTGCATCTATAGCACAATGCCAACTGTACTCGACCATCAGCCAGTGACGACGGTCTCCTCCGACAGCTATGACAACACTTTATTGTAAGCTTAAATACAAAATATTGCTTTCATTGAATGTTTACTGTGTGAGACACATGCAAATACGTAGAGTGAATCGAAAATATTTTTTTTCTCCTATACCATTCTCGATATTTAACTGTATTATTTTATTACTTTAGTGAATAATGATCATATTAGTGAATGGCTGAAATCGGAAGTGGAATATGGGAGGGGCGACTTATAGAAGAGGACCCTACTCTTCTCATATTAACCGTTTTAATCAAGACTGAAGTTCATATTTGTTATTGACTGAAATCGAACTTGTAATGGTGATGGTTTAGGGGGGGGGGGGATTCGAAATATCTCTCTCAGTATGAGTCGTATTGCAAGGTGTTAAAGAACCAATCTTGTTAAGCTATAGAAGCTCTACAATTGTTGCTTTATACATTTTTTTTCTTAACTCGAGTATTAAGCGAGTTATTTGTACTTTCTTGTTTTCAGCCTTCAATAACCCCCCCCCCACTACACCCCTTTTATCGTCGTTTTTTTACATAGAAATAGAAAATATATGATGAGGTCACAAGTGTGCTATTCTAGCACATGGGAAATCTGCTAACTTTACGCAGCTCCTGTGTGACGGACTTTCCTTGGAGACGTAGTCCGTTCAAATTTATGTATGTAAGTCTGTTATTACTCTAGCAGGCAACATTATGGTTTAATTATAAGAAAATTGAATATTCAAACCTTACATGTAACATTAAAGAGCAAGTTTGTTACTGGCCGAATTCAAACTAGGAGAGAAGGTCCGAAATGTTCAATCGCTAATATGTCCGATATGCCATCTGTAAACCCCCGTTCATTATCATAAGAATTTGGTATAGAGTTTATTATCACTAAAGGTCTCATTTATATCTCAAATTTCAAGTCTTCTTGTCTGAGTGTACTTACTAACCAATATGTTGTCATCTATGTGGCATTCTGGTTTGTTGGAAATGTTTAAACTGCGCGATTAACTTTTTATTTTGAAGAATAATTGTTGTTAATTATTCTCAGCCCTAATAATTTTACAATTTCTAAGTTTTTGAAAACTGATTCTTGTTGACGTATAGTATTGCTTTGTATCATTAGTTTGGTTATTAGTTTAAACTTTCACGCGAACCTCTTTGGCAATCAAGGGAAGTCCTGGAGCTGTGGGTTGTAACCTCTCATACTGTTAGATATTTATTTACTCACGTGTTTTGGCTGTTGTCTTCATTAAAAATGATACCACCTTTTAAAGAACGCCTCTTGAAGAAGAAAATAAAAAAGAGGGAGGAAAAGAAGTTAGCACTGCTGAAAAAGAAAGGAATTATTAAAGGTGACGTTTTCATTTTATGTTGTTTTAATTTATTTAACTTGAGTTTGTGCCATAGAGTTAACTGAATACTTTGAACTTTTGAGACAATCGATTTTAAAGAACTTTCTAAATTATTATGTGTTATAAAGATCAGTCTGCAGTAAATTGTATTGTCGGGTATGGTTTTTACTTGCTAAGCAAATTTATTTTGGGATGAGCTCTAGAATAAGAATTGGTACATTTATCCAGTATTATTATTTCAATTTATTTTCGTTAACTATGGAGACAATAAAATCATCAGCAATCATATGAAATGAACTTTTTATTGTAACTGATGCGTTTAGAATGGTTCCATGATGCTGTGGGTCAACAATTTTGAGTCCTTTGAAGGAATAAACTTTATTTATTGGCACTACTGTATAAAATTCCATTCTCAAACAGGCGAGGGACTTAAATCTACGATTCTGTTAAAAGAAAACACTTGCTTTGCTGATGTAACAAATTGGGAGTATGAGTTCACAATCGTTTCTAGTTGGTGGTGTAATAAAATCTTATTCGAGGGGTGGCTGTAACTTTGAGTGGATTGATTTTGGGGCAAAAAGTAAATCCATTCTTCAATTATTGAGCTCTTTAAATAGATGTACAGACAAACAGAAGAGTTGCAAAGATGTTTTATTAAGATATCACTTGACTTTCCCCAACACACACCTAATTATGCACTATATCTGGAGACAGAAGAAACACCATTATTCATATTTACTGTTTCACTACACTTGAAATATGTAGTTAATGTTATGTTGGTAGTTAATATGTTTGAACTTAAAGTGATGATAGGCTAACAAAGGAAATGTCATTAAAAGTTATAAAAGAAAATAATGTTCTGGTATGATAAAGCAGCTGAGATTTGCCATAATTTCCAAGGATGATTTTTTCAAAACCTCGATCAGTGAGAAGAACAAAACTTTAAAGAAATTACTGATGCAATTACAATCAATTGAAATTGATAAATTTAAACAAAACCTTGCCGATGTACATATCCATGATTTATACATGGAACTCTCATTTCACTCCCAAGCTTTAGAATAAAGTAAACAATCTCTGCTATATGAGAACAATAGCCAAAACCAAGCAGAAAATGTCAACTTGGAACTAGAAGTCTTGGATTAGATATTTATATTTATTATTTATTAAAGTCCACTTTTTGCAACTCAGGCTAATTGGGACGGGTTATCTACAGGTTACCGCCCTTTTTTAGCGAGGGTGGGATTTTAGGATGTTATTTAATGAATTCCGTCACTAAATAATTTCCTTTGCCCATGCGAGAATCGAACTCGCCACTCTAGGTTTGCCTTGTGAGATTAAGGTCACATGGCTAACCTGAGCCCTGGATTAGAGATGACACAACCAACTGGCGACTGTGTAGCCTCCAGCAACCCGAAGAAACCTATCACTATCTCGCTGTTCCTGTCATTCTCTCGAAGTTCGGCCTTGCAGCATTTGCCAAATTACTCTCAGCAGGGATCAAGTAATAGCCATCCTGAATGGAGCACATTACATTAACTAGTATAAATATCTGAAGAACACTGGAAGATATTGCAGACTCCTTTGTTTTGAGTTTAATTTATAACTCCAGTTGTTGTTTTATGATCTTATATAACGTAAACATTACGACTGTTACTATTATTTTTATTCAATATTAATAAATTGTAATATCATTACAAATTTTTATTATAATCTAATTTTAAATTATATAGAAGAATGTTTTATTATTATGTATTCATAAAACAATTGTAATGCAATTGGCTGGGAAATAAATTTACTTACTTTCAAACCAATGTTCAATAGATTTAATTAGGGGGGATTAAAATTTTTTCAAATTTGAAAGGGTGGGGGGAGTTGATGTTATGACTATTTAATTTAATATCATTGTGACAATCTTTTGTGAGGTTTCAAAATTTTATTTTATATAATTTCTGAAATATGTCGTATTATCACAATTCTTTTACCAACCATTCTTTCTTATTCATTCCTTTATAGGACTTTTTTTTTGTATTTTTATACAGTAAAAAATATATCAATATTATAAACATGACATTCTGAAAATCTGATGTGGTCACCACTTTTTTCAAAAATGGCATGACTACAAAGTGAGCTGATGACTCCCTTTGGGAGATTCCTGTAAATTCTTGTCAAGATATATTATTTTAATTTTTTTTATTAATTTAGTGATAACATATTATATTAGAGCATCTCGAAATTCTAATTTTCATTAAAAATATTTCCATTGCAGAAGTTGCACCTAAAAAGAAGAAAGAAGAAGTAAAAAATAAATTTGAAGAAAGTGAAATTGGAAACGATAAACCAAATATAAAAGAAGAGAATGAAGATACAGAAGATGAAAGTAAGTTGATTTATTCATACTTTTAATCAGGATAATAGACGTTAGAGATCTTTAGCCCCTGAGCGATATTTGAGTGACTCGTGATCAAAATTTTAGTGGTGACTGATACTTGACATTACAACCCCCCTGTTAACCAAGAATCTCATTATACCGGGAGGGGGTCTGTGGTCAGTTCACCCTGTGTCAGCCTTTCTGTGGACAGGATCTAAGAGTGGTATAGTCGTAAGTCAGACCGAGCGAGTGGTTGCAGAGGCATATATTCATTAGACTGCTAACGTTCTCCTTTGATGAGGATTGTACCTGTACCTATTAGCAGATTCCCCTTAAAGGAAATCAGCTATTGAGATCGTATCGCATGACGCGATTTTCAAAAATTTTCTTCAATGTCCATCGATCCTACCCAAGAGATGATGAAAATGAGGTCCGTTCAAGATTATATATATTTGTCTGTTAACGCTCTATCAGTCGCAATTTTCGTTTGCTCGTTACAAAACTCGATATTTAACCTTTTTATGCAAAAAGAAAGATGGTTTTATTTGTTTTAGCTTATTAGTATTATCCATCTCAGAACAAATATTTTTCCATGCTTCCATGGATTTTACTTTATCAATAAAATGATATTTTCTAGAGGCCTTAATATTTATTTGATCGATATTATATTCAATATTTAAATGACTTATGAAACTGAAGATTAATAATAAATTTACAATGGAAAATTTCTTTTACTCTCGGGCTGGCATGGTGTTGTATAGATTGCAATAAAAGTCTTTTTGTATATTTGGGGGTTATCCGAAGGTTCTGAATGGGTCATTATGTGTGAAGTCCCAAACACAAGAAGGTCGCAATTCTTGTTTAATCGTTATCAAACTCAATATTTAGTCGTTTTATGTAAATAGAAAGATCAACTTTCTTAATAGCTGAAATCGGACCAGAGGGAGGGGGGGATTTTTGTAAATTCGAAATACCTCTGTTATTATTCATCAGATCAAAAAATTGTATAGAACCAATCTTATTGAAAATATTATTAAATCTACTATAAATATTGTTATATTTTTACCTTCAGCTTACTGTGGGTGATAATAGCTGTATCCACACCGCCTCACGGCCACAAGTGCCCTATATATTACGATGCAGATTATCTGGGGTTTATATTCAAGACAAACAATGGTTGTATGTAGTTAGTTGTAATATCATATGCCTTGAAAGGATTTCTTTTAATAATGAAGTAGTCCGATGTGCAGCTTTGTCATTAAATGGGGCTATGCTACTTCTAATTCCAAATCACTTTTTGTGATAATCCAGTGGTCGGCTAAAGTTTTAGCCAAAGAGCCAAATATGAACATTACAATTTTTTTTAAAAAAATATGGATCCAAATCTGCTTGTTTAGTAAAATTTTATTACACTAAATAAGTAGTACACTAAATAAAACAAAATTTTATACTTAATAAATGTTTATTGATGCAAACAATGTGCTTGCATCTCCTTGGAAAGTTTGTCAGGTTTGTATGTTGTTTTTAATTTTAAGCATGATTCCAAGTTCTCATCAATAAGACGACTTCTCAGTTTACTCTTGATAATGTTCATGCTTGAAAAAGATTGTTCGCGTATATATGTTTAGCCGAATAGGGAAAGAACAGCACTTTGCCGACCACTGTGATAATCTAAAATAAAATCTTTCAAACTAGGACCAGACCTAAATCTACAATTGTGACTATGTAACCTACCCCTACCAATTATCTATTGTTCTAGAGATCTCTAATGTATTAAACAGGGTAAGTATGAGATTTGTGTAACAACTCTCATATGGCAGTTGGTGAAGCAAAACTATAGTAGAAGATATAATAATGCTCTTGTCGTACTTCACCTTGTATTTTCACTATTACATGTAAAATCAAGACAGTCAACATTGATTTGATATTGACAATTTTGCTCAAGTTGGCTAAGCTTTATTAGAATTTAAGACAATTCTAATAGTTTTATTTATAAGGATTTTTTGCTCACATTTTAGATGTACAAAGTGAAGAAGTGGAAGAGACTTCAGAAAATGTTCAAGATGACGAAGATAGTGAAAATGACGAAAGTGGAGATGAAATTGATCAGTCGAAGTTAGCTTCCCATAATGTACAGCTTGGAAAAATGAGTAAGTTTCTATCAGTCATTTATCTGATTTAATTACAATAGCACATTAATAAATTCTCATTGAAATATTGCTTTAAACCATGACCTGGTGTACTGTTGTATAAAGTGAAATAAAGGTCTTTTGATGTATTTGTGAATTGTCCCTTAGGTAACAGTCAGTAAAAGTTAAGGGAAATCAGCTATTAAGGTTGTACTCATGGAACTTAGACTTTAGGCTATATTAATATTCTCTGAGACGAACAGGAGTGGGGGTTATAAGGAAAGCCAGAAATTAAAAATAGCGATATTTCGTTTCCTATTGGTTTTGCGCCAAATGTGAACATAACAAAAGTTCTTTATTTTGTAATTTAGAGTCACTTTTGTTGTATACACTTTTTTCGTATACCGAATTATAAACGAGATATACGCTTAAAACCTATAGCGGAAGTAAACAATTTTTTTTGGGACAAAAGACCGAACCGAAATAAATAAAACTCGGTATATGTACTAGCACAAACGCTTTCATTATAACAAGCCATACCAACATTTCTAGGGACGGGCAGGAGTGGGGGTTATAAGGGAAGCCAGAAATTAAAAATAGCGATATTTCGTTTCCTATTGGTTTTTCGGCAAATATGAACATAACAAAAGTTGTTTATTTTGTTATTTAGAGTAACTTTTATCAAATTCATTTTTGTCTTTTAACAAAGTATAAACGAGATATACACTATAAACTAAAGCGGGATTCAACTATTTCATATGTCGCTAACGATTAAACCGAACTTAACAAAACTCAGTATGTCAATTAGCATTAATTCTTCTTAAAATTTTTAGGTTAGAACGGGAGTGGGGGTTATAAGGGAGGCCTGAAATAAAAATTCGCGATATTTCATTGTCTATTTGTTTTTCGACAAACATGCACATAACAAAAGTTGTTTACTTTGTTATTTAGATTAACTTTTGTTTTATACATTTCTCCAGGAACAATGTGTGGAGCAAGTAATTTGCGTAGAAATATTGATATGCTCAACAATTCATTCCAATTTGAACAATGAGGTACCTCACCTGGAAAAATTAATTCAAATCTATGTTAATATTTTGTCCTTAATAACTGAAATCTATGCATAATGCACAGGAGACGGGAAATATGAAAATTTGGAGGACAGTGAAGACTTGCATAAAAAATTAATTTTATTATCAACAAATACCAACAACGGGTATTAACCCTAAACACTGGGACGGGTAAATGTCAAAATATTGTGCAAAGTAAAGCCTTGCCAAAAAAAATACCATCACCATTCAGCTGCAAATCAATTCCCGGGCGAAGCCGGGTATCTGAGCTAGTATATATATATATATATATATATATATATATATATATATATATAATTGTGCTGATGTTTTCGACCAGGTTGTATTTATATAGGGTGTGTTATTCTTCTCGGAGTTTTGGTCAATGTTGGTGAAATAAATCTTAGTTTATGCCGATATTTCGAGAATTTTTTATTTTCTCTTCTTCAGGGCAAGACTAAATAACTAGGGTTACTATAACCCTAGTCATAGTGCAATAAGAATGTATAATAGTTTATAGATTATTTAGTCTTGCCTTGAAGAAGAGAAAATAAAGATTCTCGAAATATCGCCATAAACTAAGATTTATTTCACCAACATTGACCAAAACGCCACAAAGAATGACATATATATAAATAAATAATATATAAATATATATATATATATATATATATATATATACATATATATAAATCTATCTATCTTTATATTTGTCTGTTACCGCTCTAGCGGTGGCAATTATTGTTTAATCGTTACCAAACTCAATATTTAGTCATTTCATGTAAAACAAAAGATCATGTTGTTAACGGCTGAAATCGGACCAAGGGGAGGGGAGGTTTAGAGGGGGAGAATTTTGAAAATTCGAAATATCTCCGTTACTATAATTCGGGTCGAAAAAGTGTATAGAATCAATCTTATTGAAAATTAAATGCACTATAAATAATGTTATATACATTTATTCTCTATCTTGAATATTAACCGAGATATTTGCATTTTTCAGTTTTCAGCATTCAGTAAACCCCCACTTCTACTAGTGTTACATAAACAATGCTCTGTTATATAATAAAATATATTAATTGAAGCCTAAATACCAAATATTGTTTTCATTGAACTTTTACTTTGTGAGATATATGCAAATTCGTTCTGTGGACCCCCCCCTTCTTTTGTTTTTGGATTACTAAAATTTGAGTGATTGAGATAAAACTGATTCTGATTCATTACAAATTACACCACTAGCTTTAGTAAATTGTTTTCAATAAAATTAATATGTTATATTCAGATATATTTCATTAATTGTTTGTATTTCCTGTCTATCTATGCAGCGCTACGAGGTTGGCTTGCCTGTTTGTTTACAATTCGGCCTTGTATTGTACATTTACTGAGCATTCACGGTTGTGTTACCTGTATGTATATTTATCTATTATAAACCATCTCGTGGGAAATCCTGCTTAGTTTACGCAGCCCCTGCGTGACGGACTTTTTATTGTAAGTCTACAGTTACAGTGTTGGCAGTAGGGCTCGTCTTCTCAAGAGCTCTCTCGTGAATGGCTAATTCTTAACCTTGTTAAGACTACTTCTTATTTTCTAAATAGCATTTTGGAGGAAAGTCATTCACGATTTTTAAGTTGTCTTAATGCGTTAAGCAATTTTTCTTTGATCATTACCAATACATATTTAAACGTTTCGTGCAAAACTAAAGATCAAGTACATTATTAATGAATGAAATCGAGCCAAGGGCAGAGAGAAAACTAAAATATCTCTGTTATTATGTCGCATATCGAAAAATTCTACATAACAAACCTTATTGTAAATTTGTCTATAAACTTTGTTTCACATTTTTTTAGTATTCAGCATTTAGTAAACTCCCACTTGTACTTACCCTAAAATTAAGCTGATATAGCTTGAAAAACTATATTCCTAGCTTATGTATCAAATATAGTTTTCATCAAACCATTTAATATGTGAGATACTTGATTTTTGATGTGGCATCATCAATAAAATGATATTATCTAGAGGCCATAGTATTTATTTGATCGATACCATACTTAGTTTTAAATTATTCATATAAAGCTGAAGATAAAATTGGTTATTGATTGTTCTCAGACCTGGAGGAGGAGGCGGTTTGGAGGGGGTTAAAATAATAAATTTGATTTCTCTGCTATTTTTAGTAAAATGTTATAGTGTCTCGTAAATCATTTAAGGTCCTACTACTTAGGTTTTAGCAGATTTCCCTTAAGGGAAATCAGGTATTGAGGTTGTACTCATGACGGAATTTTCGAAATTTTTCTTCAAATGTCCATCAGTCCTACCTAGTAGTTGACGAAAATGAGGTCCGTTCAAAACTGTATGTATATATATATATATATATATATATATATATATATATATATATATATATATATATATATACTAGCAAACCCGGCGAACTCCGTTTCGCCACCCAACCAATCGCATTTTGTTTGGTGATTAAAAGATTAAGACAATTTTTTTTTTTTTTTTATATTTGTAAATAAAAAATTTGAATTCATTTCACAACAGTAATGAATTCATTTCGATTACAAAAATGAAGTGTTATTTAGTTGAACTTCTCTAAGTAAATGAAAGTGAATCCAAAGTAAATACTGAATCGAAGCGTTATACGTGTCCGCAAATTATCCGTTTCATTGAAGTGCTCTTTGGTAAACCACATTTTTTGTTTTTTGGTCTGACGTTAACACAAACAAAGCGGATGGTTTCCCAACTCGTGAACACGCAACGTATAACTGCCCATGTGAAAAACAATGATTTTCTAAATTTATCCCACAAACACTAAGCGATTGGCCTTGCGACTTATTAATTGTCATTGCGAACGCAAGGCGAACTGGAAATTGCAATCGTTTGAAGTCAAACGGAAGATCAGTCGGAATCATTGGTATTCGAGGAATACATACATTTTCACCTGCGTACTTTCCGTTAATAATGGTTGCCTCAATCAAATTCGGCATAAGTCTTTTTACCGAAAGTCGAGTACCGTTGCAAAGTCGCGGTTACGCAATATCATAATAACTGTACCAACTTTGAGTTGCAAGTTATGTGGTGGAAATCCTGGTAACTCCAGAGAGTTCAAAAACTCCGTTGGATAATTTACTACATCATCGGGATTTGTTATGAAATCAACGGACTTGTATGTCACCCAATTGCCAGCACTTTTTGATTGAATGGTGAAATTCAGTGCGTGTACATCATTATTCTTTGCGGCAAGAATTGCTCGTTGACTTAATCAAGCATAATTCTGATAATTCTCACTAATGTTTGGGAAAACATTTTCAATAAGAGCTAATTGAGAGTCTACTAATCGGCAAAAGTCTGTTGGTAAGAGTAATTAATCCAGATGTCGCATCAACTGGGACTTTTCCATTTTCAACAGCTAACAATTGTTTGGAAAATTGTGCAGCACTTTGATCATTTTGAAGTTGAACTCTCATATTAGTGGTTAGCGATAATGTTTTTACGTTATTCCATAAAGGTGATGCCTTCAGCCAAGCATTCAATTCATCTGCAGGCGTTCCACGGGGAATTACTGGCAACGTCTGCCTGAAATCGCCTGCCAACAATATCATCAAGCCGCCAAAGATGTTGTTATTTCGCCGAAGATCCTTCAGTGTGAAGTTAAGTGCTTCAAGTGATTTCTTATGTGCCATTGTGCACTCATCCCAAACAATGAGCTTGCATTGCATCAACAATTTTCCCATTGCACTGGATTGGGAAATATTGCATGTTGGAGTATCAATTGTGTTTAAATTGAGTGGCAACTTCAGCGCAGAATGTGCAGTACGACCGCCATCTAGAAGAGTCGCCGCAATTCCAGATGATGCTAACGCCAAAGCTATGTCACATCTTGATAGAATAGTGGCCAAAATCAATGAAATGACAAATGTTTTCCCTGTTCCTCCAGGTGCGTCCAGGAAGAATAGACCACCAGTATTATTGTCCACCGCTTGCACTAATGTTTCGTATACTTGTTTTTGCTGTTCATTCAGCAACGGCACATTATTTCGAACGAATTCCTGCAACGTATCAACATTGTATTGCAGCTCTCGATTTAATTCTTGGTTGAATGCATCGTGCATCGATCGATTTGGTGCAATCATTCCTACTTCAATCAGTAGCTTGTTTGCAATAGTCAAGCATTGATCCTCAATCAGAATCAATCCTTCATTGTAGATTTCATCGGTTATTTGGATGTCAGGATTATTCGTTTGAATGCGCAAGCGATGCAAGATATCTTCACATATGTCGTCTTTGTATTTGTTCCATAACTGAAGTGGTTGAGTAGGAAAACATGATTATAGGTGATTATAATTGCGAACAGTGTTCGTATTTGGTACGCATTTGATGAAACAACTGAATCCGCAAGTGTTAAATCCCAATGAGAATCGTTCTCCAGCAAACCCAATAGTTGACATGCTTCTCGATATGTTTGGCATTGGTGGCCATTCACAGTTTTCAAGTGCGCAAATGATTTTGGTCCCCGTACATTTACCAACAACAGTCGCAAATAAAAACATTCATCATTTCTAGGATGAACAGTATACATGCGACCTAGTGCATCAGTGGAAAACACCTGTGGCCAATCTGGAACTGGGGTTCCTTGTTTGCGACGTTGGAATTTCTTTGTTGATTGATTCCAAGTGTAATACTTGGGCATTTCAACGTACATCAGCGTCGCTGCGAATGGATCTGCTTCACACATTGCAAAGAAGCTAGTCAATGTTGTCGATGGTGGTCTCTCAGCTCGTTGTGCCGCATTAGCCTCAGTGAAGTAAAATCTTTGGCCATTTTCCAAATGCACTGCTAAATGTACAACTGTGGGATATCTTTCATGAATTTGAAATGACAATAATCGCCACAGTGCTTCATTAGGACTGACGTATCTGCCCATTTGGAAGTTGCTGATTTCGTCATTCGCATTTTCCGACGCAATACCAAACACACCCATGTCGCTGCCTTTTGTGATGTACTTGCACAAATATTTGATTGATTTGGCCGAATGACAACTCTGATCGTTTGCATGTGTTTCGAAAATTCGTGATAGCAGCGAGCAATATGGTACAATGAATTCATTTCCGATCTCAATCTCTTGATTTTGAACTTTAACTTTGATAGTTCGACCATTATCTTCTTTTGAACGCCGACGATAAACTGGATATCTATCGTTCCCTGTGACTGTTTCAGCAACTAACGGTCGCGGATATCGTTTTGTGCACTTTCCATCAGCCATGCAAGGTGATAATGAATTTAATGCACCGCACGGTCCATGCACCATCTGTGTCGTCACAATGTCGTGTAGATGGGGATCAGTGACTGGATCAGGAATTTCAGCTGATATGATGTCATCCACTTCATTTGAATGTAATTTGTTCAGCAACCAAATCAGGATATGAGCATGCGGTAGTCCACGCTTCTGCCATCCCACTGAGTACATATAACAACGTGTGTCACCAAAAACTCGATACTTAGTAAGCACATCCATCATAACCTTGAGTTTTTGCTGGAATACTCTGGCGATTATGTCATGGCGATCTAGCGGTTTTTGGCCCGGTTCCAACTCACGTTCAATTTCCGTCCACTTCGGATTGCATGTGAACGTAATAAATAAATCCGGAGTTCCATAATTTCGCACGTACGTCATAGCGTCTTGAGCGTATTCGTGCATGTGGCGTGGGCTTCTGATATAAGATGATGGGAGAATCGTCAGACGTCCAATATTCTGAACATCACCATCTGAATGAATAGCATCACGCAAGTGTATATAGTCCTCAGATCGTAGCTTTGCCTGATTGAATCGGATAAACGCTAAACGTTCGGTCTCGACTTTGACATACATGTCGACAGCGAATTGCTGGAATAGCCGACGGCACTTCAGAATGACATTCTCCTCATGTGTAAAAAATCGTCATACGATACGCATAGTAATTCATTGTGCTTAGATTTTTATTCGTTGATACGCCTGAAAATGCAAAATTAATTGAATTGTTAATGGAAACCAATAATAGCAATAATTAGTGTGTGAATATTGTACCTGTAATTGGATCGACCATCTTCAACGTGATGTCGTATCCGTCTTGCCCTTGCCAATAAATGATTGGATATTGTAACGCATCGTACAAACGATGTGCCTCGTTTACACGATGCATGATATTGCTTCTTCGCTGAACGACAATGTCTCGCGATTTAGTTGGATCGCCAACAATAATTGCAGCAACATCATTAACGGTGGGTGCATTGAATCTTCGCACATGTTCACCTGTTGGGGTACAATCTGCTCTTATGACAAATTTGTGCGTATCCGATGGCATTCGTTCCAATGCTGTTTTGAACATATTAACCACAGCATTATTAGCGTGAAAACATGCTTGCAACTGTTCAATAATTCGTCTCTTTAACTGTTGTGTTCCCTGTATATTGCACCGCACATTCAGCTGATCCACCATCGACGAAATGAAATATATTTGCAGAAATTGATGCGGTTCTTCTGGTGTTGGCACCATTGAGCCATGCAAATGACTTATTTGTCCTTGTATCTGTAATTGCAAACAACCATTTGTTAAGAATAAGTGTGACTTCTGACGTGTGATGGTGTAGTGTGTGGTGTATATGTAGTTGTTATGTGTTGCAATTCATTGTGTTGGTGTGAGTGATTGGTTATGTGTGTTGTATCTTTTACCTTGCAAGTCGGCATGAAGCCGCCTTCTCGAATGATATTAGCTCCAAAGGAAGTCATGCGAAAGCAGTTATTGTATTCAAGGATGTGTTGAAGAAAATGGCTGGAATCGGGATCACTTCCATCGAACAATGGTTTCAGTGGCTGTGGTGGTGTAAGTAATGGATCCAGTTTGACTTTTCCACTTGCGCAGCACAATCCAGCCGTTTCTCTTTTGAACTTTATCGCATTGCAATATCGGCATATAGTCGTCATTGGTCCAATATCTAAACTTTCATCATCACTGTAGTTCGCAGTGGGATCATATTGGAATGCCAAGCGATTGTATGATGCCAATGATCTTCGTGTGCTCACGCGTTGTCTCAATCGGGCATTTTCTCTTATTATATTTTGTCTTTCTTCGCTTAAGTTCTGTGTGTTCGCAAGTCGTCCTCTATTGGTTTGTAGTACATGCTATGTATCAGAGATGGCGCTGCATGTGAAACATATGTTTATTAAACTGCAAAGGTTATTCAACAGATAAATAGAATAGGCAATAGACCTATAATTTAAAATTAATATTTATTGTGCAATTTTTATTGTTACTTATATTAATACCTTTTTGCGGTATTGATTGCTTAATTGTTGACAAATTTTTGTTCGTTTTGATTTAATAAATACAGGTTAAGTAAGTATGCAATATACAATGAATGATAGTATAATGAGGAATATTCCAATAACAGCTGTTACTTTTCTGTACTTTGCGTACTCAAACGATGCACTGAAAACACATGTTATTTTAACAGTATAATGAAAAAAGATTTTCCCGCTTTTCTGTTGAAATTTTTCCTGAATTTTCTTTACTATAAACCTCACGGAGCCCGAGACCTTTCCAACGAATGCAAAACCGTGGAAATCGGTTCGTGCGTTCTGGAGTTATAGCGTCAGGAAGGAAAACCCGACTTATTTTTATATAGTAGATGTTACCGCTCTAGTGGTCGTAGTTTTTGTTTGTTCGTTACCAAACTAGATATTTAGACTTTTTATGTAAAAAAAAAGATCAAGTTCATTAACGGCTGAAATCGGACCAGTGGGAGGGGGGGGGTTTAGAGGGGAGGATTTTCGAAAATTCGAAATATCTCCGTTACTATTCGTCGGATCGAAACATGGTACAGAACCAATCTTATTACAAATTAAATTTACTATAAATATTGTTATATACATTTATTCTCTATCTTGAATATTTGCATTTTTATTAAATCCTGGGCGGCTAACGGACGAAGTGTCTTTCCCGCCAAAAGCTAGTTCGGCCGTTTCATTAACTGCTCGGCTCTCATGAAATTTCTCTATTGTACAACTTCACGTGGGAAATCTGCTTAGTTTACGCAGCCCCTGTGTGACGGACTTTACTCTTATTTGTGTTTTTCTTTTTCGGTCTTCAGAATCCCCCACCCATCCTACTCATGGCATTTTCATTTTTCAGCAATTGTATCACTTACCATTTCATTTCCAACTTAAATTTGAATTTGGGATTACAAGGGTTTTTTATAAATGGAAAATTAAAAAAATAATTTAAGATGACAACATCATCGTACGATTCTCGAAAGTGGAAAGTCTGCTTAGTTTATGCAGCACCTGCATGACAGACTTTTTATGCTTGTAATTACTGATGTATTATGAAACATCGTAATCCTAGTTTAAATATAAAATGAGGTTTTCAGCTAATCTTTACCAAGCGAGAGATACATTGAAATACATCATCAATAAAAATTATATTTTCTAGAGACCTCAATGCCATGCCCAATTTTTAAACTATTCATATAAAGATAAAGATAAAATTTGTTAATGAGGCAGCTTGAACTTAATATTTTTAATTTCACTGCAAATTTGAGTCGAATCGAAAAACGTTATTTAATCAATCTTGATAACCATTTTATTTCCTACAATTATTTCTAAATACTTTTTCTCTAATTTGAATATTAAATGAGTTAGCTGTATCACTAATCATCTCCAACTTAAATTTGAAGTTCCGGTTACAAAGCCTTATTCTTGGAGACATAGAAAATCGAGATGGAAAGTCGAGAGACAACATCATACTATTCCAGGAAGTGGGAAATCTGCTTAGTTTACACGCTTCCATGGTTGCATTCATTACATCTATTCAGCAGATTTCCCGATATGGAAATCAGCTATTGAGGCTAAACTCATGACCTAGTATATTCTTCAAATGTCCATCAATCCTACCCAGGAGATAATGATGACCATTCAACATTTTTTAATCATTACCTATCCAATTCAAAAATATTCAATATTTAAACGTTTTATGTAAAATTAGAGATCAAATTTGTTTATGGTTGAAATCTGACCATTGGGAGGAAGGGTTTAGAGAGAGGAATTTCTAAAATTCTAAATATCTCTGTTATTCTATGTTGGATAGAAAAAGTATATAGAATCAATATTATTGTCTATTGTCATTAAATGGTGTTATATACATATTTTTTCTAATATGATTATTAACTTGGGTATTTGGATTTTTCAGCCTTCAGTAAACATCCACTCCTACTCATTTCATGACAACAATAAGCTGTTATAACACGAACCTTTTTATTCTAAGCTTAAATACAAAATTTTGTTTTTAGGAGACCTTTATTATGCAAGATATTTGTTGTGTAATGTCACCAATTAAAATTTAATGTTCAAGGCTCAGAAATGTTTATTGGTTCTATACCATACAAGGGATTTATCTGTTTCAGCTAACACTAAAGATCGTATTTGTTCTTTGCAGAAATCGGACCAGGAATAGAGGTGGTTTAGAAGAGAAGGGGATTCCAAAATTCAAAATACCTGCATTGTTATGAGTCATATAGTAAAATGTTAGAGATCCAATCTTGTTAAACTATTGATGGTCTACAATTGTTGTTCTATACATTTTTTTTCATAACTCAAGTATTAAGCGAGTTACTCGAACAATATTTAAGTGATTCATATAAAACTGAAAATGAAATGTTAATGGTTGTAATTGGACCTGGAGGAGGGGGTTAAAATAATGAATTTTAAATGTTTGTTATTTTGAGTTCTATCGTAAAATGTTATAATCAATCTTGTTAATCAATTAAGGTCCTGCTATTTATATAACTTTTCTCTTATTTGGATATTAAGAAGCTTTTTTGTATTTTTCGTTTTCAGCCTTTAGTATCCTCTCCCCCATCTACTCATTGGTTATTCACATAGAAATAAAGAGTATGTGGTGAGATAATATCACTAGTGTGTCATACCACCACGCGGGAAGTCTGCTTACTTTACAGAGCCCCGTGTGACAGATTTTTTTTACCCTTCTAATTATTATCTATTTTCCAGTGCCGGGGAGCAGTGTTGGTCTCGAGATTCTGAGTGATGCATCGTTCTCTGTTCTTGAGGGAAAAGTCTCACCTGAAACTCTGAGAGCTGTTGAAGACATGGGCTTCACAAAAATGACGGAGATCCAGGCGAAGGCAATCCCACCGCTATTAGAAGGGAGAAATTTGGTCGGGAGTGCCAAAACCGGTTCTGGTAAAACACTGGCCTTTCTCATACCTGCTGTCGAACTTATTGCTAAATTGAAGTTTAAACCCAGAAATGGTTAGTATACCTTACAATATTTTATAGAACCAAGTTTCTCAGTGATATATATATATATATATATATATATATATATATATATATATATATATATATATATATATAATAGTGTTGTTGTTTTCGACCAGGTTTTATATATATATATATATATATATATATATATAATATATATATACAACACCATATATATATATATATATATATATATATATATATACAACACCATATATATATATATATATACACAACACCATATATATATATATATATATATATATATATATATATATATATATATATACACACACACAAAACATATTTATGTATGTATATATATATATATAGAATAGATATATACTATATGTATATGTATATATATTCCTCATTGAAGTAAATCTTTCAGAGAGGTAATATATTACTTCAAGGCTCCAATAATAATATAATACTAGTAGATCCCATGTATTTTTTTTTTTTTTTTTTTTGTTAATATTATATAATAATCATCTTTTTAATTTTAGCAGATAGCTGATTTCCCTAGAGGGAATTTTATAGATATATATTTGTCTGTTACCGCTGTAGTGGTCACAATTTTGTTTGATCGTTACCATAGTCGATATTTAGACGTTTTATGTAGAAAGAAAAAATCTAGTTCGTTAACGGCTGCAATCTGACCATGGCGAGAGGGGGAATTTTTAAAATTTGAAATATCTCCGTTACTATAAGTCGGATTTAAAAATTGTATAGAATCAATCTTATTGCATGTAATTTTCTATAAATGTTGTTATGCACATTTATTCTCTAACGTCAATATTAACCGAGGTATTAGCATTTTTCAGTTTTCAGCCTTCAGTTAATCCCCACTTTACTCGTGTTACATAAACAATACTCTGTCTTATAATAAACCACATTATTAGAAGCTTAAATACCAAATATTGTTTTCCAGAGACCTTTATTATACGAGATAGATGCAAGTATGCTGTTGTGACACCTCTGTCTTAAATTCTTGGACTACTAAAATTTGATTGATTGAGATAAAAATTATTCTGATTCATTATAAATTACAGTAAAAGATATAGTACATAGTTTTCAATAAAATTAATATGTTAGATTCTGATATGTTTCAATTACTGTTTTTCTTTCTGGTGAGCCTTTGGACAGACCTGTTTGTTTACATTTGAGACGCTTTCCGCCGGAAGGGGAAAGATTTCTTATTACTGCTTGTATTTATTCACATAACATTCACGTTGGTATTGTTAGCAGTAGATAGGTTTATCTATTATTAAACTTCACTAGAGAAATCTGCTTATTTTAAGCAGCCCCTGTGTGATGGACATGATAACAATAAGGAGCTTGATCAAAAGTAACATGTAATTTTTCTTATTTCAGGAACTGGTTGTATTATAATATCGCCGACTCGTGAATTGGCAATGCAGACTTTTGGAGTCCTTCAAGAGATAATGAAATACCATCGAAATACATATGGATTGGTGATGGGTGGTGCACATAGAGAAACTGAAGCGAAGAAACTACAAAATGGTTAGACGTAGTAACTAACAGCTTAAAACCATACTCACAGTTTTATTGATTCCATTTGTAATATACTAGAGTCTTCTGTGTAGGGGAAAGTTTTGAACATTACATTGTAGTACATACCCTTCTGTGATTTGCATGAGAAGGAAATGTAATTAAGATCTTTGCTTTGGTACATACTTGCAAAAGCAGATTAAAAAATGACTCTTTTTTTTCCCATGGAATATCTTAATGAATATAAAATTACAGGGATTTAGATTTACTAAAAAAATGGAAAGTAAACTTTTTCATTATTATTATTTTGATGTCATGCATTAAAAATTTTATATTTCATGTATTAATTTACATGGTTTTAACAAATTTCAAACTGCACTGCGCTATATAAAGTTTTTAATAATTTTCATGTGACGACCAAATAATAATAAAAAAAGATTAATAGAAATTCAAATTTAAAGCTTTAAAAGAACATGTAGCCTAACAAATAATTATTTAAATTGCAATTTGATAATTCCATAATCATTTGTATCTGTAATAACATTTTCTGAAAAAAATATATATATATTTTTTTTTGTGTCCAAAAAGTATATAAGCTCTCAAAAAGCCGCTATTTTTCTTTCGTAGTCTTTTAGTTTGCTCATTAACACATAATTTAAAAAAAAACTTTGCTTGCTTAATTACTCTGCCTTATGTGCAAAGGCATATTTGAAAAATTGGGGTTTTTTTAATAAAAATTTTAGTAAGGATGCAGTTCATGAAATTTTGGGGGGGGGCTTATATTTTAATATGATCATCAAATTATTTTTTCCTGTATATCCATGCTTTTGTGAACACTTTAGTGAAAATTTTATCTTGATATATTGAAAATAACTAAAGTTATGATTTTTTTCCTAATACAATGTGTGTTAAATAAGCAACCTTTGAAATGTCAGTTACACAAACTTTCTCAATATTTCAGCATTTTTTTCACAAAAACTACTGGAGATATCAAAGTAAAATTTAATATTCTTCATAAGGAAGGTAAAAAGTGTTGTTAAAAAATTTTTCATTGAAATCTGAAACCATGGGTGCCATGGCCTGGATGATGTGAGATGGAATGACCCCTCTGTTACTATACGTCGGTTGAAAAAATGTATAGAACCAATCATATTGTAAATTAAATGTGCTATAAACATTGTTATATACATTAATTCTCTATCTTGAGTATTAACCGAGATATTTGCATTTTTCAGTTTTCAGCCTTCAGCAAACCCTCACTTTTACTCATGTTACATAAACGATACTCTGTTATGCAATAAACCACATTATTTACAGCTTAAATACTAAATATTGTTTTCAAGAGACCTTTATTATACAAAATACATGCAAATATGTTCTGGTGACCCCCCCCCTCATCTTAAGTTCTTGGCCTACAAAAATTTGATTGATTGAGATAAAAATTATTCTCATTCATTATAAGATACAGTACAAGATATAGTGTATAGTTTTAAATAAAAATAATATGTCATATTCTGATATATTTCATTAATTGTTTTTCTTTCCTATAAGAAAAATATTCTAGGTTGGCAGACCTGTTTGTATACTTTTCAGCCACTTCCCGTCGTGAGGTTTCTTATTATCATTTGTATTTATTGACTTAATATTCATGATGGTGTTGTGTTACCGTGATGTAGATTTATCTATTGTTGAACTTCACGTAGTAAATCTGCTTAGTTTACGCAGCCCCTGCGTGACGGACTTTTATGCTGACTGCAGTGAATAGGTACTTATTCCAAGCTGAACTATGCTTCATTACAATGTAGTTCAATGTTTTATGTTAACTGCAATGGATATTGTGAAAAGGTAATTATTGCAAGGTAAACTAGTGTTCACTTCAAGCTTGTTCTAAGTTTTATGTTGACTGCCGTGAATGTTATGAATAGGTCTCATTGCAGTGAATAGGTACTTATTGCAATCCCAGCTTGTATTTACTACACAAGCGTACTACTATTCATTAGTAATATTCTACAAGAGCTTTAAGCTGTCATTACTAAAAATACAATAAAATCTCAATCACTAATGGAACATAATGTAATCCACAATTTAGTACTCTTTTAGCAGATTTCCCTTAAGGGAAATCAGCTATTGAGGTTTTACTCATGACGGAATTTTCGAAATATTTCTTCAAATGTCCATCGATCCTACCGAGGTGGCGAAAATGAAGTGCGTTCAAAACTGTACATATATATATTTGTCTGTTACCGCTCTAGCGGTTAAAATTTTTGTTTGATCGTTACCAAACTCGATATTTAGTCGTTTGATGTAAAAAGAAAGATCAAGTTCGTTAACGGCTGAAATCGGACCAGTGGGAGGGGGGTTTAGAGGGGAGGATTTTCGAAAATTCGAAATATTTCTGTTACTATACGTCAGATCGAAAAATTGTATAGAATCAATCTTATTGCAAATTAAATTTACTATAAATATTGTTATATATGTTTATTCTCTATCTTGAATATTAACAGAGATATTTGCATTTTTATTAAATGTGGGCGGATAACGGATGAGAGTGAGTTTCCTGCCAAAAGCTAGGTCAGCCGTCTCCTTAACTGTTCGGCTCTCGTGAAATTTGCTTAGTTTACGCAGCCCCTGCGTGACGGACTTTTTGAAATTTTATAATGTTTCATAACCGATTGGTCTATGATGAAATTGGAATATTTGTATCTACATTAATGTTAGGTGACATTTGATATATGTTATTTTCGTGCTATTAATTATTATGTTTTATTTTAGGAATTAATATTCTGGTTGCTACACCTGGTCGGCTGGTCGATCATCTCCAAAACACACCCCACTTTATGACTAAAAATCTAATGTGTCTCATCATTGATGAAGCTGATAGGATTTTGGAAATTGGTTTTGAAGAAGAAATGAAACAGATTATTAATATTCTTCCAAGTAAGGCTTTAAGCTTTTAATTTTGAAGGCTTATTCTTTTATATGTATATTCATTGTATATATTTTGTGTGCTAATTGTGATAACATATTACCTTGAATTCACTAATCTCTCTCTCTCTCTCTCTCTCTCTCTCTCTCTCTCTCTCTCTCTCTCTCTCTCTCTCTCTCTCTCTCTCTCTCTCTCTCTCTCTCTCTCTCTCTCTCTCTCTCCCCCCCCCTCTCTCTCTCCCCCCCCTCTCTTTCTCTCTCCCTCTCCCTCTCTCCCCCTCTCTCTCTCTCTCTCTCTCTCTCCCCCCCTCTCTCTCATATATGTTTATTTATGAAATATTTCTTACATGGAATTTTTGTTTTGTTTAGAAAGAAGGCAAACTATGTTGTTTTCTGCAACAACTACGAGAAAAACTGAGGATCTAATGAGGTTAGCAATTAAAACCGAACCTGTTTATGTTGGCGTTCATGACGCTTTAGAAAAAGCTACTGTTGATGGATTGAATCAAGGTGACAATCTTATTTCTGTTGGAACTCATTAAACTTAGTTTCTTATAATTTAGCTAATTCTTTTTGTCTGATCGTTACAGGATATATTGTTTGTCCAAGTGAAAAGAGGTTTTTGCTTTTGTTTTCATTCCTTAAAAGAAACAGGAAGAAAAAAGTAATGGTTTTCTTTAGCACCTGCATGTCAGTCAAGTTCCATGACATGCTGCTGAATTACATTGACCTCCCAGTAATGAGTATTCACGTAAGTATTAATTTGCTGTGTTATATATTACTAATTTCTCACAGAATACTGGAATATTACTCTTGTAATTTCAAAATTCAAATTAATCAGGATTCTGATGTACTCCTTTGTAACCACACTCTGATGTTCTGGTGTATATCTATGGTCTATCTATCTATTTATATATATATATATATATATATATATATATATATATATATATATATATATTTTTGTCTATTAACGCTTTAGCGGTTGCAATTTTTCCTTGATCTTTACCAAACTCCATATTTAAACGTTTTATGTAAAAATAAAGATCAAGTTCGTTAACAACTGAAATCGGACCAGTGGGAGGGGTGGTTTAGAGGGGAGGATCTTCGAAAATTCGAAATATCTCCGTTACTGTAAGATGAATCGAAATATTGTATAGAACCAATCTTATTGCAAATTAAAAGATCTATAAATGTTGTTATGTACATGTTTTCATTACCTTTAATATTAACCGAGATATTTGCGTTTTTTTTTAGTTTTTGGCCTTCAGTAAGCCCACTCCTACTCATGTCATATTATCAAGAAGCGCATGGTAGGTCTATGTCTGTCTACCTACCATACACTTTGACTGAATTACTACGTTTCCGTAGCCAGTATATAGACCGCGTATTACACTACTTGAAACATAACAACATTTAAAAAAAATTATAATGTGGGGCAATACTGAAAATATTTTCATAAATGAGCATACTTACGTAAATATAATAAAGTGATTATAGGAATTATAACTGATTCGTCTCTAACTCGCCCCAGTTGCTAAATGCAATTATTGTATGAATAAATAAATAAAGATAAAATAATTATCAAGAAGCTATTATATCACTAACTACTTTATTCTAAGCTTAAATACCAAGAATAGGTCAGATTGAACTTTTACTTTTTGAGATAAATGCAAATATGTAGTGCCTGTGTGGAAATCTGCTTAGTTAACACATCTCCCTGTGTGACGGACTTTTGTAATTATTCATCAGATCAAAAAGTTTACATAATCAATAATATAGCAAATTTAATTGTCTAAAATTTTGTTATGTACGTATTTTATCAATCATGAATATTAATTGAGATATTTGTACTTTTTAGTTTTCAGCCGTTAGTTACCCCCACTTCCTACTTATGCCATATTAACCATAAGCTCTTATAGCCACTTAAATATCAAATATTGTTTTCATTGAACTTTTACTATGCAAGGCTCATGAAAATACGTAGTGAGGTAATGTCATAATTTAAGATTTTACATTCTAAAAATGCTTATTTAACCTATACCAGAATTGATATTGTTGCGAAAATTAAATACATGAATAATCTTTCAGAGGGAGTGGAAAGTGTGACGTAGATCAAAGAAACCGACAGAATGTTCTAGGTACCTTCCAGCCAGACTGTCGAATAGTCCAGACAATTCCCCTTTGATGTATGCCGCCGCCCTATATAAAGAAGGCCTAGCCGCGAGCCAGTTAGTTTTATTCTCACCTGTCTTGATGTTCACATCAGTGCTACAGTGCGACTTAGTGCAGTGCGGTAAAGTGCTTTTATAAGAAGAACAGTGTTGTGCCGTGACTGTAAGTAACAGTTTAGTGCCGTGTTTAAGACAGTGCAGTGCCGCGAAGTAAAGGACAGTGCAGTGCCGTCTTGTTGTGAATTTCAGTGACCGTGAGTGAATTATTGGACTGTGTAATCTGAAGAACAGTGACGCTATCAGTCTATACTGTGAGTAGTAATTAAGAATAATTACCAAGATTATTGTGCACTATCCAAATAAATTGTGCCGGGATAAAAACTGTGAAACTTGCGAGTATTTAATTTTGCAATCCAAAAGAACTCTTATTAAAAATGTTTATTACTGGTTTTGGTAATAAAAACGTAACAATATATTTATCCCTGCCACTTGGGAAATCTGCTCAGTTTACGGACTTTTTCTTTGGATCAAAATGGTAAGGTTGTACTATTGCTATTCTGTTATAGTTAATTTTAAATTTTTCATTTTTATTCCAGGGCAAGCAGGAGCAGAACAAGAGAACTAGTACTTTCTTCAAATTCTGTAACGAAGAAACTGGGATATTGTTGTGCACAGATGTTGCTGCCCGAGGTTTGGACATTCCTGCAGTCGATTGGATTATTCAGTACGATCCTCCTGATGATCCAAAAGTAAGCCTGATTCTAAACACTAGCTTTTATTTAGTGTAGTTCTCAAATTGACTAAGAGAATAATCATTCCTCTTCGTGACCCAAAAGTAAGTATATATATATATATATATATATATATATATATATATATATATATATATATACATATATATATATATATACTATATACATACTAGCTAAGGCTGAATGATGATTTTGGCAATTCTTCAATGTGTACAACTACACTTCCCGGCTGGACGTATTGTTTCCCCTTAACGGTTAGATAGGAGACTTAGATAATAGAAATTTTAGTTTTGAAGAATAAATGAAAATAAGTCCCTAGTCAATCCCTCTCCACTTTTTGACACACCGTGAATAATTCAAATCACAATCATGGATAGCATTTATTATAATTAAATATTATCTATAATGTACATATTTCCTGTCTGAAACCGATCTAAGATTGTGAGTTATTTACATAATAGTAAATTTGCGTAGAATGCAATTCCATCATTTCACAGGAAATAAGTTAACACAATTAACTGTGCTAGCCTCCCGACAAGTTCCGCCCCCCGCTTCAGCTGCAACATTGCTTTTCTTAAATTACTTATTTATAACATTAAAAAACATATTTTCGATATGTCAATATAAGTCGAGATATTGGCATTTTTTAGATTTCAGCCTTCAGTAAACCTCCACTTTCTATCATTGCACGTTAAGAATAAGCCAATATATCTTGAACGGTCTTATTTCAAGCTGAAATTCCAACTATTTTTTCCAAAAATAATTTTCTGGATGAGGTACATTCGAATTCGTTCTGATAACCACCAGCCCCCGCCCATATTTTCTTCATGGATTACTAAAAATAGTTATTGATATCATTCTGATTCATTATATATACAGTACTAGTTATAATAAATAGTTTTCAATAAAATTAATATATTATATTCAGATATATTTCTGTAATTATTTTTCTTTCCAATGAAGAATATTTCTATCTCTCTATTTAACTCTGAGAGGTTTGCTGACTTGTTTGTTTACAATTCAGACGTTTCCTGTTGTGGAGGTTATCAAAATGTAAATTGACTAAATTATTTCTCATTATCATTTGTATTTATTCTCGGTCTGGTTCAGTGTTACCAGTATGTAGATTCATCTATTGTAAAACTTCACGTGGGAAATCTGCTTGGTTTACGCAGCCCCTGCGTTATGGACTTTTTGATCCTTAGAACAAACCAACTAGAATTCAGCCTTTTTAAATGTTTTATGTATTTATATTTTATTCTTTATTGGGTGTTTAGGAATATATACATCGAGTAGGTAGGACAGCGAGAGGTGAGGGAGGTGTCGGTCATGCGATACTTTTCCTCCGACCAGAAGAGCTCGGCTTCCTCTACTACCTCAAGCAGGCTAAGGTACCTCTCAACGAGTTTGACTTCAAGTGGAACAAGGTCTCGGATATACAACTCCAGGTCAGTATCAATCATCATTTATTTCCGAACTTTGCATTTTATCTTGTAAATATATTATATTTGGTTGTAAAATAAGTTTGTAGCGTTTTATCAATATTTCAATTTAATCTTCTCTGTGTTTATAAAATCATGTCTACTTGATGAATAATGTTTACATATTCTAAAAAAAGGATTTTTTAAGGTGCTTTTATGCATCAGTTTCAACTGAGGTTCCTTATCTTTAAGTGGTATGCTTGCTCAAAATGAAAGAGAAAAGCAAAGGCATAGTTTTCCATCACGATAGCTAAACATTCCTCATATGCACCGACTCGTTGAGTGCCCTATTAAGTATTAAAGATATATTTACGAACAATCCAATAGGGCAGAAAATACATAATTATATGCAAATGCTCTGAGTTAAAAAGGTTCATCTACTTCATGTGGATTCCAAGCCATGTAGGAATAGATGGAAATGAAAAAGCAGATGTAGCAGCCAAAGAATCCCATCAACTCGACTCCGTCACCCCAACAACGATTACATCTACAGAGCTCTATCAACCACTCAAAGAAGAAATTGATAAAAACTGGCAACAAATGTGGAACGAAACCCAGAACAATAAACTAAAAATTATTAAAACCTCCATCCGTCCATGGAAATATTCGAGAAGAAACAACAGTAGAGATGAAGTCGTACTAGGAAGACACCGAATAGGGCACACAAGATACACACATGGTTATCTTATGACAAAAGATCAACCCCCAATATGCAGGAAGTGTAACACAGATTTGACTATCTATCATATATTAATGGAATGCCATACGTATACAAATATTCGAAACGAATGCAATATTTTCAATAATATAGCAGTTGCCCTTGTAGATTACCCCAAAGAGATAGATAAATTGTTTAATTTTATGAAAATTACAAATTTGTATAAAGTAATTTAAGTTACAAATTTTTTGTATCCTCATTTATATTGTTAAATTTTAAATAGCGATATAAATGAGCATATAACAATATACATAAACACAGTTTACTCTCAAAATGCAGGTACTTTGGATCGCAGAACCAAAATGAAAGTTATAGGTATTACCGGGTGATGACCTAGTAGTTTTTGTTTTAAAATCCTATGAAACAAACAAACCATCACGATAACGCCCATCCTCAGGTGTCTTTGCAGACCCGGGAGAAATTATTGGTGTTCGGCTGGGGTGTGATCCCCCTCCCACTCCATTCACTAGATCTTGCCCCAACACATTTTCTCTTATTTTGGGCCCTTCAAAACTATCTTAACGGGAAACACTTTAATTCTTTAATTAAGGATTGCAAAACACACATAGAGGAGTTCGTTTTGCAAAAATCTGATAAGTTCTGGGAGGACGGAATTAAAAAAAATACCCGAAAGATGGCAACATGTAATAGATCAAAATGGGTTGTACGAGGTGCGGCTATTAAATAACGAGACTGACGCTATAAAACATTTTATTTTTATTTCATACATTTTTACTTATTATCACCTTCAATATACACCCCTCCTTTATCCCTACAACGCTCCATGCGAACCTTCCATTGTTCGAAACAGTGCTGGAAGTCTTTTTCTGTCAGCTCCTTCAGGACGCGTGCCGCTTTCTCTTTCACAGCTTCAACAGACTCAAATCTTGTTCCTTTTAATGCAGATTTCACCTTAGGAAACAGATAGAAGTCGCACGGCGCAAGATCTGGCGAATAAGGCGGATGGTCTAACACTGGGATGCTGAATTTGGCTAGAAACCTCTTAACAGACAATGCGGAATGAGCCGGCGCATTGTCTTGGTGGAGAACCCATGTTGTTCTTCCATAATTCAGGTCGTTTTTCAAACTTCAAAAAAGACTTCCAGCACTGTTTCGAACAATGGAAGGTTCGCATGGAGCGTTGTAGGGATAAAGGAGGGCTGTATATTGAAGGTGATAATAAGTAAAAATGTATGAAATAAAATTAAAATGTTTTACAGCGTCAGTCTCGTTATTTAATAGCCGCACCTCGTATATTGATGATTAAATGGGTTGTAGTTGTTGAGATCTGGCTGCGGCAATAGGCAGTGGAAGCTGTAAAAGATGATAATTCCCACAACCAAATCACTAACCAAGAATTTAGGAAGGGTTAACCAACAATCGACTCTCGTCAAAATTTAAATATATATATATAAATTTATTTATAATTAAATATTCACCAATAACTAGTATTAATCAAAATGAAGGAGCACCTTTTAATAATATTAAGGGGGAAAATTATCTCTACTTAAACTATATTACAATTAAAGCACTTAGCTGTTTTTATAGAAGTTCAGACTCTGCCGTGAGAGATAGTGCAGCCGAGAAGTGTCCTGGCTAAGGCAGGCTGGACAAAGCTAAAGGATTACAAGGTGTCCTGGATCAGGGTCTCCTGTCTGAGATATGACTGCTTTTAATTCTTCGCGACGTCACCCTTATATAGGCTGAGCCAATATCGTCCTTTGAACTCACCGATCAAAATATGCTCAAAAAGTGTAATTAACAGGAAATTATTATCGAAATTCATCAGTAATATTAATTAGTGTATCGACGTTAAGAGCTGTGAATGTTATTATAAAAATCCATTGGCGTTATCTACTAAAACACAAGAGCACATCATGACTTAACTCCAAATTGAATAAAACTCTTATTTAAAGGAAAAAACTATACATTTAAGTATTCAAAATAATAATTTTAATGTGCTCTGTGCTTGCATTACTCATGATATAAAATATATGGTCATTTGTGATGGGTTTTTGTAATGCAATGTTAGAGTCATTGCATAGTTTATTAAAAATATTTTTAAGAATCCGAAGTTTTTATGGTAATCACCAGTATAAAACTCTACAAACTTATTTTACAACCCGATATTTGACATCATTTTGTTAGCCAAAGTAGGATTATTGTCACTGAAATTCCAATATGTTTGAGAGTACTATTCTGCTTAATAAAATTCCTATTAATGGATGATGTGAGACTTAAAGGTTAAACAAGAGATGGTTATTAATTTATTGGTTACATCAAAATAGAAAATTTGACATCTATAAGCATTATAATAATTTCCTTATCCACCTCCTTTAATGTTGATAAGGCCTTCTTTTCTTGTTTCTGCTTTATTTAAATTAAATAATGAACCTATTCGCCTGTAATTATAGCCAGTCCCTACTTGTGCACGATTATATGTGTGGATTATTTTTAATAATTTTGTACTTTGATTACAGTTGGAGAAATTAATAAGTAGGAACTACGCGCTGAATGTAGCTTCAAAGGATGCTTTCAAGGCGTGTGTCAGATCGTACGACTCACACCACCTGAAGAAAGTATTCGATATAGAACAGTTGAATCTGACCAATTTAGCCAAAAATTTTGGTTTAACTGTACCGCCATGTGTTGATCTGAGTATCCTTTTTTATATATACACCTTACGCTCTATTCTTTTTTATTTATTTAATCTAGAATTATTATTATCAGATGTTGAAATTTCTTGGTATTTTAGAATTTACATTGCGATGTGTAAGTCTGCAGGAGCACTTAATCAATATAAATCCATTTGGGAAAATCTGATGCGGACACCACATAACTTCCTTGTACGTCTGTTAAATTAAATAACATTTCATTTATCGTTATTTCATTGCAAACTGATATACTGTATCTTTGTTTCAAAGCTTCAGAAAATGGTCGTAGAATATAATTTTTCAAGATGAACAAAGCGGGTCCTATACAAATCTTTTAAATCTCTTATTACAAAGTAATAGTTCAATGAAAACCATATTCGATATTTAACCTTTGCATGAAGTGGTTCCTGATTGCTTATTGTTAATATGACATGAGTAGGAGTGGGGGTTTACTGATGGCCGAAAACATAAATATGAAAATTTCTCGGTTAATATTCAATATAGAGAAAACATGTATATAAACAATATATATATATATATATATATATATATATATATATATATATATATATATAAACACTCGCGCACACACAATTTTGAACGGACCTCATTTTCGTCATTTCCTAGGTAGGATCAATGGACAATTGAAGAAATGATTCGAAAATCCCACTATGAGTACAACCTCAATACCTGATTTACCCTCAGGGAATTTGTTTTTGTCTTCTTCTAAACCCCCTCTCATTTAGTTGATTTCGTTTAAAAGTGGAGCTGCCCAACTAGACGATATAGCAATCCTAAATATGAAATTACAACTTTCTAAGGATTGCTGTATTTACATTATCAACTTTTCAATCTACATTCACTTAATATTTATTTATTTTTTCATATTTCATTACTCTAGATTATTTTTATTCTTTCTTCTATCCTAACTAAAGGAAGAAAGTATTGAAATTTCAACCATTTTTTGGTTTTCAGATTTCAGCAGCATTATCTATTTTGTTCTTCCCTGAATCGGTTTCGAGTAGTTTTGGCATGGGAGGCTGATGTTGGCCGTGCGGGTTGAGGCAACTGTCTTAATATTGCATAGTAGACCTAGAGTGGTGGGTTCGATTCCCACCCTAGGCATTAGAAATTTATTTACTGACGGACTCATTAAATAAACTCCTTGGGCCACCCTGGCTATAAAAGGGTGGTAACCTGTAGATAACCCGTCCTGATTAGCCATAGTAGCATGAAGGGGGGCGTAAATAA
The DNA here is from genome assembly GCA_019009955.1 of Riptortus pedestris. Classification (NCBI taxonomy): domain Eukaryota; kingdom Metazoa; phylum Arthropoda; class Insecta; order Hemiptera; family Alydidae; genus Riptortus; species Riptortus pedestris. Next base: position 145,476,365 of record CM032232.1, on the reverse strand, counting down.
TAAATAAACAAACAGTTTTGATATGGCATGTGTATGAGTGTACTACGCGTAACTCTAACATAACTAGCCTTAGAATGTTGAAATTTCATATTTAGGACTGTTTTGTTGTCGAGGTGTGCTCCTACCCTTTTTATTAAAATCAACTAAGGAAAGTGGAGGGAGGGGAATGGAAATACAAATTGACAAATCATTTCTTCATAGCTACCTACAGAGATAAAAAAAAAGTTGTATAGAAACATTTTGGTTTGGTGTGAAAAGATCTACAAATTGTTGTACTCATGATGTAATTTCAAAACATTTTCTCCCAAACCCGATATAAAAACGTTTTATGTAAAACTAAAGATCAATTTCGTTCATGGCTGTAATCCATCCAGTAGGAGGGGGGGGGGAGAAGAATCTGCCATAAAAAGCAGGCCATTCCATTGGAAACTCCAAAGTTATGGTCGCTGGAGAAGAATTGGCGAAGGTTTGGAGGTTGATTATGGCCTGAAAGGAGTCTTTAGGGGTTACAATTATGGCACACTAAGCTCAGCCTCATATTAAAACAATTGGAAATTGTAAGGCGGGTGGCACAGGACCTTGGGACATCCTGTTTTATATATACATATATATATATATATATATATATATATATATATATATATATATATATATATATAGATAGATAGATAGATATTTGTCTGTTACCGCTCTAGCGATCACAATTATTGTTTAATTGTTACCAAACTCAATATTTAAACGTTTTATGTAAAAAGAGAGATCAACTTCGTTAACGGTTGAAATCAGACCAGAGGGGGGGGGGTTTAGAGGGGAGGATTTTCGAAAATTCAAAATATCTCTGTTACTATACGTCCATCAAAACATTGTATAGAACAAAACTTATAGCAAATTCAATTTACTATAGATATTGTTCTATAGATATTTTCAGTATAATGAGTATTAACCGAGATATTTATATTTTATAGTTTTACGCTTTCATTAAACCCCCACTCCTATTAGTGTCATATTAATAATGAGTTGATAGATCATGAGCCACTTCATTACAAGGTTAAATATGTAATATTGCTTTTATTGAACTTTTACTTTGTGAGATTTATGTAAATACGTACTGTTTACCCCCCCCCCTTCTTTTGTTCTTGGATTACTAAAATTCAAGTAATTGAGATAAAAATTATTCTGATCCATTAAACAATACATCATTAGCTTTAGTAAATAGTTTTCAATAAAATGAATGTGTTACATTCAGATATATTTCATTAATGGTTTTTCTTTCCGGTCTAGAATCCAGGTTGGCTGGTCTGTTTGTTTACAATTAGCTTTCCGTTCTAGAGTTATTAACTTGTAAATGAAAGATTTCTCATTATTGTTTGTATTTATTCACATAATATTCGCGGTAGTGTTACTAGTATGTATATTTATCTATTGTAAACCTTTGCTTGGGAAATCTGCTTAGTTTACATAGCCCCTGCATGATGGACTTTTTTTTATATAAATAGAGAATTGTTTAGTTAACGCTGCTCCTATGTGACGGACTTTTTCTTATTCGATGTGTAGAACATAGATATATTATATTAGTTTCAAATGAAGTGCGCCAAAACATTTTGTTTATTTAATTTAATAGGAATACAAGGAAGCCATGCAGTGCTTGCATCAGATTTTCCCCCTCTTTTAATTATCCCAGTGAATTAATAAGGGTTATTTAATATTTTTTTGTCTACATTTAATTTTTAACAGCCTCAGTCTATAATTTAATTTTACAATATTTTCCTTATTGGACTAATCAGACATGAAGGATAACCAGAGGAAAGGGCCTTACGGAAGGAAGAGGAACGGAGGTGGAGGGTTCGGCTTTTCAAACAACAAGAGCCATAAAAGAACTTATAATATATTTCAGCCTAAATGACACTAGGCTAATATCAATTAATATTTTCCATAATTGGTTCAAGAACTTTTTTCTTGTCAACATAATAATGTTGTTCATACCACAATATCCTTGATTGTAAATATCTTTGTAAATTTTTTATTTTTATATTTCACTAACCTCTCAATAAATGGTAATGCATTTTAAATGATGTTATGCTGAACTATAATTATGTGATTTTCAAGAAATCGTGCTGTTTGCGAAAGATTATATTTTTAATTTAAGAAACCTAACATTCGCAATTATTGAATGCAATAGTATTACAAAACACTCCCCCTATGTAAATTTTCCCTTTTAAAATTTGGAATATTTATTTTTCTTTGTTATTTTGAATAAAGTAACTTGATTTCATTTGTGTGCATTTTGTCCTGTAATTTAACTTAAGTCAGCAAAGTTATTTGTAGAACTCAGCACAGCCATTCATAGATTTATGACTTGGCAGCTGAGACTACTCTACACGTCTTTAGGTAGCATAAGTTATTGGTAGAACTCAGCACAGCCATTCATAGATTTATGACTTGGCAGCTGAGACTGCTCTACATGTCTTTAGGTAGCATAAGTTATTGGTAGAACTCAGCACAGCCATTCATAGATTTATGACTTGGCGGCTGAGACTACTCTACACGTCTTTAGGCAGCATAAGTTATTTGTAGAACTCAGCACAGTCATTCATAGATTTATGACTTGGCAGCTGAGACTACTCTACACGTCTTTAGGCAGCATAAGTTATTGGTAGAACTCAGCACAGCCATTCATAGATTTATGACTTGGCAGCTGAGACTACTCTACACGTCTTTAGGTAGCATAAGTTATTTGTAGAACTCAGCACAGTCATTCATAGATTTATGACTTGGCAGCTGAGACTACTCTACACGTCTTTAGGCAGCATAAGTTATTTGTAGAACTCAGCACAGTCATTCATAGATTTATGACTTGGCAGCTGAGACTACTCTACACGTCTTTAGGTAGCATAAGTTATTTGTAGAACTCAGCACAGTCATTCATAGATTTATGACTTGGCAGCTGAGACTACTCTACACGTCTTTAGGTAGCATAAGTTATTTGTAGAACTCAGCACAGTCATTCATAGATTTATGACTTGGCAGCTGAGACTACTCTACACGTCTTTAGGTAACATAAGTTATTTGTAGAACTCAGCACAGTCATTCATAGATTTATGACTTGGCAGCTGAGACTACTCTACACGTCTTTAGGCAGCATAAGTTATTGGTAGAACTCAGCACAGCCATTCATAGATTTATGACTTGGCAGCTGAGACTACTCTACACGTCTTTAGGCAGCATAAGTTATTTGTAGAACTCAGCACAGTCATTCATAGATTTATGACTTGGCAGCTGAGACTACTCTACACGTCTTTAGGTAGCATAAGTTATTTGTAGAACTCAGCATAGTCATTCATAGATTTATGACTTGGCAGCTGAGACTACTCTACACGTCTTTAGGTAGCATAAGTTATTTGTAGAACTCAGCACAGTCATTCATAGATTTATGACTTGGCAGCTGAGACTACTCTACACGTCTTTAGGTAGCATAAGTTATTTATAGAACTCGGCACAGCCATTCATAGATTTATGACCTGGCAGCTGAGACTACTCTACACGTCTTTAGGTAGCATAAGTTATTTGTAGAACTTAGCACAGTCATCCATAGATTTATGACTTGGCAGCCGAGACTACTCTACACGTCTTTAGGCAGCATAAGTTATTTGTAGAACTCAGCACAGCCATTCATAGATTTATGACTTGGCAGATGAGACTACTCTACACGTCTTCAGGTAGCATAAGTTATTTGTAGAACTCAGCACAGTCATTCATAGATTTATGACTTGGCAGATGAGACTACTCTACACTTCTTTAGGAAGCATAAGTTATTGGTAGAACTCAGCACAGCCATTCATAGATTTATGAATTGGCAGCTGAGACTACTCTACAAGTCTTTAGATAGCATAAGATATTTGTAGAACTCAGCACAGTCATTCATAGATTTATGACTTGGCAGCTGAGACTTACTCTACATCATAAGTTATTTGTAGAACTCAGCACACTCATTCATAGCTTTAAGACTTGGCTGAATAGACTACTCTACACGACTTTAGGGAGCATAAGTTATTTGTAGAACTCAGCACAGTCATTCATAGATTTATGACTTGGCTGCTGAGACTACTCTACACGTCTTTAGGTAGCATAAGTTATTTGTAGAACTCAGCATAGTCATTAATAGATTTATGACTTGGCAGATGAGACTACTCTACACGACTTTAGGTAACAAAAGTTATTTGTAGTACTCTGGAGTTACCTTCATAGCTATATGTCTTTGCAGCTGAGACTACTCTACACGTCTTTAGGTAGCATAAGTTATTGGTAGAACTCAGCACAGCCATTCATAGATTTATGACTTGGCAGCTGAGACTACTCTACACGTCTTTAGGTAACATAAGTTATTTGTAGAACTCAGTCATTCATAGATTTATGACTTGGCAGCTGAGACTACTCTACACGTCTTTAGGTAACATAAGTTATTTGTAGAACTCAGCACAGTCATCCATAGATTTTTGACTTGGCAGCTGAGACTACTCTACAGTCTTTAGGTAGCATAAGTTATTTGTAGAACTCAGCACAGTCATTCATAGATTTGTGACTTGGCAGCTGAGACTACTCTACACGTCTTTAGGTAGCATAAGTTATTTGTAGAACTCAGCATAGTCATTCATAGATTTATGACTTGGCAGCTGAGACTACTCTACACGTCTTTAGGTACCATAAGTTATTGGTAGAACTCAGCACAGTCATTCATAGATTTATGACTTGGCAGCTGAGGCTACTCTACACGTCTTTAGGTAGCATAAGTTATTTGTAGAACTCAGCATAGTCATTCATAGATTTATGACTTGTCAGCTGAGACTACTCTACACGTCTTTAGGTAGCATAAGTTATTTATAGAACTCGGCACAGCCATTCATAGATTTAAGACTTGGCAGCTGACACTACTCTACACGTCTTTAGGTAACATAAGTTATTTATAGAACTCGGCACAGCCATTCATAGATTTAAGACTTGGCAGCTGACACTACTCTACACGTCTTTAGGTAACATAAGTTATTTATAGAACTCGGCACAGCCATTCATAGATTTATGACTTGGTGGCTGAGACTACTCTACAGTCTTTGGTAGCAATGAAAAGGAATGGGGGTTATAAGGGAGGCCTGAAATAAAAAAAAAAGCGATATTTTGTTTCGTATTGCTTTTTCGGCAAATCTGCCATACCAAAAGTTGCTTATTGTGTTATTTAGAGGACTTTTGTGGTACACCGAAGTATAAATGAGTTATATACTAAAAACTATAGCAGGAGTCAACAATTTTAATTGGTACAAAAGACTCAACCGAACTAAACATACTACTGATGTGAGTTAACACTTACTCCTCCGTGATAATAAGCTGTACCAACATTTCTCAAGAATGTGAATTTGTTTAAATATCATAAATAAATAATTTAAAAGTTTGATCGCTGGGGAGGTGCACCCAGTTTTTTCGGGTATTTATTAATAAGTCTGCCCCGTTAATATATGATATACTTTACTGAACACACGATGTACCATATGAATATACAGTTTACAATCGAGACTAGAGAAAAAGAGTATTTTTAATAGCAGTTATGACACACCTAAAACACCTGTCATCATTGGGCTTTGTCGGGAATTAAAGGAACTTTTATTCATACATGGTTTGGACGACAGAATACTTTCTATGATTATGAATTATATGGTCCAATAGGTAATAAAAAAGTAGTCCGTCACCCAGGGGCTGCGTAAACTAAGCAGATTTCCCTATTTGCATTTATTTCATCACGTAAAAGTTCAATGAGAACAATATTTGGTATTTAAGCTTCAAATAAAGTGCTTCATAATATAACAGCTTATTGTTGATATGACATGAGTAGGAGTGGGGGTTTACTGAAGGCCGAAAACTAAAAAACACAAATATCTCGGTTAATATTAAAGATAATAAAAACATATACAAACAACATTTATAGATCTTTTAATTTACAATAAGATTGGTTCTATACAATTTTTTGATCCGACGTATAGTAACGGAGATATTTCAAATTTTCGAAGATCCCCCCTCTAAACCCCCTCACCCACTGGTCTGATTTCAGCCATTAACGAACTTGATCTGTCTTTTTACATAAAACGTTTAAATATCGAGTTTGGTAACGAACAAACAAAAATTGCGACCGCTAGAGCGGTAACAGACATATACAGGGTGTCTCAGAACGGTCCAACTATTTTCCAAGTGAACGAGATGCTAAATACGAGGAGCAGAGGTGGGGGAGGGGCAACGCTAGCCAGTTCAGTTCTTGCATTTTTAGTTGGCGCTAATTGAGTTTGAAAATTATTATGTTCTGAGGTTAAACTATGTAAACATAATGTTAGAGAGATTTAATGATTTGGACAACATTTTGTTTAGCAACGAGGCCCATTTTCACGTGAACGGTTATGTGAATCGCCAAGTTTGCAGATTTTGGGCAGAAAACAATTCAAGAGAAACGAAACTGTTCAAACAAACAGGCGTCATTTAAGTAACGTCCTATTTAAAAAGTAAAATTTCCCTCTTTGTTAAAATTTTGGTATCCATCGATCCTACTTAGTAGATGACGAAAATGAGGTCCGTTCAAAACTGTATATATATATATATATATATATATATATATATATATATATCTATCTATCTATATATATATATATATATATATATATATATATATATATATATTTGTCTGTTACCGCTCTAGCGGTCGCAATTTTTGTTTGATCGTTACGAAACTCGAAATTTAGTCGTTTTATGTAAAAAGAAAGATCAAGTTCGTTAACGGCTGAAATCGGACCAGTGGGAGGGGGGTTTAGAGGGGAGGATTTTTGAAAATTTGAAATATCTCCGTTACTATACGTCGGATCGAAAAATTGTATAAAATCAACCTTATTGCAAATTACATTTACTATAAATATTGTTCTATACATATTTTCCGTATAATGAGTATTAACCGAGATATTTGTATTTTTTGTAATGAGTTCCGCTTTCAGTAAACCCCTACTCCTACTAGAGACATATTAATAATAAGCTGATATCTAATGAACCACCTCATAATTAGGTAAAATACAAAATATTGTTTTCAACAAAGCTTTATTTTACGAGGTACAAACAAATACGTTCTGTTGATCCCTCCCCCCTTTTTTTCTTTGACTACAAAATTCTGAGTGATTGAGATAGAAATTATTTTGATTTATTTCAAATAATACTCCACTAACTATAGTAAATAGTTTCCAATAAAATTAATATTTTATATTCAGATATATTTCTTTAATTGTTTGTTTTTCCGGTCTATCTATCGATACTGCACTACAAGGTTGGCTAACCTGTTTGTTTACAATCCAGCCGTATTACATTGTAGGGACTATTAACTTATATTGTAAATTCACTGAAAGATTTCTCATTGCCGTTTGTAATTATTCACTAATATTCACGGAAGTGTTACCTGTATGTATATTTATCTATTGTAAACCTTCGCTGGCTAACCTGCTTGTTCCTTAATCATGTGAAAATCTCATAACCGTCTGAATCGTATTTTGTCCCCCCCTTTCTATTTTCTTTCCGGATTCCTAAATTTGGAATGGTTGTGATTAAAATTATTCTGGTCTATTATTAATTAAAGTTCTAGATATAATAAATAGTTATATAAATAAAATTTATAACTTATATTCAAATATATTTCCGTAATTGCTTTTATTTCCGGTAAAAGCTGGCTACCCTGCTTGTTTAGAACTCAGACTGTTTGCTATCAGGCAGGTTCTTACCATTAGACTTGTCCTTTATTTGTTTACTTAATATTCACAGCAGTATTAAGTCTTACAAATAATGGATATTCTGTGGTACTATTTAGTGTTGGTGTAATAAGTGTTCAGAGCGCTGCTATCATTAACGGTAAGTCCATCTTTTGTGTTCTTGTTGTTTTTTGAGATTGAATTGTTTTTAATTTAATCTCGGAGCCTAACGGACGAGAGTTACTTTCCCTCCAAAAGCTAGTTCGGCCGTTTCTTTGACTGGCTTGGCTCTCGTGAGATTTCTCTATTGTGAAACTTCACGTGTGAAATCTTCTAAGTTTACGCAGCCTCTGCGTGACGGGCTTTTTAACTGTTGTTCGAAATAGTTGGATCGTTCTGAGACACCCTGTATATATATATATATATATATATATATATATATATATATATATATATATATATATGATCTTTTTTTTGGAAAGGCTTTAAGTTGCACAATATTTTGGCATTTGCCGTCCCAGTGTTTAGGGTTTATACCTGTTGTTGCTGTGGATTTGTTAATAATAAAATTATTTGTTATAGAAATATTGAGGAAAGTGAAGCCTTACATAACAAATAATTTTATTATTAACAAATCCACAGCAACAACGGGTATAAACCCTAAACACTGGGACGGGAAATGCCAAAATATTGTGCAACTTAAAGCCTTGCCAAAAAAAGATCATCAAATGAATTTTGGCGAAGCCGGGTAATTTAGCTAGTATATGTGTGTGCGTTCTTGTACGTATTTATGCTTACGCTTGCTGAGGGAGAAATGGAGATTTGATTCGAGATGAGATCTGCAGTATGTCATTGCGTCACTTGGTGAAATCCCCTTAGTACAAGGCAGCCCCTCCAGATGGCGTTGGTAGGCCAGCTGCTATTTGAACTAATCGTTACTGATCTGTTGTTACAAGGGACCAAAGAGAGTTAAGTATTTTTCCTATTATAAGCCAATTAGATAATGATCTTGTATTTGCCGTCACGTAGGAGAGGTCCATTATCTCTATATGACAACTTATTGCTTCAAGTACCCCACTTCCGTTTTAGAACAATTGATACATACTTCTTCATCACGAATTAAACTTCTCAGTTTAATTACAGTTTTTATTTAAGGTCCATTACGTTGTTAACAGTTCGATTCTAACTCCCGACTTGTCCTTATACCTCCACTTTTAAACGAATCTTATAGGTAACACCCTAAATCCTCTCTAAATATAAGTTAGGCATATCAAAAGAGCCTTCAGTTACCTATGTTAATGAAACTGTAAAAATATTCCGATCTAGTGGTCGCAATTTTTGCTTGTTACCAAATTCTATATATAAGCGTTCCATGTAAAACTGATGGCTGGCATAGTTTGTTAATGGCTGGAATCCGACCAGTGGGCGGGGGAATTTGTATAGAACCAATCTTTTTGCAAATGTAATATATATATATATATATATATATATATATATATATATATATATATATATATATATATATATATATATATATATATATAAATGAATGTTTGTCTGTATGTCCTTTATGGGATCTTAAACGGCTGAACCGAATTTGATGAAACTTCGTATGTATATTACTACTAACCGAAATCAGGCTTTAGGCTATATTAATATTCTCTGAAATGAACAGGAGCGGGGGTTATAAGGGAGGCCTGAAATTAAAAATAGCGAGATTTCGTTTCCCATTCGCTTTTCGGCAAATAAACACATGAAAAAAGTTGTTTATTTTTTGTTCGAACTCCATTTGTGATTTGGTATTAACACCCTGATTATTAGCTATATTAAAATTTCGAGGTACGAACAGGAGTAGGGCTTATAAGGGAGGCGTGAAATATAAAATCACGATATTCCGTAATCTATTCATTTCTCGGCAAACGTGCATATAACCAAAGTTGTTTGTTTTGTTATTTAAAGCAACTTTTGTTATAGATACTTTTTCCGTATAATGAACTATAAATGAGGTATACACGAAAAACTATAGAACGTGTCAATAATGTTATAGGACACGAAAGACTAAATCGAAATCAACGAAACTCCGTATTTTTGACTATAAGCTATATTAACATTTTTAGGAACGAACAGGAGTAAGGTTTGTTAGGGAGGCATGAAATGAAAAATCGTCATATTATGTTTCCTATTGTTTTTTTGGCAAACCTGACAAAAAATGTTTAATTTGATATTTAGAGTAACTTTTGTTATATTCATCATTATCGTAATTTATAAAGTAAGTATTTGCATAGACGTTTTGTTATAGTCATCATGCGCATCCATCCATGTATGAATTTATTCAACTTAGTACCTCGATGGATTAATACACTTTCACTAAACTTAACAGCCATTATTAACAGGTTAAAAGAAGACCAAAGTATATTGTCATCCCCCCCCCCTCCCTGCCTCTTTCCAAACATTAATTAATCAGAAATGTCAGTTTCTCCTTAAATGTATTTAATACTTTACTTAATTAAAATAGGAAAATTAGCACAACAAACACTTTTGTATTGTGAAGAAAATGTAATAAGAATTATTAACATAATTTAATGTAAACAGAACTGATATCTTAAAATAGTGGGGTATTTGTTGGCAACAGTGAGTGAGGGAGGAGGGGTGGGATACTTCCTTTCTGTCCTTTCACTGCTAACCTTATATTTCAGTGGTTAGTACGATAATCTATGATTATGTTATATATTTAAAAAAAAGTCCACTGGAAACGTGTAATATAATAATATTGTGTATTTTCTACAATTAAGTACATAACAAATACTTATTTTATTAACATATCCCCAGCACGCCGGGTATTCGGGTGTAAATCCTAAGCATTGAGACGGGAAAATGTAAACATATTGTACAAAGTAAAGGCCAAAAAATACCTTCATCATTCAGCCTCAAATTAATTCCCGGGCAAAGCTGGGCACCTTAGCTAGTGTTCTATAAATGTTATGTACGTTTTTTCATTGTCTTTATTGTTAACCAAGATATTTGGATTTATTAGCTTTCGGCCTTCTGTAAACCCCTTCTCCGCCTCATGTCATATTAACAACAGGCTGTTTGCTATATTATGAAGCACTTTATTTGTAGTCTAAATACCAAATATTGTTCTCATTGTACATTTACGTTTTGAGATAAATGCAAATACATGATGCACGTGGGAAATCTGCATAGTTATCGCAGCCCCTGCGTGAAGGGACTTTTAGCAGATTTCCCTTAAGGGAAATCAGCTATTGAGGTCGTACTCATGATGCGAGTTTCGAAAAATTTCTTCAAATGTCCATCGATCCTACCCAGGAGATGACGAAAATGAGGTCCGTTCAAAATTATATATATATATATATATATATATATATATATTTATATATAGAGACACACACAAATATATATTTATATATATATATATATATATATATAGATATATACATATACATTTGTCTGTTAACGCTCTAGCGGTCGCAATTCTTGTTTGATCTTTACCGAACTCGGAATTTAATCGTTTTATGTTAAAAGGAAGATCAAGTTCGTTAACGGCTGAAATCGGTCCAGTGAGAGGGAGGGAATTTTCAAAATTCAAAATAGCTCCGTAATTATGCGTCGGATCAAAACATTGTATAGAATGAATCTTATTGCAAATTAAATTTACTATAAATATTGTTTATTTATTCTGTATCTTGAATATTAACCGAGATATTTGCATTTGTATTCTGCGTGATACTGGTCACCAGTAGGCTATGTTCGAACTTTCCGGCGAGAGCTCTGGCGGCCGTTTCTATAACTTCGCCCCTCGTGAATTGTTTTAGAGGTTAGGTCAACTGTTTTTGGGGGCTAGAAACTACTGGGTTGTTACGCCCTAAATAATGTTTTAGGTTTAGAGGTTTTTTACTACTACAGTTGTTATTAGGCAGATTTCCCTATTGTAAAACTTCACGTGGGAAATCTGCTTAGTTATCGCAGCCCCTGCGTGAAGGGACTTTTTTTCCAATGGGCCAAGTCAACAACAATCGAGTGCTGGCAAGATTTCCTGGTGATAAGAAGGACATTAGGTCGGCTTGTCTTGCCCCGCGGGTTGTTGGCTTCCAGGAAAGGAAATTACCCAACAGGCTCCGTCAAAGGCACGTGGGGTAACTGCCTGACACACACAAACACATTCAAAATTAGTGGCTGCAAGGATTTGCGTAAACAACCATATCTAACCGGTGGGGAATGGCTTCGTTTCTGGTTTTGTACATCGGAAACAGTGACAGCGGACACAAGAGCATTACAACAAACTTGAGCATAGTTAATGCGTTGAGCCTTGTCAAAGTGACAGGAGACACGGGACATGATTCATCACTATGCATATGTACACTGATTAAGCAAGTTGATTAGTGATAGAATGATAAAAAAAACACCTTCTGTCAGTGTTAAGACTGATAGAAATCTTTATTTGTTGCTCAGCTTATCTGTTGGGTGACGCTACTTGCTGCAGTTGTATTTGCTAATAGTAGGCTTGTACCGACTCCAAGTGCATAGTAGAACAAGATGCGGGTTGCATATTAAGTGCACAGCTTGGATAATGTCCGGATATAGACAAGCAGTGCATTTTGCCAAGGTTCAAGGATTCCATCTTGGGTTTTGGCTGATTGATTAAATATGTCCTCCAAATCTACTCTTCAGATTTTCATTTTAAGTATCTCAGCTACTTAGGACTTATTTTTCGAAAAATTTCCTCAAACATTGATCCTACCTAATAGATGACGCAAATAAGGTCAAAATTATTTCAAAAGTCTATTACCGCCCTAGCGGTTGCAATTTTTGTTTGGTTTGATTAATGATCAAGTACGTTTATGGCTAACATCGAGAGGGCAATCTGATTACACATTTAATTCCTTATAAATGTTATACACATTTATTCTGTAACTTGAATATTAACCCTGAGTTTTCTGCCTTCAGTAAACCCCTTCAAATGTCAGATAACAATGCGCCGTTATATCATGAACCCACTATATTCAAAGCTTAAGAAACAAATATTGTTTTCAAGGGACCTTTATTACACGTTATCATGACTTCATTTTATAAGATTCTAAGTATTCGGTTCGAAAATATATATTTAATCTGTAGAATACTCGATATTTAATTATTTCAATTTTAAAAGGTTAAACGAATTTTATTATCTAAAATATTAACAAATAATAATTTACAATAGAAGTAAATACAATTTTTCAAGCTTATTGGCTTTTTTAAATATTCCACATTAATTATATCTATTTTTATTCTAATATCTAAATGTATAATAAGGGGAAAAAATACAAAAAAAAACCCAAATGCAGAAATAAATAAAAATTCTCAATTACAGAACGGTTAAAAGTAATACAGAAGAACTATAAAGATACACAGAAGAATATAAATTTGTACAGAAAAAATAAAAGCTCATCAGAGAAATTAAAATGTTATGTGCTTAAGTCTCTTATATTTGTAATTCTTGTAATTTAAACTACTATAACTATAATTAACTATATCAGCAATGTGCTGATACCTTTATTTCAATTAGCTCTAAGGATAATATTTGTTATTGGCAGAAATCGGACATGGATGAGGAAAGTATTTCCATTATTATGAGTGGGGTCGTAAAATGTTATGTAACCAATCTTATTTAACTATTGATGATATACAATTATCCTTCTATTAATTTTTTCGCAAGTCAAATCCTTATCTTCGGTTGTTTTACATAGAAATAGGGAATATGTTATGATATGAGATCACAAGTGGGTCATAGCACCAGGTGGGAAATCTGCTTAGTTTACGCAGCCCCTGAGTGGCGGACGTTTATATCCTGTATACATAGGCTTCTTATTGCAGGGAAAAATAGAGAATAGATGGTGAGATAGGATCAACAGTAGTTAAAAGTTCAAAATCAGTAGTTTCCGCAGTGCCTGATGTTGTTTTTTCACCCCTTTTTCTGAGATATACAAATTTAGGGGGGAAAAAAGTTTATTTTCTGACTTTTAATTAAATCCTCCTAAAGAGATTATGCTCCAGCTGTGCTTCAACTAGAGTTAGAACATGAATCCAATTTTCAAAAAGTCCTAAACGTAG